>CM061353.1:7225833-8440000 GCA_030867105.1 Liasis olivaceus
AATCTTTACTGGATACCTTTTAATTTTTTATTTTGGGTGCCAGTTTTTAGAACCAATACCTAATTGTTGACAATTCCAGTTTCCAAGGCAACCAAATAATCTCTACAAATGCTATGAGGAAACCCTGCTCTTATGGCAAAATTCCCACTCTTTTCAGTGCAGCAGTTAGATTGTACCCTAGGAAACTAAATATATTTATGTTTAGTGCTACCGGTTCTGGGCAGTAAATATCTGAATCACCACTAGAGAGCAGCAAAAAGATACATAAAATATTTGTTTTGCTGCCCCTTTGTGGTTGCCTGGACTATTGTTGCCCAGATCAGGTGACGCTATTGAAGTTGGAATGATCTTAATTTTGATTAAATTACACCAACTATGCTTTTAATCAATGTGTGTGCACAGGGAGAACTTCAATCTCAATTTCAATAAGGAGAATGGCTTTAGACAGTCTCCCAAGATTTTCTGCTTAGAAGAAAATTCCTATAATTCTCTCACTCACATGTGTTTTACTAATTTAAGCTCTCGTCTTCCCCTTCTTCAAATCATAGTTAAAAACGAATGGCCGAATCAAACTGGAGGGACCTCCCAGTTGAGTAACAAAAAGTGATCCTGAATTCAATGCTGAAAATGATTACTTTTTATTCGTTTAACATCAACTGCCTATGCCAAACTCTATGAAATTCCTCAAGCGAAAATCAGATGCTACAGGAGGTTATAGTCTCCTCTGAGTAGAGGGAAGAAATTGTGAGACGAGTATTTAAGAAGGGTGTGAATTGGAATGAGCTTATTGATGGTCAGCAGGATGACAATCAGATGAAAAAAGAATTGAAAAAGAGATGTTGGGGACATGCTAACACTCTTCAGATATGTAAACCACTCTCAACAAGAATAACGTTTGCTGTAATTTTGCCTCTAGTTTCAAGACAGCAGTTGTTGGTTGAATATCAGGTAAAGCTTTTTGATAGTGGACGAGTTATTCCTCACTGGAGATCTTCAAGGAGAAATGTGACCATAATCTCTGGGGTAATAGTTGCTCTGAATGTCTGGATATGGATTAAATGATCTACAAGCCCCTTTGAAACATTATTTTATTTATTTATTTGATTAGTTAGTTAGTTAGTTAGTTAGTTAGTTAGTTAGTTAGTTTCTCCCTGCCACTCTCCCACCAAACTCTTATGTTTTTGTCAAGGAAGAACCTGAGCAAATTTGAATTATACAAAATTCATCTTGAGAAATCTGAGAACTTTATTCTATGGGGAGAGAAAGAACAACAACAGCTTACCTGTACATTTGACAAAGAGCTGAGTAGGCCCCCTTTATCCTTTAGATAACCTGAACTGAAGCAACCATATTTAGATCAGAGTCACCTGCTTCACTCAGCCCCATATGTAGGCTACCAACTAGGCTGCAAAAATTCAGATACCCAGTAGTTGGCAGAAAAGAGTTAAAGGTTTTCTGTATCTCTTTACTGCCACCTAGTGGCTGTCTGTTATGTTTGCAGATCAGCTGTGGTAGTCCTCCCTCATATGTCTAATTCTTTCTTAGTTGTGGGTTTTTTTTATTATTATTATTTTGTTTTGTTTTGGTGGTGGCACAGGGTGACCTCCATGTTCCTTAAAGTCCTCTAATTTTTCCCATCTTCAAAACATGTGCTTATCTCATTGAATGCTCTGCCAGAATTGATACAATGGGACTTGAAACATGATCATTTGCGATCTGTAACTATTTATGACCATGTATTTCATTAATAAATGCAACACTCTAATTCTTTGTTAACTGAAAAATGAGGCCATTAATTATCCTCATTTGCAGAGCCAGACTGCTATGATACAAACCAGAACTTTGTTTACAACCTGCTTCCAACAATTAGATTTAAAATCCTTAGTATACAATAGAACAAGGATTATCATTCACTGACACCCTCTCAGGGCAAACCAGATAGGAATCACAACCAGATGAGCTAATTCTACTTTATTGTAAAGCTACATTGACAGAATCTTGCAAGTCTGAAAGTACAATTCTCTCTCCCCCGTTTCCTTTACAGCCCGAGAAACTATGGAAGGGTCTTTTCTGAGCCTCTTGCCCCACCCACTATCCAGTTGTGGGCTATGCTGTCTCTTATCTGACTGTTCCCTTGGCAGTGTCTCCTTGCTCAGTCTTCCAAGGTCATTCCCACATACCATTACAGTCACTGAATCTCTGAATTTAATTTGGGTGTGATCATGCCAAACGAAGTCACATGCATCTGAATACACGTTAAGAATGTGCCGTTTTCATTTTTACTGAAACCAGTGAGACTTCAAAAAGTGCCATTAATCTGGCTGGACCCTGTCCTCTGCTTCTGAAGTCATGTGCTGCTTGGGGTATGTTATTCTGACTCTTATGTGTTCATGAAAATTATTGGTAATTAGGGATATCTCTGAGCAAGGTTTGGTTTAGGGCTACTGATTAATCACTAGAGACTAGCAACTCTATTTGGTGCCTTCTAGTGGTGGTCTGGGTTTCTGCATCCCTGATATGGTATCCCTCGTTTCTGCCATTCTGTTAAGCCCCCACCCCAGGCCAACTAATACTGTTGAGAGCAAGTCAGTGGTGTCGGTTGGGATCATCTCTGATCTCTAAGTATGCCTTGTACTTTCTGCACTATATTTCCCCAGCTGCCCATTAATGCAACTCATCCAATGAGTTAGGACAATTGCTCAATATGGAGTACAACATGGACACCACAATCCTCACCTATAAACAAGTGGATAAGGCAGTTTTTAGATTTTACAAATTTCCCGAAGCCAACTCTAAGAACTCTGCAGGGGCCTGCAAGTCCTACTCTCAGCCACCACTTTATCTTAGTTTTGGTCACTAATCCATCTTATTCTCATTGCCTGTCTCATTTCTAGACTACAGTTTCTGCATACTTTCACTCCAGTTTATTTGGAAGCCATGCAGAAGTGTTTGCCCTTGCCTCCCTCTGGGGTATCTTTTCATCTTCTCAATACAGTTTGCAGTTCTGGGATTTCCTGATATCTTCCCATCCAAGCAGTAACCAGGTCTGACCCTGCTTAGTTGTGGGAGCTCAGCCAAGCTTGGCCACAGGCTGCCTCTTCTCGGCTTCTTTTATAATGTCAGCCTGTTCATTTGGAGGGGCCTTCAAACCACAAGGCAGACTCGCCTTGTTGACATTACCTCCCATGGCTTGGTTTCCCTTCCCTGACACTGAAAATGCAGATCTGCATTTAGTGGGGAGAAGTCAAGAGGAAGGAGAAGATGTTTCATGACACGCTGTCATTTTGGTCTGTTATAGGATAACAATGATATTCCAGAAGATGGTAGCTTCTTGTCTGGAGGGAACACTATGATGGTCAGGTTGATAAAAGACCTTCCTGAGGAAACACAATGTGAGTGTAATGCTAAATATTTGAGGAACAAGACTGTACAATCCTTCTCAAATAATGAGTTGTCTAGGGTTGTAGCAGAGATGAATCCACATCTATGGTACTCCAGGCATTTCATTTGAAATTAAATGACATTTTTTCTCTTCCTAATATACCCATTTATTGTTGCCCACAAGGAACAGTGACATTTGTACAGTGATAGCTACTCTTTTCTCTCTTTTTTTCTGCTCTAACCATACCTGGATTTCACATCCAAAGGCAGCTACTTCTCTTTCCCTCCAGTATGACAGTGTTCACACAATACATTCAACCTGGGTACTGAATTAACCCATTTTTGGAAGCACACAATGCACTGAAACATCAATTAGCCAAATGATCAAGCTTTGCTCAATATGATAAACTACAAACCAAGCCAACCAATCAACCATATATGACACCAAACAAGCTTTGCTTGTTGAACAAATGCAGGAGCTGAATCTTTAAAGGAACCCCTACATATGTAATGAGCACATAGGTGCTGAGAAGCTGTCACAGGTTGAAAACATTGCACCCATTATATGGCAGTGCATGGTTTCCTTTGGGGATGAATGCGACATGAAGTGGTGTTAGTACCAGCAATTGCCAGTGTATTTTATTTCCTCATTCACACCTCACATCTTTACTTGTAGGCATCTCTGTTCATCCACTTAGCAATGTGAATTAGCCCTCAGACAAATGTTGCAATTAGGGTTAGTGTTCATTGGAACTGCATTTCTGTTGCATTGCTATAATGTGGTACAATGTAATTATTTAATATATATAGCACTAACTAAATGAACTTTGGGTCTGTGGACTCTACATTTTCCTTTCCTCCAACTTTCTTTTAAAAAACCTGTAGTGTATTAATTAAAACTAACTAATCTGCGTAATCTGGGGGTCCACCTGGACTCATGACTCCTCCTTGAAGAACAGGTGGCAGTCGTGGCCAGGAGGGCCTTTGCTCAGCTATGTGTTATGCACCAGTTACACCCTTTCCTGGATTGGGAGTCCCTCCAGTCAGTCAATCATGCCCTAGACATCTCCCGTACAGACTATTGCAATGCGCTTTACATGGAAAAGTATCCAGAATACCTTGAAAAGTATCCAGAAGCTTCAGCTGGTTCAAAATGTAGCCACACAGGCAATTTTAGATGCCCCAAAGATGGCACATGTTACACCTTCGCTGTGTGAGCTGCATTGGGTCCAAGTTTGCTTCTGGATCCAATTCAAGGTGTTGGTTATCACCTTTAAAGCCATAATGGCATGGGACCGGGTTACCTGAGGGACTGTCTTACCCCCATTATATCCACCCGTCCCACCCAGTCAAGCAGAGGGAGTATGCTGTGGACGCCATCGATGAAAGAATGGCGACTGGCGGGATCCAGAGAGAAAGCCTTCCCTGCCATGGCCCCCGCCCTATGGAATACTCTCCCCCCAGAGGTGAGTCAGTCCCCAGCTCTCTTGTCCTTCCGGAAAGCAGTCAAGACCTGGCTCTGCCAACTGGCATGGGGCAAGAAAAGGGGCAACCAACCCTGGGGGTGGCTAGCCCCTTGAAGATGCTCCCATATGTTAACATCTTATTGATCACCAACAGCTTGGAAGATATTATTATTTGTGTATGTGTTTGGTTTTACTGTATTTTTATACTGTTTTTATTGCATTTTACTTAATATTTATTTGTTGTTTTTATTGTGAACTGCCCAGAGTCACTTCCTCATGAGATGGGCGGTATCTAAATTCGAAACATAAATAAATATAAATAAATAAATAGCTACAGTTCCCGCACATAGCTGCAAATTGAAGCTGGTGCCTCTTCCAATCTCCCCCTTATGGTTTCACCCCAAGGATAAGGAGAGGGAGAAACTGGGTTTGTTTGAGCTGTTTGGTTAGTTTTACTGGGCTTATAAGCCACTCTAATCAAAACCAACTCTGAGTGGTATATATCTCTACCATTGTAAATCAGGTGAAAAGCATACCATAAACACTGCAATGAAGTAGCAGCAATCACAAGTCATAATTCGCATTGTATCCATATGACCAAGCCAAAAATTAAGGTGATCCCTTGTGTATTAAATATATACACAACACTTACATAATTAAGATTCTTAACAATCAAGGCAGAACTCACCTGGCTAAATGTTCCTACCTATGCACTTGTGATGGATCCAATCAGTGTCCTACTTAATTTAGCACTGTTTCCAAGATTCCCAGAAATCAAAAATAAGAATATTAAAGCAAACAAACCAACCTTTGGATCAACCCAAAGCCCACTTTGTCTCTCACACTGGGCCACCTGATGCTTCTGGGGTGTTCACAAACAGGAGTTGGACCTCTGGTCTTGCTATTTTGCCAACAACAGATGCTATTTCCAATTCTGCCCATCTTTGCACATCAGAGACCGAGAGACCCTTTCTCCCAGAACTTCAGCTTATCTTAGGCAGCTATTCAGATCCCCTATGTGTCGGGCAAATCCCACCTTCTGGGACAAAATTTGGGTGATGCAAGCTTGCTTGTTGTAAATTAAGCAATGATGAAGAGGAACATACTGGATAGCTATCTAACTGAGGAAACATTTTAATATCTTAACTTTCTTTATCTTGAGAAACAATTGCTCTTAGCTCACTAGTAATGGTGTTCTACAGTAGGTATGAAAGAATTTTCTTTCCAAGTGACGGTGCTTATGGGCTTCACCTCGTGGCCATGTTGCAATGCTATCCTCTGGGCCCTGAGTTGGCAGAAAAGTACAATGGGATATTTTGCTGCTTATACGAATGAGACCGATTCTTCTCCGCCAAAGAGCCAGTGACTGGTGATGTCCCTCCAGTTTTAATGTAGGGAAAATTAAGGAAAGAGATGGCTTTGTTTCCTCTCCCACCAAACATCACCTGCACTGTGCCAGAGACTTGCCACTTATGCTATTTTCTAAACATGAGTCTAGGGTTTAAATGTTCCAGCCTACAAGGAACAGCCAGGGATGATGCAAGGAGCATTGGGGGCACCCCTTCTGCATCATCCAATCCCCTGAGCGGTGCCTGTGAATTGTCATTTGGACTAGAAGCAGGCACAGACAGAACTCTTGTCAATTTCACACCAGCTCCCTTCACCTGGGCTCCTGGGAGATTATGAAGATCCCCAAAAGCAGGAAAGACACTCAGGAATGATCCATTGGATGGAATTGATTGAGGTTCTGTTGCAAGAGGACATTAAAGTTGAAAATGGACTTGAGATACACAGTATATTCCAAATCAATAAATGCTATAGGGAAATGGCAAAGCTGGCAGTGAAGGGTCATGGCTGGCAGTACTCAGAAATAATCTGTGCAGCACACCAAATGTATTAGAGTTAGGGCAAAATGCCAGCCCCCATGTAATAAAAATAGTAAACATTATGGGCACATGAAATCCTCGTTAGCAGAAGCAGAGGAAATTCTGTAATGCAGTCATATGGGACAGGAGCAGCAGTGCACGGCAGGCAAAACCTGGCTTTCTTTCCCAGACCTACTGTGCCTTCAGAACAGCACTAAACCCATGGTTAAAAGCAACAAGTCTAGTGCTCTTTTGAAAGCCTGCTTAATGCCTGACCAGCACTTTCTGAAAAACCAGGTAAGCTTTTCTTTTGGTGCCTTCAAGCTGGTGTGGGCTCCTGGTGACTGCCTGGACAAGTCCCTGCACTTTTCTTGGCCAGATTTCGGAAGTGGTTTGCCCTTGCCTCCTTCTTCCTAGGCTGAGAGAGAGGGACCGGCCCAAGGTCACCCACCTGGCTTTGTGCTTCAGGCAGGACTAGAACTCAGTCTCCCAGTTTCTAGCCTGATACATTAACCACTACACCAGATTGGCTCTCCAGGTAAGCATTATGTACTTCTGCAGAAGCCAACTGATTAATCTTTTCTGCAGCTCAAGCCAAAATGGTCATGAAAGGCAGTGCTCAGCGACTGGAGGAGGGCCGTCAGGTCTGCGGCAGCGTAAAGTGGCCAGTTGTAGAGAAACACAGAGATGACCTTGGAGAAGGAATAGGACAGTTAGAAAAATATGATTTGAGCCCGGGAAAGGAGGAAGACAGTAGAAAGAAATTTAAACTAACTCTACACTAACCCTCTTGGGTATGGGGAAAGGAGAATGCTGCCAAGTGTCAGGATTCTGTCACTATATCTTGTATCCATAAAATAGAATTCCAGTATCTGCTGTGGAGTCTGTTTCCTGATCTGGCCTGCCTTGAAGGGCTGACACCAGTTGAAGTTGAACAGATCCCAACCTCTGACCACATCCATAACTACATTGTTGACGAAACATGTTAGATTATGGCAGTGACAAAAATTATATTGGAAAAGAGGGACTGCACTATTTTAAAATGGGAACCATTCGATACTACTTTGAGTTCCCTCTCTGATGGGCTGGGCATGGGACAAAGGCAACATCAAGAGGACATGTCCTTTAAAATTAGTTTGTGGGCTACCTTGGAAGGAAGTGAGGATGAGCTCTCTATCTCCCATCATTCTTAAATATTATTCAGGGTAATTGGACTTAGTTGTGTTGAGTCCAAAACAATGGTTTCTCAACCCTTTTCTAAACAAATAGTTTGCTCTAAATCTGTTGTCATGGTTGCTTCCACTGAAGATGTCAAGGAATGATACAACATGGTGATGACCGTAAACTGGAAGGATTGCAAATATATAAAATAAGCACTCCTCAGGGTTCTTCCTTCTCTCAAGATGCATCTCAACGTTAGGGATCTTTAAACTTCTGAGGCAAGTGTTATATCATTTTGAGATGTACACAGTAGAGTGGAGAATTTAAGCTCTGGTTCTGCACATTGTTCTGAGACCTGCAGATCAGGTTGGTGCATATCAGAATTAGGAAACCTTGAACTCCTTGAGCCCTCCAGTATAGGAAGTACAACATTCCCTGAAATATTAGTGGTGAGGGTTTGAAGAGGTACCAAAGAATGGGACATTATTTGGCAAGATGCACTGGATATCTATGCAGTAACATTATTCATGCCCTCATTACCTTGAAGCCAGATTACTGCAACATACTTTACATGGGGCTCACTTTGAAGACATTGTGGAAACTGCAACTGGTGAAGAATGTGGTGGCCCATCTATTTGTGGGTGAGAGCCAGGTCATATAAATTGCAAGTTTTAGCCTATCTGTCTTGCTTTCCATATGCCTCCAGGATCATTGCCTTCAAATAAGACCAGTTGGTCCCATTTGCTCACCCCAGAAGAAGATTCCCCTCATTTAAGAATATTTGGGGGGGGGGGAGAAGGTGATGGTAGCCCCTTCCCTTTGAAATATCCTCCCTCCCAAGTTAAGGCTAGAGGCCACTCTGCTTTCATTTAGGGCATTTGTTCAAATTGTGGCATTTTGTTGTGTATTTTGATTTTATTTTTCAGTGAACTTTACAATCTGTGTTCTTACTGTTTTATTGCTATTGTCCACTGCTGGGACTCCCTCTGATGTGCCACAGAAATGCAAATAGATATGTAAATAAACGATGTCTCCCTCCCTTAGACTGAAATGGCAACGTCCTTTACCTTGAGATCACATTTGACTCTGCTCCTTGTCTTTTGCTGTAGTCTCTGCCAGAGAAAGCAGTTATAAATCATGCATAAGGACATACAGCGTGTGGAACGTGAGCACCAGCACTGAGCAACCCATGCAATAGATCACATGGTGCAGCTTTTTATGGATTGTACCACTTCAGACAGAGGGTGAGGGAAGGACTTCATTGCAGTATTTCCCCATAGTGGGGGAAAAATTCATCTCAAAGAAACAAATCAGGAAGTAGGGTTTTTTAGTTTAGCCTTCATATATCTTTAGCTTCCCCCCCCCCCCCCGGAATTTTTCTTTATATAATACAGCCCTCAAAGAGGGAAAGTGCAAAGTGACACTGTCTGGGAAAATCTCAACCAGATGGTTTTAACACACACAATTTTTGTTCTCAAGTATCCTCCTTGGGCACTTCATAACATGGGTGGGTTTGTGCGAATGCTAGCCATCGCGAGTGGTTTGGAATCTGCATATTCTTTCATTCTGAAAGAACGTGATTCTGTGCGTTTTAAGTCTGTCAGGAACTGAGCTACTAGCTTCATTAAACATCCCCTCTAAAATTCTCAGGCTTAGGAGAGATTTTGCAAGCATGAATTAAAGGAATTATATGATCTTAGCAATATGAGTGTTGCAGAAATAGGTATGGGCAACAGAAAACCAGCTTCAGAGTAATAAGTGCAAGAGTAAATGGATGAATGGTTGGGAAAATCTGTTTTGCTTTGTATCTTTTTTTAAATGGTGTGCATTTGCAGCACACAATAGATTTACTGCTGCTTCTCACTTAGGGTGAGTGGGAGAATGATGGCTAAGGCTTTTACAGTCAGTGTGTGTGTGTGAGAGAGAGAGAGAGAGAGAGGGAAAGAAGAGAGATTGCTGAAGACTTGTTGCATTTATCTAAAAATACATATAACAGAGACAAGTATGTAAAGTTAAGGGGCATTCTGCAAAAGAGGTATTTGCTTAGGGCTACTAACTCAGGGTGCAAAGCTCCAGGTGCCCACTAGATGGCAACGAAGAGAGTAGAAACCTCAAACTTCTTGGTGCTGCCTCAAGGTCATATGGATTTTTGCAGCTCACATCTGGCAGCCCCATGATTGCCATACAGGGATTTGTGCGTGAAAGATGTAAGGATTAGCTATCAGAAAATCTGCTCAAAAGTTTCTGTTGGTAGCAATGAAAAAGAACTCTTCCTGGATTCTAATTCAAGCCCCCAACAGAGCAAAAAAGTTTGACCTGGATGGATAAATATTCTGACCTAGTATGAAGAACGGCCCATATCCCAGTGCAAACAACATTCATCTTTTTTAGTTCAGGGCTAGGCAAATGCAAGGCATTTTCCAGTTTAACATCAACAACAAGCAAGTGCCACTTCCTATCCTGACCAACAGGGAGTTCAAGAGCGGGCAGCCACCAGCCAAATGAAGCTCGTCTGAGTAACAGTCTTCCTTTGTACTGATAGAATTTCAGGGGGAAATCTTTTCCTCTTAGCTAAAGAAACAAGAAGAGACTTAAGGACACAGGTTGACTTCCTTTCTCTTTATATCACATAAGCAACAAAGATGGCTACAGCTGTCTTTGGTTACAGATCAGCTGTGGCTGTTATGATGACTATTATTTCCCATTAATACTGCTGCTATTATTCCTTACTTCTCTGTCTAAAGAATACTTCCCTCTCAGCTGAATAACCCAGCTGCTCCTCTCTGTGTTAGGGTTTTGATTCTGGTTAAATCTATTGTTCCAAGAATATGTTCTCTTGCCAAATGAAGCAAGGATCTTCTGAGCAATGCTGATGGGGAAAAAAAATGCTATTATTAGGAAGTATACTGTATCTCTGTGTTGAGGAATAGATAGACAGGAAGAAGAAAAACGTGTATGTGTGTATATGCCTGGTACATGTTTCTGCTGAGCCAGCTTTAGATGATGTAAAATAAATACATGAATATACAGGACAATGCCTTGGTTCATATCATAAAATCATGGGGCTATAGATTAGACTGGGAAGTTGAAAAAAACTTCCTAAAAGAAGTAATGGCAAACTAGTTTCATACCGGCACCTAGAAAATAACATGGAGGTGTCCATAAAGTCAGCAGGATTTGAGTTCGACTCAAGACAATTTTATTTTGCTCTTGTTTTTCAGTGTAATCAGAGGTACAAGAGAGAGAGAGAGAACGATAAACGAATGTACAACATCAACTATTTATAGTAGAGGCCATTATGGAACCCCCCCACCCCCAAAATGACCAGCACATAAAGTCCAAGAGTTTGAGCAAATGAGAGATTATTAAACTCACAAATGTCAGGGTCTCCTTGGTCAAGCATGAAAACTCCAGTTCAAAAATATGGCAGTTCCTATGTAGAGACATCCAGAATCATTCCCCGCAAGCAACATTTTGGTCATCTAGTGATAAGACCATTTGTTCTACCTGTTTACCTTCTTTGCTGACTTCTGTTGAGTTTTGTCTGGCAAAGAGAACCTAACCTCAATGTCATTTTATTAGCATTTCCTGTTTCTCAAAAACACATTTCTCTGGGAGGTGAATAACCTTGTCAAATCAGGAATTTTCAACATAAAAACATTCCTCTGTAGATTCTAGGAATAACAAGGCTGGGTTTAATTTTAGCCTATTCTTAAATAGGTAAGATTAGTAGGAATCACTTCCTCCTAATTTAAAGGCATGAAAAATTTCATTTGGTATCTATCCTTCTCTTGGGATACCCACCCCCAATTTTTTAAAAAACCTAGAATCATTGGAAAAGCTGCATTTTTGAAGATGGCTACTATGCCTGATTTTTACTTTAATTTTTTTTGAGAGGACGGCACAACGGTATTGTGCAAACCGGGAAGGAAGAGAGAGAGAGAGAGAAAATAGCAGTGTAAGTATCTTTTTAGATCATATGTATAACAACTCCTTGTTTCTAATGTTGGTGGAGTTTGGCAATCTCAGTGATCACAAGGAATAGCCACGGATGCCCACTGGCCACAGTTGTTAAAATGGTGTTAGATTTAACAGGCCGGAGGCTGCAATAAACAATTTTATAGTGTTACTGTGAGTAGAAACAATGGTCTGAGATCAGAGATCCCTTGTAAATGTTCTGCCTGGCAAACCAGCTCTTGCACTCTTGGACTGTTGTGATGCAAGGACGGATACCATACTGCTGGAAGACTGCATGTTATCTGTATGTATGGAATACTGGAATATGTACCGATGGTGGCTGTTAGAATCCATCTCATACATAAGTCTACAGGAATAGCTTCCTGTCTATTCCTGTAGACTTATGTATACAGTGGATTACAACAGCCGCCACTCACACTTTCTCTCACTGATGAAGCCTGCTCTGTTCTACAGAACCCAAGCTGGAGGTTCAGTCTCTGTGCAATATTTCCCTTCCCCAGGCAGCAGTTACCAAATCCCCCCAAGAAGCTGCAAATGAGCTCTCCTACAGCTCATGTTGCACAGAAGCAAACATCGGCAAAGTGGAAAATGGCATTTAGCACAAGAAACAGAGATGAGACTTCATGCACTGAGTTTCCTTCCTCCCAGTCTTGGAGGCAGGGAGCAATGGATGTAAGTTGCTAGACCTGACAAAAGAGGGATCCACTGAATTGCTTGTTGCATTCACCGTTCAGCTCTTGCTGGTTGCTTTTGATGCATGGTCATGTTACGATGTTACTTATGTTGTGCAGTCTCAGAAACCTCCATAAATGCTAACAGGAATCATATTTCCATAAACGCTAGTTAAAGTTCCTGGAACGGGGGTCCCTGCTCACGGTCACTCATGCCCTCGTGAACCCCAGACTGGACTATTGCAATGAACTTTATATAATGCTGCCCTTGAAGAGTATTTGGAAGCTCCAACTGATGCAGAATATGGCAGCGTGAGCTGTTACTGGTGCCAGGTGATTGTGACACCACTGGTCCACGAGCTGCATTGGTTTCCAGTGTGGTTCTGGGTGCAATTCAAGGTGCTGGTTTTGACCTATAAAGCCCTTCATGGCTTAGGACTAGGTTACTTATGGGACTGTCTCTCCTCAGTTGTTTCCACCTGTCCTACTCAATCTGGGAGGAAAGGCAAGTTCTGGGTGCCGTCAGCTAGGGAGTGTCAGCTGGTGGTGCCCAGAAGGAGAGCCTTTTCTGCTGTGGCCCCCGTCCTTTGGAACATCATCCCCCCCAGAGATTAAATTGGTCCTGTCCCTACTGACCTTCTGGAAGGCCTTGAAAACTTGGTTTTGTCCCTGAGGCTGGGGCCCTGGGTGTATGATAGAGCTCATCTCCTGGCTGTGTGGATAACTGGTTGACTGCCTGGCTGCTATGTGCTATATGCTATATGCTATATATTTATTGTATGTATGTATGTATGTATTTTATTGTAAACCTCCTAGAATCACATATGTGAGATAGGCAGTTATGTTAAGCAAGCAAGCAAGCAAGCAAGCAAGCAAGCAAGCAGTTGCTATAACCTTCAAGAGACATTACAAAGTTACAAAGAGAATCACCAAAGGTATTCAGGTTCTACCTCCTTTCTCCTACGGGCTGGTTACCAGGCTGGTGAAGGAATTGAGCAGAGTGTTCTTGGGGTCATCTTCTGAACAAAACAAAGCCAATGTTTCTTAGCTTCAGCAACTTGGCTGGGGAATTCTGGGAGTTGAAGTCCACACATCTTGAAGTTGCCAAGGTTGAGAAACACTGAGTTAAGCAACTCAGCTTTCTTCTCTTTCTCTTGTCTTAAGGGCTTAACTCTGGGGGATTCTCAGTTGATTCATGAATGGTGGGATCCCTTTGGAAGAAAAATCCTAGATTAATTCCAAGGAGTTGTCTTTTCCGCTCCTGATTCATACAGAATGGAACGTTTGGTTACCATATGTCACTAGAAACAGACACACACCCAGTCTGCAGAAGCAGAGCTATATGTAATGCGCTCCACAAAGCACAACATTCATTTTAATATTATTATTATTATTATTTTTGCTTCTTTGCCATAGGAAAACTGCAAATGGCTCCCACCAGGCTAACTGGGCCTGAAGCAATCTTTCAAAATCAAAAATATCTGCTACTTGAATCTGGGCCAGCTGCATGAAATTGTGTGGGTTTTTTTCCTCCACACCAAGCCAGTTTCATTGTATGATATCAACAACCTTTGCAATTTAAACTAATTTTTTAATGATTGCTTTCTTTTTTAATATGTTTTTATTAAATTAAAAAAAAAAAGATCTAAACCATCCTTCGGGGGGTTGGATCTTGGTAGTAGCACTTCTTATATCCTTGTTGGCCACCCCCATTTCTCTTCAAGCATCAATCCAGAGGCCAAAGGGCTGGGACAAGAGGCATCTGTGGGATCCAGCAATTTTGTAAAAATGACAAAAGCAATTTGGCATGGTTGTGATGCAAGTTCCACCCTTTTTGTACATGTGTGCACTGTCTTGATGCCCTCATTGCAAAGGGACAGAACTTGCGTTGCATCAGCATGCTTCTCCTTCTCCTTCTCCTTCTCCTTCTCCTTCTCCTTCTCCTTCTCCTTCTCCTTCTCCTTCTCCTTCTCCTTCTCCTTCTCCTTCTCCTTCTCCTTCTTTCCCACCATTTCATGCACATCTTTAGCCAGGACATCTTTCCCAGAATCCACAGCTGGCAATCATCATGAGCATTTGCTCCTGAACACTGTATCTGCCAGCCTTCATGCTCCATTCCAAAATATCTGGGAAAGGAAGCTCTGATTCTGGATATGGGGATAGTTAGAACATGCTAAGGCAAACAGAAGACATGTCTGGGGAAATCCAGATGCTTACTGTATATAGCAAAGGACAGCCAGATCTGACCTGCAGGAATCCGGACGGCCGCTAGTTTTGCTATCTCTCTGCCGCCATCTAGTGGTTCACGTGAATTTGCCAAGCTAAATTTGAAAGACCCAGCATAGCTAACCATAGGGATTCAGTGGCAGAGTAACAACTCTTGAGTATGTCTTGACCCCATCAGACCAATGATAACTTTCAGATAGGTCCTGGACTCCAATACAGGTTACCCTAAAGTTTTCTTAGTGTTAGGGATATGTTACAAATGTAACACTGCAAGAGAGAGAAGCAGGAGCTGCTGATATTGAAAAAACAAAACAAAAAACTAAACTAAACCAAACAGGTTTTATTAGTGCACCTGATTTGTAATTGGACCAGAGACCACCAGGAGATCTCAAAGCTGTAGGCTGGTTGGAGAAATTAAAAAGAAAAATTCTGGAAGAACATAACAGCAGCCTCTAATGCTGCTGAAAACACCTCTATGGAGGAGTCTGTGCAAAGATGTCTGCAGGGTGTGGTGGCCATGAGGGCATGATTGAAGCTCTGCACATTTTTTATGTGCATCACGCATAAAAAATGGGCAGAGTTTTGATGGCACCGTTGCAGCCTCCATCTTGACAATTTTTTTTACCATATCCTGTGAGCCTACAGATCACTTTGTAAAGTGGTCAGATCTGAGTCTCCCAAATTGGCCCCTGACCTGACCTGCAGACAAAGACGCAACACAGACATAACCTGGGCTGTATTCTCCGGGCCCGCAGTTGTGAATAATGTAAGAAGGTGGTTGTCTTGGCTGGCTGGCAATTACTTCAGAGCCTAAAGAATCTGAGCCTCAAATCAGGTTTGGGAAGATTAGATTTGTGATGAGGGAGTGACAGAGTTCCTGAGGAACAAGCAAATCAGTGTTTTCGTCCTCGCTGAAATCATGTTTTCTGGTTTCTGACACCACAAACAGTTTCCTGATAGCCTGGCTGCTTCTCTCGTAGCTTGACAAGGTTAGGAGATTAGAAGTGAACAAAAGCACATAGAACTGCTCCGACAGCGATGATGTCATTGGCCTTTTTTTGCTAGTTACGCCTGTGAAGAGGGATTGTCAGTCCTGACCATTGTTCCTTCTTCCTGGTGCTGTTTATAAATGAAGGCTGTGGTTTCTCTTTGGATAAGGAATCCAGGCGAAATCCATGCAGACAAGAGAAGGCAGCTTCAATATTTTAAATGATGTCCTTGTTCTGGACAAGAAAAATTTAGAAACAGGAGCCCCCCAACCCCCAAAAGTGAACTTACCTGAAAATGAAAAGGAATATGGTCCAAATTACTTAAGAAAGCAGCTTAAATGACTGTATGGGCTTTTGCCAGAAGTTAACATTAGATCAAAGTTCAAAGAACATTTTAGACTTAAAAAAATGGTTACCACAAGAGCATGATCACTGCCATAAAAGTATTCTTAAAAAAAAAAAGTTTGTAAAAAGCCTGAAGGGCACACACCCAGAAAGAGAACGGAGCAAGAGAAAGAATAAAATTAAGCCATCATTCTAAACTTAGGAGAAAACAGATGTAGTTAGTTTTCAAGCAGGGATTTTCTTCTGCTCTTCTGTGAACTGGCGCTACAATCAAATAAAAGTTAAGCACCGTGGTAACTCCAGTTCTGCCAGACTAAACCCTGGATTCTGTGACTTCTCACCAGATGAAGCTCCAAACCTCTACACTGTTTTTCTTATTTCTAATAATTCATTCTGCTTCTTTTAGTTACCTGCGGCTGTTTCCAGATTCAAGATGTTCTTGAAATGTCCCTCCTTCCTTGCTGTCAGAACTGTGGCACTGTTCAGATCATGTGCTGCTGTCTACATTTTGTCAGTGAGATGTCAGCTCTATCTACAGCCACATCTTAGGTCATGGCTGATCTAACCAATCAATGATCAAATATTGCCTTTCTAAAGTTTCTCTTGTCTATTTCAATTTGTTTCTGGGGTGTCCACACGGTATAGTCAAAAATGTCAAGAAGGCAGCTGTGGCAATGCGATAGAAGCTTCACTTGTTCTTTTTGTGTGTGTCACAGTGTGTGTTGACTGTTTTGACCCCATCCCATGGACACCCCTGTCTGCTCCCTCCTACCTAATGAAAACACAAATGACTATGAGTCTGGTTCAGCTCCAGTATGGCCAATTCCTTTCTTTATTTTTGGAGGGCAGCAGGTTGCTTGTAACTGGGATTACAACCTTTTTGGAAATCAGAAGAGATGCATGCCCTCTTTTTCCCTGACATGAGTTTGAATAATATGTGGATTATGTCATGGGAAACCGACATGTAGACCATTCACTGGAGCTCTGCAGAGTGGGTCAAGCAGGCAGTATGGCAGTTTCAGCAGGACCCCGCTGTACATGCATGCAATGTCCATGTCCATACAAAAGAGGATAGGCTTGGACTGTGCTGCCATGACTACCATCTTGCTTATATTGATCCCCTTGGGGATCCTGCTGTGTTTGTGTGTATGCTGAGAAGCACAGAGAAAGCTGACTGCGCTCTGCTCCAGGTCACATCACCAGAAGGGAGGGAGAGGCAGCTTAAAATGGAGCAGCCATCAGCATTCCAAGCCACGACCCAACCTTTTCTTCTGTAGGGTAGATAGATTGAGAATTTTTGTCCTGTTTGGCTCCCAGCTGATCTGGCCCATTTTCAATCTCAGGCTTTCTTCTGTTCACTTCTTCTGCCAGATAAAATGTGGTCCTGTCCTGTCCAGTTTCCAGAGTGTCCTTCTGCTGACCGATATAGATTGACAGAGTCCCAAATCCCTTTATACAATTTTCCCCCGACGACGTATTGAGTTGGAAATATGACTCAAAAAGTATAGTGCAAACTTCCCTGTCCACTTGCTCAGGTCTAGAAAGGAGCAGTGTCAGAAAGACTCAACTAAGGGGAAGTAGATCATGTGCTGTTGACGGTGCTGTGACCACTCCATCGGAGCAAGATGGAACAGTGCACAACAGATGATTCACAATAGGTCAGTGCTTAAGTTCTGTTCCTTCTATCTTATGTGTCTTTTAGGGACATGTAAAATACGGAAAGGAGATAAAACCCAGGCTGATCCCTAAATAAAGACTGCATAGTTCAAGGCAGTACAATATATGTGGAATGGATGGTTACATTGCATATTAAAAGGTTCAGAATAGCTTAAAATCCTCTTTTCACTCCATCCTTTCATTTCAGATAATTTTCATATGTAACACAATAAAGACCCTGTGGCCTGCCCCATCCAGGCAGGTTCCTCATCTAACAGTAGCTGTTATATACGTGGGCACAATGACCTATGTATTTATTTTGTGTTTTTAATATGTAGCTGAAATGCCATTAATGTGGCTTTCAGGTGCTCCCAAAACACGATTCTTCTTAATTCATAGGTAGGTAAAAGGGTGGGATTGGTCCTACTTCCCTAAGCAATAAGAAGGTGTGGGGCAGTTTAAGATGGATCACAGGCAATGGTTTTAAGATATGCTTTTTACAAAAGGTTTTCCTAACCTAGTACCCTCCAGATGCATGAGACTAGAATGCTAAAAATTCCAGCCAGCATGAACAGTAAAGCGTGTGCCAATATGTACATGTGCTAATTAAATACACATTTTTCAATTGTGACTTGCTATTTAAAATATGTCTAAGCTGTTTTGACTGGCTTTACTTTCAAACATGGAGGAGGATCATTCTTTCATGAATGGCAGGTTTTAGGGCAAAGAGAACCCTTCTCTTGCCTGTCTGTCTGTCTCTCTTTATTTGTTATCCATCCAGGTTCCTGTTTAATTAATGATAACCCCTATTTTCTCTGCTGGCTCTAGGAAATCAATATTCTTCAAGAGCAAGTGCCTTTTCAATGTATTGTTAGTATGCAAACCTCCTTGCATGTTAAAAAAAAAAGTCCTAAGCATTAATTTGTGTTTGATCATAATTGATCATAATCATCATTAATCTTTTTATTTGATCATAATAATATATAGGATATATATTTTCCTATAATATAAAGGATAAAAGAGGGAGAGAGAGAGAGAAATTACAGTACATTACCTTTCCTGCCCTAAAGAATTATTCATTGTCTGGTCCAAGTCCCCGTATTAAACTTCTGATCAACACATTTGCAGTGTTTTAAAAATATGCAGCCTTGTAGTCAAGGTGTGAAATGTCCATTGTGGTGTCCCCATGCAGGCCCTGTGACTTGTATCCAACATTGGGATACAAGTATGAAAGGGCAGCAATGCTTTGTGACATCACCACATGCACTTGATTAGTAGGAGGTGACTACACGCAGCTCAGTCAGGTAGGCGTCTGTTCCTAGCCGTGGTGATTGCACAATGATAAAATGTGTGTCACGACATCATAATTACGTTTCATCATTTGCCCCCTGTCCTCCTTTCTCCTGCAGATGCTTAAGCCTGAACATTGGATTGGAGAAGAAATTTCTCTCTTAAATAATACTGATTTTCTGACTCCATTTCATTCATGGCTTAGGCCTGAATTTGATCTTGAGACAATTTTAGCTGGGCTGTGGAATGACCTCATCAAGAGAAGGACAGAGGTATTGTTATTTACTTGATTTTCTTCAACCAATGTTCAAAACTGTCCTATATGCCTGTAGAACTGCCCGTATGTGTTCAGGTGTTCTGCAGAATTTAGCTCCTATTTGGATAAATGTTAATAGAAAGTGATACTAGATAACTCCTTCTGGATTCCATGATATCTTCACCTTGGAATCCTATCTTATCTACCTACCTGACAAAAATCGGTGAGTGGGGAGGGAGTGTTGAAAGAGACTGGATGTGACTCCAGTCTCTTTCTCCTGTTTGAAGCCAAATGAAGACGTAGTGGTGTCCATCCCTGATCCACTTGACTGGACAAAGGATTAAAAACTGAGACTTAGTTTAGACAAGACAGAGGCAAGATCAAGAGATATTTTTTTCAGCAAGGATGAGTCGGAATCAATCTGTTTTAAAAGAAATTGATTTCCTCTGAAGGGTCAAGTGTGTTCATGGATCCATCAATATAATCTGAGTCTCAGAACTTTCTATAGCTGTGAGCTATCTGGAGATGGACAACCTGTCTCTTATGATACAACTGGTAACCTTTGATTGGACTATTGTTATGCACTGTGGGTGGAGCTACCTTTGAAGGCATCCCAGAAGCTTGAGCTGGTAAAATAGAAGTGACAATTCTAACCAGAAGTTCCTGATGACTGCATAGACATGCTCAACAGTTCAGTTCAGTTTACCATTGTCTTCTTTTAGGTTGTATATCCCAGACTAGCATAGTCATGATCCACAGATCTCCTATCCAAATTCTAACCAGGTCTGTTTCAGTTTCTGAGATTGGCTAAGGGCTGTCACTTAGATGGGATAATCCTGCTTTGCTTGCATTTGTTCTTAGTGTGTTGTCACATCCAGAATTCTCCCCATCTTTGTGGTTTTAACCCTTACTGCTGGTGATTTAAATTTCTGATTTATTTCTTGGCTGATCTAAACTCCCTATTCTATTTCATATATTTGCACTTGCTTTTTCATTGTGTTCATTCTAGATCATGTGTCCTGATCGCCATTTGCATTTTAGAAGATTCTTATTTAATTTCCATTTCATTTTGTTTCATTGTACTGTTTAATGGTAAATTCCTTCCTTCCCCTTTCTTTCTTCTTTTTTTGGCAACAGTGATTGTCTTTGAGTGTTTAATATCTGAACTTTTCTATCTCAAATTCACCCTTATTTACTTTTTAAAATTTTTTTGGGAAGATGGGGTTAATAAATAACTTTTTTTAATGCAGACACCCCTGCCATTCAACAATATAGTTTGTGGTGTGAATGGTAATTTAGCATCCATCTTGACTTTTTAAATAACAGCTGCCCCTTCCTGAAACTTAAGTAATTTACACCAACAAAATCTTTTAAAAAAGCATATTTTCAGGATGTCTCATTAGCATATCCTTGCTATATCAGGAAATATTTTCTTTACCCTTTGCTGGCACAGTATGTTATTGAAATAAAAGCATCATTCGATACCTGTAATTCCACGCCCCAATGCAATATTTCTGAGTATATACAGTATATATGATTTTTCTTTGCTGGCTAGCTAAAACTAGCTGTAATTTTGCTGATATGAATGAGGTTTGTCAGAAGGTATTCAGAAGCCCCCTAACCCCCTCTTTTCTTTTTGCTGCTCCTTTCTAATCTAATTCAAACCAAAAGGGGAGGGAAAAAAAGCAAACATTTTCTGCAAGAGCCTGTCTGGTACTGATTTAAGGTAGTCTAAAATGAACATAACAAAGACCAGACAACAGGGCTTGAAAAGTGAAACAAAGCTGCATCTGTGGTCTCTGCTATTCAAATAGGGATATTATGAGTACCCTAAAGTGGTGTTTCCCCACCCCCACTGTAAGAGTACAGAGGAGATGCCATTACACCCCGGCAAACATTTTCAATTGCTTGTAAAATCAGCCAAGAGAGAGGATTAGAGAGATCTATGAACCACCACCCCCTCCCTGAATCAAGCTGTTTGGGGTTGAGATGTCTCTAGATGGAGATCAGAGACAGCAATAAAAAGTTTGGTGACAGTTCAAGCACCTAGTTGTATAGCTAAAGGTAGGTCACAGATGTTCTCTAGACTGGTGTCTGCTTTGACTAATCCATATTAATTGGAAGATAGACTGTGTTGGCATTATGACGAGTAGGTCCCTAACAGCGTGATGCTCTCTAGGAAGTAATAGCACAGTCAAAGACATACCGTTTTGGGGAATTTGCCTAGTTCCAGTTGTGCTCAAAGCTTAGATGCTGGGATTCCTGACCCTTAAAGGCCCTTGAGCCAACTTTCCTTGCCTGGAAAGGGAGGCTGGATCTCTGATATTCAACAACTTTTGAAACTTTCTGTGCCCATAATATGATGATGCTTCCTGTAATCACCAAGAGCTCCACCACAGATGTTCTAGAGAAGGTGGCCCAGTTTTCAAAAGCTTAAATAGGTTGGGTGGAATGTTTTCTGACTCTTGCAACCAACTTGCCACCCCCCCCCCCCAAATTGTCCTTTATATTTGATGGATTCCTTCTGATTTGTTTTTAATTTTGAAAGCTGTGTGTTACATTGTATGTGGGTCTCTTAAACTGAAACTTGTACCTTTTGTGGGTGGTTAGAACCACCCATAAAAGGTACAAGTTTCAGTTTAACAGACCCACAGAATTTTGTTGAGTGTTAGTAAGGACAAATCAATGTTAGAAAACAGTGAATAATTAAATCCTTTTTCATGCTGTTTCTTTCACAGAAATACCACTTCTTAGTTATGACTCATTTTTTTTTTTTTTTTGAAGATCAGCTCAAAATAGATAGACAAACTTATGATAATGTAGTTTAACTTTTTACTTGCTGCATGGAGAATGACATGTCCATAGAAAACATCAGCTAGTTCTGTCTTCTTCGTCATGAATCAGCCTGAGAGATGGAAACAGAATTTCCGGAGATAGAAATGATGAGCATCAGGCAGGCTTTAAAAGCAAAATTAAGAATAAGTTGTTTATGGAAGTCTAATGCATGCTTTTAACCTTTTCATTCTAAAAATGAAAAAAGGCACTTTAGGTAATAAATCTGTGATCATTGCCAGGTGTTACTGACCCATTTTCCAGCTCCTTATTTAATAATTAAAATCAAAGCAGTGTGTTCCATAGTTATGCTGGGCATCATAATAAGCTCTTGATTTTGCCCCTTAATGTGATGAATGGCCTGACTGTCCATAATTTGTCATGATAAAAGCTGGCAACTTTGACACCAACTGGGAAGAGATTATATTTGAACAGCTACTAAAAATAAGCAAACAAGGCATTACATCTGGCGGTAATGCTTTAAGCTCCAAATTTTGTGCAAGGGAAAGGCAAAAATAGGCCTAGCACTGTCCTATGGATTGCATATTTACTCAGAAATAAAACTCTTTGAGTTGGAGGGACATTTGCCTGTAGGTAAATATGTATGGGATCCCAAATTTAGCTGCCTAATAGCATGTATCTGACTTCACACCAGGCACAGCACTGAAATTGCACTCCACAGATTTTTCATTCACTAACAGTAGAGGTTTCATAGACTCCACATAACTATATAGGTTGCCTTATGGTGGTCAGAAGACCTGACTACTGCAGAACCCAGGGAACTAGTCCTATATATCTCATCCCTAGGAGTTTTTAAACCATTGGCTTTTTCTTCCTGCATTGATTTGACTGCATTGACTCTTGATTGTCTTTTCTCAGCCTTGAAAGTCGGAGATGTCTGCTCCTTGTTTACACAACAGCTCTGTCTGCCCTGAAAATAATTGAGTCTTGCCTTACCAGCTTTAACCCTGACACTGTGAGATCACCAAATGGCTTTTGGCAAATTTTAGAGACTTCACTCATTTTCTTTTTTTCTAAGTTTCAGTTTATTTCACCCTGTTTTTATGTGCCTCTCTCTTAATATATGTATTTTTTATGCACTTTCCTTAATAGATACATTTTTATGTAAGCAGTTTTCTCTAATATCTGTAAAATATGTTGGGAAAAAGAGGCAGATGCAGTGACCTGGAAACTTCATGAACTGGAGTAACGGTTGTGTAACAGTGACATGGGGGGAAGAATGGGGAAGATGGAGACATCATTATTTTCACCTGGGATTGTTGACGGCATCTATCAGTGGAGATTTCCATTTTTTCTTCATATGGTAGAGAAGACCAGGGATCTCTCCCTACAAGAGGGCTCTTGTGGAAGAGTAAATCACAGTTTCACCAGCTGGAATTATAGCAGCATGTCCTTAAGTCAACTAACAATTTATTATATAAGGAAATTGCCAGGAGATGGTTTGGCCTAGAGGGTTTTTCACCTCCTCTTCCGGATGTTCTTGCCATAACCCAGTGGAGCCAGAGGGAGTCTATATAGGATATTAGAGACAGGATGAAGCATGTATTCACTCCAAGAATTTCAGTGATAAATCATGCTAGCTAATCTGTGTTGGTAAACATAATCCCTAGTGTAACAGGGTTTCTTATTTCAATCATATCCCACAGAGAGAAGAAAAAGTTTCAGTCTTCTTTCCGCTCTTAAAGAGATGGGAGAAAAAGGAATAAATAAGATATGGCTTAGCAGGGTTTATCTGACTACTATTTGGAGTCAGATAAACAAGAAGAAGCCAGAGGTTTCAGGGTAGAGTGAGAAGGAAGGAAGGAAGGAAGGAAGGAAGGAAGGAAGGAAGGAAGGAAGGAAGGAAGGAAGGAGGAACATAATGGCAAATGTCATCTGTACTGCTACCAAAAAAAACGACAACAAACGCTACATGAGTACGTCACTGGAAGTCAATCTCAGTTTGAGGAAGTCTTTACTCAAGGACTACATGAGTGCTGTCCTGGATATAATCTAGATAGGGGAATCAAATTGATTTGATTGTTTGTTTGATTGATTATGTGCCATCAAGCTGGTGTTGACTCCTAGTAACCCCACAGATAGATTTTCTCCATGAGAATCTGTCTCTAACTTGGTCCTTCAGATCTTCCAACAGTGCACTCATTGTCACTGTAATTGACTCCATCCACCTTACTCTTCTTCTCTTTCCTTCCACCTTTTCCAGCCTAAGAGCCTTTTCCAGAGAGCTAGGTCTTTGTATAATGTGTCCGAAGTAGGATAATTTGAGCCTGGTCTTTTGAGTGTTGTGTATCGGGGAATCAAATAGGCATAAAATATTACATAATGTATTAGCAGGTATTAAAATGAAGTTTAAAAGTTTGATTCAAGCCCCACCCTTAAAAAGAAATAACTATCCACAAACTGTATAAGATCACCATATATGCCAATGTTGCTCCATTTGAGATAGCTCTGAATAAGAGTAACCTATCTGAATGGTGAGGACTTGGAATTTCACCAGCAATATCTAAAGTGTGTAGGGCTTTCAAACTGATAAGCTGGCTGCTGGCTCCAATTGTTGGGAGTGTTATTCCTATCCCACATGGAGGGTGACAAGTGGGAAAGGTTCCTATTCATGGATTTCCTGGAACAAGGATGAGTGGGTAGACAAAAATCTGAAATACGTTAAAGCAGGAATATCTTTTCCTGGACTCTTTGTCAAAAAGAATAGAAGATGACTGCTGAAAATGGCAATGAAGTGACAAACTCCTTCCCTTTCTTATTATAACTCCCAGTTTTCCTCTTCATTGGGTTTATCTCAGGATTCATTTTGAGGTCCTCCTAACTGCAACCTGAACATGACCTGATGCACATTTTTTTCTACCACAATATTGCCTGCATCTCATCTCCAAATCCATTGCTGAGGCATTTTAAAGCCATCTTCGGTTGTTTGAGATTTGAAATAGTGTTTTCCCTTTTCATAACTGACTTGCTGGTAGCTAAGGACACCATTCCAGGCACCCATCTACACCCACCCAACCCAGCCAAGCCAGAAAAAAATCGACTCAGGTCTCTTACAAATCTGAAGCTGCTTCCAAAGCACAGCAGATGGAATTGGCCCTGATGAGTCTGAGCAACAGTTCTTCGTTCTCTGTAATTCCACCAGAAAAACCAAGGGAAGGGAAAACTAGTATGGCTGGGATTAAAATTTCACAGAGAAACATGTTGAGGATATTAGAGCAAAGAACCCAATAGCATGAAGAGACAGTTGTAAGTGTGGAGGAGGAAGGGGAGATGATTTGAGGAAAAGGGCGGACGTGACATGAAACTGACCTTGGTTTGAGAAGAAACTTGCTGGAGAGAGAATAATGAATAAGCTTCATGGGCCTTGAGGTTGGTCAAGGCCATATGCTACAGAATGTGAGGAATGCAAGGGAGAACAGCGTCCTTAAAGGATATCCTTTGTTAACTAGAAGGTGAAAAGAGATATTTTCTAGCCAGTTGGGCTTTCTCTTGTCAGTGCTATATTAAAGGGGTTTGAAGCAGTAGGAGCTGATATGTATTTCTCTTTTGCTTAAAAAAAAGGGAAAACCAAGTGCCACTTTTGGGCAATTGAGGTGGCTTTGTTAAACCTCACCCTAATTAAAACACAGCACCAATGATACCTGGTAACCCTGAAAACAGCAGCACAAACGTACAAAGAAGGTGTCCACAACCTTTTTCCCAAATCAGTTTGCACTAAGTAGCCAGTTATTGACTGCTGGCTTCCTGTGAAATTTGTTCTGGATTTGGACTGGCTTGAGGGAAGGCTGAATTTAAGGGATTCCAAGCAGACTTGGTATTGCAAAGAAGGACCACTTTATCCTTGCAAGCAGGGCAAGTGGAAGAAGAGGACAATAGTCATTTTACAGAACTAGTGAGACAAGAGTTAAAGTCATTATGCCAGAATTGTTACAGAAGGATACATTGCAAAAACAAACCCCACCCAGCGATTTCTGCATGTGCGTTTATGAAAGCTTCCTCACTTTTTGTTGATACCAGAATGCTCTAACTTTGTTGCATTCAGACAGGAAAACACTTCGTTTAGATACTTATTCAGAGGAAGACGTTTCTAAGACTATTCACTTTTTAAGCCTAGCCTGCCTCAAGGCTGATGGGAAGTTGAATCAGGGGTGGGGGAATAAGGAATTCTAGTCTGAATTTCTTGACATGAAGCTCTGAGAGGAATGAGATAAATAAATAAGAACATAAGAACAGCCTGGCTGGATCAGGTCAAGGTCCACCTTGATTCAGCATTTTGTTTCTCAGTCTGAAAACAGTTCATTTGCTCAGAAGGGTGATGCCATCACACTTCTGCTTGGACCAGTTCATGACTTCCTCTTTGCTGCACCTTCAAGACAGTTGGCCCTCAATAAACTTGTCCTCTATGAATTTATCCCATCCCCCTTTAAGGCATCCAAGTTATTAACCATCACCACATCTTGATGGAGTAAATATCACAGGTTAATTGTGCACTGTGTAGGAAGAACTGTATTAATTGTGTAGGAAGATGTGCTTTCTTTTGTCTATCCAAATCTTTTCCCAATCTGCTCCAGGAGGTGACCCATGGTCCTAACGTTTGGAGAAAAGGATAACTTTTCTCTGTCAACTTTCTTCACACCATGCATGATTTTATATACTTCAGTCATACTCCTCCCCCAACATCATCCATACTGTTTTTCTCAGGCCATAGAGTTGCCAGTGGTGGGGGAAGCCTAGCCTTTTCCTCAAGAGATGTTTGCGCCCTCTAATTATTTTGGTTGTCCTCTTCTTCCCTTTTTCCAGCTCTATGATATCCTTCCTCAAGTGTGGCTATCAGAACCATACACACGGTAACACAGATGTGATTTTACTAATTACAGGTAGTCCTCATTTAGTGACTGCCTTGTTTACTGACCATTTGCAGTTAATGACACTGATGAAAACTTTATGACCAATCCTCTCATTTATGACCTTCACAGGTCTGTAAAGCAAAGAAAAGCTGAAGCAAGATCATAAGCACAGGTGTGATTTCACTTAGCAATCGCTTCGCTTAACAACTGAGTTGCTGGTCCCAATTGTGGTCGCTAAATGAGGACTACCTGTAAAACATAAACCAACAAGTCCCAGTTGTTGGAACTACCTATTAGCATATTGGTTGTCCTTTTGTAGCTCTTTTCCTGTTTAATCATAGCCATCCTGAGATGGGCCATCTGAAACAGGGCAACATAATCCTGGGCTGGCTACGTTTGGCATGCTGCAGAATTACGTATGTGTTGTGTATCAAGGGCAGGATTTAAGAGCATGTTTGGAAAAACAACATAAGCCACGCATGGCTGGGGGTCATCCCAAATGCATGGATGCATCTTTTACTGCCAGAACCTTCTTGGCATCCAGTCGGAGTTGGCTATTAATTCTTTTGATTATTAGTCACAATAAACAATACAGCCAGTTGTACTGAAAGGAAAAGCTCAGTGATAAGAGGTCTCTTCTGCTCAAACAGGAGACTTTGTGTCTGCCCCTCCTTTTCCCCTTACATGGGAAACAAGCAGCAGAAGAAAGCTAACATAATGTGCTTAGTATACTTTAAAGGGAGTGCTGGGTGGTAGGAAATCCTCTTTAAATAAAATCAAAGCTGTGTAACAGGAAAGGGGGTGTTGAAAGAGAAGGAGAGAGAAGCCGTGGATTTTCTTGACAGTGACAGCTTCATGTTTATTTATTCGGGCAAAAAGGAGCAGATAGCAAAGCAGACGCGTGCTAATTTATTCCCAGATCAAATAAAAGAACATGGAGCGAGTTCTCATCAAAGTCACTGATTACTTTAGGTGGAGCTAATATAATGAGAGTTATTAAATGAAACACCCTCTCTAAAAGGGCATTTCATATTAAGGAGTTTAGCATAAGTAATATACGTTCTCTGGCAATCTGATGCGAGATGAAGCATTTTGCAGAAGCTACCGAGAGCCTCTGGGTTCTGAAGGCTCTGGGAACTTGCCTGGAACTTGCTGGTGCCCCCCTTCCCTGCCAGTGTTTTTCCACTCTTAGCTCTTGTTGATACAACTTTACAGATGGATTTTCCACAGCCAACCCAATCAATTCCTTTACAAATGGACAGGACTTACCGCTGTTTCCTCCTGTGCAAAATATACATGCCCACAGCAAATAGCCTTTTGAGAAACTGTTTATTTTTTCAAAAGCACACCGTCGGCTCTCAAGGCTGAAACCCAGCAGACGCAGATGATCAAGGCACCTCCTTAAAGTATCAGCAGCTGGCAGGACAGCTAAGAGACAACATCATACCATCTGTGATGACGTTATCCCTTGGGGCACTTCTGCACGGCCATGTTTTTGCTCTTCTGAACCCTAACAATGACGCCTGCACAGCCTTGTGGGGGTCTTTACCTTGCTGCCAAGTAAACCTCAGCAGTAGACCAGCTGGACAGTGAGGGAGAGCAAAGCAGGGAGGGTCTTCATCCTTTCCTTGCCTTGCTTTCCACAGTCCTGTGTGTTGCAGGAGCAAAGGCTCCCCCAGGTTGATTGGGAAGCTTGGCTATTGAATTGAGGAGGTAGTCCTGTGGAACAGGAGGGCAAGACAAGATGAAAACTCCCACCAGTGGAAAAGTCTATTCCTAGTTTTGGAGAGAATCCTACCAAGACTATATGGCAGCATTTCTTCTGAGGCCGGAAGTTAATCAGCTCATTATGAAAACCACCACAAGCCCCAGGACATTGTGCAGACCCAGGGGAAAGAACCAATCCTGGATCTGCACAGCCTTTACTTGGGAAAGGGGCATTTCAGTAATGTTCACTTTAACAGCCTACATGCCCATCCGCTGTTCATAAAGTTATTCTTAAGGAAAACCATTTACAAGAAACTGTTAAACAAGAAATTAAGCATTTCATTCACCCTTCCTGCATGGGAAGCTTCAGTTGGAAACAGAAGTTCCGGCAAGTGTACTGTATGATATATGAAGAAATATCAAGAACTGCATCAAATAGACGTTAAAACTGGAAATACAAGTGTCTCTATTTTAAGTACTGTTTGATCCACGTGGTCTGGTTCTACCACATTACATATAAAGTAGCTACAAGTTTCTCAGTTTTGCATCTGAAGAAGTTGGTTGTTTAGGATATGCTTTAAAAAAAATGAATAAGCCTGAATGGGTTGTGCTGAACTGATACTTTAAATTTATAATCATAAGTGAAAGGCCTAAAGATACCTGCAATCCCATACACGTTTACCTAGCCATTAAGTTGCATTTGGAGACCTGCTTTTATTCTGCTGAAGGTCTCCAAATGTTTTGTCTTTTACTGTCTTGTTTAGCTATGCCTGCCAGATACAGAAAGATAAAGGAAATGATGAATTAAAGAAGTATTCTCTATAAAGCAGGGAATACATTGCACTGCTTCAAGATCACCCTGGTGATTTTGGAAGGTTTCAAGATAGATGGATGGATGGATGGATGGATGGATGGATGGATGATAGATAGAGATATTACTTCCCAAGCAGGCTGCAGTTATCCCTAGAGTATGTTTACCTAAATTTTTCCCTCTAGCGATTATGGTAGATTTTGTTCCAGCTTTCACCTTCTTTGTTACGGTTCTTCAGTGCCAACAAACTTGGTGAAGGGTATGCATCTGTGCTCAGAGGAAATGTCTGATGGCCTTTTGCATACCAACCTTGTACATTAAAATGCTGCAGAGGTTACGGGTATGCTACATGTTCTTGCATAGCTTCTGAAGTGACCAGAGGAATACCAGAAAATAGACTGGTCTGGTGATGGTAATACCTCTTCCTCCTCTTCATTCTGCAGCTATTTCCCTTTGCAGGTCATCTCTCTGCCCTCTTTCTGATCACATGCATTTTCATTCCAAAGTTGGGTACGCACTGAACTTCAGTTCACACAAACCACAGTTTCTCCTCCTCTTCTCTCTCTTCCCCAAACTACTTGTTTTTTCCTTTGAGAAAAAGAGAACCGGTAGGTAGATCAGAATGAACTTTAGCAGTAGCAGCACATTCCACAGTTTGAAGGACAGAGAGAGAGATTTCAGCAAAGGTCACAAAACTCTTAACAAAGTTTAAGATCTGCCCTTAGACATAGAAGTTTTTGTTTTGGTGCCTTCAAGGCAGTCTTGATTCCTGTTGATTACATGGACAAGTCCCTGCAGTTTTCTTGGCAACATTTTTTGGGGAAGAGGTTTGCCACTGTCTCTTTTTCCAGGCTAAGAGAGAATGACTGGCTTCATGGCTAAGACAGGACTAGAACTCACAGTTTTCTGGTTTCTACCCAGTGCATTTAACCAATACACCAAACTGGCTCTTGTAATAAAAGATACAACACAAAATCGTAAGCCTATTCATTTGGAAGCACTGAGTTCAATGAGATAAATAATTCCCAGTCTCTGGATGTTGGATTGTAATTTATGCATTCATTGGATGACTTTTTCCAAATAGCCATTAATAATATTGCTAAGTGATCATCAGAAATCAAACAACTACTCTTTGGTTTTCTTTACTTTTTACAAGCAAAGAGATGTGCTTTGGACAAACGTAATTAGTTTCTGTTTAATTAAAGCACATGTATAGAACCAATGAATTGGCTGGAAATAGAAGTTGCCTGAAGAACAATCCTGTGCATTTTTATTTGGAAATATATTTCAGTGGAGCTCACCTCCAGCTAAATAACACTCTTGCCCACACAAACAAAGAGCTGTTAGAACTTCTTTTCACACTCTCCCATACCTCTAAATTGTGCGCCCAGCAGCATGATAGCTGTTATCAAACTTCTTACTAAGCTATTCAAATTTACAAGGAACTTTTAGAGTTCTATGGAAAAGTTTCCATACCTCTGTCTAAAATAATAGATTGATTACATCCATACACATTCATATTATGATAATGTTCATGATACTGTGATAAATATGGATTTGTATCCTTGAGATAGTTTATTTCTAAATTTTAGACTGACCTATGCTCAGATATAGGGAAGACTATGCATAGATTTATATGAAACCAATATAGTTGTACAGAATAATGGGAGAGGCAATCAAAATTAATGTATTTAGTTTCTTAGTGGCCTGTCTTGTCAACAAAGACAACTAACATTGGGAAGCAATGGAACAGTAGGCTGTCTTATTGATGTGGACAAAAACTGGGTCAGCAGATAGCCTGATCTGATAATGTAATTAATTGAAATGTTTGGTTATTTCTGTTGGTGAAAACGCTGACTTTCTATACAGTCTCATTCTAAATGTGCCTAGTATCCTAAGGTTTTCTCCTTCCAGTGTATCCAACTGAACCTAACTTTTTAAATAAACGAAACAATAGCAAAGTCTTCACTGTATCAGTTATTCAACAGGTCTAGGGGTTGTACAAAGGAGGATTACTGATGTTAATCTGGCTTCACAATTAGGGTGGAACTTCTTGTTGGAGGCAACCCAGGGAAAGCTAGGATGGTACGCTGAGAATTTCAAGACCAGGTTTTTCACCAGACTGAGCCTCCAAACAATTTGCTGATGCCTAGTCTTCTAACCTCTCTGCTGCAACTCTTGACAAAAATCAATATAGAACTGTGGGCCTACATTATGTGTAAATGTAGCCATTCTCTTTCTCCTTGTCAAATCTCCAGGTCCACAATTGGCATAGTTACTTAAGGAGAGGTGACTAATGGATGAACTTGACAGGTGACTGACAGGCAAGCAAGGTATAAGTTTGGAGGCATAATTTAGTGTCTTCTGGCTTCCATAACTTCTCCCACATTAAGGGAGGGCAACAGGTCTTGGAGCTACATGGGAGACCATGGCATAGAAATTGCTTTCTGTAATCTGATTTCTGCAAATAGCTAGAATGCATATCTCAGACTATAGTTCCTTCTTCTGACAGAGGCTCTTCCAACACAAAGAATGAAAAATCAGGGTTTACACTACAAGACTTCTGGTTGTGCTTCCCACCCCCACCACAGCAACAACACAGAACAGCCACTCTTACTGCCCCACAGAGAAGAGCTCCTATTCAATAACTGAGGAAATACCTCAAGCACCACAGAGTCTTTCCTGCTAGGAAAGTCTTAGTAGAACACAGCCACTGATGTGGCAATAGCAAGGGTGGTTGGTATGGTGATCCACTGCATTCTGGCTTTCCTCTATATTTTGCAGAACAGAAGGTGGGATGAGGCTGTGCAAATAATAGCCTAATGACAAGATGAGGCTACTACCAATGGGGAGAGGGGATAAAATGGGAGTTTGGTGGTTTGGACATTCATAATGTGGAAAGGTTTAGACACTTGAAAATGCAAAATTTAAATTTAACTTCACTGCTTAAATTTTAACCTGCTTTTCAGCCCCTAAACAGTCTCCTGGAGCAAACTACAGCTATGAATGCCCGCCCTCCAATTAAAGGATATGACACAACAGAAGGAGTGTAGGGGGGGAAATGGAGGTTGGAGATCTATCTGGCAAAGACAGAATAACTGTGGGCCTTGCTAAGATGGGAGTGATAGGTTAACTCCTGGTGGTGGAGGGCACTGACTTTATCTTTTCCAATCCAGGTTTAGGGGAAAGGAGAGTAGAGGTTATATGCTAAAGAAAAGGTAAACAAATTCCCTACAACTGCTCATTCTTTGGGGCCCAAAGTGGGTTTCCCTTTTTTATGGTGTTCTTTTTCTGGAAAAACAGAGAAGAGAGGGAGGGATGAATGGAAAGAAAATATTTATTTGCATACATACTTACTTACTATGCAAACATATAGGGCCATCTTGCAATCAACTCTGAAGATATTTTGAGATGTGAATGACAAGAATTATAGAAGATAGTCCCTTTCAGTGAAAATGTTGCTGAAAAATCTTGTGTAGCACAAATTCTGGAAGAACAAAAGCCAACAAAAATTGTGAAAAAGCAAGAACAGGATCCTGCAAAATGAAAGCCATAGGACTTCTCATTCTAACATGGTTCCCTACTTGTTCAAACTGAGAACACACATTCAGCAAAAGATGTTTGGAGAAATTATGGGGAAATTTGAGCAGAGTAGCATGTCTTCTCAGGTATGTTTAATATTGCAATGATGTAACAAGAAACCCAACATTGCAAATGAATTTATAGCTTATGTGGGTTCCTTTCTGGAGATTTTACAGCAACTGGAAATCCAAAAAGGAATGTTATCAGAAGTAACTAAAATAGTCTCACTGTACTTAACTGTCTGCCTCCAGAATATGAGGGGATTATTAATGTTCTAAAAATGAAAGAAATCTTAAGTTTTGTTCAAGAATGTTTGCTAAAATATAATTGCAGAAAGCAAACAGAAAAATAAAATAGGCAAACTATTCAGACTAGCAGGTGAGAAATGCGGCTTTTCAAGAGTCAATTTGCACCCAAAAGAAACTTGCCCAGATTGGATCAAAGTCAAGGGCCTAACCAAGGGATTGAATGCAAGAGGCACATTCTGAAGGAATGAGTCATTGCCAAGGCAAGATGACTGGACAAGGAAAGAAAAAGAAAAAAAAAAAAAATGGGGGGGATGTGGAGCAAAACCCAAATGGAATATTGCCAGAGGGAGAATCTGTAGAAGAAATCTCAATAAAACTCAACAATGTCAAATTCCTCTGGATGGTAGGACAACCTCCCAGTATTTTAATAGATGAAACTGATTTCCCCCCCCCCCCCAAAGGAATTAAAGAAGCAAGAGGACAGGATTTTCTTTATGAAATGCAACATATAACATAAGTTCAATGCTTTAAAAGAGTGTTTGCATAAACACTGTATGAAACTCTGACATGCAAGTTTCAGGCACGGAAATATAGACTGTATTTCAAAATTAATAAAAGGCAATGTGCCTAAAACTGAAAAATAAAATATTGTAAATTTGAAAAAAAAAAAATGTGTAGACTGTGTTACAGCAGATATGGCTAGAGCCACCTACTGGCTATCTAAGACGGATTTACAAAATACCATTAGATCTGATGTATTCAGATTTATGTGGACCTTTAGCCTTAACTCCAGGAAATTTCCTGACCTTTACTGATGATTTTTCCAAAGCATGTTTTCTCCTGCCTACTTAAAGGAAAATATGACGTTTTGCAAATGTTAAAATCAAGAGAAAGCAATGACAGACCACCCCTAATGTTCACTGACAGCCCACAGCTTAAGCTACTCAAATGCATCATCAGTGAGCTGTAATCAATATTGGGCAACAATACTACACTTTTGTGTGCCTTGGGGGATAGGCCAGTACTCATATCCAGACACCCAGTTTAAAACAGCTATTTACCAACAATATGACACAACAAGACAACAACACAAACATGGGCTTTTGCAAAAACCCAGATGCCAACTCTGTCCCTACATTTACACCAACACCACAATTGCAGGCCTCAATAATTTACCCACAATGTTAGGGACCCCTTCCCTTCTAAAGTGGGACATGTCTTCACCTACCCCTTCATATTTAACACTGGGCAGACAAGTGCTGTACAAAGAGCCAGTCTGCTGGGATTTTGTTTTGTTTTTTGTTCCCTTGATATAATATTTTGATCTCCCAGGATGCTCCATCCCTGACCTCAGGGCGGTAGTGGTGGAACACAGAGACTTTTCACTCAATACAAGGAGTGGTAATGAATTATAATACACTATAAAATTCCAGTCCATTGTAGAAGTCTTAAACAAGGACAGCAGATTCTTAGCCTGCTACAGTTGTTTGCTGATAAGCCTCTCAGCCTCTACCCTTCTTTTTGAGATCTCCTTCTCAGCCTGCACTCTTGGCTTCCCACCGTGTTTCTTCCCCGCTGCATTCTTTATGATGGAATGCAGTAGAGATCCAGGTTCTCAGGAAGGAGGCAGTGCATTCCAGGAAGGAAAGCGGGGAGACAAGAGGCAACACAGTCCAGAGCAGGAGTGTGGGAAGAGGAAGAGACTTAAGATAGTCCCTCCCTAGATTCTCCCACGGTATATCCATTAGGTTAGCATAGTACAGATTTAGTCTGGCAAGATTCTCTCTATGTGGCGTAAACGATAAAGAACTGAACTTGGTTGGATTGTTTCCCTGTTGTTCTTGGGCTGGGCCTGACTTTTTCTGTCTTATAAGTCTTGTAATAGTAAACCCACTCTATGCATCTGATGAAGTGAGCTGTTGTTTGGGAAAGCTTATGTCCCAATAAAGTTGATTAGTCTTGAAGGTTTTCCCAGCCGCCATGTCTGTTTTGAAGGACAAAGTTACCAAGAATTACATTCCAACACACGGTCTAGTAGACATGTCAAAGTGCTTTTTGTAGATGAGTTATTTTAATATCTCACAATTTAGCTTTTGTCTGGAATGGAGAGGAGAGTAATTGTAAGGGTGGAGGTAGGTGAGACAGATTCCAGACTGGAGATCACCATTAATCATAGTTCAGCTTTCTTCCAAAGCCATCTAGAAAATGGCCAAGTATCCATTAACTCAGAAAGGCAAGAGGAAAAAGCCAACATTTGAAATTCTGGGGCAACACCCTATAAAATGTTTGACTTCTTTGCACAGCAGGGGGCAAATTATTGTGTTTAAGGATTTGTTCTTTTCTGCAATAAAGCTCTTATCTAGCTGAGCTGGTCTGAGAATCTTCAGCCAAGACAAGTCTAGTGCTGCGTAAGAGGTTCAGTGTCTGGAGAACGGAGGTTTACCATGGAGTCTGATAGCTGCTGTGTATTTACAAATATCGGAGCTGAGCAAGGGGGAATTGGGAGGCTGTGATTCAGGCAGTGCTCATATTGCAACATTGTAAGACATTCCTAAAGCAAATTTGCAGCCTTTAAAAGCTGCTTCTTGAAGGGCAGCTGGCCCTAGAGCGCTTATGTTAATACATTCTAGTATCATACTATCAGGGGTGCTAGAGGGGAGGTTTAAGACAATTCTTATGAGAAAGGAATATGCTCTTGGGCTCTGAAGCAACAGAAATCTTGGCTCATGTTTTATTATATTGTAGCGGTTACAGAGATTCTCCTAACTTAATTATAGTCTCTCTTAAAATTTTCATACAGGCCATGAGCAAAACCCTAGATAGTTTTCTCTATTGCTGCTACCAAACTTTCTGTTTATAGATATTTTTTTTCAGTCAAGAGTTTGACACATCACTTCAATCTCATGCCCACACACAGCGATCCAGCAACCTGGAAGATCAGAAAAGGAAAGAAACAAGAGAGAAGGAGGACAAATACTGTTGGAAAACATTCAAGAGAGGCCAAAACTATAACCAAATGTGCATGGTTAAAAACCAAGAGGTGTTCTAATCTTTACTTTTATTAAATTTAGACATTGCAGAACTTGTAACTGAAGATGAGATCTTCTAGCAAAATTGCAAGACATATATGGACTATAGACTATAGATGACTGACTTTGGAGGACCCTTCCATGCTGCCTCCAGCTTTGTTTGTTTGTTTAAACCAGTGTTGTCCAAACTTGGCCACTTTAAGATGAGTGGACTTCAACTCCCAGAATTCTCCAGCCAGCCATGCTGGCTGGGGAATTCTGGGAGTTGAAGTCCACTCATCTTAAAGTGGCCAAGTTTGGACAACACTGGTTTAAAAGTTTTATATGGCCACCCATCTTAAACAACTCTGGGTGGCTCACAACAACAGTAAAACCAGTAACTATAAAACAACCATAAAACAATAAAACAGTAAAACCATCAAACGAAAACCAAAACCTTGCACCATAATTATCCCCTTAGGATACCCCGCAGCAAGCTCCAATTATCTCATTCCATTCATTCTGTTCTGTTCTGTTCTGTTCTATCCCAGCACCCTGGTAAAAAGTGAGGTCTTGATGGCCGCCTGAAAGGCTAAAAGGGTGGAGGCCTGCCAAATCCCCAAGACCTCAGCATAGTCGAAAGGCAATCAGAGATTGTTCTCACATTTTTCAGATCTGACATGCTAAAAATAAGGAATGAAAAAAAAAAAAGCCAGCCCATCTTGGATCCCTACAGAGCCTGCAGCAACAAACATCCTTTCATTCCCATGCCACACAAAAGGGAAAGGAAAACAAAATGAAACAAAAGCTGAGCAGACCGCTCCTTGTACTCTGCTTTTCTGTTGCTCAATCTTGTCAATTTCACCCTTTCTCTGGATTAGTGAGAAGGAAGCTGCAAAACAGTTGAGGCAGCATTCCCCTTATTGGACCTGAAGCTGAGGAATCGGAAACAGAGGGTGAGGATACAGTTCCCTCTAATGGAGAAACGGAGCCACAACATCTCTCAACAAGCACGTAATGAAACAATGCTTCTTCTGCATTTGTCTCAGTTCCACTGCAGCTGGTGGAAATAAATTAACTCAGTTCTCCAACACTGATGACACCTTGGGAACTCAGACGTTTGCAGTTGCCTTCAGACTATCACAGCATCCTTGGTGGAAGTTCCTCAATTTATAGAAAGTAGTGTAGTTCATGCCTTCTCTGGTGTTACCCCTGTGTGGCGCATGGAATCATATTTTGTTGCTGGAAGAATTCCAGGCTATGATGCGTCAAAGGCTTATACCACATTGGAACTACTTAGGAAAAGCAATGTGAGTACGAGGATACGTTTTAGAAACAAATGATTCAACAATCTTGCTTTTGGTTTGCTCTGCGCATGGATAGGAGACCACCTTGGTAGTTCTGTAGGGTGCCTTCAGCTTTAGGAAAGAAAGGTGGGCTATGAATGCAACCAATCTCTTGAAGTAGTTAAGGAGTGGTGTGAAAATAGCAATGGAAATAGCAGTCATATTCTGTATAAAACCACTCTGAGTGTTTTTATTCATCAGAAATGACAATCAAAAAATACTATGCAGCTTTTCTTCCTTTCTTACTAGATTTGTTGTGGTAGGGGGAAAAAAAGGAACAGATGAGAGAAGGCCTGGGAAAAGGGGGAAGGCAAGTGGAAGAATGTCTGGAGTGACTGTAAAATTCCAGGAATGAAACAGGGTGTTGATTGCATCCAAAAAGCTTTGTCTAGAAACACCTTGTCTAGAAAACCTAAGTCTAGAGATTATTTCCTTATTCACATTAGCTTTTCAATCTTACTATCAATGTGAGGCTACCTCAGATCATATTACGATTATTCCTATTTGAAAGCTATGTGAACTTAATACACAGTTTGGGGATATGGCTAAACCAACATCTGTCACTCTGATAGAAAGTGCTTCTGTAGAAGGAAGTCTCTATTAGGGCTCTTGAATATTGAATTGGAAATTCAGTTTAAAGGTGATATTGTCAGTTCAGCAGTTCTCAGACTGAATTTCAAATGTTTCAAGACACTGAACTGAATTAGATATCTCTAAATTGATTCATAAAGACTTGGAGCTGATTTGGTGATGCTCTGGACTTTAGCACAGCTATTAAAATACTTTGTCCAGATCAGCTTGGGAGTCAGAATCCAATCTATTTTCCAAATTTATTCAAAAAGGCACATCAACTTCACTTTTCTGAATGAATTTGAAAATACAAATGGGATTTGAGTGACTCATATACAGACCTCTTAGCATATGTAAAATCATTTTTGGTAGAGGCTAAGTTACACTCCAAGACATTTCTAACCATTTATTCACATGCAGTGCAGAAAATGAATAAATCTGTTCCCATCCTAGGTGACCTAGGTAATTTGGGTAGAGAATGAGTTTGTATCATCTCTCAAATATTTCCCAGAATTCAGTTAATTTAATTTTATCTCCTAGAACTTCTTGGAGAATTCATCCCAAATTTGCTTCATATCTCCATTTCTGGCTGTTTTTCTGATCTTACCAGAAAAGCTGGCTTTTCTAAATATTAATTTTGTTTTACAATCCTTATAGGATATTTGATTTCTGATTTTTCATATCTAAGACACATGTTGCTTTGCTCTTATATGAGCACTGAATCATGTACGCATCATAGAAACTGGTTAGCTATTAGCCCATGCAAGAATGGTAAAATTTGCTTGATGTCCTGTTGATGTACCCTTCATACTGAGAATAGACACAATGGCTGTTTATGCACCCAGAGGGACACATTATCCATGTGAATGTTTGTGTTGGGGCCCATCTGAACAGGCAAATTGTGTTTTCCTAGGAGACTTTTATTTTTAGTTTCATAACAATCCACTAAAGCAGTGTGGTGGGGCTTTGGGGGTGAGCTGTGCCTTCAAATAAGGACCTAGATGGGCAATGAACAATTAAAACAGACCAGGACTGAGCTTACAAAACAACATTCTCACACTTTCTCTCACACATCTGTAATGCATCCTAGACACAAGCAACAGTGGCTTCATTCTTGGGTAGAAGTATTTTGGGTCCCAGGGTTAAGTTAATTATTCATTTCTGATGAACAAGAGTATCTTGACACGGGAACTGTTCACTCTGAGGACTGCTACTCATAACTGTGAAGGGGTTATTCCATTTATGGTTAGTGACTAGACCAGACAGATGAATAGTGATTCAGAATGACAGCTTTTAAGTTCATAAATTAGTATAAATACATAACTTGACTGGGCATGTGATAAGTGGTTCTATCTTTATCAGACACCTTGGGTGTTCCCCCTCAGCTCACTGCTCAAAAGTGGTCTCTTGCCTGCACAGAGGCTAAACAGCAGCTTCCCTGCCATGTCAGGTTTTTTTCCCCCTCTCTCTCTCTCTCCCTTTATGAATGGAGTATTTGCTCAGTGACTCATGTGGAATAGTAGGGAGGGTGGGGAGGGGGAAGGACCACCCCATCACAGAAGAACGTGCGGAAGCCTTTGCAATGCAGTAATAATGGGATCAGGGTGTCCACCGAAGAGCTTTGAATCAGAACTGCTATAGTCACCCTGACAAGGTCACAAAGCCTTTTGATGACGAGACCTGCTTGTTTAGTCTTTGCCTTTGTTAAGTTCACAAAAGTAAATAAATACACCCTTTAAAAATGCTGGTGTGATTGGGAATATTCAGCAAAATTACTTTACCCGTGTTGCTCTCTGGAGCATTATTTCCATACTGCTTGCGTTTGGCTGGTAGAAGAGACAGGATTATTTCTACTTTTATCTGCTGCCTTCTCTTTCTTTCCACAAGCAAGCAGGCATTAAAGACCAACATGGCCTACTCCAGGAACGCAAAGACAAGGATGGCAATCTATCTGTTTGGAATTCTTTTCCAAGGGAAAAGAATTGTTTATCTCTCCTGTGAAAAATAAAATGGAAAATGGAAAACTCTGATAGCTTCTCCTAGCATAGCATCAGAAAAAATTAGGAAGCCAGGACCTTTATGTTATTTAGTACCAACCCTACTCAATGCACTACAATATCTGCAATGCAGGAAGCAAATACTGTATGTAGTATCTCTGACAGAGGGTTGCCTCGGTTTTGCTCATTTGCTTCCAACAAAGGAGACCTCAGCACCTTCAAGGTGGTCTGCTTCACTGTCAAAGAACTCTCACCAGTATGAAGCTCCTCCTAGTGTCTAGCCTTTTAGAATGCAGAGATCAGATCTGCTCCTCTTCTATGTAATACAGGATTTCCACAGGATTTCCATGCCTAGTTTAAGATGGCCCAGTTCAGATATTTGTCCCTGTTCTCAAAGATAATGTGTGAACTCAGACCTCAGGGATACAAGCATCAGTTTGCGACTCTGCCTCATATATGCCTTAAGAAATCTGGTGTAAAGTAGACGTACAGTCCCATATATCTGAAGGTTCAGTTTGGAATAATAAGATTAGAAATTTCTGCCTTAAACCAAATACTTCAATTTCTGACGGCATCCATGAGGGCTATAGTTTAATCACAGAAATGGCTTATAGTCAGGTTAAGTTGCCATCTTGTGGTTTCAATAAAATTGGAATTTATGTGTGTCTTGCATATTTGTGTCTGAGTTGTGTTGCAAATATGAAAGGGCAAATCCTGTGTGGTGATACCACAGCACGTGCTTTGTGGTTTTGACATTAGCAGAGTTAGAAACAGATGCTTATAGGTGTGGTTAATAAACAAAAGGTTTGGTTCTCTTCTAGGGTGCGTGCTGATAAACATGCCGAGTCTGCAATAGAAGGAGATGTCCCATGCATGCAAGTGAAGGGTGGTGGGATTGGAGGACAGAGAAGAGAAAGAGATGGTGATGTGGTTTATTCGGCTGCCTGCTTAGTCCTTCCTGTAAGTTGGTTGATCTCCTTCTTTTTACTATTCAAGCCTTCTAGTTCTAGTTCTAGACTTTAGCTAACATCTTCCCAACATCATCAGCTCCCAAAAGTTAGGACTCCCAGACAGGACTCCAAAATCCAGATGACTGTTAGATAGTAGCAAATGGGTAGAGTTTTCTACATGTAATCCAAATTCTTGCAGGCCAGATCTGGTAACCCTACCATAACTGCTTATATATCAGACTGAATAATAAAATGTCTTGCAACTTAAATTGTATAATGGATGATAGGTGGGTAGAGGTTCATAAATATAAACTCTATGCTCCCGTAACTCTTTTATCCAGACCCCAACCTCTAAAGTTCTTACTAGAAACTCAGTCAGAATTGGGTAGCAGATGGGAAGGATTATTCAGTGACACAGAGGGATGGCATACATACACTCAAGAGCAGTTGCCAAGTGTTGGCTGAACACAGCAACACAAAGAGCCAGCTAGATGGCCAACTTAAAATGTTATTGGATGGGGGGGGGGGGTATCCTTGAGCTATCAGAAAAATATGCCAGCATACAATTTGCTGCCCCAATTGCCAAGCTCTGTTCTACCATATGATGAACCCAGCAATTGTTATTATTGATTTAATGAGGGATAAGTTAAGGAAAGTGATTGGTTGATTCTCCTGGGTTCATTTTCCCTCCTATCAGGCATTGCTTGCAGGTGGGAAAACAATCACAAATCACTTTCTCTAACAAGGGTGGAGAGGGGTAGCATGATTGTGGGGGAATGCCTGGAACACCATATCTGGCCATCTGTCAAAATGCCCAACTAAGAATCTGCAAGCACAGAGGCATGGCCTGTAGTTGGACTATTTCTGAATATGGGTCTAGCATTCTTCTGAAGTAGCACTGAACTGTTTCTCCAGAAATAGCCCAGCCAGCAAGTCAGAGGCACAGACGAGGGATCTGGGATGAAGCAGAGAGCAATTGATAGCAAGGAGATGCTGTCTTTGACTAGTGCTGCAAGGAAATGGAAGTGCTGACAGGGACCCCAGGTTTCTCCTTGTGGCTGGCAGCTGTAGATGGCCAGGGAGCCAGAACGGAGAAGACAAAATGGTGCTCATGGCCAAGTAGACTTTGCATTGACCGATCATAATTTTTAAATTCTTATTAGAAGACCCATGACTTTGTTTTATATAATAACTCCTGCTTTGGAAGTTCCAAGATCACTTTGAATACTTTTCCCCTGCCCTTTTCTTAAGTCTTTCTCTTTTACGCCGCTATATTCTCTTCCTGCAATTTCCCCCTCGATTCTGGGCTTCAACCTCTGGACCCAACTTCCAATCCGTAAGTCGCCTCATATGCAGCAGCATCTGCTGGGAGGTCAAAACATGCAAGGTGGTGGCCCAGCAGCACGATCCAAGCCCCACCCCTTTTGTTCACATGTTCCAAGGGCAGGTGTTTATTATGACACCGCCGATCTCTGTGCAATCTAATCAACTGGATGACTTCCTTTTCTCACTAAAACGAATCTTAACGTTTTATGGGGGCAGTTCAGTCCTCTGAGAAGCTAGGCATCCTGCAACATCACAGAAGCTCAACCAGTTGGCGACAGGTTTGCTGTTTGTCTTCACTGCAATCAGCAGTTCCAAAGAGATACACACAGAATGTCTTTCTTCCTTTCATTTGACAGCGGTTGCGTCATTAAGTCTTTTAGCTGGAGGTTTTGTGCCCTTCTGAAGAAGGTCCCTCCCCCACCTCAGGCATGAGAGGGATATAAAAAGGTCAGACTATGAAATGTACCCAGGAGGACAGGGCCTCTTAAAAATATTTAGTTGTCTGAGGAGAATAAGGGGGAAGATACATTCTGGACCCTGACCACCCAGCGTTTACATTCAAAAAGAATGTCAACAATTTGCACAGCTAAAGGATAATTGGAAGATGGAGATGTGTCTGTGTTACATATGTTTTTTTAAAAAAAGACTTTTTGCTTATTGTTTTTTCTTTTTCTTTTACTACAGCACATTCTTGTGTAACAGCTTCATTTCTTGTGGATAACTTGAAATAAAAGCTACAATGACACCCATATGTGCAAGAGAAAGGGAGAGCAAGAATGAGAAAGAGAAAAAGGAAAATCTTACTTGCTTATGCTGGAATGTAAAGAATTCCTGACTTCAGAGGGTCAACCTTCCCCCTTGATCCTCTTCTGTTTGAAAAGAGTCTGTTTAGCTCTGTGTTAATCCTTTGCAGCAATGGTAGTCTGACATGTTCAAAAGTAACAAGAGTAAGAAGGAAGTTCTAAGACGAAAATAAACTGAGTGAAACATCAACCTGGTTTAAGTTCAAGAAAAATGCATATTTTTAACGTATATCACTGTAAGTTAGCATCGCTGCATTAAAGGGAGGATTTTAAAGCTTTGCATGTTCAAACATTTTGGCATAAAGCTATTTTCTATCTGTATTTTTCCCCAATTGCTTAAACACACACACACACAAAGGCAACATGTAATTTATCTCCATTCCCTTTAATCTCCCAGTGAAGAATGATTTCAGCGTAAGCCAGATATTGCTACAAATAAAGATCTTTGGGGAAAATGTGATGCAACAAGGGTGGGGGAAATCTCGTTCTGAGGAAGTCTGAAACAGAACTTTGAAGTGTATCCCTTGCAGATAGTTCTAAACTGCAGGTATCTTATAGTCCTATCTGGATTCAATTTGGGCCAAAATTGGACTGGGTATTATTTGTAATAATGTTGTGGAGAATGGACTTGCAACACCCAGTAAAATATGAATATTGTTCAGGTTGCTATATTCCTGGGAGAAGGGAACTGCACTGCATGTCCCATTTATTTCCCAAGACCTGTAATATCCTTTCCCAGTAAATACAGTCCAAGTGATTAAACAGCAAACAATGGGATCAATGTAAGGGAGACTAAAGGTACAGCATGCCCAGAGCTGAATACATAGAAATATAAAAAGGGACAAGACTTTGATCACTTAGTTGCATCCACCATCTTGACTCTTTTGATCCAACTCTGTGGATGCCCCAGCAAGAGTGCACTCATTTAAATACGCCACTGGTGACAACAGACAGGAGGGAACAATGACGTTATTTGCAAAAAGAGCATGGAACTGAAATAAATTTCAAGTCAGCTGCGCTGCTGTTTTCGTTTTGTTTTGTTTTTAATTTGGAGGTGACTATTTCTATCTTAACTTGGTAGTTTGTCCCTGATTATTTTTAAGACAAACATGAAGAAGAGTTTAATAGAAGGGCAGACTCTTAGGGAGACAACATCCTGCTAAAGAAGTTTGCTTGAGGATGCTGAATTTCCTTTCCAACCACCTCTGAAGCTGTCTCTAATGTTAGTTATTCACAGGACAATCATCCATGACATTGAAAAACAGAATTGGGTTCATGGTACAACTACTGGGACAAACAAACCCATCACTTGCTCTCTTCATAGTACACTCATTAAGCAGTGGTTACTCCAGCAAACCTTCCATTTGGGGTTCCTATTTTCAGGATGAGAATACTTGCACGCTTTGCAGAATGGCAACAGTGATTCAGTAGTGACTCTGATCCTGAGTGAGTGCATGCATTCTTCTTCTTTTTTAGTTGTTCTTTTGGCGCATGAACCCAATTATTTTTCACATTTTCCATGTGGTTTTAGCAATTTCCAGTTTACAATATTCAAAACTGCTTTAATCTTTCTATTGATGATAAGAATGTTTTTATGTTTTCCCAGTGAACCTTTATCATAAATAGTTGACATAATCAGCTCACAGTAATGGAGTGTGGCAGATCTATTGCATGACATGGTTATCTTGCCTAATGTGATATATAATTTAACTTTGTAAAATCAGACAAAAATAAAAGTGTGGCCTGAGTGATGAAAATTTGCAAAATTAAGAGTGAACCACTTTTAAAGAGTAATGACAACACATTTTCTCCACTTAGAGATATACATATAGGAACCTATATTTTGGAAATATCCCTTGTTAAAGATGATGTGTACCCAGAATAACCAATACCAAGAAGTCATTCCAAAGAGTACTCCAAAGAGACTAGGAATGTCTAACGCTGGGTTTACAGGAACTTTCAAATTAAGTCAATACTCAGGGCCAACCCTGGTTTCTTCCACTGGTACACCAGGATTATATGCTTCTGAGCAATTTTTGACTGTCTGTATGACCAAAGAGGATCAAGGAAAGAGAATGTGTTATGCAAATATATGATGCTTTGTGTTAGGCAAGCCTTCCAGAACATTGAGAAAATGCTAGAGCATCACTGCAAAAATGAGGCTCTGTCTTGGTTTCTATTTTTCTTTCTTCTGGTGGAGAGAAACATGGACAGTAAGGGGTAGGGATGAACAAGCTGTCTATAGTGGTGTGAACCCAGCTTGGAGCACTGCAGACTTTTATTTCCCCTCCCCTGCCCCAAAGGATGAAGCTGGGAAAGAGTGTAGGAAGTTACAGCATCCAAGTTACCTTTGAAGTGGCTGGGAGACAATCAAAGATGGCTGCTGTTCATCTGGTGTGAACATGCATGATTGCACATTACCTTCACATAAAGCTAAGCATTTTCTCAGGGTACTAATTGATCAGTACTTCCTATGTAACCCTAACCTATTGGCAGTGCAATCCCCATGGTGGTACTCCCTATGTGAAATATTTCTGGTAGAAGATAATTCTGGACATTATCTCATTATCCTGAGATCTACCTCCACTTTTTAAAGGTAAAAATATGGAAGTGTTCAACATGCAGGAGCTTCTTTAAGAAGAGTAGTCTCTCCTGACCTCACCTGTTGTTTGGATTAGGGCTAGCAGATCCAGGTGCAAAAATAGGGATGACATATTTTGCCAGCAAAAACTCAAACTCCCTCTTACCATTTAGTGGCCATCTGTATTTCTGCAGCCCTGATCTGTTAGCTTTAGTTTCAATGAATTGTGGATCCTCCTGTAATTTTGTTCATGTTCCTTCTGGTATGAAGAATATTAAGGATACACAACTTGTATATTTTGGTTCCTTCTAGAGTGTGACTCGGGTTACTTGCTGAGGATGTAGGTATTTTCCTAGCAGGCTCTTTCTCTGATTGCAACTTTCCCTAATTTAGATTCAGTGGGTTGACCTGTGAAAGTATTGATGAAGTACATGTCATTTGGAAAAACACTGAAGCAGTTATTATTATTATTTTTTTTAAAAAAAATCTATTTCAACCCTCTGAGGAACCCAGATTTTAGAGCAATTGAATTGCCCCAACAAATAAAGAAAAAAGTCTTCCTTGGTTCAGTCTGTCTAATGGAGACAATCAGGGAAGATTTTCAGCCCATACTCCAGAAAGCTTATTTTAATGCTTTGTATATAATAAATCTTTATTAGCAATTAGAGGTCACAGAGGTAATGACATGTTCAAGGTAGAAGTTGAAATTGCCATTCACCTTGAATTTATGCCAGGTTTATAAACGTTGCACATACTTCAAGCTATTTTTCTCTTTCAACCTTCCGTTTGGCTGTTGAAATGTAGAAGCTAGAGACATCAATAATTATGGTCATTCTAACTAAGCTGTGACTTTAGAGACTGGAGATTTGAAGACAGCCATGAAATACAAAATGTGCCCCCCCAAAACATGTTGTTCCAAAATAACTTTGACCCTGTTCAAAAACTCAAATCAAGCAAAAATGTTATTATCAGCTGATGTGAAAAGGATGGATAGCAATATGGAGAATACAATTAATATTTCAGATATCTCTGACCCTGATGAAGCAGTCCCATTTTTCTTTTCTACATCAGAGATATTCCCCACAGATGCTACCCTACTATAGTACTCTATTCTATAATATTATAATTCTGAAGATTTTCTACCAGCTTTTGTGGCCCCTAAAATCCTGTGGAATATGCATGTAAAATCAAGTAACTGCATGTGCAAAGTGAAAATGTGCAGGCATATATGCTTTTAAATTGGAGTGATCCAGCCTTTCCTAGCTGAATGCACATGCTTTGTTATCCATTTAGCATCTTTGCTTGCTAATGAGATTAGTTCCTACCTTTGCAGGTTGATTCTTCCACACATGTTGGACCACGACAACCATGCCACCATCAGGTGTGGGGCCACTGGTATTTTAGTTCAACATACCTGGATTGTGGTTGGGTCAGCTGGACTAGAGTGCCATTGTACTCAGCGTATATAAGCTTTTTTTTCCTCTTACACCTTTTCTTTCTTTTTCTTTTTTAACTTTCTCTGCCTCTGCCTTTCCTTTTCTTTCTGACATAAGCATCATCATCATATGGGTGCAAGTATTGTACTTGAAAAATTCTGCTGCTTATCTCTGTTTTGTCTTGGAGACCAGCTCTCGCACAAGCCCATTTGAATAAAATATCTTGTTTATCTCCAGGAAGACCGCCTCTAGGAATAAAAATTAATGGAAGGCATCAATAATCAGAAGGGGGGGGGGAGGAAATGTATGCATGCATGTGTGTGTGAAGCTGTTCATATTTTCCCATCCCTCTCAATAGATAATCGGGATGTTATTCCAGCATCTTTCTATAATTGAAAGGAAATAGCCACAGTAATGAAATCACCACTCACAGATGACAAATCAATTCATTTATGACACTCTGCTGTCGTGCCAAGTCATTTTATTGCTCAATGGAAGCCTCTTAAATTAATAAAAATGGTTAAATTCATAAAGTACTGTGTACCAAATAAGGGTACTATGTGGAGGCAAGTTTGAATCATTAAAGGAATATAAAACAAAGGCTGTGATTTTTCTGGAGGAAAAGCCTTCCTTTTAAGGAAGATACAGTCCAACTGTCATAAGCGGCAATATATCCTCAATCCAGATAGCAGGTAGATCGGGAAGAGACTGCATTTACATTTTACATACATAGAAATGGAGCAGAGATTCAAATCACGTGCTAGCTTAGTGGTGCCTTGTGGTGTCTTTGCTTTTTAAAATAGAATGTGATTTAATAGCAAGAAATAAAGATTTTATTGCATCCCGTCTTAACACCATTTAAGTCAACTGGGACTAAAACAGTAATGTTTGTGTATGACAAAAATAAATTAGACAGAGAGACTTCACAATTACAAACAATTAATCCTTTCTTCCTGTATCTCCCTATAGCATTCTTGCATACTTAATTCACTGACGCTGCCTGATTTATTGAAGTAAAGAATCAATGAAGTTGTAATGCATTGATTTTATCAATGGCACCATGGAGGCAATGGTGTAAGGCATAATTCAGGAGATGACCAGAATGTCTTCTTGGGGACAGATTTCTTTTCCTGTCGAATATTAAAATCCAACGAATTGCAAGAGGTTGAGCTAATATGATGGTGCAGTGCTGTTTTTATTCAAAGGAACAATCCTCGAACACATTTTTGCAGGCTGATGATTCAGAAGTTAGACAGGTTTGTGTCTTGTCAGTGCTTGAATGGGTGATCATCTGGGAAGCTTTGAAAATTGTTTGGACTTTGAAATAAAAGGCATAGGAAGAGTGAAGGGAAGACGTGAAAAAAAATGTTCTTCCTAGATTTCTCAACACATAAGTAAGTGGGCAGCCCTCAGGATGCCTTTATTTGTTCATTGCATGGAAACACAATTCTTAATTAATCTCACTTTTAAACAAGGCATTTGCTCATTAGAGAACTCCATTTATACTCTGCACCTTTAAATAGAGCCTCCCCTTTGATTTCCTTCCTTCCCCACCAAGTGCCAATGACCTGTTCTGCAGCTGCAAAACAGCTGTTGGGGAAGGGAGTGTTGGAGTATTCATGAATGCTTCTGAGAGTAGGAATCTAACCTGAGCAATAATTAATGAAGGAGATCTTATAACTAGAACTTTATTTAAGGAAACTGGATGTGGGGATACACAATGCTTAGCACCCAAGTAACCACATCCCACCCAAAGGAGAGTCAGATACCAAATTTTCTGTGTGTTTGTATGCCTGGGAAGAAAGGCAGACAGAAACAATCCACGATTAGCATTCTAGTACACAAAGAACAGGCAGAGCGACAGAGAAAGTGGTGACACAGAATAAGTTCTTAACTCTCTATGCTGAACTGCCTCTTAACAGTCAGTGGGTTGTGAGGTGCAGAATAGTCAGTGCCACTGAAGTCACACTTCTCACAGAAAACCTGGGTGTGATGTTTAACCAGGCCTGCTTTTCATAAGCTAGCCTATTGCTCTCATTTGCAATAGAGGAGGTCTCCATCCGGTCATTTGCTTGAGGCAGCAAATTGGAATTAACAGACTGTGAACATCTGCAGGTTGGGGACCTGGTCCACAATGGGATTAGCAAGCAGAAGTGATAGGGCAGGATTCTGAAACCACATAATGAAAGTATCAGAACAAAGCAATAACTCTTCTTCCCAAATCAAGTGTGGATGCTGGGCTGTGTGGGAAATATCTCTACATTTCCAAAGTAGTACTCAGATTCTGAGTAAATACTGAGTACTCAAATATTAAAGCTCATGGCTATTGAAGTAGCCCTGTGTTACTCCTAGTTAGTATATTGCAACTCCATAAGTAAACATGTCTGTTTGTTTCAGATGAAGTTCCTGAACTGCACAGATCAAAATGTCTGTTCGCTCACACTGAATTTGTAAATTCTTATCAGAAACTTTATCTAGATTCTCTCTTCATCTAACATGTCAAAGGTACCTTCCATGAATCCAAGAAGAAGGGCTGGTGTTCTGTTTTGTCTTGTTTAGTGGTGGGAACATCTCTTTGGAATATTCTCCCTAAAGAGAGATTCTTCACAGCAACTCTTAATGGCATTTTGTGAAGAACGTTCCACATTAACATTGGAACTATAATTGTTGTGCTTATGTGAATGCTGTATTTGTACAGTGGCTGTTTTTAATTTAAGATGCTTAAAATTTTTTATCAAAGTACTTGGAAAGGAGGAATGCAACTAAAAAAGATACATGAATAAAGTGGCCAGCAGTTTAGTAAAATGTTGAAAGGAAGATTCTTTTTCTGCTGTTCAGATTTTTAGGATCATATTGAATCTATGCTTGTATGGCTTTCATTTATCCCATAATTTTTTAAAGGGATATCTTTGAATCTTCAAAGCACTCAGAGAAATATTTACAGTAGGGAAAAGCAATCAGGAGTCCTGAACTGAGTTCAGCCCACGAGAAAAGAACCTCAAAGTAATTAGTGCAGTTTGGAATTGGAAAATGATGTGGCCTGCTCCTCTTGACAACTCTGCAAAGAAATTGTCCTTAACCAGAAAATTACAATGATCCTGTAAGATATAATTAACCTTTTGGAATTCATTCTCACAAACTGCGGGGATGGACACTAACTTGGATGGCTTTGAAAGAGGATTGGATAAATTCATGGAGGACAGATCTGTCAAAGGTTATTTGTCTTGAAGAGTCAAAGTTATCTCTTGATTGAGGGTGGAGGAACAATGGTGGAGAAGGATATGCCTTCATCTCCTGCTTGAGAGCTCTCCAGGAGCATCTGGTTGGCCACCTTGAGAAACAAAATGCTGGACTAAGAGTACTGATATTTCCAAATTGCAGCAGTTACGAGTTTTGAATTTAGGACACCAGACCCACACTTTTCATTCTTACACTACACTAAGTCCTCCCTCCCCCTTGTGATTGAGAAAGGAGGGTATGGTTTCTGAGATCCCTTGAGTCCTCTCCACAATAAAATAAAATAAATGGAATTTTTGCTCTCTCTTGTTTGCAGCAGTGATCAGAAAGGGAGGTGGCAAATCAGCATATAATGAGACAAGCAGCTCCATACTTCACAATCCAGCACATAAAACAAGTGTCAAAAGTATTTGACAGCATGAAATGAGACTAAAATGTTCACATTAATTGCTAGTCAGTGCTATATTACCAGCCCCTTAATCCAAATCAATTATAAGGATTTGCACCGGTTGTGAGAATGAGGGGAAAAAAATAATAATAAAGAGGGGGCTTTGGAAGCCTGCCAGGGTGTCATTATTTAATGGTGATATGACTGCTCAACTTTCGGATTGGAGCATTGTGGGGCTTGCAGACACCTACTTTCAGGGTTGAAAGGGAAAATCAGCACAATCAGAATACTGTAAAGAGTTGCTGACAGGTAGAGTGCTAAACAAGCCCAATCTGAATAAAAGATGCACTTCCCACAGAAGGTCTCCATTTTCCTCTGTTGAAAAAAGGAAAAGAAAAAGAAAAGAAACCTAACCCAGTTAAATGAAAGCTACCTAAGAATGCTGTCAAAACAATGATAAAAAATTAGACTAATTTTTCTCCCTAAAATGTTATAATACATATTTTTTGGCACATTTCTTTTCAGTCAATGTAATAAGGATCTTTGAGGCCGTTTTCTGCTGTGATTTTGCCAAGGTTCTGGGACATGCTGTGCCAATAACAAAATCAACTTTTCAGGTTAATCTGATTCTGAGTAAGCAAGTCTGAATTGATTTCTTTGTGAATTAGCTCTCTCCTAGAACTAAATTCACCTTGAGCGTTTCTCTTACTGCTGACACATGGCTGGATTCATGTCTGGAAGTTGCCAACACCGAAAAACATGACACTAGAATAAGCTAAGATTGGCCTAAACAAGCTAAAATGAGTATTATTATTGTTGGTTGCACAGTCAGCCAGATGTTTAGACTGGATTTGGCATTTTTATCCACCTATCGAGTCCTTCCCAAGGACCTGGGATAGGCAGATGTGGTTGTTTCATGGTGTTAGAGATGTTGTCGCAGGATGGAAGCTGTTCCAAGTAAAGCTGCCCCTTGCAATGGACTGATGGTGATTTGGTCAATGCCGATGGTCTTCAAGTGGTGCTCCAGACGTTTTGGGATTGCACCCAAGTGCCTATTACTATTGGTACTATCTTTGCTTTCTTTTGTTTCTTTTGTTATATCATCATCATCATCATCATCATCATCATCATCATCATCATCATCCACTATGTATGTTACCTTGAGCTCCTGAATGAAAGGTGAGACATAAATCTAAGTCATCTATTTATCTATTTATCTATTTATCTATTTATCTATCTATCTATCTATCTATCTATCTATCTATCTATCTATCATCTAATAAATTTATATGGCTGCCCATCTCACTGAATGTGACTCTTGACAGTGTACAACCAACATTTACAAAACATCACAGCTGTTAAAAAAAACTTAAAAATATAAATAAAACCAAGATTGAGAGAGAAGAACACCCATCCAAACACACTATAACCCTCACATAGGCTGCTGGAAAAGCCACATTTTCAAGGCCTTCTGAAAGGCTAACAGGGATGGGGCTAACTTCACCGCAGGGGGAAAGATGTTCCCAAGGGCGGGGGCCACAGCAGAAAAGGCATGGCGTCTGGGTCCTGCCAGACGGAACTCTTTAGCAGACAGGACCTGCAACATATCCCTCCTTCTGGACCTGATGGGATGGGTAGATGTGAACAGGAAGAGGCAGTTCCTCAAATAGCCTGGACCCATGCCATGTAGGGCTTTAAAGGTCAAAACCAGCACCTTGAATTGTACCCAGAAGCAAACCAGCAGCCAGTGCAATTCACAGAACAGAAATGTAATGTGTGCCATCCTAGGGGCATACGTAATTGTCCATGCAGCCACATTCTGCACCAGCTTAAGCTTCTGGATGCTCTATAAATAATGCACTAATAATGTTGTAACCTAACCATATGAGCAACAACTGAGATTCACAGATTAAAATACCATTTCACACAATATAGAATAAGTGGGGGAAGGCCACAAATTATCTATGTAAACAAATAAGTTAAAAAAAATACAGTGTTAAACTATAATACTGCATAAACAATACACTGGTAGTATTAAATAAATCAATGTGAGCTATTTGTTTGAACCTCATATGTCATGCAAAGAGCAACTAGGTTTTGTTCACCTGAATTTAATCTTTGATATGTTGCATGAACCCAACAGTCATATGCTTCCTTGTTTGAAGAAACATTCATTCATTCATTCATCATTCATTCATTCATTCATTCATTCACACTATTTATTAATAACACTGCTAAGGACCAATGCTTCTTTGTATAGAATGAGAGTGGCTGTCTGTCTATTTATTTATTTCAAGTACAGTGGTACCTCAAGATACGAACGCCCCACCTTACGAAAATTTCGAGATGCGACCAGCTCCGGCCGCAAAAATTTACCTCAACATGCGAACTCCGCCTCAAGCTACAAACCGGATCCGCGGCCATTTGCCCTGCTGCCACGTGGTCGCGGCTTCCAAGAGGAAGTGCTAATGAAATCTGAGCACGAGGACAAAAGCCCAAGGAAAGCAATGCAGAAAGAGGAAGTGCTAATGAAATCTGAGCGCGCGGGGGGGGGAGCTCCCGCTCCCGGCCGTGCACGCGCGTGACATAAGCCTTTCCCCCCAGCGCGCTGATATTGCTTTCACTGTGCTTTTGTTGCTATGGAGAAAGGAAACAGCGCGGAGGAATCAGTGGGGGGGGGGAAGCTCCCGCTCCGCTGTGCGCGCTACATAAGCCTTCCCCCCATTGCTTTCACTGTGCTTTTGTCACGCACACGCCAAGGGCTATGCACAAAGGAAAGAGCGCGGAATTAAGAGGAATCAGCGCGGGGGGTGGGGGGGAAGCTCCCGCTCCCGGCTGTGCGCGCGGGAGCCTTTCTCAGATTTCATTAGCACTTCCTTTTTCTGCGCTAGGGCTGACTAAAGCGCGCCTGGGGAATTTCCTAGCCGTGCAACGCCGGCTGACACTTTGAATCTTATGGGGACATGTGCTTCAGGATGCGACCAAATTCAGAGGGTGGATTAGCCGTATTTACATTGAACCTTATGGGGAAAGAAGAAAAACAGCCACCCACCAACAAAGTATTTCTGCCCTACATCAAAGGGGTCACAGACCGCATGGGAAAACTGATGGAGAAACACAATTTCCAAACAATCTTCAGACCCACCAGAAAAATACAACAAGTGCTAAAATCAGCAAAAGACAAAAGGGATCCCCTCACCACCGCAGGAGTATACCACATACCATGCAGCTGCGGGCAAGTATACATCGGGACCACAAAATGCAGCATCCATACCAGGATAAAAGAACACGAAAGACGCTGCAGACTACAGCAACCAGAAAAATCTGCAGTAGCTGAACATGCTCTCAGGCACACTGGACACAAAATCCTATTTGAAAACACAGAGATACTGGACAACACAAACAGCCGCTACACCAGGCTATACCCGGAAGCCATTGAGATTCACAAACACCAGCACAGTTTCAATAAAAAGGAGGAGAGTCTAAAAATCAACAAAACCTGGCTACCAATCCTGAGAAATACAGCCTGCAAAAGGTCAACGAACTCAGCTCAGCCACCAGGACATGCGAACAACTCACACAATGAACATGCTAATCACCCTCAGCAGCCACTCGTTAACAACTCAATAGAAGAAGGGACCCTGCCTGGCCCACAGGAAGATACACAGATCTCCTGACACCTGGGCAAGCAGCCACTCATTAACACCCCATACCCCCCCCCCCCCCCCCAGATCTCTGTAAATACCCACAACAGGGTCATACCATCCTGGGCACAGAGAGAACTGCTCCTGTCTGTGCTCCTGTACTCTGAAGATGCCGGTCACAGATGCTGGCGAAACGTTAGGAAACAGAACTTCCAGACCACAGCCACACAACCCGGAAGACCCACACCAGCCTTCGTATGCCGGCCGTGAAAGCCTTCGACAATACAAGGTATTATCCTGATCACTTCATTGCACTCTATCCAGCTAGCTTCCAGGTCTGAGTGAATTTATGAAATCTTTATGGGATCCATTCCACTGCTATGAATCCTGACACAAAAATATATAGTGAACTCTGCTGGTTGACTGGAGAATAGACTAATTCATTTAATGTTGTTGAACTGAAATGAAATTTAGTTCTTTTTCTGGCCCATCTCTACTCTTTTCTGGAGAGCAGCTCCTCAAATGTGGCCTGTCATCCAAAAAAGTTGCACACCCTTGATTTAGGGAACGTCACACAATTTGTTTTGCTTTTTAAAAAAAGTATTTTTGCTTCATTTGATGGTTGGCTGTTGATAATGAAAAACTTGTTTTCAATTGCTTAGGATGTTGTGGTTTTAATATTTAATATTGACTAATAAGTTTAGCAAATGAGCAGGTAGATGAAACAGCTTGTTTACAGAACTTTTGGAGAGTGTAAAGACTGTGTTACATTGTTTTGGTTAATTAATGGAACGTGTTTCATTAAGAGAGCTGGAGGGAGTATTTGGCCAGGTACCATTGTAGCAATGGCTGAGACAAGAATGTAGATCTCCAATTTGAAATATTTCCCAAATCCTTCTCACTTACCTCTCCTGCCCACCCTCAAAAAGTCCACAACAAATTCAGCACCCAGAAGATGCCAAAGAAAGCAAATAAGGTTAGATCAGGTCCATACTTTGATTGAAGATCACCAGGAAAACAACAAAGCAAGGCAGAACATTATCTTGGGGAAAGGTTGTGGTGGGAGCATAAGAAGAACTTTCTGGACCATAAGTTATTTTTTCAGATAGAACAGAGTAAGAATGTTCTGGACCTCTTTGATGCCACTGAGTGATCATCTGGATCTTTACATACCAGATATGAATTCTCTCCCCTTGTTCTTTCACAAGCAGGAAGCAGGAGAGTGAGAAGAGGAAGGGAATGGCCAGGAGTGATTGCTAGAGAAGCCACCAGGGCTTTGAAGGTTCTCTTCCAGCATGTGCTGCTGCTCCTGGGGTGATGGCTGACTTGGGACCAGCAGAGGTAATAGTAGTGGTGGTAGCAAAGAGCCATAGGAAACTCTAATTGCTGCCATCTAGACTCATCCAGATATTTGCTACCAGAATTGGTAACCCTACCCCCATTTTATCAGGTTTGTTGAAAGGGTGGGTCAAAGAGAAGGAGCCAAGTTAGGATCCTGTCCCTGCAGGCCACAAGGCAGCTGCCTCTCCTTTGGGCAATGTCAACCACTTCTGCACTGCTCCCAAGAAAACTACATGGATCCTGAAGGGAGATGTTGCCTTTTCTTTTTTGACTTCTCAAATATTTTCCAAGTTCTGTTCATTTCCTCTGCCCTACGGATCCAAAAATGAGATACAAAATCCAATGAAAGCTGCCTCCATTGCCTTGAAAAAGAAACAAAACTCAGGAAAGTGAGGGGACACACGCCTGGAAGGGTAAAATAGAAATGTGGATAAAAAGAGAAAGGTGGTGTATAAATATAACCACCCACAAAACAACAAGAAAGAGGGAGATAATGACCAGCTTGAGTGGTGTGAAGTAGGGTGGTCTTGGTAAAAAAGAAAGAATCAGGAAATAATGCATGACAAAGAAATGGATAATCAAAGTGACAGTAAATGGCAAACTTTATTGTTGTATCTAGGGAAGGAAAGGCCTATCAGCTCAATCCACAGAAAAGCAAACAGTTTGCAGAGGTGTCTGTAACAAACTATGATCACAGCAAAGTCTGACATCAGTACCTACCTTGTCATTTGCACAATGGCATCATTGTTCCCATGTCAACATTTGGTCATCCCTTGTCTTCCCCCGTGGATGTCCACGCATTTATGTCCGGGGTTGTCTTCTGTTCCAGAGCTGCATAATCATTAGACCCGCAAGCTTGATTTTTGCCTTTAGAAACTTCTAAATAGACTAGCAGAACAAAATATTGATTGCCAGGCCCTTGTGACAGCTGGGCTCAGATTCAACGACAAACCTTGAGCCCTCCTGAAAATTGTTTTTATCGAGCTACATAAAAACCTGATTTCACCAAGTTCCCAAGTCCTGCTGTTCTGAACCCATTTTTCTTTCTTCTGAACACATCTCTCTGAGGAAATTAATCTCTCAGGAAAGAACAGGCAGTTCAAGCCTAAGCTGGGAATTTTGGGTAAAGAAAAGGGAGTTAGAAAGAGAGGGAGAGAAAGATGATCAGAAAAACAGTGAAAGCTTAAGAGGCTTTCTATTGCAGGAAGAAAATGTAAAATGAAACTTGGAAAGAAAAACCACCCTCCCATTTCTGCTTTTGCAGTTCTCGGATCATGTTGATTATCCAGGGATCACACAAGATTGACATACTGTAAGTTCATGAATTCTGGATGTGTCTGTATTATTAGAGTCGCTGGGAGTTGGGCAACATATTCATTTAATAAATGGTTGCTGCTGCTGCTGCTGCTAATGTTTCTGGGCTTAATTATGTGAGCTCTTAAGATCTGGCTCTGTCTCCAGGCCTTGGGCTGGAGCAAGGGAAGGACCTGTTGTATGATGCTGTTTTTTTAAAATAATTGTTGGTTATTGAATGTTGATGATTTTTTGTGTTTTATAGTATTTTTATTGATGTGTTTTGTAAACTAAGCAGAGTCATAACAGATAAATAGTAATAATAACAACAATGTTGTTATTGTTATTATTGAATTTATATTCAACTGTTTAGCTACATGAAGCAAGCAGCAAGATGGGGTGGATCTTCCTGGTGACATATCTGCTATTGTTACTGTCTCCTTTAAAAGCTTTTCTTCTGGAAGAGTTTGGGTTCCTGATATCAGGAGGTCTACATGTCCTTATAACATTAAGGACATGATGGTTTGAAACAGCAGATAATAGTTAAGAAACAACGATCCTGTGGCTTGGGTGAAGGGGTGGCTATAGCTCATTTTGGGTAGGATCTTACGCTTGCCTGCCTTTCCCCTGCTCTAGCTGCTACGGTGAGGAAAAGAAGTCATGCCATTGTTGTGAGTTTGGAAGGAGGTTTACCACCATGGCAAGAACAGAAATATCTCTCTTTTGTAAAGAGAAAGAAGGGAGGTGTGTTTAAGCATGAAACTCAAGGGTGCGATTACTACTGGCTGGCAAACAAGCACTCGCACTCATGTATTAGTGAGAGAAGACAAGCACTGATTGGCTGGCAGTTACCTATGAGGTCTTGACTCACAAACTTGTAAATACTGTATATTGGACAATGGCTAAAATCATGCTCTTGAAATAAGACTACTTTGTGCCAAACTGTACTTATTACTGTAACTATGGAAAACATCTAAAGTTTGGTGCTCATTTCCCACTTGTGGATAATGACTCTGTAGTACCTGCTAGGTGTGTTAAGTTACACTAGCAGGGATTTCACCCGAGGCCAACTCACTGAACTTTCTCAGCTGAACAGCCAAGTTCAGGGACTCTCTGGAACACAAAAGCAATCTGATTGGAAATACAGCTAGGATCTAAGGATTTGTGATGCATGAAAAAACCTCAAGACTTCCACAGGTTAAGATACGGCCTTCAGACTCATCAGGCTGGCTTTTCTTTTGCAGGGTTTAGTCTCTTAGTCTTCAAGTAGCTTCAGGCGAAGAAAGACTGGTGGCATCAGCAAGGAAGCCTCCTTCTATTGATAGACCAGAGTAGATCGGTTAATCCTGACTGCCATTTATTTATTTGGAGCATTTATATGGCTGCCTGTCTCAAGCAACATGACTCTGGGCAGTGTATAGAAATTAGCAAACAAAAACAAAAAAGGTAAAAGGCAAAGCAACACACGCCATTAAAATGTAACTAAAACAATATCACAGTGACCTGAGCAAAAGTGTGCTATTGCACATCAGAGGACTCTACTCATCCTGATCCAAAGGCCTGGAGAAAGAGCCAGGTCTTGACTGCTTTGCAAAGGTCTGCAGGGATGGGCCAGCCTTATATTTGGGGCAAGATTGTTCCAAAAGGCAGGAGCATAAAGAGCCCACATTTTGCCCCCATATTTACTTGAGGAGCTCCAGGACCACAACATAGCCGTACTTCGTATGACTGCATTTTTGCACCCCTGCTCTAGGACTTCCTTTCAAGCTTAAACCCTCCTCCTGTTCTGCAGCCCCTTTTGCAAGCCCTGACATCATGTCTTGGGGGGGGAGGGGAGAGGGGGACAAGTGATGAACTGTGTGTCGCAATGTTGCAGCGCAAATGTCACCCCTTACGTACTTTTGTACATAAGTATAAAAGGGTGGGCTTGCATCTGACATCTGATCCATGGTCTGTCATTTTGGCATCATTGTGGTTAAGAACAGATGTCTATGTATATAAATATGTATGAGCACATAATCTGGTGATTGTTATGATGGACCAAGAAAAATAGATGTAAAATATACTGATGCTTCCTCATGTAACAGCCATAAGTTTCCTTCTCTACTTGTAGCATCATGCTAGTAAAAAGAAAACGAGAGTGATTTCCTGCAGAGAAGCAGAGAGACGACCTTGGAGAAGATATCTGGAAACCATTAGCAAAATGTGCTCAGCCCCAGAAAACAAAAAGGTGTGAGAAAGAAATGTAAGATTGCCTTGCCTTGTCTCTAAGAGGGAGAAACGGAAATACACTGTAAGGCTTTCAAGCATGCCTCTATAAAATAGAGTTCTAGTATTTCTTGTTGTATCTGTTTCCTGACCTGGCTTACGTTGAAGGGCTGATATTTCCTTCCCCAGTGCCCTAAAAGGACAGAAGGGATAAAACTGTGTGCGTGGAAGTTAAATATTAAGTACTCTTGCTGCTATATTTGCCCTGCTTCACTCACTTCTGGACTTCTGTGATTTGGTCCTCTTCCCTTTCAACCACCAAGAATTAAGCTGTTGGTTCAGTTCAGCCCTGAAGAATTATGAAACCACTAACAAAGTGCTTCCAGAGAGATCCCCTTCTTGTCCTGAATTTTCCATACACTGTTTTGTTTTTTTAAATGTCTCCAAAAGTGGCACTGATAGGCCTCAGTGGTGGTTGTTACTAAGATGCTAAACAGAGGTCAGAAGTTGACTGAATTTTTTCATTTTCAATTTTTCACCTCTAGGTGTATTAAGCTGTTGTAACCTAACTTCATTGAGTTTCTTTGCACTGCAACTGGTCTGAATGCAGAATTCTCTAACATGGAAATAAAGACAGTTTGAGTGAAAAAAAATCAACTTGGGTTAATAATTAGCAGTATTTTTGTGCTGAGAGAAAGATTTAAAAGTTAACCAAGGGGCTCAGCTAAGACCCTCTCTCTCAACAATCCAGAAATTATTTAGCCAAGGGGATTAAGGGCAAGACATCAAGTAGAAAACTGATGAAGATCTCTCCCTTAAAGATGCTTACCCTACATGTCAAGTGGAGCAAGAGCAAAGGCAAAAAAGACCCAGTGTTTTAGAAAAGAGGCCTTTAAATATGGTAAATGCAGGTTAATGAGAAGCAATAACACTTTGCAAACTGGCTGCCTTGCAAATGGCTTGGAAAATAGGGGGTTTAAAAAATGCACTCAGCAAAATTCAGCCAGATTCAGCCAGAAAACAAGAAAGCACTGTTAAAGTTTTGGGTACTCCCCACCTTTCTCAGTTGTGAAAACAAGAGTCCAAGGACTGAAATTAGGTTGGTAATCTGGTCAAAATTTTACACAGCTCAGCAAAAATTCTTTTGCTGCTGGAACAGGAATATAAAGTGAAAGAAAACATTTGTGTCCTCTGTTCTACAGTAATGTTGCTCACTGCAACATATTGGCTGGACACTTGGCCAAATCGACCAATTTGTCATGACTTAGACCCTATAGATTTGGCAATGCAAAAGGCCCAGATTTCTTTGGATGAGTTTCAGTTTTAAAAACCTGGTTGAGTTTGACCAACCACATGTTTCTTTCCTCTCTGCTGCACATGGCTTATTAGGGAATGCTTAATTGGGTCCAAGAGGTTATAAATCCTCCCTACGAGAAGAAGTGATCTCAGCCTCATTAAAAGAAGAGTAGTGAGACACCTCATGAAAAAAAAAAAAAGCAGTGTTCAATCCAGAAGGTCTAAATTATTATAGGTCAACAACTAGCATCACCTTCTTGGAGTAAGGTGATTGGGAATTACGATGATTGATAATTTCTAGTTCCATTTCCTTGTTAGATTAGCTTTGCTGGGGAAAAAAGAGGGAGAGTGCAATTCTGTTGATTTTCCTGGATCTCCCTGTGATTTTTGATCCCTCAATCATAGTACACATGGTCAGTGTGGGTGGAAAAGTTTTAAAATGGTTCTACTCATATCTTGATGAACATCTCTAGAGGTGATGCTGGGTGATTTCTGCTCAACCCCATAGCATTCACACTGTGGGCTTCCACAAATCTTTCTTTCATTCCCGTTTTTGTTGAATATCTACATGAAATTGCCAAGTGAAATCCTGTAAAGAGTTAAAGTAAAGTGCCCTTAGGATGCTGATGATATGCAACTCTCTTCTTTCTACTGCACCCAGGTAAGGCCGTGGAACTGCTGAATCAGTGCCTGGTTGCAGTAATGAACTTGATGAGTTTGAAGAAACTGAAGCTCAGTCCCAGTAAGTTTGCTGTTCATCAATGCCCTCAGAGGAAGAGGAGCAAAGGAAGCAAATTTATTTATTTCTTCACACACTTGCAGGCTGCTCGAATCTGCTGATGGTAAGTGCATACAACTCCCCAATATGTTTTTGGTAAAGTGATACAAGCAGTTAAAAAACAATTAGAAATGTTCCCATGGAAGTAGGAGTTGCAAATAAAAACATTATCAATAATGAAAATAACCGACTCCTCTGACCAAGAGCCAATTACTGCAATCCGGCATCTCTGGCTTGTGGAATGATGAGGCTTTCAACAGCTTCCTAAGAGCCAGAAAGGAAGGGGTTGATTGCACAGTGGGGGACTGTGAGGGGGACACAGAGGAAGGGAAGGAAGGTTGAAAAGTCATCCTTACACAGCCTCTGAATGTGACAGTCTCTAATGAAGGGGAAAATGGTGAAATGTGCATCACAGTGCTCCACCCCTTTTGTACGGGCATCATGACATCACTCACAAATACGTAAGGGGCGAGGCTGTATCATGATGCCAAGATGCACATTTCCTCATTCCGACATAAAATCTATCTGTTTCAGACAGCCATACTGCTGTCCAGGGGAGTGATATTCAACCTGTTCTGGGTGGGGATGTGTTCTTCTTCAGAGTTCAGGTTCCTAGCTGGAGATGCTTCTTGGTCAATCTGATATTAGACACACGAGTGATCTCTCGCAAGCTCTTTCCATCAGCTCAGGCCAGTACATCTGATCCAGCCCAACTTGGATGGAAATAATTTGCAGTAGTAATCCATGCCCTGGTAAATTGTCTTTAGATGACTGCAATGCTTTCTGTGTGGGGCTGCCCCTGAAGACAATTTGGGAACTTGGTTAGTACGAAAAACTGCAGGAAGAGTACTTACTGGAACTGGGTGAACTGAATTGATTACGCCAGTTCTTCATTAATTTCAACTGGTTTTCAGCTGGCTTGATAGGGCCATATGGAATGTGGCCCCATGTTGTTTATTTAACCTCTTCTCAGTTCATAACAGTATTACTGCTCTCTTGGCTCTCAGTAGTAGTAGTGCTAAAGCCCAGCGGTTGCTTTCATCTTACAAACTTCACCTGGCTACTGAACTCATTTTTTTGAGTTTGCCCAATGCATTACATCATAAAGTAATTTCATAGTCCGGGTTTGCCTACACACTAAGTAATAAAAAACAAACCTTAGTCACGGTTAACTCTAAGCTCGACAGGTTGAACATAGGCATCTGCTAGGTTTTTACTTGCTATTTGCACGTGCATAATCTCTCTATGCTGTACTAGAAAATGCTGGATTCATGTTACTACTCTGTTCAAGGGCTTTTAGGTAGCCCTGGACCAGTGCTAGAAGGCAGGGGATGGGGTAGCACCATGTTGTTGCTAGTCCCAATTTGGTATGCACTGAAAACCTAAACAGAAACAGTGCACAACAAATTGGATGCCTGTAGACCTTCTCTACACAATTCTGGACCCCTGAAAAGGCTGAATCCACAATTATGTGGTTAAAACTCCCACCCAGTTTACATACACCCAGATCACTTTGAGCTTTTCTACTGATGCATCTGCAGGATGGAAGAAAGGATAGCAATGACTAATTGAAGATATAAGTAATGGAAGAAGCTTCTCAACAGTGGAACTAAAGATTACAATTAAAGAGGAAGAACAGCCAAACTTGACTTACAAATAGAGAATGAAGCAAAATATTTTAAAACTGAACCTACTGAAGCATATTTTTGAACAGTGGACCCAGAAGTTAATTTTAAGAGTGTCTGCCTCTATAAATAGACTGTGTTTAAAAGATGTTATGGAAGAAGAACTAGTTTTACCAGACAAGACTGAGACTGATCTGAAAGTGGATTTAAAAATTACAGGCTGTAAGAATGACATGAAAAAAGATGCTACACTGGACATACAAATGAAACTGGCTGATGTCTTAATAATTAAAAGGAATATACAAATAACAAACCAAGAGAGTGACCTGGATAATAATATAACAAAGAGACTTGTTAAAGCTTTGAAGAATTTAGTGAAAAAGGTCAAAGAAAAAATGAAAAGAAAGCAAGTTCTAGGACATTATTTGAAAGGATTAAAGATCAAGATTGTTAAAAGTAAAAGGAAGGGATATAAAGTTGGTTTATTTGATCAAGTTTAAAATAGATATGTTGTTATCTCTGGTAACCCTTAATGGACTTTTGCTGATTCGGAATGAAATGACAAGGTTTTAAGGATTTGTTCCTAGATAAGAGAGGGGATATGGGAAGAATATATCATTTATTGTATTTTAAGAGAAGATGATAAGTTACTAAAATTGTTTATACATGTTGTGATGAAGGGGGAAGTCATTTCTTTATATATCTCTTTTCTTTTTCTTTAATATATTCTTATTTTTTTTCTTTTCTATTTCTTTTCTTTTTTCTTTTCTGTACCTTCTATATTTTTTCTTTTTATTCCTTTTTTAAAGTTTCTATTAGTTTTTATTGTTATAATTGCAATTTTTAATAAAATTACTATTAGAAAATATGACCTCATTTTCAGGCTGATTGAACTTCTTCATCTGTTCATTCCTAGATTATTTTATAAGGCTATGATTAAAAATGTCCTGCATCCTAATTCCTATCAATTCATTAGCAAATTCAGAATACAAGTCTCCTCCTAACAAATACAGAGTGTTCTAAAGCTGAAGTGCTAAACTTAAGCTAGATATGCATGTTGTATGACATTTAGCAAACCAGAAACTCCAGTTACTACAGTCATCTACTCCATCTCCTGAAAATTATATTTTATAGACATGGGTGAATTTTCTTTTATGGGAAGGACCTCAAGCAGTTATTGCTATTCCTGTTTGTCTCATTTGAAATTGGGTCTAATATGAGCAAAAGACCTCAATGTTTTGTTGGCTTTTAGGCAATTCATGCAGCTTTAACTTGCTTCTGTATTTAGGTGAGTTCTTTTGAATCAGGATAAAATAACATCAACAATGATTCTAATTTCCAAATAACACCAGTGAAAGATATAATTATTCTGTTTGCTTGTTTGTTCCTTCTTTGTAATCCTTGATGAATATAAACAAATAAGAGGTCTTCACTCTGGGTTCGTTGTGCTTTTAACAGCAACCTTAGGTTTGATAGAAAAGTTGTGGATTTCCATGCTTAGGGTTAAGCCTTTACATTTTTTTACCTAACATTTGGAGATCTGGAAATGGCCAAAGAAAGATGGGGCCTGAGAACCCCATTAAAGATCTCTCTCCCGATTCTATGTTGGTTATACTTGCTTTGTTCCTTAATTGAGGTTGGTGGCAATCGATGGCAACATTTAAGGATACAGAGCCATCTTCATCAGAGCTGGGGGAGAAGGAAAGGTTTCTACCCCATGCCCTCACTCCTGCATGTTTTCTGTTCACACCCTCTTAACTGTATCATTCTAGAATCAGCCCTCCCCAAAACTGCAGTTATCTAGAGAGCTGGATTAAACCACTTTAAGTCCTTGGTATAAATATGGCCTGCGAGGTGTAGTCATCAAACTGGTTTGAAAATAAATTGTACAGAAATCAATGGGACATTTCCAAACAAATGCAGCTAGAGTTGACATCTGCACCATCACTTACCCATAAACTTATCTTAGTAGTTTAGTCTGTGACATTTAGATGCTGGTTCTAAATAGGAGATGCAATAAAGCACTTTTTTTTTTTTTTCAGAGAGAGGGTAGTAGCTGAATTATGAGGAATCACCAATATAACGTCTAAAAAAGGCTTTTATGAAAATTAAATGTTGATGTTTATGTCCTTAATAAGTTGAAGGATCATCTGGATGTTTGGCATAGATGTGATCATTAAGAAAATGTATTGAGAAAGTGAAATACATGTGTCAATAGTAAATAACTATAAATTCTTCCTGTTTCTCTGTAGCTAAAACATCACATCTGGTCACTGAGGTTTGGTGGAGGCAATCAAAGAGTAGCTTCTGTTTCTAGTTCCTTATGGCACAGAGCCTGTAATAATGCTGTAAATTTCACAGGAATTGTATCAATGGTCCCCAGGTCAAAATCTCAGATATTGATATGTCATCATCGCCACCACCATTATTGTCAACTTTCCATCCATAATTGAGGAACATGTTTTATATTCAATATTTTAACATTGTTATTTTATTGATGTTTTTCAATTGGGCTATAGACTACTTTAGATACACTATAGGAACCTGTTTTTAAATTTTGAATGAATGAATGAATGAATGAATGAATGAACGGCAAAACTAGAAATAAATGGTGAAGGTACAATAAGATCGGGGATATAGATGGTTGCTTTTTTCTGGAACTTCTTTGAAATTCTCTCATATATCTTCCCATTGTCTTATGGTGCATTTCCTTACTCTGTAGAGTAAGCCTTGTTACTACTAGGGAACAGGATGTTTTACTACACCAACTTTTAGGTACTATATTAGCTCCATCCACAGCTATCGATAGATTGTTTGAGATATTGCCCTGATAACCTGTGGACAAGCATATAATATTTGGGCACTTGCAAATTCAGTACTCAATGTTTTTAATGAGCGTGTTTATATTATCATCCCTCCAAGTAGATAAGGTCTAAAGAAATCTGAGAAAGTTGTAAAAATGGAATTATGTAAACAGAAAGTAACAGATTCTGCAAAGACTCTTCCAGATGATGTTGTCTATTTAATTGATATCCTTGCTTAAGTCAGATAGTGTAAGATTTTGCCTAAGTTTTGGAACACATATGTGTCCATTGTTTTGAGAAACCCACTCATGTAATCCCAAAAACGAATTATCAAGAACAGTATTTCAGAATAGTTTTGACCTCAAGCTTTAAAAATACAATTTTCAGATTTAATGCTGATTCCCCCCCCCCCCCCCCCCCAGACTATAGGCAATTACTTATCAGGAGTCTTTTGAATGGTGTTGTACATAGTCAAAGATGGAGTATGTTAACAGTGTTCTGGAATCCCCAAGGTCTTTGTGAGATCACATATCAGACTAAATTTTAACTTCATAGTCTGTTGATTTATCTGGACTGCTTCCAGCCTTTTTAAAATCTGGATGCTGGTCTAATTTTTGTTTTTGAAGACTATACAGAATAAAATAGCTCTTTAAGCCTTGAAATAAGTGTTAAAATGTAATAAACATTAGCTGATTAGCTGAGGGACTGTCTGTCCTGCTATGAACCTATCCAGTTACTTAAACTGGCAGGAGACATCCTTCTGAAGATGTTCCATTGCAGAAGCTGGTCTATCCTGTCCAGGGAAAAGGCCTTCTTTTGGGGGGCTCCCAGGCTAAGGAACACATTCCCAAAAAGGTGCATTTGGTTCCCCACTCTCTTGGCTTTTAGGAAAAGGCAAGAAAATCCATTACTTTTACCAAGCTTTTAACTGTTAAATTAATTTTGCCTTGATTTTAATCTTGATTTTAATCATCTTGATGTTATGGCTTTGTTTCATATAATTTTTGTAGTACTTGTAAGTCATCTTGAGTGTTTAGACAACCAGAAAATAGGAGAGAATAAATTCAATAATGAAACAAGCACACATGGAAAAATACATAGCCTTCTCCCCAAATGGTAAAAAACTGGGAAATGCCTCACCTGTCCACTTTAATTGTCCCCAGTTGCATCACTGCAACTCTCAGCATGAAAAGAAAAAAAATAGTATGTCCCTTTGCCTAAGAAAGATTGTTTTTGATTCAAAGGAAGATCGTTGATTTGATGACGACTAAACATTGTTATTAGAAATGTAAGTCAAGCTCTTGAAAAATGTGTGTGAAAGAAATCATAGATTGCTTCCTTGTTTCTTCCATTTGCACACCCAGGATTTTTTGCTCTGGGCTCAGTGCTGTTACTTGATCTTGGAAGCACTTGATCCAGCCAAAGGAGCTGTTGGGATTTTTCTCAAATGCAGCTTTGTGAACCCATTCTAGAGACAATTGGCAATACAAGTTGTTTACTTGTATTACTTGTTTACAATACAATTGGCAATACAAGTTGTTTACTTAAGCTGCAAAGGTCCTGACTGCACTTGACCATGCTGTATAGTCTTCAACAGCTGGAGGTGACTGCCGTCTGTTTCCCTGGAAACATCCTTTGGGACCAATGAGTTTTGGCTGTTTGCTGGGATGGTTAAACTGTCTCTACTATAAGCCTAATTATTAATAAACACACAGAGTTCAACATTTCAACAAGTTCCCAGTTATTGTTACCCAACACACTACTGTAACTTCCTACCATGCAGAGAAATGGGACACAGGTAGCAATACTATAGATAAGTAAAAACGGTGAAAACATCTTAACACCTGTAATTTCAAGAGATACGTTTCAAAACAATTGTTTCCTTAGTCATGGGGGATGGATTTTTTAAATTTCATATATTAACATTCCCACTTTAGTCTGTTTCTTGTTCTATATATTACTTTTCCACCTTAATTCCAAGGAATTTAGCACAGAATATCTTTTACCCTTTTTCAATTTCTCACTATAACCCTATGAGGTAGGTTAGATTCACTGAAGATAATGCTGTATATTTTATGGCTGCTTGGAAATATGAAATGATATCTTCTCTGCTGAAGTATTCATAGTCTCTTAAGGGGTGTTAGCATTTTAATAAAGATGTATTCTTATATTAATTTTTATTGCGCCCCATCCATCTCTCTTCTTATGATTCTTACTTGGAGTCAGTCTTAGTTATAAGTATTGGATTTATCTCCCTCCCCCCTCCTTTTTTTTTTTTGTCCCAGTAAGCTTTCTTTCATGGTCTTGAAAATCATCCCAGAATATATATGATGCAGCATTCATTCAATAATAGATAAATCCAATACTTATAACTAAGACTGACTCCAAACAGCTGAATTGCACATGTATAACATGGTTACAAATACTACAGTAAGCAAGAGTGAAATGTATCAAGTTAGTCTTCCCGGTGTAGATGCTGAAAATTTGTTCAGGCTACACCAGTGAGTAAAACCATGCAAAGATGCAATTCAACTGTGGCCTGGTTAATATATTGTGTTAAGCCATGATTAAGTTTGCTTGAGTTTTTCTTAGCATATTATACAAACCCAACATGGACTCAAGAAAATATGTGATTGAATGAAGGAGGGGTTAAGGAGCTAGACACAGGATGTGACACGTGTCATGTCCCTGTTGCTACTTCCTTAATGCCTCCTTAATGCAAATTATTTTTCAGGGCCTGCATAGCTACCATGTGAACTTAGGAAAAGGCATGGATCCTTTAAAGAGCGCTGACATGTACAGCAAAGATGTAATTGTACTTACTTTGGATCCAAATACTGCATGTCTCTAGCTGAATCCAAAATGTCTAGGCTGAACTGCTCTTGGGAAATGCTGGAGATGGTCCTCAAGTCACAGCCAAAGTTCTCTACAGCCCTAATGCTTGGGACAGCCTCAGTGAGAACCAAAAAGTTTTCCCCAGTGGAGCTTCATTTGGCAAGAAAGAAAGTCAGAGAAAGAGAGATTTTTCAGAAAAGTGCTGAGAGCTGCCAGTGAAAACAGGAAGGTAAGTTTTTGTTTGTTATTTGGGGATAAATTTGCAGCCTGATCAATACAAACAGTTTTGGGCTGTTTGAGTCACACAGAGGGGCCTTTCCTGACTGAAGAGAGATGCCTCCTGTGTGTCGTTCCATTTGACATCACTGGGATTCTGGGTGGACAAGAAGAGCTCATCTGTGTAGGCTGTAGCCTTAATTTAAACACAACATAACAAGTGACATTCAGTGTCTAGACTGAAAAGGAAGGACAAGGGTTATGTTGATGTCAGACTATTTACAGGAAAATGCTGGAGGAAAATGCCTAAGAATTCCTTTACATTCAGCTAATATTTTCTCTCTTCTCCACCTCCCGCCTTCCCATTTAAGCAAGCAGGAGAGGACATTTTCAAGGAGCCCAAGCTGCAATGCAGCATAGCATTTAAGAATTTTATAGGCACAGTCTGTCCCCTTACTTGTGGAAGACTAGCACGCTGACTGATGGGTCTGGATGTACATGGATGAAGGTTTGTGTAACAGTATTTGGTGCTCAGTGGTTCGCAATGATACATTCACATTCACATGCACACACAACACAGAGATTTTACTCTTATTTGCACCACCCTGTGGAAACCACTGATTTAGTTGGGATAAAGGAAAGAGTTCAGACTGTTACTGGTGTGACTATCCCCTGGTGACCCACAAGGCCATTCCCAAGGAAGCCATTCAGCAATTTATCAGCAAAGTTCTGTTTCTTGACCTAGGTCCTAGATCAAGTATCCTTGATCCATGTATCCTTGATCACAGTCCTATGCTGTCTTTCTTTGATCATGCTACAGAGTTAATACAGCCCAAGCTGATTTCACTGAAAGTGCTTTGCAAACTGCTTTCACTGGCAGACGGTATGGCAGGAAGTCAGTCTGTCCAGTAGAAGCAAAGGATGGGAGAAACATGCCTGAAAGTGTTTTCCTCTGATGGAGAAGTGCACAGAAGGATTGCAATCCTATTTTGATTATAGAACAGCCAGAGCAACTGGATACTTAGAACAAGCTGACTGCCAAATTGTGGGCATGTATGCCTGAGCCAAGAGATGCTCTCCACAGAAAACATTCACTAAAGCATAGCAGCAAAACATTAGCAAATCACATACTAGACACAGTGTAAGCATCTCATCATCATTGCCCAGCTGAGAAGGGGTTTATTGTTCTGTTTTAGAGAACATGCAGAGCTCATGGCATCAGATCAGAAAGAGAATCAAGGAATCCTTGTGGCATCCCTAGCTAGATGCCAGATAAACTTAGGGCAGCTATATCCAGGAAGCGTGGGACCAATAGCCAGCGGCTTGACCCAAATGTAGAAACAACAGCCGATATGTCTCAGGAATAGAGATGACTGAGAATTTCAGTCTGTCAATATTTAAATCATGCAATCCTAGACTTAGGACTGCCAAGTGAAAAAATCCAAATTAACATATCCCAGACAGATTTCTGTCTTGCCTCCACTTAAATAAATTCAGATGGGGTGTCTGCCCCAACTTCAACCCCTTCCCCTGACGATTGATTTCACTGTTATAGTGTTGTTATTGCTAAGATTTTTTTTTTCTTATGTTCAATGGAAATGTGCCTTCTTGTAACTTAAATTCTGTGTTCTGTATCCTGCACTCTGGAATCTTGACTTTCCTCTGTGTGACATATTTTCAGTTATTTGAAGAGTGCTCTCATGCTTTCAGTTTAGATAAATACACTGATTTCAGACTGCAGATATTAAGGAAATTCCATAGGGCCATCAAAATACCCACTTTTCTTAATTTTGCAATGTGGTATGTCACTTGATAAGAGTATGCAACATGTACCGGTAAGACTGTACAGTGCTTTGGGAATATTTTGGAAAAAAAAGCTTAAGAGCATGCAGGGGGTGAACATAACATCCTTCTTCAACTCTTGAAAGCACCTATGTCTTTTCCTGGAATCACAGGGCTGCCCTCATGACATGACTGCTTTAAAGAGTTGCAGACAATTGTTTTGTCTGCCTGCCCAGGTTCTCTTTAACGCCTTTTTTGGGATTGAATGCAAAGCATTGTACAGTGCTAATGCATTTATTAGAGGAAAATTTGCACAAAAATGCATTTTCTGGTGGGAAAATTGCTTGCAAATTATTTGTAAAACTTATACTTGAAGTTATCTTTTTCTGTCCCTGCCTATCATTTTCTTCAGCATCCTTGTTGCTCAAAGTGAAGTAAAATATTAAAAAAGAAACAAAACCCTTTCAGATTTCTTAATTTGCAATGGATTATTTCATTACAATTTAATATATGCTAAGTCCCCGAATTTGTATATGACAAATGCAGTATAATTTTTGCAGTATCATTTTTTAACATTTACTCCATGTATGATTAATGATATTATACTAATAATAAGGTGAATAAAAAGCAGGGCCACGTTTACCTGAGTTCTTGCTTTAGAGAGAAATTGCTAGGTGGCAAATGTTGTGATTTAGCTGACTTTATTGGATATTTTCAGTTTTGTGACTTTCTTTGTTCTGGAAAATAGCAGAGTGAGTGTTAGGCTAATATGAATAGTTATTACGATATTTAAACCTGGCTTCAAACTATACTCAGTCTGAACAATATTCTTTCCAGCATGAAGACCTACTTGACAGGTAAAATTGAAGTTGTTCTGAACACACATCCCTTTGGGAGAAAAGTTTTAGCAGTGTTGAGAAAGAACGCTCCCCCTTACTACTACTACTACTACTACTACTACTACTACTACTACTATTTAGACTCTGGGCAGATTAAAAGGAAAAGAAAAAGCAAAAAAAAAAAAAAAAAAGCAAAACACACATAAACAAAACAAAAACAAGCAAAAAATACACCCCACAACCAACTGGAAGATTACTTCAATATAAAAAAGGAAAGAAGGCAGGCAGGCAGGCGGCCATTCAGTGCCGAGGTTTGGAAGAATGGTCAGGTTTTTAATAGTTTCTATAAATTCATTACGGTGGGAGCAGTAGAGATTTCTAGAGGGATGTCAATTCAGAGAGCAGTTGCCAGCATTGTTTCCATTTGTTTTAAACCAAAATATTCATTATATTGCTTATAGTATACTGTATATACAAGGTGCTGGTTATCACCCATAAAGGCCTTCATGGCACAGGGCCAGGTTATTTGTGGGATTGCCTGTCTCTAAGTAGGTCCACCCTATTGAGATCCAACAGAGTAGATCTGCTTCGAGTCTCTTCCAGTGCCATCTAAATGGGACCCAGGAGATACGTTCCACGTTGGCCTCCCATAAAGCTTCAAAACTTGGTTTTTTCCTGAGCACTGGGTTAGGATGGTGGATAAGCCTGTTTGGAAAATTGGTTTAGGATTTTGAATATGTTGTGTTTTGGGTCTCTGTTTATTTATTTAAAACATGTGCCCATTTTAAAAAAACTCTGGGCAGCTTATGCTGTTGTGCTGTTTTGGTTCTTTTATATTAACTATTTATCTTGCATTTTGCAAGTTGGGTGGATGTACAAATCGTTTAAATAAATAAAATAAATATTATCTTCATTCCATTCTCAGCTGCTTTTCTTTGTCCTCAGTGTGAAACTTTTCCTTCACCTTCCCCTCCTCCTCCTCCTCTGACTGCTGGCGACTGCCTGGACAAGTCCCTGCAGTTTTCTTGGCAAGGTTTTTCAGAAGTGATTTGCCGTTGCCTGCTTCCTAGGGCTGAGAGAAGGTGACTGGCTCAACGTTACCCAGCTGGTTTTGTGTCTAAGGCGGGACTAGAACTCTTGGTCTCCTAGTTCCTTGGCTGGTGCCTTAACCACTAGACCAGACTGGCTCTCAACACTTCTTGTAATTCCGTAAATCTACATTTGGGTTTTATTCATTTCAGTGCATGATCTCTGACCCTGGAGGAGAAAGGAGAGAAAAAAAGGAGAAATCATCTTTCTTATTAATCTTGCAACCATGAACCTCAGTCTGAAAGAGATTGTGCCAAAAACAGCTCCAGAAGGCGAAAGAAATCAAGTTGTCTGAACAGAAATGGGGAAAAAAGGATGCATGGGTCTCCTGAATAGCTGAACTGGACTCCTGGGGAGTTCATGGACCCATCTATAGCAAGTCTGACCAATTATGCGAAGTGGCTTGCTTTTACCTTTTTACAGGATTCTTTTTTTCAACTTCCCAGATTAGCCTGCAACCTTGGGATATCTTAGCAGCTTTCCACGGGTGTATTAATCAGATCTGACCCCGCTTAACTTTCTGAGATCACGCAAGGTTGGGTGCTACTTTCTAGCCAGGTATGAAAAAGTGCCTAGCTGCATTATGCAGATGTTTGTGATGAAATGTATTCTACTTCATCATAGCTTCTGCTCAGAATTTAGATGGGAGAATTTTTAATACATCTCTACTTGCAACAGCATCTAATGTTATTTTACACTTGACATTGCATTCCTTCATCAATGGAAATCTTTGCTATATATGAAAGTAGCCAAGATCATAGCTCCTGTTTTCTGACTTCTTTAGGAAGGAAGAGAAGTAATAGCCAGCTCCATATCCAGAAGGGAAAGATTTTGGCCAGCCACTGCAAGACATTCAAGAAGGATAGCGTAATTCATTCAGCAGAGCTGCAAAGTTTTGTTAGCTGATTCTGTGTTGGCTACATTACTAATTTTCCATTAAATTGGCCAGCTTTGTATTAAAAGAAAGATCCAAGTGTTCCATACATCTTTGTGACAATAACGTTTGACAAAAATTAAAGTGTCACCCCAGTATAGGGGGAGTCTTGTTAGCAATATTTCTCCTTAACAAGTTCCTGATAAAAATGTTAGCAAACATTTTGCAGAAATGTGGGAGGTTATTAAACATTTTTTTTTAATGCTATGTTGGGAAGTCTGCTTTAGCTTCTATTATTCAAGCAGGGCAGAACAGTTGCAACATGGATAAAAATCTACACGTGATAAAATGCTGTTGCATCAAAAGCCTTGCAGAATTGCCAGCTTGGACTTGCCTGCCCAGAACAAATTATAATAGTGTAGGATGGTCTATATTTGCAGTGGTATTGCTGATTATTATCATGGAGGGACAGGGAACTGTTTATAACAAAGATGTAGAAGATATAGATAATTCTTCCAGCACATCAGTCAGAAAATTAATTAAATCATTGTGGTCAAACACACAGGTGAACATCTATTTTGGCATCATAGGTTCTGCAGTTCATATCTAAACTTAGGACAAACTAAGTCAGTGTGGACATCACACTTTGCATGCAGATGTTTTGAGCTGAATCCTTATCATTACCAGGTAGCACAGGGACAGCTGAAAAACAGATCAGCTGCTACCACTGAATAGACCAACTTAGTCCAACTTTGAGATCCTCTGTATGTCTAGAATTCAACTCCTGATTTGTCAGCAACTGTCATGTGGAATATTGGATCCTAGGGAAATCAATCCATCTGGCAAATGCTCAGATCAGGAAAGCCTTGTGTAGACAAGACTGAGTTTGTCACTGAGTCTTTACTGTGGAGATTGTTCCTGTTCAGAGCAGCTATGCTGCAAAACTGATACCAGATGTTTCCAGAGCTGTCTGTCTCTAATCTTTTCCCATATCTGAAATTTGCAAGAACTGAATATATTTTGCTCCATTGGACATAGGTATACATGGGGGTGGCAAGTGTTGTCATGAGCATCCTCACACAATGACTTGATCATGCAACTGGTGTAAGTGACATACAGTAATTTGAGTAATTTACACACTGACATTATGATGCATGTGATATCATTGTGGCATCTTATGGGCATTTATAATGTCAGACTGTAAGTCTAGGACTGAAAAGAGAAGCTGTTGTGATATCCTATTGCTTATTTGATCGGCCATGAAATAAACTAGTATCTGGCTTTTCAATTGCCATCTTGAGAAACACAGAATCTGTTCTTGCAACAACTGTGACTATATTATAATTGACAAGTATTGCATTTAAAGCCCTTGATTAGGTTGCATTGCCCATCATCCCAGGTTGTCAGTTTGTTAACCTTGTCATTCCCAAGGGTTTTGTTTTGTTTTGTTTTACCTTCAAGTCAGTGTTGACTCCGGGTGACTGCCTGGATTAGTCCCTGCAATTTTCTTGGCAAGATTTTCAGAAGGGGTTTACCATTGCCTCCTTCCAAGGGCTGAGAGAGTGTGACTGGCCCAAGGTCACCCAGTTGCCTTTGTGTTTAAGGCGGGACTAGAACTCAGAGTCTCCTGGTTTCTAGCCTGGTGTCTTAACCACTACACCAAACTGGCTCTCCTCCCAAGTATTACTAAGTGTGAATTCACCCCAACTCAACAGAATTGGTTGAAACCTTTACTGATACAGTTTTGTGGCTAGCCAATCTATACAAAAAACTCATCAGGAATCTAAGGCATGTCTATCCTTATCTGGGGAATGGAGTTGTATCGGATCTTCCTTCAGCAGATTAAGAAATTGGGCAGACAAATTGGATAGACATTTTACAGTAGGTCTCCTGCAAAAACACAAATGGATATTCCATTGTAGGTAAGTTTGATGTCTAAATATTTGACATTCTTTTTCAAAGAATCACTGAGAGGATCACTAAAATAGTGATTCTATATTGATACAGATTAACTCCATGAAATTAGGTTGACCTTCACCCACTCATTCCCCGATATACATGCTGGGAAGTTAGCCCCCCCACCCCAAAATGCATATGGATGTCCACCAGCGGCAAGGTAGAACTATACAGCATAGCCTAGGACCAAGGATGCACCCTAATTAGTGCTACCATCTATTTGTTACTCTGTATTTATCTCTAGGGTGTCCCACTGTTCTTCTTTCAAACCCAACTCAGTATCTGCCTTTGATGTGCTCTGTTGATATAATTGGTGGGACCTGACTTTCCTGGCTTTCTTCATAGCATGGATTATAGGTGAACATCTAATCTGGCATCATAGTACAGTTTGGCATCATGGTACAGTTAATTAATCTCTAGTTAATAGACTAATTGCCCCCAAATCCCAGTGCCTTCTTCATTCTATGCTTTTCCCTGCACTCCCACAAAATGAGATAGCCATGTAATCTTGGGGTATAACCTCTAGGATGGAAAACCACAGCCTTCCCTCAGCTGGTCAATTCTGTGAAATCTGGGATTTAAAATCTCAGATATTAGGGGGAAAAAAATTGGGGAAGCCCAGCTAACCATTAGCCTGAAACTGACTCCAGGTGTGCAGTGGGAAAGCAAAGGGGGAAAATGTGCATCATGATGTCACACAGATATACGTAAATGATGGAACTTGTCTCACAACATTGCAAGATTTGTTTTATCATGTTAACAAAATGTCAGATTCTGTGGATGCCATTATGCAACTGATGAGAGAAAAATTGCTTGCTTTTTTCCCGTGCTTTCCGTAACATCTCAAGATACAGAAATCTGTCAGGAAATGCGAATGAATATTCCCACCCATTGATACTTGTGGGTGAAGGTATTGTTAAAGGCACAACAGAGAGAGCCACCAGTCTGATTCAACTTAGAAGAGAATATTTGAATGTGGTTGTCTGTATATTCAGCCTTTAGCAATTCATCTTTACCTGGGCTGGGTGGGAATTGGCACAGCACCCTAGCTGCCAGGTTGAAGATGACAGGTATGGATAGCAGGATCAAAATGGTGAGAAGCTTTTTTTCCCTGCCTACATTTCAGGAGAGAACGCATACCTTTTTTCATCTCCTGTGGATGTATTAACTTGCGCGCCAAGTTCTCAGCCCAGAAGCGAATGTGAAGAAACCTAATTTAAATCAGTTGGCAATTTCTATTAGGAAATGTCGGCTGGCCACTTCCAGATGCTCCCTCTCCTCTGGAAATCAATCCTTCAACTTAAATTGTCTGTGTTGTTTGTTTAATGAAATCCTGCATTCCGTTGTCAATAAATGTGGACAGGCTGCTTTTAGGCTTAAAGAGAAGAAAAGCACCCCCAAAACTGCAGTTTTTAATGTTAGAAAAACAGTTGTAGGGCCAGGCTTGTTAAATAATATCCTTCATGCTGTTTATGGTTACTAAACTGATATTATGGAGTCAGTAATAATGCTTGTGTGCACAATCTCCATAATATGCATTTTTTCATGTTTTCATTGTGCTGGACTGGAAAGTTTTGTGCCAGGTGGAAACATGTTAATGGCTTAAAACTGTACAAGGTGAAGCTCTTTAGAATGTGCTCTTCTTCAAGTGGCTCAGTAATATCGCCATCCCATCTCAACTTTGCCTCCATCTCCATTCATGTTTTGGCTAAAATGTCCCTTTCCTTCTTCTAGAAGATGTTTACATGGATGATTTTAGGACAGCATGCTTTCTATCAGCTTGAGAGCTGTACCAGGCTTTGCATGGCATACCAAGGGCTGTTTTCCAAAAATGGATGGAACCGAAGTATACATGAGAAGAAATTTCAGGAGTTTTAAGAGTTAATGTGTGCTCTGAGACTTGCCACTACCCGCCTCCCCTACTTCACATCAATGCAAAACAAAACTCAAAATTTAGTTGTTTGACTCCATCTATACCAAGAGTTGCCTCCAAGGGTCATAGAAGGATACTGGGGACCCAGCTTAGCAAAATATTCTTAGTCTGATGTCAGAAGAGGCCAGTCATTGAGTTTAACATCAACAGAAACATAATTGTGCTTCTTTTCTGCCACAATTCTAACCTCCCTGGATTATGTAGCATGACATAAAGGTCTCATGCTTTTCAAAATCACATGAAAACAAACCTTATTAATTAGAGTTCAACATGCCCATTACCATGTGAATAAGTCAAGATGTTTGTTAGTCGATGACACATCACTATTCTCTTCAAAGAAAAGAAGAGAAAACAGTATCTTCAGTTTTATAAAAACCTTTCTATGAGGCCAGTATGTTTCATTTAGACCAGGGGGTATATACCTGCAAACATTCTCAGAACTATTCTGCTATCCTTTTCTTAGAAAACATCCTTGCTCCTTATATTGGGGTGTAACAACATGCTCAAGAAGTAAACTTGCTGAAGTAGTCAGTGGGATGTTTGTACATTGGAAGAACAGCAAAAATGTATTAATTGACTCCAGTGCTTCTTCTTTTATGTGGAAAGCCTCCAGTGTTAAAAAAAAAAAAAAGTACAGATAGCAGCTTGTCAGCACATTTGAGAGCTATGTACACAAACATCTAAGGTCTAGTAAATAACTTATGGATAGATGAATATTGTGGCCCTATTGATTCAGAGTGAAAAAAGGGTGATTTAGATGTATTGGCTATATTCACACAAAGATGTTCAACCTGGTTACTGAATTAAACCAATGACTAGGTTTGCATAATGTTGTTGTTGTTGTTCAGTCATCAAGTCGTGTCTGACTCTTCGTGGCCCCATGAACCACATCGCGCCAGGCCTTCCTGTCCTTCACTGCCTCCTTGAGTTTGCTCAGTTTCATGCTCATTGCTTCAGTGATGCTATCTAGCCATCTCATCCTCTGCCGTCCTCTTCTCCTTTTGCCTTCAATCTTTCCCAGCATCAGGGTCTTTTCCAAAGAGTCCTCTCTTCGCATCAGGTGACCAAAGTACCTGAGCTTGAGCTTCAGTATCAATCCTTCCAATGAGCAGTCAGGGTTGATTTCCTTTAAGATTGACTGGTTTGACCTCCTAGCAGTCCAGGGGACTCTTAAGAGTCTTCTCCAGCACCACAGTTCAAAGACATCAATTCCTCAGCCTTCTTTATGGTCCAGCTCTCACAGCCATACATTACTACTGGAAAAACTGTAGCTTTGATTATGCGGATCTTTGTTGGCAAGGTGATGTTTCTGCTTTTTAATATGCTATCTAGGTTTGCCATAGCTTTCCTCCCAAGGAGCGTCTTTTAATTTCATGGCTGCAGTCTCTGTCTGCGGTGATCTTGGAGCCCAAATAAATGAAGTCTCTTACTGCTTCCATTTCTACCCCTTCTATTTGCCCGGAATTGATGGGTCCAGATGCCATGATCTTAGTTTTTTTAATGTTGAGTTTCAAGCCAACTGAACCATAAATTAAATGAAGAGGCTGGGTTTGCTAAGTCATAAAACAAACACCAACAAGTTTAACTCTAAGTTTAGCATGTTGTGCAAATGGAGAAACTAAAACTTTAGCTGACCTGTATAACAAGTTTTAGGAATGCAGATACAAATCTTGAGAAGACCATGTGAAATTTCATTGGTCAGTTCTTCTTCCACTTAGCTTGGATGAAATTGATCAAGATAACACTGAACTACAATGGATGTGTTTATAAAATGTATAATCTGGCTACTAAATCAAACTATTTTCTAACCAGTCAATTCAAACAAAACTCTAACAAAACTCAAAACTATTTGAAAAAGACACTGTTTATTCATTTATTCGTTTGCTTCAATCACGTGACCCCAAACAACTTACAGCAAAGCATGCGACACATTACATTACAATAACTGAAAAATTACCAGAGTTATGAAATCTATCAAACAACAACAATTATAATAAATACTATCAACATAAATTCAACAGAGTCATAAGATCTTATAAAACCACAGCATCCAGATTCACCCCAACTCTGGTACATCTCCCATTCTTTGGACTTCTTTCCAACCAACTGTAAAGGAATATACAGTAGAGATGATCTTGGAGGAGGAATGGATGAGTCGTTAAGAGAGGAAAGGGTGACAGGGAGATGCTGCCCATTTGCCTGAACTAAGGCCCCTTCCCCACCTGCATCCAACCACAGCACGAACATTCCCTGTCAGTACCCTTTTTCTGCTATATCCCATCCCAACCCCTTGGGTGAGACAGGTTTAAATCGCTTTTAGTTCTATTAGTTATTATTATTTTAGTTCTATTAGTGTTAAAGTGTTAAAGGGGACGCGGTGGCGCAGCGGCTTAATGACGCTGAAAGCGCCGGCCAGAAATGGCTGAAAGCTTCAGCGGTTCGAGTCCAGCCTCGCGTTAACAAGGTGAGCTCTTGTTTCTATACCCGCAGCTTCTGCCCACTCAGCAGATCGAAAACGTACGTGAGTAGATAAATGAGCACTCTCACTCCGGTGGGAGGAAAATGCCGGCAGCGGCTCCACAGAGAGACGGGACAGTTGCCGCGCAGAAACCGCGCTCGTCTGAAAAAGGGGCGCGAAGCAACGGAAGTCCCGCCTCCTGTGCTGCCAGCTGGGCTGACGCTCTAGGAATTAGGCTCTGGCAAAGTCTAATTCCGAAACTAGAAAGATGCGATTGCCTTGAAAACCGCAAGGGGGCGGTCACCGCAGGGTCAGTAATGACTGTGAAGCAGATTAAAAAAAAAAAAGAAAAGTCAAGAGACTTCAGTCACTGGGGACAGAGGTGATGCATCAGCAATGGGGACAGCAATTGTCATGCCTGTACAGTTTCATGGTAGCTCAAGGATGAGTGGCGAGTACTTCAACTCAGCGGGGTGGAAAGGCTGAGGACAGAATGCCACTGTGTTCTAGGGCTAGGCCCAAAATGCTTTGAAAGAGTGCTTTGCTTTGATAAAAGTTCATGAGATACCCTTTTCTGAAGCTGATTCATGAAGCAGCATATCCTCCCCTGATTTCTAGAAGCAAGGTGAAGATATTGTTCTCCGTCCCTTCCCCTCTGTGATCTCATCCATGAATTCTTGCAGTTAGGAGAGGCTTCTGTATATGCTTCCTGGGCATGCAAATAAGCTTCTTCCAGCTCTTCCCAGAAGAAGAAGGACTGCTAGAGAAGGCCCATAAGTGACAGGAAGTACCTCATCCTTTATGTCATGAAGGAGAATCTCTTGGGTTGGCCCTGTATCCCTCTGGGTCCAGCTTTGTGGAGGGCAGGAAGTTGACTTCAAAAGATGATCAAAGAAGCATAGTCTTTCAGAACCTGTAAGAAATTTATGGCTGCCATACTTCTGCTCATTTGTTTGAAAGTAAGTGGTGTGGGAGCATTTAAGCAATTTAGAAAAAGCATGGGAGACTGCTAGCTTACAAAATCTCAATAAAAATAGCTGCTGGTGCTTTGATCTCACCCTTGCATGCAAAATATTAAACCCAGCAAGGCTACAGTCTCCTTTTCTTCAAGGCTGGGTTGAACAGATGAATATCACAGGCCTTCTCTCATTAATGAATTGACCTGGATTCACCCTTTTGAACTTATGAAGGCTGACAAGACTGCAACCTGAGGTAAAATAATCCTTGGCATTTTTTCTGTTTGCCTCTTTTGTCTTTTTCCTTATGCTTTACTTGTGTGTGTACTTTTTTTACTGTGCTTTTTGATTTTCACAACTGCAGCTTGCAGAAAACACAGATCATTTGTGCTCTCAGCATAGTTCAGGTTATTGATGTTCCTTCAGTTTTAAAGGAACCACGCTCATCTTTAATCCAGCTTCCTGCAACATATATTCGACCTTGGATTGCATATCCTTGTCTCATCCTTTGCTGACCTGCAGCCTATCTGTTTTGCCATCTTCTGTCTGAACTGTGGCTTCTTGAACTGTATAAAGGTTTTGTGGTGAGGACAATGAGACGTTCTGGGATTCCTATGTTGCTAGGGATATTTCACAGCTTGACATGGTCAAAACAAAACAATGAAAGGCTTTCTATAAACAATGAAGCACATCTTGGTATTTTTTTAGTATTCTTTGGCTTTTTCAATTATCCAGCATGCATCAGTAATATCTGCTGTCCCTTGGCATTTTCTAAAGCCAGCTTGAACATCTGCCGTCTCCCTTTCCATGTAGGGCTCTAATCTGTCTTGGATTGTCCTAAACTTTACATTGCTAGTATGTGCAATCAAGGATATTGTGTGATACTTAGACTCTGTTAAGTTTCCATTCTTTGGTACTGGTGTGTAGACTAACCTCTTCTGATCTCTTGGCCACTGTGCTTTTCTCCAGATGTGTTGGCATAGTTTGATTAGGATCTCTTCTGATTCTTCTCATGTTGCTTGCTATTTTTCTGTAGATTTGATACTTTCTGATTGAAAGGATCCAGTTCCAGTCCATTCAGCTTGTTGCTGCCTAAGATGTCAATGCGTTTTATTTAATCTTTCATTGTGCTGAGCTTTGCCACGTTCTTGCATTCCACATTCTATGTTTCCACTCTGATACTATTTTTGCGGCTTTGGACTTTCTTTCCCTGAATGGCAACATCAGCATCTTAGATGGCTTGAATCTAGCCACATCATAAACAGTCCAAAAGATCCTCAGCAGTTCCTCAGTGGCACGTTAAGTGCCATCTAAACTGAGGGGTTCATCATCCAACTCTCTATCATTAATTATCTTGGCAAGATGGGTGGTCATATAAATAGAAATAAATAAATAGATAAATAAATGTCTTCTCTTCTGCAATATCTCCTTATATCACTGTTGCTTGGTATAGGTGCCTACTGACTTTAGCTGGGCAGTTGGAATGACCTTCATGCCTTCAGTGACCCTGTTGGGAGTATGTACATTTGGTGTATACTCACAGTGTTCTTTGTTGATCCTTCCCACCATGATGAAGCAGCATAGCAGGACGATTGGGAGGGAGGTGGCATAGACAGATGAGATTAAACTGCTTGTTCTTCCTTTTCTCTGTATTTCTTAGCAACAGGAAGTGGTTAATAGCCATAATTCAGCCTTTGAAAGTAATAGCATTTGAGGTGAAGTTACGCAATCCCTTCCTCAAGCTGGAACTTGGCTAAGAATACAAAATAGGCATCAAATAACCTACAGTAAGGTCACCCTTTATTAAAGTATTTCCAATTTAGCATGCTGCCATATGGAGCAATTAAATCTGTTCTCAAGATGGTATAATGAAAAATGCACATTAGTTTGTTCTGAGGCTCCTTTAGATAGATAGAGATAGATAGATAGATAGATAGATAGATAGATAGATAGATAGATACAGATCAATACATCTATATATATCGATCTGTATCTATTATCTATATCTATCTATAGATGATAGAGACAGAGACAGAGAGAGAAATAGAGATGACAGTGACAGAGAGAGAGACAGAGAGAGAGACAGAGAGAGAGATGTGACATCAGACTCCATTCAAGAATAGGGACAGCTTGGCATTTCAGCAACAGTAGCCTAAAGACCATGTTAATTTTGCTGACCCATTTTTCATCAATTATACCACAGTCTGAACAGCTTATCTCTCCTGTATTTGAACAAACATTTACTGCTAAAATCCCAATTAGAAGACTATTTGGAAACAGGAACAATTAACAGTATGTGTGTGCATTAGTATATATGCAAACACACGTATATGTTTATTTTGTTACAGGATAGAGATATGAATTTGCATCTTTTTGTAATAGGAAGTGGGAATGACCTTCAGAGACAAGTGGAAGAACCAGACTGGACAACAGTCAGAGAAGTTGCAGCGGAGCCTGCAGAAGGAGTGTGGACATGGCAAATGTCTCAGAATGGGCCCTTCCTGGTTTCTTGGACTAACAGTGAGTGAGGGAGAGATGGACTTTCAGACTTGCAAGATTGATGTCAGCCTTGCGAGGTAGTCCAGACACTAAGCACACCCAGCAGTACTACCCTTAACTTTATTGTAAGGCTGCGTTGACAGAAACTTGGTAGTCTGAAAGTACATCTCTCTCCCCCTCACTTTTTTTCCTTCTCCTGCCCTTTCCATTATTATTATTATTGCTGGTCACACAGTCAGCCAAACAGATGTTTAGACTGGACTTGGCATTTTTATCCACCTATCGAGTCCTTCCCAAGGGCTTTGGGAATTGGTAGATGTTTGATGGTGTTAAAGGTATATTTAAGGTGTTAAAGGTACGTATATTGCAGGATGTAAGCTGTTCCAAGATGATGATGATGATGATGATGATGATGATTTCCAGCACCAGTCTGCACCTTTTTTATCCATCTATCGAGTCCTTCCCAAGGGCTTCCCAATTGGTAGATGTTTGATGGTGTTAAAGGTATATTTAAGGTGTTAAAGGTACGTATATTGCAGGATGTAAGCTCTTCCAAGATGATGATGATGATGATGTTGATGTTGATGTTGATGATGATTTCCAGCACCAGTCTGCACCTTTTTTATCCATCTATCGAGTCCTTCCCAAGGGCTTCCCAACTGGTAGATGTTTGATGGTGTTAAAGGTATATTTAAGGTGTTAAAAGGTACGTATATTGCAGGATGTAAGCTGTTCCAAGATGATGATGATGATGATGATGATGATGATGATGATTTCCAGCACCAGTCTGCAAATAAGACTATTGGAAGGGGATGTCCTAGACATAATAACAAAGATTCCCTTCGGTCAAACTTGACTACCTGGGCATATTTTTGTAACTTTCTTGCAACAGGGTGGAAGTGGTCTGCCACTGCCTTTTGAGGGGAATATTTTTTTTCTGGTTGTCTAGTGGTTTCCCAAATGAGGCCCAACCTAGCATAACTTAGAACAGGCAAGATTGATTAGATGTGCCTATAATGACTAATTATATGATTATAGGGGTAGAAACAAATCATCATGTCCAAGAGAAAAGGTAGTTGAAACTTTTTAAACTTGTCAAACATCAACGCACTTCCTTGAAAGTAAGCCCAGTAGACAGTGGGTTAAACTCGTATAGACTGCACTATTCAAAAGATATATAACACAGCAGGACTAAAGTAGTGAAACAGAGCAGTTTCTAATGCTTCTTAAAGGCCAGGGGAGAACTAGTAGCACCAATTTCATTGATCTGTGAAAGTATGTGCAAATCATCCTGTCTTCTTATTGATAAACTCTCTGCTGGCATTTGTTAATTTAGGATTAACAATCCTGAGTCATGAGAAGAGATGTCAAACTGCAAGAAATCTTGGAAGAAAGGAGGGGAGGCCCTGACTTAAAAAAGAAAATACTAATATTTACAGTCATAACCTACCTACCAATACTGGTGTCAGAAACAGATGCTCTGCTGTTTTCTAATTTATCTAAAAGGATTGTATGCTAATAACAAAAAGAGTTTGGAAACTATTATCATTATAATATGTTCTGGACCTAGTTCACACATCTCATGAAGCCATGTGGTTGGCTTCATTTTGTCTTTGCATGTTGTGTTGAATCCAGCCATTGTATCCTGTAAACCACAGTCTATGGTTTGGCATTTCATGGACCCAGCCTGTCTGTTTGGAGGTACTTTTAATAATTTGCTGCATGAAAAAGCCATAGTTTACTGGGAACATTATTTGAACATTGGTTTCCCTGTAGAACTTAGATCATTGTCTTTGGTCAAATGTAATAAAGAGGTTAAGCTGCCTTCTAACGTGTCTTAAAAATTTTCAACAAGGTTGCAAAATATTGTTCTTGCCTTCCAAATCGTAGAGCCAAATGCAGAAGACAATATGTGATAGAATAGTTAAAGGGTTAGAATATGCTCGGAGAAGCCCCAGTTCAAATCCAGCCTCAGCCTTGGAGGTCCACTGGGTGACTTCGCATCAGTCATTCCTCACAGGAATGTTGTTGCAGGGATGATGGGAGATAGGAGTGCTCTGAGGTCTTGAGGAAAGGCAGGCTATAAATCTAACAAATGAATACATATTTCTATTTCATGATGCCTTCAGAGCAGACTGGTTGCTGATATTTTGATGAGTCTTTCTGGAGGGTGAGGGAGGGGAGATGTTTATTTCATTGACTATTTTGAATGGCTCTAAATGGGTTTCTTTGTATTTTATATAAATTGCCTTTGAGTTCCACTTGGAGCAAAAGGTAGGGCAGAAATTAATTAAATAAAGTTGATGACACCATAAGCAAATGTTTTCACAAAGCATTTCTGGGTGGAAGATCTGCAGAAATCAGAGACAGAGATAAATATAGATATAGAAATATGAAAACCAATATTTCATCAGATGCATCTTCCTCTGACAGCCAACATGATCTCCAAAAAGATTCGGTTCTGTAGTAATCTAACTGGATTTTTATCCACTTAAAAAATAAAACTCTTAATGCCTGATATTCATACACAAATGTTTGATACAGTCTTAGAACAGCCATTTCCCAGAATAGGAACTTAATATGGTTTGCATGAAGAGAGTGTATTCTAAATGACCCCATTTACATTAAACCTCCATGTAATTCATGCATGTAACGTCCATGGATGGGAAAGGAGGCTGTAAGCAACTCTGGCTGAGCTAACTATACCATTAATAAGAAGCTCACAATTAGAGACAATTACCCTAGGATTTTTGCAGCTGATGCTTACAAGGTGCCTTTGTTAGCTGCATTTTCTCCCTCTGTCTCTGTCTCTTTCTTTTTGCAGGAGAAAACCTTGTTTTTCTAACCAGCACTCTCCCAGATTCCAAAAATCTCACTCAGAAGTCTCTTAACCTAAGACCCACTTCTCACTGAAGTGGAAAACCTATGTCTGAATGATCCAACTTGAGATTGCAGCTCATGCCAGAGAAAATTTCTCCTCCCGGGGAAAAAAACCCAACAAGCCTTACAGATAGTAAATTAGAATGACAGAAAGAAAGTTGGAGAAGTGTCCTACTCAGTCCCATAGCAAATGTTGAAAAAAAAATCTCTTTTGAATTGAACTTGGTTCCTGGAAACTTCATGGACACATCTAGGAGGTTCTCTTGCAATATGGAAGTGAATTGCCACGGTCATCTCTAGTTTTTTTTTTCTTCCCAATCTAACCTACAGCTCTGAATTTCTTGGTGGTTTCCCATCTCAGTACTAACCACTTCTGACCCTACTTAGCCTTTGAGATCAGCCAAGGTGGGCTAAGGGCTGTTAAAAATATTAGTGAGGTTTAATTCCACCACTTCCAGTGCTATTTGGTGTATGCAGCTCACTTGGGGTGATTTGGGTAAAAAGTCAACTGGTTTGGCTTAGGTCAAGGCAAATAAATCTTTATTTTGGTCAATGACCAGCATAAAACAGAGACAGTCAAACAGAGAGCAAATAAAAATAATAATAATAATAATAACACATCAGAGACCATCATTTCAAGGGACATCCTAAATATGAAATATATAATATGCTAATGAAATAATATTAGTACTAAAGCTAAAATTATAATATAACTAAACTATCTAACCAAAACCTAAAAATCAGAGTGACACTAACATTTCGATTTTAGAAACCCTATATATGGTTAAGGGTACAGTGACCACGTGTCCTTTATTATAAAGGACTGTCCTTTACTTCAGAAAGCTGTCCTTCAGATTTATTTATTTTTCAAAAAGTCACTTTGGTCATTTAACTTTTACCATACCAATGGTACCACCTAATGCAGTCTTTCACATTCATGTGAAAAATATGGAAATTAAATTGTCATTTTTAAATAAATTTCATATACTGTTTGATGTTAAATATTTTTATAAGAAAATGTGTTTCTGTAAAAATTTTCCTGGTTTTCCTCTTGAATTTTCCTTCGTAAAGCAAAATTATCAACATAAACAATTACATTTTTTATCTTTATGAATCTCTTTCAGATTTGCCCCTTTTTCAGGTTTGTTCTTTATTTTTTCCTGAGAAAATATGGACATCATAGTTAAGGAGGAAGCGTAAATCCCATTGGTAGTATCTATATAGCAGAATAGATAGGTAGTATTTATATAGCAGAATTATATAATAGGTAATATTTATATAGCAGAATAGAATCCTTCAACATCTGTTCTAGTTGGTTCCTACCTGATTTTGGAGGTGGTATAACAAAACTTGCTAACATCTAAAGAAATTGAATTTGACTGGCTGGGTAAAAGAACGTGCATGTAATGTTGGATGAGATAAAAAGAAAAGAAGAATTAAAGAACTCCGCAGGGAATATAAGTATCTCTTAACAAATTTAGATTTTACAGCAACACTATCCATGTTAATGATAAGAGAAATTGAAATAAAATTAAATTATGCAAAACAAAGACATTTTGAATTTGTGAATAAACCAGGGAAATTGTTGGCTTATAAATTGTGAAGATAAAGAGAAAAGAAAATGATACTGAAATTACAGGAGGGAGATACTGCATTAATGTACAATGGGCTATACAAAAAACATTTTATCAATATTATTCTAATTTGTATATCAACTATCGGATGTAGCCCAGTGGCTATATCTACTACAACTACAACATTTATTAACTACAACATTTGTTAACAACATTGTTTGGACCAGCATCATTTTCAGCTTCAGAGACACCTGAGATACAACTTGCTAAATTCTTTAAAACTAAAAAGCCTACTATTAATTTTTATAGATAGCTGTTATCTATCTATAAAAGAATGCTAAGAAATGAGTGAAATAAATAATCCTTTAAAGGTTCGTACATTGCCTAGACAACGGGAAAGTGTTTTAAGTTCTATACCAAGAGTGCCAATGGACCTTAAAGTAAGTCTTATACTGTACAACAAAAAATGATATTGAGGATTTATTGGACACCATTATGTTTGAATAGAAAAAGTCTGTCTAAGACAGCATTTTGTTGGAGATGTAATAAGGATAATACTTCTTTAAAGCACATGTTTTTATAATGTCCTATACTTACTAAATTCTGGGAGAAAGTACTGGCTTACATAAATATGATGGTACAACAAAAATTAAAATTTTCAGAAGATAATATTCTTTGAATTACATACCTATTACACAGAAATTGACAACTGGACAATGTAAATGGATTCTCTGTGCCCTTACTATGGCCAAAAGACCAATATTGCAGCATCGGAAAGATAAATATATGGCCCCCTTCACTCAATGGACTGAAGACCTGATTGCACTTGCCACTTATGAGCAGATTGCCTATAGATGTAGACTTTGTATGGACAAGTACAATGAAATATGGGACTCTTTTATACAAAATACAGTAGATTAAAGACAGATGATAGTTACATACTGTACATGTATTAGAAATAAATATATATGTACTTGAATTATATTTACACTAGATAAGTATATATAGAGTTGTAATGATATACTATTTTTTTTTCTTTTCTCACCCTTTTTTTAAAAGCACTTTTTATATGTTGTTTCTTTTTTTGAGAAAGTATGTATTTGCATTATAAATATTTCTGTGGATTTTTTTTCATTTTTCTTGTTATTAGTTTAAAATTTAAAAAATCAATAAAAAAAATTAAAAGTCTAATTTGTATAAAGGACATGATATTCCATTGGAGGAAATCGATGATTATCTCAGAAAACAAAATTTGTGAAGGATTACAGAAGAAGAAAGACAAATTATGAATGGGCCTATAAGAATAAGGGAAGTTTCAGAAGCTATTGAATAGAACAAACCAGGAAAGGCGCCTGGACAAATTGATCATCGAGTCTGTATTAGAAGTGTTTTGAGAATGAACTTTTACAACCTCTACAAAACATGATGAATTCTAATTTATAAGGAGAAAAGATGCCAAAGACTTGGAAAGAGGTCAATATAACATTGATACCTAACGAGGGACAAGATTTGACCTAAGCAAGAAATTATAGACCAATGTCATTGTTGAATAACAGTTATAAGTTGTTTATAATGATTTTAGCTGAAAGATTGAAAATAATTCTGCAAGAATTTATTCATGAGAATCAATGTGGGTTTTTACTCAAAAGACAGTTAAAGGATAATGTTAGGACTGTGTTGGATATTTGTGTTTGATATGAAACAACATAGTGAAAAACAAGCAACATTGATCTTTTTAGATGCAGAGAAGGCTTTTGACAATTTGAACTGGACTTTTTTGTTTAAAGTTTTGGAAGATATGAATTTTGGAGAGAATTTTATAAAATGGGTGAAAATGATTTATATTTTACAGACAGCACAAATAATTGTTAATGGAAATTTAACCAAACATGTGAGACACAGAAAGGAACAACACAAGGTTGCCCACTCTTCCCTCTCCTGTTTATTTTAGTTCTTGAAATATTAAATAGAGACATAAGACAGGATGGGAGGATTGTGGGTGTAAAGATTGAAAAACAGACATATAAGTTAAGAGTTTTTGCAGATGATTTGGTGTTGATTTTGGAAGACCCTTCAAAGGGAATTGAATTATTTAAGAGTAAATTAAAAGAATTCAGTGCATTAGCAGGCTTTAAGATTAACAAACAGAAGATAAAGATGTTAACAAAAATATGAAGATACAAGATCAAATGGGATTGGTGAATAAAATGGGTTTTAAGATTGAGAAGAAGGTAAAATACTTGGGTATTATTATGTCAAATATGAATTGCATGTTATTTCAAAATAATTATGTTAAGACGTGGAATGAAGTGAAAATATGTTAAGATGCACAAAGTACAGTTGTCACTGCTGGGGAGAATTTCTGTGATTAAGTTGAATGTTTTACCTAGAAAATTATTTTTGTTTCAGACAATATCTGTTTTAACGACTGATATACCATTTAAACAATAGCAGAAGGATATATCTAAATTTGTATGGCAGGGGGAAAAACCCTGAGTTAAATATAAGGTACTACAAGTTGCAAAGGAAAGAGGAGGATTGGGTCTACCTGATTTGAAATTATATTTTGCTGCCTGCTGTTTAGTTTGGATGAAAGAGTGGGTGTTGCTGAGAAATAGAAGGAATTGGAGTTAGAAGAACATGATCTGAGATTTGGGTGGCATGGATATCTATGGTATGACAAAGCTGTTAATGTAGATTTTAAAAATCATTATGTCAGGTGAGCCATTTTGAAAGGAATAAATACTAATCTAGGTTGTGCCCAAAAACACCTTTGTGGGTCTCAGCACAAGAAGCATTTTATAGACAAGAAATGATAAGTAAACATGGATGGTTAACTTATCTTGATATACTAGAATTTTCTCAAGGGAATTGTAAAATAAGATCAAGAGAATATTTGATAACAGAAGAATATACTTATCAGTGGTTTTCCTATGTACAATTATCAGAAAGGTTTAAAGTGAATAAAATATGTTATGGTTTTGAACAACGTAGGACTGAGTTTGAAACAGAATTATGTACAAATGATGACCATGTTATTGGTAAAATGTACAAACTTTTGCTGAAATGTGAGACAGAACAAGTAAAAGAATGCATGATAAAATGGGCTAAAATTTTTGGTTACAATATACAAATGGATCAATGGGAAAATATGTGGTTGAAAGGATTGAAATTTACATTATGTTCTATTCTTAAAGAGAATTTCATAGACTTTTTGCATGAAACAAAAAAAAATGCACTTATGATTTGTGGTTTTGATGATTAGGAAAAGTTAGATAATTAAAAAAAAAGTGAGCTTATTTTTTTAACCATAGAGTAAGAGATAATTTTGTAATTGTATTTGTTACAGAGGAAATTGAAAGCTTCTTCTTTCTATTTCTTTTTATATTTTTTTTCCTGCAGTTTTGTCCTCTCTCTCTCTCTCTCTCTCTCTTTTTCTTTCTTTCTTTCTCTTCTTTATTCTGTATAACTGTGTGTTAGTTTTTATCTTCTTTTTAAAACCTTTAATAAAATTTATATTAAAAAACAGAATATGGATGTAGAAGAATTTAGTATGCCCTGAATATTTTAGTATACACAGGCCCAGCATCTATAACCAGCACTTGGTTGTCTCTTATTGGGGTTTGCCCTTGTGCAGAGGGAACTTCTGACCACACCTAAAATTGCCATCCTATCTTAAGCAGATGAGAAATTTGCAGATGGAAGCTCAGATGCCCAGGTAGACTTCTCTGCATACAGAATACGTGTATATGAATTAGCATGAATTAGCATTACTATAGCAGTTGTGAAACTGTTGTTGTTGTTTAGTCGTTAAGTCGTGTCCGACTCTTCGTGACCCCATGAACCATATTGCGCCAGGCCTTCCTATCTTTCACTGCCTCCCTGAGTTTGCTCAATTTCATGCTCATTGCTTCAGTGATGCTATCTAGCCATCTCATCCTCTGCCGTCCTCTTCTCCTTTTGCCTTCCATCTTTCCCAGCATCAGGGTCTTTTCCAAAGAGTCCTCTCTTCGCATTAGGTGACCAAAGTATCTGAGCTTGAGCTTCATTATCAATCCTTCCAATGAGCAATCAGAGTTGATTTCCTTTAAGATTGACTGGTTTGACCTCCTAGCAGTCCAGGGGACTCTTAAGAGTCTTCTCCAGCACCACAGTTCAAAGGCATCAATTCTTCGGCGTTCAGCCTTCTTTATGGTCCAGCTCTCACAGCCATACATTACTACTGGAAAAACCATAGCTTTGACTATGCGGATCTTTGTCGGCAAGGTGACGTCTCTGCTTTTTAATATGCTATCTAGGTTTGCCATAGCTTTCCTCCCAAGGAGCAAGCATCTTTTAATTTCATGGCTGCAGTCTCCGTCTGCAGTGATCTTGGAGCCCAAATAAATGAAGTCTGTTACTGCTTCCATTTCGACCCCTTCTATTTGCCAGGAATTGATGGGTCCAGATGCCATGATCTTAGTTTTTTTAATGTTGAGCTTCAAGCCAGCTTTCGCACTCTCCTCTTTCACCCTCATCAAGAGGCTCTTTAGTTCTTCTTCACTTTCTGCCATTAGGGTGGTATCGTCTGCATATCTGAGGTTATTGATGTTTCTCCCTGCAATCTTAATTCCGGCTTGTGATTCTTCCAGCCTGGCATTTCTCATGATGTACTCTGCATAGAGGTTAAATAAGCAGGGTGACAGTATACAGCCTTGTCGTACTCCTTTCCCTATTTTGAACCAATCGGTTGTTCCATGACCGGTTCTAACTGTTGCTTCTTGGCCCACATACAGATTTCTCAGGAGACAGGTAAGGTGGTCTGGTATCCCCATCTCTTTAAGAATTTGCCACAGTTTGTTGTGATCCACACAATCAAAGGCTTTTGCATAGTCAATGAAGCAGAAGTAGATGCTTTTCTGGAACTCTCGTGCTTTCTCCATGATCCAGCGAATGTTGGCAATTTGATCTCTAGTTCCTCTGCCTCTTCGAAACCCAGCTTGTACATCCGGTAGTTCTCGGTTCACGTACCTAGCTTGTAGGATTTTGAGCATAACCTTGCTAGCATGTGAAATGAGTGCAATTGTGCGATAGTTTGAGCATTCTTTGGCATTGCCCTTCTTTGGAATTGGAACGTAAACTGACCTTTTCCAATCCCGTGGCCACTGTTGCGTTTTCCAAACTTGCTGGCATATTGAGTGCAGCACTTTAACAGCATCGTCTTTTAGTATTTTAAATAACTCAGCTGGAATACTGTCATCTCCACTAGCTTTGTTGTTAGCAATGCTTCCTAAGGCCCACTTGACTTCACTCTCTAGGATGTCTGGCTCAGGGTCAGTGACCACACCAGCATGGACATCAGGGACATTAAGATCTTTCTTGTATAGTTCTTCTGTGTATTCTTGCCACCTTTTCTTAATCTCTTCTGCTTCTGTTAGGTCCCTGCCTTTTTTGTCCTTTATCATGCCCATCTTTGCACTAAACGTTCCTTTGATATCTCCAATTTTCTTGAAGAGATCTCTAGTCTTCCCCATTCTATTGTTTTCTTCAATTTCTTTGCATTGTTCATTTAAGAAGGCCTTCTTATCTCTCCTTGCTATTCTCTGGAAATCTGCATTCAGTTGCTTATATCTTTCCCTTTCACCCTTGCTTTTCGCATCCCTTCTTTCCACACCTATTTGTAAAGCCTCATCAGACAGCCATTTTGCTTTCTTGCATTTCTTTTTCTTTGGGATGGTTTTAGTTGCTGCCTCTTGTACAATGTTACAGACCTCCGTCCATAGTTCTTCAGGCACTCTGTCTACCAAATCTAATCCTCTAAATCTATTCATCACCTTCACTGTGTACTCACATGGAATATGATCTAAGTCATACCTGAGTGGTCTAGTGGTTTTCCCTACATTCTTCAATTTAAGCCTAAATTTTGCAGTAAGAAGCTCATGATCTGAGCCACAGTCAGCTCCTGGTCTTGTTTTTGCCGTCTGTATAGAGCTTCTCCATCTTTGGCTGCAAAGTATGTAATCAATCTGGTTTCGGTATTGACCATCTGGTGATGTCCATGTGTAGAGTCGTCTCTTGTGTTGTTGGAAAAGAGTGTTTGCTATGACTAGCTTGTTCTCTTGACAGAACTCTATTAGCCTTTGCCCTGCTTCATTTTGTACTCCAAGGCCAAACTTGCCTGTTATTCCGATTACTCCTTGACTTCCTACTTTAGCATTCCAATCCCCTATGATGAAAAGGACATCTTTTTTTGGTGCTAGTTCTAGAAGGTCTTGTAGGTCTTCATAGAACCGGTCAACTTCAGCTTCTTCGGCATCAGTGGTTGGGGCATAGACTTGGATTACCGTGATGTTGAATGGTTTTCCTTGGATACGCACTGAGATCATTCTGTCGTTTTTGAGGTTGTACCCCATTACTGCCTTTCCCACTCTCTTATTGACTATGAGTGCAACTCCATTTCTTCTAAGGGTTTCTTGCCCACAGTAGTAGATATAGTGGTCACCTGAATTAAATTCACCCATTCCCGTCCATTTCAATTCACTGATTCCCAAGATGTCGACGTTCAATCTTGTCATCTCATGTTTGACCACATCCAGCTTGCCTTGGTTCATGGATCTTACATTCCACGTACCTATACAATATTGTTCTTTACAGCATCGGACCTTCTCTTCGCTTCCAGATACATCCACAGCTGAACGTCCTTTTGGCTTTGGCCCAGCCGCTTCACTCTTTCTGGAGCTACTTGGAATTGCCCTCCGCTCTTCCCCAGTAGCATATTGGACACCTTCCGACCTGAGGGGCTCATCTTCCGGCGTCATATCTTTTAGCCTTTTAACATTGTCCATGGGGTTTTCTTGGCAAGGATACTGGAGTGGGTTGCCATTTCCTTCTCCAGTGGACCACATTTTGTCAGAACTCTCTGTCATGACCTGTCCGTCTTGGGTGGCCCTGCACGGTATAGCTCATGGCTTCACTGAGTTACACAAGCCCCTTCGCCACGACAAGGCAGTGATCCATGAAGGGGTGTGAAACTGTATGCAGTCAATAATTAGGATGCTGTCAGTGAAAAATGGGGTTCTATGAAAAAAAGGTCGCTGACTGATACTAATTCCTCGCCACTGTATGCAATTGCAGAATTCTGTGGAGCAGTTGCGGGTGGTGTTTTTAGTCAAAGAAGGACAATTTGTGAGACTAGGCTAGTTTTGCAGATAAACTGTGGACATATTCCAGCATTCTCTCCATGTGGCAAGCCTCCATAGCAGACACTGAGAGAGAAAATGTGGAGCTGTGTCATTTGTAGATAAGTAAAAACTGCATTGTTTAGTGTATTTGGTAAATCAATCAAGACTGCAGCACCTAAGATCTGAAATTACATAAGTTCAGGATAAATGTTCTGAGAATGCTACAATCCATGAGTAAGGAAGGGAAAAGAAAAAGACAGGAAAAGCTAATAAGGAAGGTGGGGAACAAAATGTTTCTTTAGGCAAATGATAATGTTTCTAAAGCAGATTTGTCACAACTCTGTGTCTAATGATCAAAATCTTCTACCTGTCCAAAATCCAGGAAGCCCCCAGAGAAGAATCTTTCATGCAGACAATCAATCTTGAATATCACAAGTTTGCTGCAAGGAAATGAACATCGGCTCACCTTTGGAGTTTATTTGCAGATCATGCAAAGAATTTCCTGTGCACCTAAACACAAAAAAGATGTGACAGATTGCATCTAAGAAAAAGAATTCTGATGTGTTGAGCTAGAATTTCTATTGTCCTCCATGCACATCAAGTGGTCATGATAATGGAGTAAGAATGGTGAAAGATATAATCTTATTATACAGAGACATATAATGAAAGATGTCATCCTGTAATATAGAGAGCAACATATTGTGGAAGCATCCTCTATTTTAACTCAAATATCTTCTTTAGAAGCAATTCTAACTCTTAATAAGACTTGACTTTTATGGTCCAGATTCCTGTATCCCATCTTCTTTGCAGAGAATTTGCTACTAAATTCTCTTATGGCTTAGTAAACTAGACTGTTCCACTGCTGGGTTCACATGTTACAATAAGCCAAGGTTTCTTGGATAAACCACGGTAGTTGTTTAACATAAGTGAAACAATAACATGAAACCAAAATTAAATGTTTGAAATGGCAGTGGCTATAATACAACCATAGAATGACAGAGATCTTCACAAAGGAAAATATGTTGGTTGTTGGCACCTGGGGAAGGGCGTGCCCAAGCTGTGATGTAATAGCAAAGGATGTCCTCTCCTGCATCTTCACATAATGTAACTTTCCAACTTTAGAATGCTGAAGATTCCTAATCCCCATATCTTAAATGTTCATGCAGACACTTATTAGAAAGATCAGTTTTAATATCACAACCTATGAAAGTAGGAGGATGCTTAAGTGATGGGTTTCAGACACTGCTATTATCTGTCTTCTTCTAGTCATGCTGAAGGGACCAAGTTGGGGAAGGTTATTATTGAAAACCTGTGAACATGGATTGCATTTATTTAATCTGGATTGTCCTCAAAATGCAAGGGCTTGTTGGTAAGCAGAAAAAGAGAATAATAGAAACGTTGTAGGTTTAAACCACGGGCAGAGCTTTGATTGCCCACCATTTTGAACTCCATGGCTGTAGCTGAGACTATTCCTGTTGAAGGGTTCTGGGTGTGCATGTAGCATTCCTGAGAATGGGAATCTAACCTGGTACATTCTACAAGGAAGACAATAAAACAGCATGTGCTGTGTGCATGTATGCCTGGGATGAAAAGCAGAAAGAAATGACCCCAACTTGGCAATTTCTTAGACAAAGGGCAGGCAGAGTGACAGACAAAGAGGGAACACAGAGTAATCCTTAACTTTCTATCCACATCCTACTGCCCCTTTATGATCAATAAGTCATGAGGTCTGGAAGAGTCAGTAGCACTGGATTTAACTCTTCAACCAGAAAGGAAGGAGAGAGACAGAGATGGAGAAAGAGGTCATTACCCCTCTAGTGACTTATAACACCTTCATAATCATTACTGAAGTGATAGAGAGCTGGTCCTTGTTGCTCTTATTTTAACACAACAATGGTTGGATGACTCTAGAAGATGCTCTAAGTTACTAAATGGAATTGGACAGAAGCCATAACAACTGAGCCTAATTTGAAGGTTGGGAAAATCACTGGAGGTAAGGGCTGTTCATACTTCAAAAATTATTGCAAAGAAATGCTTCAGACCTCTGTAGGAAACCTTTTAAATACTCGGCATCATGGTTTTAAACTTTTAAATATGCTTCAGCAAACGATGCTCTCTTTCTGTTAAATATTTAGAAGTGAATTATAAAAGTGATCTCTAAGTTTACACTGTCTAATTTGGACTCTACTGCTGCAATTTTCCTTATGCGTATATATTTTCCTCTCACAGAATGAAACAAAACTTCTTTGTGGAATGATTTCAAATGTAGGGAAACAGATGGAAAGTTTCCCAGAAAATGGAGGTGGAAGAGTGACATTTTGGAGTACTGACAAGATTTTTGTTTTTTACAAGATTCAGACCCTTCAGTAAAATACATAGTGTATATTTCACCCCCTTTTTGGCACAAAAAGGTGTTTTTGAATAGTACTATTAATTTCATTGCAAGTGGTTAGAAAGAACAGTTGGCCGAAGCCCAAACTGGTGATTTGTAAACCCAGCAAAGGCTTCTGAAGGACTACTTAAAGATTGTATATACATATAAAGGTTCAGCACTTCCTCTTCCTAATGCTTTCCCATTCATTGTTTACAGCTATTTTTCCCTCTTTTCTTCAGATTAGACCTTTCCACCCAAGTAGACCTTTCATTATGGGATATTCTTGGAGCAGCTGATTGTTCCTATGATGGCTTTGAAGTTTGTTTGGAAGGCTATCATCTAATCATTGAGTCATGATCGGTAGTGCTCAGGGGCCCACCTCTTTTTTCAGGTAAATGATGGAGAGAGGGTAAGGCACCCAGGTTCCATTATCAGGGTCTCTGGTTCAAGACCTGATCCATCATTTTTGACCAGAGGGTTTCATCTAAGAGTAATGAATGATGGAAATGTAGACGAAGATCCACTCTTTACACCATTCATTTTATTGACCACCAAGGACATTAACAGTGCAGATAATAGGCAATTGAGTTCCTCTTTATCTTGGCTCTGCTTTCTCCTGATTGGATGACTGATGTTCTTAGTCTCTCTTCTTCTTCCTGCTTCCTTTAGGAACGACAGAGAACTCCTTCCTTTCTCCTTGCTTGAGGACAGAAAGCTCAGAGAAACAAGCTTTCTATCATTCCATGTAACTGCCTTAATCAACTCTGTCTGTCCTTTTGGACATTAAACATCTGTCTTTCCTCATGGGCTTAGTTCTACTCACACACATAGATTCTGCTAAATACAGATCCCAGAAAATGAAGTGAAGGATTCTAACCAGGATTCAAATCAATTTTTCCCTATAATGAATGGATGGAAAAAGGAAATAAATTACATCAAATATATTCCAGGGAAACTTGCTAGTTTCAGTATTCAGTCTTTGAAGCTAATGGTTCTACTGAAAAGGTAAATATAAAGACTTCCTCAAATCAAACTTGACTCCTAGTGACTTTGTGGACACATCCATATTGTTTACTTGACAACAGTACAGAAGAGATGGTATTGCTATATTTTGGCTTTTTAAAATTTTTACTTCCCAGGCTACCCTAGGGCCTTGACCCTGGTGGTATCACATGCAAATACTAACTAGGCCTGTCCCTACTTAGCTTTTTGACATCAACCAAGGACAACTAGCTGCTGCCACCTAACCTAGGTAAAAAAGGTTTTAAACAGAAATGGCCCAAATTAGATCTTTTATAGCATTGTTGTTCCAGGATTGCATTTCTGACAGAACTTCAGCATTCCTGAGGAGGTGTGCCACAGAAATTAATGATGAACTGTTATCTACATCAATTTTCCCCTATTTTCTTCTTTAGCTGTGCTTCAAAGCAACCCCAGCTACATGTCATTGTTTTTCAATAAAACCATGGTATGTAAATAATGCAAAATAAATACATTAGCTTTTGTGTGATTTTTCTTAACATGTATGTATGTATGTATGTATGTATGTAAAGAAAAATCACATGAAAGCTACTTATGTATTTATTTATTATGGATACCACTGAGTTAGCTATTTCCTGTTGCAGCTGAAGAAAATGTGTGTGTGTGTGTGTGTGTGTGTGTGTGTGTATTCATTCTTCAGCTGCAACAGGAAATAGCTAACTCAGTGGTGTCCATCAGCAAGGTCAAGATCAGCAAGATGGTGGATACAGTGCCATGACCAGTGTTCTCATTTTTGAATCTGTGTGTGACACTCTGCCTGCCATTTTGCCAATTTTGACCTCTCCATACAGTTGCTGCTGAACTAACCATTGTTTAATTGTTTATTTCCCTTGGAGCTTTGTGGTGCTTCAAAGAGGTAATTAGGTAAAAGAGAATAGAGCGTGCCCAGTGGGTAATGTTTGAAAGTAGATTACCTTGTAGCCAGACCGGTGATGAGTTTATTGAGAGCTGAATGACAGCTGAAGGTGCAAAGGACAAGGCAGTGTGTTATTCTTGCCCCTTCTCTTATTAGAGAGGTGCTGTGCTTTTTGTACTTTGTAGTCTGGAGGTACGAATTCTTGGAGTTTTTCAGTAGGAAATTAATAACAGTGGACAAATTCTCTGAGAGACTGAATATATATGGTTATTGAGCTCCTTCTGGAACACACAGTGACAAGGGAACACTCACCATTCATACAGGACCTCACCCTAATCCTTATTAGAATTCCTGACTTTTTTGCAGCAAGCTGGCTTCCACAATAGACCCACCAACATGGAAAGCCATCCTAACCCTGTTCTTGAAATCTGAAAATCTCTGCTCTCTTCTGCAAGTGTTCACCTTTTCCATCCAAAGAGGCAGTGACAACACATCTTCCATAATGTAGACAGAATATTTGCTTGCTCCACAGCAAGCAGCCAGCTGATATTTGTTGAATTTGCCTTCACTCATTCTCCAATAAACTCAAGATAGCATAATACCCTATGTCTTAATTCTCAAGTTTACTTTCTAGCACATCAGAGGCTCCCTTTTTCAAGATGGAAGTGGGTTTTTGAGCCATGGTTAGAACAGACCCATAGAAATGCAGATGATAAGATAAACATGTAGTTAACTTAAATCCTATACATTGTCATTAAGTACATCCTACACATGCCTGAGGGTCAATTCCATCCATATTTTTCAACACTAACACTTTCCCATCTCTTTCTTTCTTTCTTGGTTCTTACCTCTATGCTCATCTTTGCCTTTCTTCTCTTTCTATAGACCACAATCCCCTGGCCTTGGTATGAACATATATTTCCAGAGGACATATCCTCATTCCAGTATCTTTATCTTATCATCAGCCTACAGCTGAAGAAGCCTAAAAATAGGCATTCCATTCTGGAAGTGGTGTTATTCCTTTTATCCCAGCTCAAGATCTTCCATCTGAACGATCCATGACTAAGGAGGTAATATGGTCAGGGGTAGTAATCTGTTTCTCCCAAGTGGCCCAGCAGGTCTGCTGTGGGACTGCCCCCTTCTGTCTGATCCCCGCAGCCAGTGCATATTCCGTAGTACTGGCTTAGCTGCTAGGCAGATCAGAACTTTGGCTTCCGACCACTTTAAAAAAATGAATGTGTTGGTTGACTGCTTGATTCAGAGAGTGTAAATCCTTGAAACTGACTAGCTTGGCAGTTAATACAAGTACAGGTGGTCCTTACTTAACTACGGTAATTGAGACTGGCAAATCCATTGCTAAGCAATGCAGTTGTACAGGGCAATGTCACGTGACCATGCTGACTTATGGTGGCAGTTCCAGCAGTTCTGGTCGCAGTTGTTAAGCGAATCTCACACTGTTGTTAAGTGCAACGTCAAGCGATCACCATTTGCAAACTCCTGCTGGCTTCCCAATTGATTCTGCTTGTCAGAAGCCAATAGGGAAGGTTGCAATTGGTGAGGATGTGACCACAGAATGCTGTGACTGTCATAATGGCAAACGGATTGCCAAGCACCTGAATCGTTATCATGTGACCATGGGGATGCAGCAATGGCTGCAACTTCAAGGACCCCATCATAAGTCTCCTCGTTCAACACCATCGTAACTTTGAATGGTCACTGAACAAATGGTCGTTAACCAAGGACTATCTATAACTGAAAATGGAGAAAGGGCTCCCTAATGTGTTAAAGAACCTATTAGTGTTGAATCTTTGAGCTCATTGTTGTATTGTTAAAAGAAATAAGTGAACTTTGTCAGCTTGTGGGTCCCTCAAGATACCATGGATTATTCACTTACAGATATTCTAACTGAACAGGAAAAGCTATCAGCAGAGGCATCCGTAGGATCCGGTACTTTTATCAACATGAAAGCAGCATTGCCTTGCTGCAATACAAGCTCCCCCTCCTCTCTTTTGTATGTGTGTGTGACACATGTACAGAGCTTGTGGTATAAGGGTGCAATGCTGTTTTCATCATCTGCCCTCCCCACCCATCACCTCACAGAGGCCTCTGGAAGCCAGAATTAAAGTGTCAAGAAACAGACAAGCTTCTTCCTCCTGCCAAAATATGGAGAAGGTTCTTTTGGATGGGAGAAAGTTCAGCCTTACATCTGAGAGAGGCAGCTTGACCCAGGCAAAAGAAATGGAGGCAATGCAAAGAGCCCCCTCCTTTATCCAGGAACTTGTCTATCCTTTCCCATCTATCACTCTCTCTCTTAGGAGAGCTGAAGGTTCCTCGGCTGCAGTCAGAGTTCCACTAACAAAGAAACAATGTTCTTCAATTTGTGGCGAAAGCTCTCAAGTCAAATAAGAGATAACAGGCAGTATTTGGTAAAAGATATTATGAAGAGGGCACAGGGGAACCTTAGTGAATTTTGACACTTGGGTGAAACTTGTAGAACCAAGCAAGTTAAGAGTTTGATTTCAGGAGAACTAGTACAGTTAAGAAACTGTTCAGATAGGAAAGTGGCATGTGTCTGCACGTGTGTGATGTGTGCTATGTAACCAAAACATTTACTGCAAATATTTTCTTGGAAACAGGGCCAGTAGTAAACAGTCAGATGTCTTTCAAGTGCAGTTACTAATGTATTTGCCTATGCAAAAAGACAGCTGAGATTTTGGTGGATGGAATTTGTGAGACTAATCCTTTCGGTCCTCTGCTGTTCTTTCAGTTGCTTCCCACCCAAATTATCTCATTCCCACTGCTGGAGCAACCTTAAAACCACAAAAGAGAAAGTTACATATTGCTTAACTTAAAAAAAAAAAAAAAAATTGGCAAGGAAAACCAGTGTGATATTTTTGATTTGTTGCATTGCAGTGAATCTTGATTGGTAAGGTGGATTGTATTCTCTTCCTCATGCTTTTCATTATAGATTGTCCTCCAAAAACTTGATATTTTTTTTTTTTTGCAAGCCTAGTCATGTTGGCATATTGCTCCCAACGAACTGCAATTTAAGTGGAAGCTTCACATTAACTGGGTTTCTATTCTATAATATTATCAGAATACATTTTATATACCTTTACTGAAGAGTTATTTCATGGGGGAAAACACACAATTCTCCCCCTCACAATATCAGCTAATGGCAGAATGTACCAAGAGCTTTTCCTGTGCTGATATCAGAGAAGTTGGGATTAATTCCAGTAAAATGTTCCATATTCACTTGAAACACAACCGATGATGTGACCTTGTCATGCTGTGACGTTTCCAATCTTTACTACATCAGTTGGCTATTTCTTGTAGGTTACATAATCCTGGGCCTGTTATCTCTGCCACCTTTGTTTCTTTTTTGTTTTATGTTCTTTGTTTTATATGTTTTTAGCAATTTGTAAATTGTCCAGAGTCCCTGGGAGTTGGCATATCAATTTAATATAATTGTCATCATCATCATCACCATCTTGTAGGATTTTAGACAATGAGGAAGCCAGATATTCAGCAGTGATGTTCTCACACATCACACTAATTGAAAATCAAAAAAATCACATTGTGGCATATGGGGGGTGAACCCAAACAATAGTGATTTATTCAAGAATCTATGATTAACTAAACCATGATGTGTGGCAGTCAATGTCAGTAGTGGAGAGATCATTGTCCTCAACTGCAATGCTTTTCTTTTTCTCCATAGTCGTCAATGGTAACTAATTAAAACTGATTAAAAGCCAAAGGCTTTATTGAGGAAGGCATTTGATGGCAGTCAAATTCTACTTCCCAGTTTATATGCTCGTCTTCATTTCACAAAGGAAACAAAATACACATTTTACCTTAGTTACAAGTGTGCTAGGGAATAAACTCAATGTATGAGTCACTCCCATGGGCTCCTGCCAAAGAATGTTTGAACAATAAACTTCAAAATTAGATACATATCTTTACAGGCCAGAAAGCATGTTTGCACAGAATTAACACACACCTATTGTCCTAATATTCCATAGGTGATTTTCGTCAGTCAGGTGTGTACATTTGGCAGGTAAGAGTCAGGACTGGGGGCATGTCACAGGGTTAGCATTGGGTCTCCTGGAAGATGCAGGCTCAGTTGTGAAGATGTGTCCTCAGGAAACAGAATGAGGGGCTTCTTGGCACTGTGGTAAGCAGGCTGTGTGTATGAGCCCTAACTAAGCATTATAAGATTGCACTCTTAGACCAGGGAGTTAATAATCCATAGTTTAGATGATTGTGGTTGCGTTAGGATCAGTTTCAACCTTGAACAAAAATGAAAACCTTGTCTTTTATTTTTGACTAAAACTAATTTCCTCAACGAGTATAAATTCAGGGCATTGTGATTTTTACTATTTCTTCTTAGCAAACCAGAATATCAAAATGGAAATTTAATTTTATGCTGTTTTAATGCATTAGTTAGAATCAACCAGTTTATTCGCTAAATTGGAAAGAACAATGGGGAAACTACAAGGCTGAGATTCAGTGTAAGTCATTTAAGATCCCTGAAATTGGCTTGATCTGTTGATTGCCCCATGGGAGAAATGACACATTTTGCTCCTCTGTGCTGAAAACAGCGTCCTTGTACCAAATTAACCTGTCTTTTTTGGCAATGTTTAGCTCCTCTTATATATATTGTCATATTAATTCATCATGTAATTCCCTTATTCCATATCAGCAGCTCCTAAGGAAAGAAATTATATATAAGTAATGGAAAGAAATGGAGAAAAATATCCTTGACACTGGTTGTCTTGTGCTGAGTGCAGGATATTCTCTCTCACTTTCAGAAAGTCTGGGATATTCTCTCTCTCTGAAAGTCAGGGATGCACAATTTACTAATTGTGTCTCCTTTCCCCTTGAGCAAAAGGGATCAACATACAAGAGGTGGCAGCTTTCTCATTTGTTTATGAGATAGCCAGAATTCTGCATCAACCAGCTGTCATTTATTTCACAAGGAAAGTGTGACAAATGGAAGCATTAAGTAACTCACATCATCTTACCCCACACATGATTGATATCAACTTATTCCAAAACAGGACTATAAATAACATTACTCAATATCAATATTGTATTTCTATCCAGTGCTGTATTTATTCTGGAAATCTGCTCCATAATTATTGGAATTCTGCTCTTTTTTTGGCTCAAAAGGAAGAAAACAAATCTAAATGCACAGAGTTGAAGGGAAAGCTTATGGCAAGATTTTCCTTTTCCATTCTGGCTTATTTTTCTGAAAATTACAGTATGATATTCTTAGAAGGAGGGAAATGTCTGGGCAGTTGACATTTGGTGAGCTGTTTTTTGTGTCCTGAAAAGACACTGAATGATATATTTATTAGATGCAAACCAAGACAGTCTTGTTGGGCAAGCAGAACTGAGACCATTTATATCAAAAGCAAAACAAATTTTGTTTTATTGACTGTCAGTCAGCATCATTGCTGGGCTCCCACTTCAAATTTAGACCTCCGTGGAAACTCTTTACAGAAAGAGTTATAAGCTAAATAATAGTTCTCCATACATTTAGACTATTATAACACTCTCTACTTGGGGTGGTCTTTGAAGACCACTTGGAAAGTGGTCTGTCTGCTAAAAGGGTGTGAATCAGTTTAGCAGCATAACCTCAACATTATGGTTGCTGATAAATTTCTGGATCCAATTCAAGATGCTAGTTTTAATCTATACAATCCTCCCTGACTCTGCTCCTGACTGTCTTTGGGACTCTGTCCTCCAAATTGATTTGACCCACTCAGTGTGGTCATTGTGGGAGAGGATGCTGAGGGTTTGACTCTCTGTGGGGTAAATGGGCCAAGAATCTGGAGGAAGATATTTCCATCACTGCTCCAATGTTATAGAACAGCTTAACTGCTAAGAAGAAGCAGGCCCCTCAGCACTGGCTTTTCAGAAGACCACGAAAACCATTTTATTTACCACATTTGGCTGATAATCTGATGTATGGTAGCCATTGGTTGTTTTTATAATTTTTATCATATAATCATGATAAATAAATGCATATCCAGAAAGACATTGCAGGGAATTTCTCTGATGCAGAACGAATGCTGCTGTAGCTTTTAATAAGAGAACCATGGTTGCATTTTCCCAGATTTCTTAGAAACATTGCAGCCAGCCTCACTTTTAGAGGAGGATAACTCACTTTATACAATGATAGAGTTGCCCTGCCTGGTTGGTAATAGCATTATACTGTTCCCACTGCCCACTGAAGCCCGGGCCTCCATCTTTTCAGCAGCCTTGGTTGGAAAAATCATTTCTGGGACACAAGCTACCAGTTAATAATTTGTGTCTGGAACTAACCCTAATCCTAACCTTTTGGCTGCATTGTATCCACATTCAAGGACAATCTTCTCCTTGAAAAAGACCTGAAATCCTCCAGGAACAATCTTTTACAAATGTAGCAAAGATCTGGGGGTAACCTTGGTCCCAAGTCCTTAGAATGTAGGAGTTCTTCCTTTGTTTCTGAAAAGACAACTGGACCTTGCCAAATCCTGGGAAACTCCAGCAGCAAGAGAATACAGATTTAATCATTCAGCACAGAGAAGGCTCCCATTTATGAAGCAAAAATCAGAAGATCCATGGCTGTGAACCTTGGTATGTTTCTCAGAGCTCAGGTTTAAAAGCCTTCAATTCCAGGCTGGCGGAAACAGTGCCTTATTATCAGCTTTTGACTCTGATATATTCCTTCCTTGGCTTCATTTGTTGAAACCCAGGCTCATGAGCCCTGATTATGGGCTTTTTTGTTCAGTAGTCCAACTACAGTTTAGAAAAAGGTACGTACATAAGGGATTATTTTAAAAAAAACCCAGAATAAACCTTTTTCAAAGTGATCTCTTTCTCAGGAGCATTTTTTAACAACTAGTTTCATTTGTACAGCTAAAGACATTCTCTCTTTTTCAGTCCTGCATTTAATTCTTGAACTTCATCTGTTTTTCTGTTTGTTTTTTCCCCCTCTGCTGAACAATAACAAAATTATCCACACTATTTGTGGGCAGTATAATGGGGAGCAGAGAATCATTTTGCTAACATTATTTGGGAATTCCCCAGCCATTTGGGGGGAATTGAAAAAGAAAGTGATTTTCTAAGAACTGTTGGCTTCATTTTGAATGAGATCAGTGTAAGTTCACGCTGATGAGTGAAAGAAAGCAATGGGCCAGGAGAAGAGAATTGGAAGAAATCCAAAGACGGTGCTTTCTTCAACAATATTGGCACAATATTAAGCAATAAATAAAACCTAACTCACAGTTGTGCTTCAAATTTTAAACAATATATAGGTAGTAAAATTGAGGAAGCCATTTGGTGAATTTCATCCAGGGAAGGAATAGCTTAAAAATTATATAAATTCTGAGAAATGTGGATTTAGCTCTGGGTTTTCTTTATACTCCACTAATGTGAATCTCCAGCAGACGGGGGGTGGGGGGGTGGGGTGGGGGATACAGGAAATGACACTTATTGAGAAACACTGGATTCAGCTTCCTGAGAGTCTAATTCCTCCTTTTAGAAAAGAAAGTTTCAGGGCTTAAGGTTGGAAGACCTGCTTAAAAGAATAGGAGTGGTTCTTCCAAATTCTCAGAAGTCAAAAGAATGGCTGAATAATCTTTCAGTAAAGGCTGGTACACTTCCCCATGAGGAGATATGCAAAGGTAAGATAGTAAAAATTGAGGACCAAATGGGCAAAGGAACAGGGATGAAACAAAACTCCCACTTAATTGGCAAACATTCTATAGAATTCTGCTTGTCTTTATAGAATTAGGGGATGCATTTCTTTAAAAATAACAGCAGAGGGTTCACCAAGCAATACTCATAAGGATCAGACATTTGCTACAGAACTTGAAGTGATTGGGTACAGAATTTTATGTCTTTGTTGTGACATAAAGGGTCACAACTGCAGGCAAAACCATCTCTTTGAGCTAGGTAGGATCCTCTCGATCCTGTCCTGTCCCATTACAAACTGAACCTCAGTAAGCTGGCAAGTTATAACCTGGCAGCCATCTTCTTCTAACACTCTACATTTCCCCACATTGCTACTCCAGATTTGTAATTTGTTCTCTGCAAACAGATTAGCTCCGTTTGATTGTCAGCATAGGGAGACCACAAAAGGCAAGCCAGTAATAGCAGCAAGACGGGACAATCAAAATGGCTTGTCTGTATAGTGTCTAGTATGGTTTATATTTAATCTGTGTTCATACATGGTCTTTGCAGTTTGTTTACAAGAATTGGCAATACCAGCACTTCAGTCTTTATTGCTAAAACATACCCACTTAGTGTGATTAATCGCTTCCAGGCTGTAATGCTTTCTTATCCTGCTGAAGGCCCTTCTGGCTGAAAATTACTGTAAAATTTGTCATCTTGAAGGGTATCACATCCAACCAAAGAATATTAGGGAAGCCAAGAGGAGGATTCCATGAAGTCTGGCTTTTATTGTATGCAAGATCTGTGTGAACAAAGAAAGGGTTGTTGGGTTTTGTTCTTGTTATTTTTTTGGGGGGTGGGATGAGATGTGTGTGTATGCGTGTAGGAAGAATCTCAGAATGGTGTGGTTTCTCTTGTTGTGTTCACAAGTACAGTGCCCAACTACTCACCAGATCCAGATTGGCCATAGACCAAATGGTCCACCCAGTGAGGAGTATGCCAGTGTTATTGCTTAGACTTTTGAGCCCATTTACCGTATTTTTCCGACTATAAGACGATACTTTTTTCTAAAATCCTTACTCTAAAAATTGAAGGGCGTCTTATTCAAGGAAGTCAGCCGAAGAGAGAACCGCCCGGTTGCAAAACTGCCCATACTTTGTTTCTGCAGACAGGCTTCCTCCTATTGCTAGCCTCCAATCATGAGTGAAATAGCTTGTCTCCCAAACAGACTTCCTCCAATCACGAGCCTTATGTAACTGACGTCAGCTGATGCTGAACAAACCAATTAGAGGAAGGCTGTTTGCAGAGACAAGCTATCGGCAGTTTCACTCGTGCTTGAATGTAATCAGTTATGCAAAAGAGCATGGAAACAGAGCTGCAGAGAGACGGTTTGGACCTCCTCCCACTGAGTGTATCAGGTAAATGTTAACTAATTACTAAATAAAAATGTGTTCTGCACTATCTTTAAAATATTGATTTCTTAATTTTGGGTTGGAAAAGTGGAGGTCGTCTTGTACATGGGGGCGTCTTATTGACGGAAAAATACGGTACTCTGAATTGCATTTATTAGCCAGTTTCTCAACAAGACAGTCAATTGGAACCCACTGATCTAATAAAAACCATCCATATGGATACTGTTTCTTGACTAGGCAAACATATCAAATCCCCCACAGATCATTGTAACAAAAGAAAGTAAGATGTTACCAACCATGCAGATCAGTCTGATTAGCTTTCAAAGTGAAGGTGAATTATTTGTACTATTTCTTTTAGCTGCTTAAGAGATTCATAAGTAGCCTGTCCAAAGTATCTTCTAGCCATCTATAGTTATGTTTATTTATATATAAATGTTTATATATTATGTTTATTTGACATGTTCCTATCCCCTTGCAGTACAAATATTAAAAAGAGAACACTAAACTAAGCATATGATAGAAACAGGACAAGGATCAATAAATGGTGGTTGATTTTATTAAAGGAGTTAATAAAAGCCAAAAGAGATGGGGTAAATTGGGTTTTCAAAGAAGTAAGTTCTGCAACTTTAGGGCTATCACCCAAAACATGTTTCCCTGGTATTTGCCAACTAGTTTCTAATAGGGTGGGCCCCAAGCAGACTTGTAGGGCTGGAAGCAGGCTCTAGTTATCTGTGTAATGCTGCCAAATAATTTGCACCTCAGAGCTCTTAAATTTAATATTCAGCCTTTTAAAATGAGTTTGGGCTTGAATGACGATCAGCCCATGAGATGAAGAATTAGTGGGATATGAGCAAAGCACTTTGCTCCCATGAACATTCTGCAGCTGAATTTTTGCGCCAGCTCCTCAAAGAGAATCTGATCTACTGAGTTAAGGTAGATTAGTTAAGCAGTGCCTATAGGATAGTTTCATGGTGTGCAGGTAGAGTTGCAATAGACCAGTCTTAATTAGTAACAGAATCTGGTTTTTGTCTTCTTTTTCCACAAGCACCCCAAACTGCTGTGGTCACCAGCCTCTTTTTAACATAACCCCACAAATATACATACTACAATAAATCCCCAAACCATATGTCTAAATAAGGCCTTTCTTAGGATAATGGCAATTCCGGTTTTATCTGGCACAGGTGACGATGATGAGGCTAAAGCAATGTTCTCCATTTTCATCACTGAAAAATCAAGTCTGCTCTTGTATGTGTAGTTCTTCCCTTTCATCTTCAGAACTTTGTCCAAAGCTTAATTCTTCTGTAAATAATGGAATAATGAGGACTGCTGTATGCCCCTCTCTCATCAGGGAGATTGGAGTGGCCAGAAGAACCATATATTATTGGCAGATGCTCAGTGGTTTTAAGGGAGGGAGGGAGGGGTATCCATTTTTTTTCTTCTTTAGGAGAGAAATTCAAGGAAATGGTGGCTGAATGAAAAGAGTGATCGAATGGATATACTAAAGCAGAACAGGTGATCCTGGCAATTATATAAAATATAAAACTTTTAGCCAATGCTGAAAAACAGCTGAGCACTCCCTGAGTAGCATCATTCAGAGAGACCATATGTGTGAATTCCTTAATGGTGATGGTTAGTCTTCATAAGTATTTAGAACCATGGCTAATTCACTACTTATGTTAGAAATAGAAAGATACTTGTTATCTAGACTGTCTTGATATTGTAGATCAGATAGGGCTGGCTTTGAAAAGAGTCTAGAAACTTCTGCTGGAGCACAAATTCATATCTCAAGATGTTTGGGGAGGCAAGGGTTTGTTCATATCAGACTACTTTTGCATCTCTTGGGCTGATCACTGTGCTCAAACTCAGTTTAAAGTGCTGATGCCAACTTTGAGAGCTCTGAATGATCTGTGACCAAATTATTGGAAGGTTTATCTATAGTACTAATTATTGTTAGCCATATACAATCAGCAGGGCATATAGTCATTTAGAGTCTCTGGGATTTAATTGAAGACTTCAAATTCTGGTGCAGTCTGAGAGAAGATGCTATTCCTAAACCTCCAATTTACACAATAAATTAGATTCTGTTTCACCAAACTTCACCTCTCCAATTATCGATATTGCTCGTCGAACAATTTCACTTAATGCTTAGATCTGAAACCTTTAATCAAATATTTTAGTAAACCTTTGCATCACTGGGGTAATTTTTTTTAGTTGAGAAGAAAGCAGTATTGGTAAATGTTGGAGGATGTATTTCTGAACTTTTTAGTTAATTCCGCTCAAGACCACCCTTGAATATTTGGCTGTGCCCTAATTTCAATAAAAATTAGGGACAGTTTCCAAGGCAGCAGTGAACAAAATTTGGTGGTCTTGTTCTGATGACCAGAATGAAATAAAAATAAAAATGGTGGACTATAAAAATTGGTTGGGTCTATTCATACCTGTAATTTTACCTACTAATTAATTGATTTCTCCAGTATTTATTTTTTACCCCTCTGTCAAAACTATGACAATACATTTCCTCAGTACATTACTCCCCCCAGTCACAGTTCCAGTAAATTAATTTTAACAGACAACATCAAACCCTGTGATATAATATTGGAAAGAGTGTTTTATAACAGAAATTTCTTCTGCTTCTCCTTCCTGCCACCCATCTGTATGATAATGACCAAGGAACGATTTCAAACTTTGTGCCTTTCTGCTCTTCTCTGCTCAGGGTTTTCTCTGCCCCTAAACCTTCCTTATTCCTGCACACCACCTTTTTAGCCCCATAGAAAGCAGCAAACCACTGTTTGTCTGTAGGCAGGGAAATAAAAAAGGCAAGATGGTAGCCAGCCTTGCACATGGCATACCTAAAAAAAGGCAAGGCTTCCATCCGTCTCAGCCTCTGTCTTGATTTTTTTGATCACTCCTGTACTTTGCTGATGAAATAAAATGCCAACAGAGCAACAGGAGATGAGGGATATTGCAAGGGGTCAAGGAGCTGAAATAGAACCACGTGTTCCTAGGAAAAGATGGAGCAATTTTAAAGAATTGCTGACGGGGGCTTATTTGGGCACTCCCAGCTGCTCTGATGTATCCTGCAAATCCAAAGTGTGCAAGCTGTAACCGATACTACAAATTCATTGAAGCAATAATATTTACAATTAAGCCAATTAGACCAGTGTTGTCCAAACTTGGCCACTTTAAGATGAGTGGACTTCAACTCATGCTGGCTGGGGAATTCTGGGAGTTGAAGTCCACTCATCTTAAAGTGGCCAAGTTTGGACAACACTGAATTAAACTAAGGATAAATGGATTGAGGTTACTCAGATGTTGCTGAAGTACAACCCCAGCCTTCTGCTCCATTGACCATGTTCTTTGGGCCTGCAGATCCTCCATCCCACAGTTCAGAGTGAGTATTTGGGGTGTGTTATGATATATCAGCATAAGAATCAAATGAGTCAGCATCTGAATCAAATCTCCTTCTGCGCAACATCTTCAACTATTTCTAGAACTTAGCAGTATAATTAAGCACAAAGAACCTAAAGTACTCAAAGTCAGAGCAGATTTAGACCTGGTGACAAATTGGCAGCTGAAAAATAAAGAAATATAGAAACTCAAGCAATTAACTTGGGGTAGTACATGTGTATATATGTATGCATACATGTATGTGTATATATATGTGTGCATGTATATATGTGTGTATATATGTATGTATACGCATGTGTGCATGTATGTATGTGTATATATGTGTGTGTGTGTATATATATACACACACATATGCATGCACACACACCCCTGAGAGAACGTTAACACCAAAAGAGGCGCCAAATGAACATGCTCTATGGAAGCTGATATACATTTCACTGAAAAGGTCCCCCCTTCCCATCTTTCCTCTTAGATGCAATCATCAACTGTAGAAGTGAAACAGAGTGTAATTGGCAGGCAGGTGAATAAATGAGGTGATCCTTTCCTTATCCAGGTCAAAGACCAGCCTGAAAACCATTTTTCTGAATTAATAGGTACCTCCGATTGGCTGGACTGAACTTCAATTTGCTAGTCTTTGTCTCGTCCATTATTTCAAGCACCTGCTCAAGGCATTCACCCCAGGATCTGACCCCATATAAAGAAATACATCTGGTTATTCTCTCCATGTAGGTGGCAACCAGCTGCAAAATTCCAGAGGCCTGATCCCAGCTGCTGAGCTTCTCCTGTTGACAACAGCTAGGTGGCCATCTTCCTGACAATATGCTTTGAACAGTTCTGTGCATAAGCAACACACAGTAGGGGGAAAAATGGATAATACCATCCTGGTGATGAATGAATAGTAATTTAATGTGGAGTGGCACTATCACAGAGGTCTGACGACAGCAGAGCCAAATCTAATTGGTCATTAGAAAATGTTTTCCAGCTGTCCACTCATGAAACTAATCCTTGTAACATATTTGATTTTGTTTCCCACTTTATGGATGGAAATGTCTCTCTCCCCTGCATGTCTGACCCTGCTGGCTCTCACAGCAAGCAGGAAAATAATGTTGCATCTCATTCTGTCCCTTAATGAAGAGAGTTTTGAGGCTGTCCCTCTCTCCTTCTCCCTCTCTCTCTCTCTGAAAAATCACTTCACTGCACAGTAAAAAAACTTCTCAGCCTTTAAACTCTCAGAGGGAGCTTGATCACTTCTCTATGCCATCCCTATGCAAGTGGAGGCAGGAAGGTGAGGGCAAAAGGTTTGTGTGGTGGCACATATAAGAATTCTCCATTGGCTCAGGAAAGAAAGAGAAAGCAATTTAGCAATACAACTGAATGTGGTTTTTGCAGAAAGGGCATCAATAATAAAGGGCAATCAAGTTCATACTTATGGTAAGTCAATGCAGCATGAGGATGAGTTCAGGCCTAACGTCAATTTGTGATTGAATAAAGCCATGGAGAAAGGTCCCTGTTCAAAGATGAACTCTAGAGTGCTACACAGACCATACTGAGCTGTACCAACCAATGGTCTGACTTGGTTGATGCTCTTTTGTGTAAGTCTCCAGAAGGTGACGTAGAAATAAGACCAAGTATATTCAGAAGCATCTTCTGAAGACCCCTGAGATCAGATACCAGGGCTGAGCCTAGCAAGCTTGTTATGCTTTGAGATCTAGAACTTAAACCTATTTCAGGCAAAGAAGAAGATGAGGTGGGCAGATTAGGCTTTGCAGATAGTATTAGGCATCTGGTTTGCTCAAGGATTTGCAACACAGAAGGACTTTTGACTTATTGTTCCAAAGTTAAGCTCAAGTCACAAAGACTTGGTGTTCCTCTCACTTCTGGTTTAAGTAGGTTATATCAGAAATCTTCCATTTTTTTCCCCAGATCAAGCCCTAACCTTTTTTCCTTTCCAGAAACAAGCAAACTTTTTGATTTTTTAAAAACTCATATTCCTACTTATACCCATCCTTGATTTTCTTTTTCTCTCATATCTCTCTCTTTCATCTCCAAGGGGATCAAAAAGTCAAGATGGTAGCAACCACAACCATGCAATGACACATGTAATAAGGAGGTATGGATTTGATTGCATGTTGTGGCTGCATCTTGAATTTTTGACCCTTCTTCCCCATGGATGCCCCTGAACTGTACCTTAAAAGTTGTCCTTTTTAGACTTCTCTGCATGAGTGAATAGATAATTTAGAAAGAGATTTTTTTAAAATCTAGGTAACTTGTTCTCCACCTTCATTTTCTAACCATTTCATTCCTCTCCCATCAGTTCGTTTTGAGCATGTCTGATCCTTTCCTGCCCTATTTTTTTCCCTAAAGCTTTTTTAAACATACATTTTGCAAGGCTTGGCTTCCCCTGTCTGCTGCTACTTCCCCTTGTGGGTAGCTCTTATAGCTGCATATGCAATAACGCTCCAAGAATTACATTCAGGTTAAAATATAGGATGAGTTCCAGCAGATTGTACAAATGAATCCTTTGAGGCTGTGAGGTGGGCTCCAATCAAATAGAAACATGCTATTGATGGAGTTTATTAATAAAACATTTGGAGATCACACCCCCAAGGCCCATCACTGATATAACGCAAACCATCTGCTTATCAGACTGAGATGACCCACCAACCAATAGAATGCAGCTGTCTTTGCACTGGAAATGGTAGCAGTTTGGCGTAGCTCCATTAGTACCATGCAACTGTCAAGCTGATTTGATGTTTGGTCCTTCCTGGCTGGGGGGCGGGGGGGGGGGATTGCTTCCTTCAAAGCTGCAATAGTGGTTGCATTGAAGGGAAAAGACCTGATTTCCCTACAATGCCTGATTTCCCATGCAAGCCCAATATTGGCTTTTATGGTATCTGGGGAAGAACACCAAATAAAATAATGACTAAATTAAGCAGATAAATAGGCAGAATATCCACTTATTTGCTGCTTCTGTTCTGTATTGCTTCTCCAGCTGATGGCTGACTCTTACACATATATTTATATTTGTAAAGATGTACAGATAATTTATCCATTCTTCTACCACCCTTCCAAATTACAGTTTTCTTGGGCTAATCCCCAATGACAGGCTCCAGAGATGCCTCAAAGTTTTCTTATTCAGAAAACTTTGCAGGGAAATGGCACTGCCATAAAAGGAGGAAATGTTCAGCTTTTAGAAAGCTGGATCCACATGTTCAGTGTAGCATAAAATATATCTGATTATTTTACCATCATGGTATCTTCAACATCTTGCTGTTGATTTTCTACATTACAATCCCTTCATTATTACTCACATGTTTTCCTGAGAAGTTTCCAAGAACTTGGATTTTGGGGAAGCTAATTGCTGGAGCTTAAGTTGACTGTTTGCTACCATGTGAACTCTAAATCTCATGGTTGAAGAGTTTTGGCACTAAAATAGTTTAGTTTAGTCCTTCAGCGGTTTGAAGACAAGCCAGGCAGAAGAAATAGATCTTGGGAAAGAAATGCAGACAACAATATGAGGCAAGGAATGAACAGCAAACAAAAAAGTAAAAAAGGAAGGAAGGAAAAGTAGAAGGGAGAAAAACTGGAAACAGTAGAAGCAAACGGTAGAGTTTAAGAAGGTGGTTGAAGGTTATGTACTGATTTGACATCAGCAATCAAACATTTTGGCTAGTTATTTTCTTGACTTAAAGTTGATATAAATCTACTTGTTATCCATCAAGTTTGAATGATTTTAAAAATGTGTTGGGATGTAATTGGGGGACTAGCTGGAAAGATGAGCAAGGCCATTGCTACTGTATCCAGGTTGCAAAAATCTAGATGACCACAGATGGCTGCAGAGACCCAGAAAACTCTAAACAACCCTTTGCTGCCATCTAGTGACCATCTAGATTCGTGCTGCTCATTTATGGTAGCCCTACCCAAGATGACATAGTGACTGTGCAAAGGAGGAAAGTTGAAAGGATTCTTCTTTATTCTGCAAGGCAAATTGCTGGAGTAGACAAGCTATTAATGTTATGGCAGCTTTGCTGTTCAAAATCAGCTCTTCTTTGAAAATTTGTTCTGTCTGGAAGTTGGGCTTAACTTTCCAGGATTCCCAGCCACAGCCAGCTGTTTTTTCTCCCCACAGAACTTCTCCTTACACATGTAGACTTTTGAGACATGCTATTTTCCAAAACAGCATTAGAAGTAAAGAAAGACTGTTTAGTCCCATAGCACTTCTTGCTGTACTGGAGGAAGACAGCCTCTTAGAGGCAGGAAGTACAAAGATGTGATTTGGTAGCAGTAGAGGACAAGAACTTGCAGTCTAGACTCTTGTCCCACCAATGAATATCCTTAATTCAATCTCCATCATCATCATCATCATCATCATCATCATCATCATCATCATCTCTATTGCATGATGAAAGCTTCTTCATTGAAGGTTGTGGTCTATAATTTACTACACTGGTATACTGTATGTTGGTAAATAGATGTTTTTTGACTTCCCCTTCTAAGGCTGAGAGAGAATGATGGCACAAAGTCATTCAGCAAGCTTGGTGACTAAGAAAAGACTAGAACTTGGGTCTCCCTGCTCCTAGTCCAGCACCTTCACTGCTACACCACCCTGGCTATATACAGTATTTTCTTACATGGGTGTGGGGCTGGCCGCATAATTCAGGTGGGATTTTGAGATGAAGAGAAAGTAGTTTTCTTGTGGTCAAAACTTTTGCTAAGGTATATAAAAAGTACAATTAAAATACAAATCAGAAGATATAGAAAAGAGAGAAGATAGAACTAAAAGAAAAAGACCAAAACTAAAACAGAGAGATCAAATAGAAAGATGAAGCAAAAAGTGACTTCCGACTATCTTCAGTACCGATATAAGTACAAATTTAAAAAAAGTTAATCTCTTACCACTGTTTAAGAGAAAGTAGTTTTCTCAAGTCTCCTTGGGGCTCCTAAAAGAAAGGTCATATATCCTATGGATATACTGTAAACATTTTTTTTATTTATTTTATTTTTATTTATTTATTTGACTTGTCCCCACCCATCTCCCCACACCGGGGGACTCTGGGCGGCTTACAACAACTAAAATCAAAAATACATAATTAAAATTATAAAAAGTTTAAAAGTTATAAAAGTTATAAAAACCAATTTTCCTAGAGAACGAAGAAAACTGAAACAAACAACTGTCAGATATATGCAAACATATAAAAGAATTGTGGATGGCCAGAACAGAATACAGCTCAGCCTGATTGCTATTGGACATTACCTTACTGGACGTTCCTAATACATATCCGTGCCCAAACATCTGAGGATACAGCTTTTATGCTTGACAGGCTAGCTTTTTCTAAGGGAGATTTTTATTTTTCTATGGAGAAATGTTCAATCTGCAATCAGAAGCTATCCTGCCTGGAGTCAATGTACAAGCCATAGTTGTACACCATTAATGTTCAGTCCCATAAATACTGCAGCTTTAGACAGTTGTTTTTTAAATTATGTATTGGGCTGTCTTCTTTTTTCATATCTAGGACAGTTCAGAGCTGTAAGCTGCACTGGGAAGTAAAGAAAGATAGATAGATAGATAGATAGATAGATAGATAGATAGATAGATAGATAGATAGACAGACAGACAGACAGACAGACAGACAGACAGACAGACAGAAGCAACAGCAAGCTACTTCTTTACTGTTGCCAAGACACTACATGGATGAAGTCACCAGAAGTCAAGATCTGTTCAACTGAGACTTTAATTACTCTTTTTGGAGTTTTGTACTGACAGTACATAAGATTGAAACTGATTTTTTACATGGATATGGGATAGAAGATATAATGACAGTGCCAGTGAGTAACACAATTTTATTTAGGATGCAACATTAAACTTAGGCAAACCCTTAGAACATGTTACTCCCAGCTGTCAACCCTGCCTAGCAGTGACCCTCAAGCTGTCAGGCTTTCTTCTCTGATTGTGCTATCCGGGGCCCTTCAACTGCAGACTTGATGTATGCAAAGCAGCAGCTTCCTCCTGCAGAATTATGCTCCTTCCTGTCTAGGTCACCTTCATATATCTTTTGGATTGCACCAGGACATGGAATAGATTCAACAATCACAGCATGCCTGTTGAATAGCATCTGCTTCTCTGAGCGTGTGTCCCTTACTCTATTGGTTTCTGGATTTGCTACCCTGAGCCACAGGATCAGAAAGAATTTACTACTTGTATTTTGCTGAATAGTTGGTCATGACTCCAGACCCTAATGAAGACGGATCTGGGATAATAATAAAGACAGATCTGGGATAATAATGAAGATGGATCTGGGATAATAAGAAGTTTACCTGCATTCAACTGCATGCATGGAGAAATGTGCATGCAGAAACTTCATTCAGGCAGAATACATCCACTTGCATTCCACTGTATGCAGGTAGAAATTCCCTTCAGCTCATTGCCCAATTTTTTTGAGATGCTCCAAGGAATGAGCGAAGAGAATTAAAATCCATGAATGGAACACAATAGCAGCCTAGGGGTTCTTTTTCCCCTGCTAAAAAGGCTAAGTCTCAAAAATTGTGGCTTATCCAGCCTTCTCTGAAATAAGTTTCTAAAAAATACATTTAGTGATATTATTATTATTATTACTATTATTATTATTATTATTATTATTATTCTTTTAAATGTTTCATGCAGTATAAAAAGATTTTAAATTCAGTAAATTAGAAAAAATACATTTAGTATGCCCTGCTCACAATAAAACAAAATAAGTGAATGGCAAGGAAAATAGCTGTGTGTAAAAGGTTGCCTTTGCCGCTTAGAAAAAGAGAGGGGCAGGAACCCATCAATTAAATGGATCCATAGCTGGCTCACAAATGGCACTCAAGGAGCGCTTGTCAATAGTTCTTCATCAAACTGGAGAAAGGTATCAAGTGGGGTGCCAAAAATTGAATCCAGAGCTCAATACTCTTCAACCTGATAATGACTTGGATGAAGAGGTGGCAGGGATGCTTATTGGAGTTGCAGATGTCACTTAACAGGATGGGATGCCTAATATTCTAGAAGATAGAAACAACATTTCAAATGATCTTGATGGGTTAGAGACGTGAGTTGAAAATGAGAGGATGGAATTTGCAAGAGGCAATGGATAAATTTAATTGAGGAGAATTCTTTGTGAGGGAGAAAATATCAAAGTCCAAGAGGGGAACAACTGACTTGGTATTAGCTTGAGTGCCCAGCAACTAGTCAGTCTTAGCTCTTGGGCTCTATAGCAGTGTTCCTCAACCTCGGCAGCCTGAAGATGTGTGGACTTCAACTCCCAGAATTCCCCAGCCAGCATAGCTGGCTGGGGAATTCTAGGAGTTGAAGTCCACACATCTTCAAGCTGCCGAGGTTGAGGAACACTGCTCTGTAGGACCTAGCTAGTTTTAAGCAGGATTGGATCTTCCTCTCTGTCTCTGAGGCAATCCTTGTTTTTCTTTATTTCACATTTAACTTGGGAGGTGCCTAGTGGATTGCAGGAGGAGGTAGAGTCATGAAGCCAAAAATCTTCCCCTCCCTGCTTCAGTGCTCCAACTGGTGGCTGCTTTCCCTGCTGACAACCACAAAGCCAGAGAAAAAAAATCCATCCCCTTGCCAATATTGAAGAGTACACTTGCCAGTGAGGGCAACACCATTTGCCAGTGCCTTGGAACAGACACAAGAGAGGCTGGCAAATGAGAGATTGGAAGTGGGGACCACCCATTTGATGCCCATCTTCTTTTGTGTTGACTCAAGGCTGGATGGACAGCACTTTAACTCAATGTGGAGAAAGGCCCTCTGTCTTTAAGAGAAGAGATGAGGGGAACTGGGTGTTTCAGAAGAGATGATTGAGAAGGATGTGACAGTACTTTTCAAGTATTAGAAGGGGTATCTACATAGAAGATAATCAGGATCCATTCTTTACCAGTCGGGATCCTGGACCTGGACTATGTTATAGAGAGCTACAGATTCTGGTTGAACTTCCTAATAAGAAAAGCAGATGCTCTAGTGAGGATTACTCAATAGGATGGGTGGTGGTTTGGGGGACCTCATTGCCCTTTCCAATGTGATAATCTGATGAATGTCAGCCATCCAAATCAGGCTGTAGTGCTGATCCTAGGGTATCCTAGGATTCAACCCGAGAGTGTCACTGAGGTCCCTTTTCCAGTAGGCTGAGTTGTCTAAGAGTTAAACTGAAAACAAACTAGTCAGCTGCAGCCAGCAGAAGAAATGGGAACAACAACACTGGGGCTCTGCCCTGAGTTTTTTCCCCTTCAAAAACCTGAAAGTGCCTCAGAAATTTCCAGCTGAGGTGCTGAAAACATGCTGAAAAGCAGCCATTTTATAGGTTTCATGCTCATTAAAACCAGAAAGCATGTAAAACAATGAAATTACCTCTTAACTAACAGTTTATCTTGCATGAAGGAAAATACCATAATTGCAGCCTTGATTAAACAGCATTATGCAGTTGGTGGAGTTTGTATTTAACAGTTTTGTGCTCCAGGAGTTGCCCTTTTAAAGCAGCAAATTCTCAGGTGCATTAATCAACCTGGCTGCAACATGTTAGATACCTGTATTTTTATGATGCTAGAGCCAATGAAGTATCACAGCATGCCTATGAACACCTCCTTGCAAAATTACGAATCTTTTTCTCCTGGCTTCCAGATGCAAACAAGGTTCCTGTCTGTGCTTGCATAATGAAGGTGAATTATGCTGAAGAAATTAACAGGAATGCTATTGTGCAATTAACAGTTTGTAGAATAAAAATCATCAGATTCATTGCACAACAATTGTTCCTTTTCCGTAGGCTCTGAGACTCAGGAGAGCACATACATCAGATGTCAGAGATTGGGCAAAAGTACAGACAGCCCCTTGGCAAACAACTTGCCCTGGATTTGTGCCCTGCACCACTGGTAGACACTGTAGGCACCTTTTCTATTCTTAGAGTTCTTCCAGCCTTTTTGTCTCCAACCTTTCCAGATCCAGTTTACAACAAAGCAGAGGATGATCTGAGCTGTTTTGATTATTTTCAAATCCATTGGGATGTCAATATGTTATGAACAAGAGCTTACTAATAATGTTGCAAGGGTGGCCAATCAGCATTTGCCTTCTCTAGCTAACAGCTGAGCACACTTAACTTACTAGAACTTGCTTGCTTGCCTTGTCCAACACCTAAGGCCAGTGCCTTAATACACTTCCCTTCTCCTTTCACAAAAGTAAAAGAAAATAAATTGTGGTGTTTCCTGTGCATCATAATGGCAACTACCCATTGCTTGCAAAACACCTAATTCAGTTTTGCATTTGGGCTCCTTTACCTAACCAAGCTAGCATGGCTCCATGCTTCTGTGATGGGATCCTCGGAGGAGGAAGATGAGCCAAGAATCTCTCCAATGAGAACACAGATGGTGTCTTCCATTACACTTTGCAAGTTCTGAGGTGGCATGCCTTAACCTGGGATCAACCTGCTCACCAGTTCAATAGCCCTGGCAATGATGGATATCAAGAGTGGAAGTCAATAAGGGTTCCTCTCATCCCATGATCAGGACTGCACTTTTATCCACACTCCATGACAATGTGCCCTAATCTGGCCCTTCAGGTCTTCCAACAGTGCACTCATTGCCACTGTGAGTCTATCCCCCTTGCTGCTGGTCATCTTCTTCTCTTTCCTTCTACCTTTCCCAGCCTTAGAGCCTTCTTCAGAAAGCTGGGTCTTTGCATAATGTGTCCAAAGTAGGATAATTTGAGCCTGGTCATTTGTGCCTCATGTGAGAATTCTGCGTTGATTTGTTTGATGATCCTTTTGTTTGTTTTCATGACCATCCATGGTATTTTCAGGAGCCTTCTTCAACATCTAAGTTTGAAAGCATCAATATTCTTCCTGTCCTGCTTCTTCAGAGTCAAACTTTCACTTCCATTCCTTATTTGCTTAGCATATAATAAAGCCAACTTGCTGCCTTATCTCATTTTAAAGTGTGGGGAATGGGAAGCTGCATCAAATTATCCCTTGCCAATTCTAAGATGGAGCAAAGAGGAAAGAAGTAGGGAGGAGTTAAATGATAAAGTTTTGAGGATACTTTGAGAAATCATCCTGATAAAAGTACTCAAGGCAGTCATTAGGCAGAACCATTGACATGTTTGGCTTCTATCTCACTAACTTCCTCTTCAAGATTCTCACTTTCATGTAGAGTTCATCTTGAAACAAAAACATTCTATTTCATTTTTTGCTGCTAAGAGCTCTTCCAGCCATTGCTGTTTCTCAGCAACAGATTCCTGCTTTCTCTCTCTCCCTTCCTGGGCATGATTCTCACCCTCAATTATTGAAAGAAATCCTCTGTGCTGACCCAGGTCATTATGTACACAGCTGCCTATGATGTCATCAGTTATATGATGATGTCATTGACTAAATAAGTGATTGAGACCTGTGCAAACAAAGAAGGGAAATAGGGTGAAAAAGAACAGGAACACAAGGGCATGAATAAAGTTGTAAAAAAAGAAAAAGAAAAAGAAAAAGTGCAGATGCCAGAAGGGATTTTTATAAACTTGCAGAAAAGAAAGAAGACTTACTGGTGAGCTTTACCAATTCTCACCTCTGCAAATGCACTACTTCACTGAGTAGAACAAAATATCCTTGACCTTGTCTTTATATTTTGAACTTGATACTTAAAAAAAGTCTGCCACTTATTCTTCAGAAATACAAGGGTTCAGAGTCATGTTTATAGTTCTTTTGATCAATTTCAATGAAGCTGCCATTTTTTTTTCGTCTGCACTCAGTCATTACTGACCCTGCAGTGACTGCCTGGACGAATCCTTGCAGTTTTCAAGGCAATTGTTTTTCGGAAGTGGTTTGCCAGAGCCTCCTTCCTAGAGCAGAGCCCAGCTGGCGAGCGCAGGAGGCGGGGTTTCCATTGCTTCGTGCCCTTTTCGGGCAAGCACGGTTTCGCGCTTACCGGCAACTGGTCCCGTCTCTCTGTGCAAGGCGCTGCCAGCATTTTTCCTCCCACCGGAGTGAGAGTCCCCATTTATCTACTCACGTGAGTTTTCGACCTGTTGGGTTGACAGGAGCTGGGGAGGAAACAGGAGCTCACCCTGTTAGCTGATGTTAGCTGGCCTTGAAGAAAGCTAAGCAGCGCTGGAGCTGCTTAGTACTTGGATGGCAAACTCCAGGAAACCGTAGGCTAGACTGGGAAGCTTATCTCTAAGAATTTCTTCCATTGCCTGGAAGAAGGCAACAATAATTGCCAAGAAAACCACATGGACATATCTATTAGGAGGAGCTGGACTTGCGGAAGCCTTTATCTTCTGGGAAGTTGACGATGAACCCTATTCCTTCAGATTGTTCCTGGGTTTTCAGAAGTCACTGTTGGCAGACACCATCAATGTCTTTTTCCCAGTTAAACTTTACAACTGGGAAGAAAGTTCATTCCATGCCATTATTCTATAACTCAACAATCACCAGAGACACAGGGCCAAGTGGGCAGTTACTTTGCTATGTTACTAGCTGGTTTGACAAAGCCAAAGGGGAGGCGGTGGCGCAGCGGCTTAATGACACTGAAAGTTGCCGGCCAGAAATGGTCGACACTTCAGCGGTTCGAGCCCAGCTCCACACAGCAGAGAGAGCTCCTGCTTCCTCCCCAGCTCCTGCCAACCCGGCAGCTCGAAAACTTACGTGAGTAGATAAATTGGGACTCTCACCCTGGTGGGAGGAAAAATGCTAGCGACGCCTTGCAAAGGAGACGGGAGCAGTTGCCAGTAGCGCGGAAGCCGCGCACGCCTGAAAAAGGCGCGAAGCAACGGAAACCCCGCCTCCTGCGCTTGCCAGCTGGGCTCTGCTCTAGGAAGGAGGCAATGGCAAACCACTTCTGAAACACCTTGCCTTGGAAACTGCAGGGACTCGTCCAGGCAGTCGCTGCAGAATCGGTAATGATTGAGTGCGGATAATAAATAAATAAATTGACAAAGCCAAACTAAGCTTCAGCTGCTTTTGCAGAGGCCCTGGGATGCTTCAGAAAGAATCTATTAGAGATAGGGAAAGCAACTTCTCACCCTTTCTATGAAGTTGTCTAAGCTAGCTTGCTGCACCCAGGTGAGGTACAAAAATTGATCCCATCCCTGGGTTTGCTGAAAATACACTTCTGGTTCCCCCCCTTTCCTTCACTGAATCCCTCCAAAGCACTTTGAAGCCCACCGGTGACTCTATTCTTTTCCACTGACCTCCAAACACTATGAATGAGTCAAACAGCACTAACCTTCCAAAGAAGAGTATAAGAAGGGTTGTGCAGTGAACATTCCTCCTTCTGAGCTGCCATGGATCATGGAGCAGCAAAAATCCCCCATCCAGGCAAAATGGAAGTAAGTAGATTATTAGCCACCCTCCTCTCCCAATGCTATAAAGGGAAAGTATGCAAAAGAAGTCATTTCAAAAAGAAAATGGAAGCATCCAGTCTGCCTTTGCACCATCCCTGTTCTTCACTGAAAAGCCTCTGAAGGTAAAATGGTACCATGTCAATAGTTTGGCAACTAGGCATAAGGGAAAGGGGAAACTAAGTCCCCAAGGCAAATTTTTGAAACTTTGAGAACCACCCCAACCTTTCAAAGCACCTTGAGGTTCATATGCCAAAGAGGCCCAGGATCACATTCTATTTTGCATGAGGTGGTAGTTTTAAGGAGTATGTAAAAGAGAGCCTTAAGCATCTGCAAATCTTAAGGTATCCATTTTTCTCCTTGCCTGAGATGTGCAAAATTCTGCACTTTAGACAAAAAACATTCCGGTTTTCCTAAGAACTTTCCATTTTTCTCTCAGGGAAGAGAAAATGTGGCCTCATCACAGCCTGGAAAACAGGGCTGGCTCGTATTTGGAATAGTCAAAGTGACTTATGTCAGCGTGGTTTCCCAGGTAATGGCCTCGTAGCCCTGGGGCTTCCAAAAGTGAGAGCGGGTGTTTGGCAAAGCTCTCCAGGTTGAGCAGGGCGTATTAGGCCATTGTAACTGGCAGTATATAAACAGGACACCTTTCACATCAGCAAACTGTTTACTCAACATCACTTGCCCATCACACTGTGGAGCCTTCTCTTAGCCTGCCTTAATGCCTTGCCCTCTGCATTATTAAAGGGAAGATATAATAATATACCTTTTGCAAGTCAAACTAATCTCTATGCTCTGGAGGAACTGAGACCCCAGCCCACACGCTCCTTTGATGCCCTTTTTACACTAAGTTACACTCCACCCTGGTACTTTCATCTGCCAACAGAAGCCCCCTCTGCCTTGAGGGCCATCTTATTTGTTCCTTGTGGTCACATCAGAATCCTAACACCACCAGGAAAGTTGCAACATTTGCTTCAGCTGCCATTGCCCTACCCAAGAAACTACCATATTTTCCGTCAATAAGACACCCCCATGTACAAGACGACCCCCACTTTTCCAACCCAAAATTAAGAAATCAATATTTTAAAGATAGCGCAGAACACATTTTTATTTAGTAATTAGTTAACATTTACCTGATACACTCGGTGGGAGGAGGTCCAAACCGTCTCTCTGCAGCTCTATTTCCATGCTCTTTTGCATAACTGATTACATTCAATCACGAATGAAACTGCCGATAGCTTGTCTCTGCAAACCGACTTCCTCTATTTGGTTTGTTCAGCATCAGCTGACATCAGTTACGTAAGGCTCGTGACTGGAGGAAGTCTGTTTGGGAGACAAGCTATTTCACTCGTGATTGGAGGCTAGCAATAGGAGGAAGCCTGCCTGCAGAGACAAAGTATGGGCAGTTTTGCAACCAGGCGGTTCTCTCCTCGGCTGACTTCCATGAATAAGACACCCTTCAATTTTTAGCGTAAGGATTTTAGAAAAAAGTATCATCTTATAGTCGGAAAAATATGGTACTTTCTTAATTTTTTTGATTAATGTACATTACACGGTTTGGTGTAATGGTTAAAACTTCTGAAAAACCTTACCAAGAAAACCACAGAGACTAGTTCAAGCAGTCATCAGGAGTCAACATTGACTCAAAGGCAGCAAAAAATAAAATAAAATAAAATCCTTACTGCAATAAATGTCATATATAGTACCGCTGATGTCTTAGACATGTTCTAGACTTTAAGGCATCTTTATTGTTCTTTCTAGATAATGTCTCTGCTTTCTTTCCTATGTCATGGCTTCTCGTGTTTTGTTCTTTTTATGATGTCACCTGTTCAATTTGCTGATTAGTGACTGTAATCAAGATTCTCTCTCTCATATCCTGAATACCGTAAACACCTTCCTGTTCCAGATTTACTTCTGGAAAGTTTTGAACTCCTCCAGGAAGTAATGCTTAATTCTTCCATACAAAAAGAAGCAAAATGGTTGTCCTCCTTCACTTCGGGGATGATGTTTGGGAACCAGAAAAGGAACGATTACAGGATGCATTTCTTAAAATTATTAATCCTAATGCAAAGCTCTCAAGTTGATATGCTCTAAGAAGCTACCACTCCACTTTGAAGCTATAGGCCATATATCAACTAGGCTGATAAATAAAACTTGGTCCTGTCTCAGGCAGTAACTTACCTTTGGCTAGCTTCATTACATCTCCACTGCATTCTTTTTCCAAGGATTTTTGGGTCAAATGAATGGAACAAACAGCAGAACTTTATGGCGAATAGCAGAGGCCATCTACTATTACGTCGCCATCACTGCACTCCTTCCTACTCAGAACAGAAGCCCCCAATCTTTCAGCCTCAGGAGCACATGTGCAATGTCCAAGAGCATGTAGGGAACATTCTCATATTGTAGGGAAATCCGATTGGACTGCCACAAGATGACAGCAAAGAGTTCATGTTTTTCTGTATCTCTTTGCTGCCCCCTAGTGGTCATATTGATTTCTGCAGCTCGGATATTTTTTATTTATTTCACACACACACACACACAGACACACACGTTTATTACAGCCCTAAGGCCAGATACAGTCAAAGTATACAATACAAACATCTTACATTTATATATATCTATAAAACAAAACAATTGATATTATTTAATTTAATAATTAAAATAACAGTGCTAAAATATATCAAAGTAAGATACTATGTTGTGGAATTTTAACTCTAAATAAACGCTCAGATATGGTAGCCCTGTCACAAGATGTCTTCCAGGGGAGGTTTAGCCATACACAAAATAGCTGCCATAAGGGCGATTTGCCAGAAATCTCTCTGTTCTTCTTGCAACCCAATGCCAGGGAGACTCCTTGGTATCCTGAATTATTTTTGTAATTCCACAAAATACACAGTACTGTAGCTGTCCTCCATGATTATTTTCTAAAAGCTTAGGGCTGCCAGTGACTCAATGGCCAACACTGAGAATTCTGGGAATTGAAGTCCACACATCTGGAAGTAGTATATCAAAAGAAAAGCTTGGCCGAATTCTAGTTTCTTATTGGCAAGTTTTGTAGGAGGATAGATGTTTTAGTCTGTGTGGCAAATAATCAGAAGGAGTCTGGTAACACCTTTTTTGACTAACAAATTGGAAAAGCTTTGAAATGCAGCAGTCCATATTTGGTACGCAACTGATATTAACATATTTCACATGTATTCAGAATACTACAGTTTGAGCAAAAAAGACCTCACATAGGCCTTCTGAGGTTAGATGTGAAAACACTTCATTGCCTCATTTATTTAGATTTATTTCACCGTAGCCTCTTTCCTGTATGTTCCCCTTTAATACTATAACATTCAGAATCGTCTCACTAGAACCATGAAGGTCCTCCAACAAAGTATTGGGAAAGAGATATGTTTTTTAAAATGTTTTCCTTTTGCAAACAAAAATAGAAAGTGGATTTAAAAAAAAAATTAAAAAAGAATGAAATAAAAGAACTTATATTTTCCAGGCAGTCCTACTTGTTTTTATAACATCCAGTGAGAGTAGTAAATTTTATAACAACAGTTGTCTGTTATTCTGTATTACATCTGTTTAATGGAGGAAAGCAAGATTGCACATTGTAAGTGCTTGTAGAGTACACCGTCCCTTTCAAAATAATAAAATAAATAAATAAAATTCCATCTTGAGAATTCCACAAAGGTTGAGTTCCTTGAGAAGTATGAACAAGTTCAGATTACCTTTCCTCTAAATATTTTAGCTGCATAAAATTAGAAAGTATGGTCAAAGTCATCTAATGTCCTCTTTTTGCCTGGTGGGTGTCCTACAAAACTAGCAGGGACCATATATGGCAGCCTGCTAGGGTATGTTAAGCAAAACCTTTTCTGGATTGCAACTTTCACAATCCCTTAGTTAGATCAGGTGGGGCACATAGAAGTTGGTGTTTGGAACATCTAAGGAGACCTGACTATCTGCTTGTGCTTCAGTGAACTGGATGACTGGTGGGAAGATGGGAAGTGGAGCAACAATATCTAGAATCAGAACACATATATACTAATATTATGCCAGTTCATAGCATACTCAACTTCTTATAGGAGAAAAGCTTGAGCAGGTGGTTGAAATTCAGAAAGGCAGAACTTCAGAAGCTCAGAAAGTTACACAAGATTGGACCTGGTTACTACTTAGATAGGAGACTACCAGGACTTTCTAAGATTGTAGGCTACACAGGGAAATAAAAGACAAACATCCTGAAAGAAGACAGTGGCAAACCACGTCTGTATTGTTGCCAACACATACACACAAAAACAGCATGGATGTGCCCATGAGATCATCAAGGTCAAGCTCACCTTGAGGGAGATTTTTATTTATAGGAAAAGTGGAATAAAATGAAATAAGAATTAAAATAACATTGGAATTCATGCAGGCAAACTGAAGTCAATAGCTGTTAGTTATGATTGCCAAATGCCACATCTATTTGACCTCTGATTATTACAAACTGGGAATAATTATCAGGATGTGGCTATCTCTTTGACCACAGATAGTTGGCCTTGGCAGAATCTCCAGCATAGACAGTTCATGTTTTGATGTTCTAAATATGGAAAATAAATATAGAGTCAAAACACCTATACCACTTGACTTCCTGTCTCAAGAATCTAAGAAATGTCCAAAAGACTGATATTGGACAGATAAATATATGGCCCCCTTCACTCAATGGATTGAAGACCACTTGCCACTTATGAGCGGATTGCCTACAGATGTAGACATTCTATGGACAAGTATAATGAAATATGGGACTCATTTATACAAAATACAGTAGGTTAAAAAAAAAAAAGCATGATAGTTAAAGTGTATTAGAAATAAATATATTTATGCTTTGATAATATTTGCATTAGATAAGTATATATAGAATTGAAACTGTTTAGTGTTGTGATATTTTATACTTTGCTTATTTTTCTTTTTCCTGTTGTTTTTTTTCACTTTTTAAAAAGCACTTACATGTTTTTTTTTCTTTGTCAATTTCTATCATGATTATCTTTGTGCTTTGTTCCTTTTTTTCTTTTTTGGTCATTATTTTAAGAACAATAAAAAAAATTTAAAAAGAAATGTCTGTGAAATTATAGACGGAGGAGAATTAAGATGAACAGAATGAGGAGATATATATATTTAATAGTTTATCATGGAACCTAACTGAGTAAAATATTCCCACCTAACAAGAAAAGCAGACTGTAATTGCAAACAGATTCTTCTGAAAGAACCAAAGAACATGGTGTGAATGTATGAAAGTACCTGCTGATCACAGCAGGATCACATTTTCCAACTTCCAACCAACATATTCTCGTAATGTCAGAGAAGTTCATGTAGCCTCTAATGAGAGATGTACACCTAATCAAGAAATAGATATCTCATTCTACCACTTAATCAATTATCTTAAAGTTATGCTTTCTGCAGTAGACAGATGCTCCTCAAAAAATTCCACCAGATGAAGATGAACATAGCATATAAGATATTTTCTCTCCCTCTGCACTGTAGGATTTTTCATATGATGTCTGTATAGTATTTAGAAAGGGGAGGGAGATATTTCCAACTGAAACATTGCTTTTCTCTAGAGAAGCATGTCTCACGCTAAAATCCCCACCTTGTCTATTTGTGTTTTAAAACTGGAGATTACCATAATAATAAATTAAGATCAGACCCTAAAGAAGGTGAATGGGTGACAGTAAGAAATGAAGCATTATATGTCCAAAGTGTCAACAGTATCTAAATATTCAGCTAGTGACTTAAAAGGTATCTATCTGACTCCATCATCAGACTTTTAACCATTTAATGTAAGAATCTAGGAAGGTTAAAAACATTTTAAGAAATCTTCATCTAATACAAAGAGCCATTCCTTTTTCATATTTATTTCTTTTTCTTGTCCTTTCCCTTTTTACTTTGGTTAGTTGGCATTGGATATGAACTGATACTAACGGAAAGGTAGCTAACAATTTCCTGCTAGTTCTAATTTTTGCCTGAACCTGCTAGGAACAGAAAGACTTTCTGGCTTACACAAGCTGCTTAACACATCACAATCTGTGTAACTATTTTGGCTGCAGTGAACTGGAGGTCTCTGTGTTGTAGCATGACATCAGCTAACAGACAGGTTCCTGTTGAGTTGAGCTGCAAACCATCCAAGTATCTGGAAAGGTTTCTGTGAATTAATAATTCTCAGTCTATAGTTATTTTTTCGTGGTGGGTTTGTACCAAACCAGATGCAATCTCATCTGGGAGAATTATGACCCCAATGCATTTAGCTCATGTATCTGAATGAGGCAGGGAAGCCATGATTTTAGTCATAACCATTCATTTAAGGTACATAATAGAATGTAGTTCATCTCAAAGCTATTTCAGAGGAACAAGACTGCTTAGAAGACTGAGAAAGGATGCCTTACTGCCTTACTTCTCACTATACTCCCTTGGTTTAGAAGCAGTGTGCCTGTGAGTATATAAAAGCTGCCTCAAAGTTCACTGGTTATACCTGGGAACCTTTTCCCACTTAGTCAGACAAGCTGTGGGGTGCATGGATCCCTTCGTTTCTGTTGAGCTTGCCGATAACACAAGAACTGCACATTTCTCTGAAGCCTTAATAAAAGATTTGTAGAATCCAAGCTGTGAGAACGGTCCAGGTTTTGAATAAAGGAAAAAAAAAAAGATGAAATGTTCAGGGGCAGTTGAAAACTCATTGATTGTGCATGTTTTAAGTTCTAAACGAGACGAAAAACTCTCAGAGAAATGCCACTCCACTCATGATTCATTTGAGGATTATGAGTTGACGACATTCACATTTTGAACTAGGAAATCAAGAACTTCTGTGGCAATCACTGCTGCAAACATCTGTGCTTGCTGCAGTTGAAAAGACCCTCTGAAGCACTCAGTCAATACCTCTTAATGCAATAATTAAGTGAGAAGACCAGATAAAGGAACATTCTCTGTACTGGGGGAAACAGAAGCACCTTTCTTCTTTAAATTCTCAGAGGAATGCTCTGACAAATAATCAGAATAATGTCTTATCAAGAAAAGGAGGAAACTTCTTTTAGCCAAGTATAGAAAAAAACACTTTCCACTTCTTTTTGTCATCGCCACTGAACTCTACTTTCTACCTTTTGTACTTACAGAAATATGAGCACTGCTTTTCAGAAAGGGTTGGGCCCCAGGCTCTGAGCAGTTAGAAGAGGCTGAGACAAATATCAAGCATTTCTATATCTGAAAACTAGGGGTAGGGGTCAGGATTCAGTATTTCTTAGAAATAGTTCCTTTCCTGCTTTGCTTCCAAACACAAGAAAGATGGCCATATTTATTTATTAATAGAGACTTCCCCACTTCTTTGTCTCCGATACATGTAGATTTTGGTCTTCAGAGTGTTCAAAACCAGGAATGAGGATGAAGATGCTAGCTAGTTTAAAATTAGATTGTGAGTGGGTGTACAGTGCTTCTTTTCATTTCCTATCTCCTGATCTCTTTCTCTTTGCGGAATGGACCATGGTTAGTGAATGTCACCTATGAGAAAGGAAGAACAGCCTGGGTGGATCACTGCAAGACAAACTTAATCCAGAATTTCCCCCTCAAAACAGCCACTGGAGTGCTCACCAGCAGGTGATGGAGTCAAACTTCTTTTCCATTACTCCTCTGAAGCACGCTGTCCTGAATCTAGAAGTCCTCAAGACCAAAAGCCCTTGATAGCCCTTTCTTCAAAGAATATATTTTTAAAAATCCCCTCTCACCCCTATGAGTGGTCTGTATCTTCCACAATCTCGGGTCCTCTACCAGAGACCTGGGAGTTTGAGGGTTCTGCACAGTATCTTAGCTGTTCCTAGCACTGCACTCTTCTGCATAGAGAGCTCTGATGTTGTTCCTGGGATCTGTTGGAGCCACTCTTCCAGCTTAGGAGTCACGGCCCCGAGTGCTCCTACCACCACTGGAACCACTTTGGCCTTGACTTTCCACATCCTCTCTAGTTCCTCCTTCAGGCCCTGGTACTTCTCCAGCTTCTCATACTCCTTCTTCCTGATGTTGCTGCCACCTGACACTGCTACATCTATTACCACAGCTGTCTTCTGGTTGTTGTCTACTACCATGATATCTGGTCGATTGGCCAGTACCTGCCTGTCCATCTGGATCTGGAAGTCCCACAGACTCTTAGTCCTGTTATTCTCCATGACCTTCTGTGGAATCTCCCATCTGGACTTGGGAGGGTCTAGCCCATACACTGTGCAGATGTTCCTGTACACAATGCCAGCTACTTGGTTGTGTATGCTGTTCCTGCCTGCATCTTACACCCTGCCACTATGTGTTGGACTGTCTCTGAGGCCTCTTTGCACAATCTGCACCTTGGGTCCTGTCTAGTGTGGGAGACTCCTGCTTCTATGGATCTGGTGCTTAGTGCCTGTTCTTGTGCTGCTATGATCAGTGCCTCAGTGCTGTCTCTTAGTCCAGCCCTTTCCAGCTACCGGTAGGATTTCCCAATGTCAGCCACCTCAGCTATCTGTCGATGGTACATCCCACGTAGGGCTTGTCTTGCCATGGCACTTCCTCCACTTGAACTTCCTCCCATCTCTGCTGCTGCCTGAGGCATTCTCTCAGCAGCTCATCTTTGGGTGCTGCCTTACTGATGTACTCCTGGATACTCCAGGTTTCATCCAGGACAGTGGCTTTGACACTCATCAGATACACACACACACTGTACATATACATATACATAATTCTGATTATTTGTCAGAGCGTTCCTTTGAGAGTTATTTATATACATACATATATATCATTTTAAAGCCATCCAAGCTAGTTGCTATTATCATGTCTTGTGAAAATGAACTCCACAGTTAATTATTTGCTACGTCAAGAAGTCATTTCTTTTGTCTGCTCTAAATCTCCTTCCAATCAACTTTATTGGATGATCTCCAGCCTAGTGTTTTGAGAGAAGGAGAAAAAAATTATGCCATGCCCACTTTCTCCATGCCATGCTGCATTTACACATCTCAATCATTTCCCCCTTGAGTTGCCTGGCTCCACATTGCCTTATTTATTAAATCTCAAATGTGTTTCTCTCATAAGGAAGGTGTTTGTGCTGGAAGGGACAGTGGGGTGTAGCCCAAGAGTTAGGAATTTTTTCTGCATTTGCTCTTTATCTCTCACTGTGCCTGCTCTTTGTCTGTGAGATAGCTAACTCACATTGCCTCCTTTCTGCTTTTGTCTTCTCACTTCATTTGCTTTCTGGCTGTAGGTAATTAAGAGTTGGGCTTTGCTTATTTCTCCCATCTTTCCTGTAATAAACCTTTCTTTTCTGTTAAGCTTATGAACAACTGCCATTGATCAGGTTAGATTCTTGATCTCCAAGAACACAAATATTTTCCTTCAACAGTTTGTCCTCTGATCTGTATTTTTCTAATTCTATTACAGTATATCCTTTTTCACAATGTGGCAACCAGAACTATACACAGTGGCATAGGATTTGCATTTTACATGCAAACTGAAGAACCGTTTGCTCATCACTACCATGACACAGAAGCTTTTAACTATTCTCCCTGACAATATCTGGTGTTTTTCCCCCCCCCCCCCCTCCTTATTTCCTTCTGCAGGTGATTTATGTTCTAAAGCTAGATTTGTTGTTAGCAGCCCTCCCTCCCTTCCTTCCTCTGTGCTGCTCTGGTTGAAGGATGATGGGTGTGGTGCAGCAACTGCCTGTTGCAGTATAATACTTTTCTGGTCGTGATGCTAGTCACCTGGAGCCTGCACAAGGTGGGATAAATGTGTTTTGAATGAATGAATGAATGAATGAATGAATGAATGAATGGAAACAAAGATGGAAACAAACATGAACATATACGCACTGATGTCCCCCACCCCTCAAATAGCTCTCTAGGACAACAGTCACAAGTGACCCCCTGTTTCTTCATTAAGCTCTTAAGTAAAGCCACATCCATTTATCTCACCTTCCATCACTAACTTCCCAACTCTCATCAAAAGGACCATGTTTTCTACATGGAGCCATTCATCAAATGACTGCCTACTCAGAAAAACTACTTTAGAGCTGGTTGGAGCCACAATCCAGTCTTAAATGAGATCAGGATAATGCTGCTCAAAATCAGCTGCATTTCTCTGAAGGATTGTTCTGCCCATTAGTACAATGCTTCTTCCCTCCATTCAAGCAACAGTTCTCAGGAACTTCTTTTGAAAAGTCTGCATGGCTTTCCATTTTGTGGGGGACAAAAATAATAATTATAGCTAATGTCTGATTGCAAAGAGGCACTTTTAAAGGCCTCCTTCAATTCAGAAATCATGATTCTTGGTGGAATTAACTCTATTAGTTGTCCAATAACATGACTGGCAAATTGTAATTTTATTGGCACTTATTAAAATAACCTCTTGGATAGGCTCTTTTTCTCCTATTTTGCTTTATCTGAGTTCACACTAATTTCCAGGGGAAAAAACAATGCATCATTCCACTGTCATGTTATGCCAAGGAAACAGCTTGTTGTACTAATGTAGATTAGATCTGTCCAGTATGCAGATGAGAGATTGCCTGTGAAATCACTCTATTTTTCACACGCATACACATTTGAAGTTTGTTCTCTTTGAATGGATCTGTGACTTTTCTCTTAAGGACCAGCAAGCTTTTCCATTATGTTTGTGTTATAGGCAAAGATACCCCCCTTACTATAGTAGAAGAATCACTAGAACACAACCTTTGATATCTACCAGAACCGGATTCCAACTACTTCTATTCTGTAGGCCTTTTGGTGAATGCGTTTTTCTGGGTGTATTGATTTCTGTGGTGTATTTCTGGTTGTATTGGTATTTATATTGTTCAAAAACAATATCCGGCCCATTATATGTTTATCAAAGGGCATTATGAACAACACAAATATGTGTTGTATTGCTGTCCATATTTTTTTTTATGAGCACATGGAATAAAGAGTCTTTCCTGTTCAGTGCTTACATGCATGATGACCAACTATTATAGTATATGAAAGGCGTTATCACCATTTGAAGATATTATTGTTTATTCTGCAGTAATGCAAAAGTGCAAAAAGTTCATCTCTGGTGCTAATTTCTTTTACATTATGGGGGAAAAAAAGATTAACATTGATGTGCTTCTTCTTTTCTGTCTCATTCATTCATTCATTCATTCATTCATTCTTTCATTCATTCATTCATTCATTCATTCATTCATTCATTGTGTGCCAATAATTTCATGTCAGCTCTTAGCAGCCATGTAGATAAATTTTCTCCAGGATGATCTGTCCCCAATCTGTTCCTTCAGGTCTTCCAACTGTACTCCTATCACCACTGTAATTGAGTCCACCCAATTTGCTGCTGGTTGTCCTCTTCTCTTCCAACAAATATACACCCAGAAACATAAAGTTTAGCTTTTGGAAGATTAGGAGCCCTTCCATTACTGGCAAACTTTTAGAAGAAAACATCTGAAGGTGTCAGTCATTTCAGCTGCTCATACCCATCCCTTCCCCCAATACCAATGAAGAACTCTCTATGTAGGAATTTCAGGCCAAATTTCCAAAGAATGTGGATTCTAAAAAGAACCAGACCTTTCAAAATATGTGGATGGAGTAGTGAATGCATTGAACAGAAAACATCTCGGTATTCTATTCTATAGCCCAGTGGTTTATGAACTTCATGTCCATAGGGAGCAATTGATATTTGGATCATTCGTAACATAACATTTTTATACCGAAGGGGAGTTTGCAAAGGTGGACTCTTGGTTGACAAATATGGATCCAAGCTAACTGTAAAAAAAATGCTGTTGAATTAGCTGCAGCTATGCAGGATACATTGAAATCTAATGAAAGTATCAGTCTGATGAATAGTATCAGTTGTAGGTCTGATCTGCACTGTCGTGGAGGTGTCCTTCCTTCCTTCCTTCCTTCCTTCCTTCCTTCCTTCCTTCCTTCCTTCCTTCCTTCCTTCCTTCCTTCCTTCCTTCCTTCCATGTACATGCCACTAACTCATAGCAGCTTAGAAGAAAATTAAAAACATCCATAAATGCATAATAAATAATAAAACACGACTAATACATCTAACAATAGGATCAATACCACAACATTAAAACATACATAGTAAAAACAAACACTAACCCCAGCATATTAAACTAAATTATAATCTACATCAATATACCCATCACACACAATGGTGTAACATAAAGAAAATCTCATAATTAGAAATCAAGCAATGCCAGTGAGATGGCATCCTTCCCTCCTTCCCTCCCTCCCTCCCTCCCTCCCTCCCTCCTTCCTTCCCTCCTTCCTTCCTTCCATCCTTCCTTCCTTCCTTCCTTCCCTCCCTCCCTCCCTCCCTCCCTCCTTCCTTCCTTCCTTCCCTCCCTCCCTCCCTCCCTCTCTCCCTCCCTTTCACTTTTCCATCCTATTCTATAGTCCTGATATTTCTTGGTGATCTACCATTAAATACTACAGTTCCAAACCTGCTCACCATTTTGAGATCAACAAAGGTCAGTTAGGAACTATCAGTTTGTAAACACTGTATGTAAAAAGCTTTAAAAAATTTTTTTTAAATAAAATTAAAAAACCCTTAAACCATTTTTCTATAACAATCTACAGTTCAGGGGTGGTTTGATAAAAACACAGTAATGGAAATATGCTAAATGTAAGTAGAAATATTCTGAAGTTGAAGGTCTCTCTGACTCATTTAGCACATTGATGGCATGATGATTAGCCTAGAACAAAATAAAACAAAATGAGGGCAGAGATTTATTTGCATCCAGTTTCAGAACATTTCAGTTTCCTTCCCATTGTTTGGCTGCTTTAAATTTCTCCTTAGAAAAGAGTGATAGAGAGAGGCAGAACCCCACTCAGCATGACCATGCTCAAGGCTCAAACTTTGGGATTCTGTCTTTTGTGGTTTACTAAAATTACGATTTTCCACCTTTGGAAAATGCTAGCTGTGGAGGCTGACAAGAAAGTGGAAGGGGGTATCTGAAATTGTGAATCTCTCTGGCTCAGATGTTCAAAGATATCTCCAGTCTTGGAGGGGGGATCTAAGAAATCATCTGATCCCTAAGAAATCATGTGATCCCAGGCCTTATAAGGGTACAAGTCTGTAATAAAATCAAATTTCTCCATGTTGTAAAAAGGATGTTTGACTAAAACTCATAGTTACACATTTAATAATTGCTTAGGAGAACTAAAGTCATATTTCAGCTAATGTAATAGTTTTGAATATGCATTGATATTTTTTATTCTAAAGATAGGAGGATTTTCAAGCATTTGATCTCCCACCTATTGTCTGAAAATTAGTTTATTTGGAATGTTGGTCTAAGTAGAAGAATGGAAGAATTTTTTAAAAAGAGTCAGGAAAGAATGCAAAATATGGTTTCTGAATTCTTTCCAACCCTTTTACTAGCAGTGGCCATATTTTCTTCTGTGTAACAAAGTAATGTGTGTCTGTGCATCAGGTGTACTGCTCTCATGCTGAAGAGCATGTCTGTCTATGTATGTCTGGGGAAGCACAGGGCAAGCTGCATATCCTCTGCTCTGGGTTACATAATTATGAAATTTTCTTCCCTGGGTTTCTTATTTTTCCTACATAGTATCTCAATATTTATGTAAAGTTTTGAACAAAGCAATAATACATCTGCATAACAAATGGTTGAATCATTTTACCCTGATTGCATAGAAAAGATCCTTTAATTTATAAACTATTTTTTAATTTGTTTGTTGGGATTCAGAATTTGGGATTATTTGGCTAATGCAAATTTGCAGAATTTAAATGCAATTTGTTAGGCAATATTTTCATTGGGGGGGGGGGAATATGGAAGTTACCCAGCAAAATCTATCTCCTATCTATCTATCTATCTATCCATCCATCCATCCATCCATCCATCCATCCATCCATCCATCCATCTGGAGGATAAAGGCCAAATACATATTTGGATGTTATTTATTGGGGCAAAATCAAATGCAAAAAGATGTTCAGTCTTTCAAGCCTTTCACACTTTTTCATTAAGTACAAAATGTAGAAGACGGGAGAAGTTAGTTAAAATATCAAGCATATCGCAATACAGTATAATCTAATACAGTCAGATGGAGAACAAGAGGAAAAAAAGAGGAAAAATTTTTTAAATGTGGTCATGACATTTGCAGTTTAGACTTGACTGAGGATTGAATTTTTAGCAAAGGGAGTGGCGTGCTTTTAAAATTGCATTTTAGTATTGACAGTGTAAGAGTGGTATTGTGTTTTTTGCTGCAGGACTGGGCAGATCATTTTCCTGACATCCTTATTTTGTGTATGCATTTGTGTGGGGGGGTGGTGTATGTGCATGGCTGTAACATTTAGAGAGGTTTGGGTGCCAAATGATGAGACACCCCCCAACCCCCACATTGCAAAGCCCTTTTGTCAGAATTTTCTACTTATAATTATACAGCCGTGGTTTTATGCAGAAATGCACTGTTATTCCGATGCAGGTTTTAATGAATGTTTTCAATGTTCTGGACTATTCAGGTTCCTTGAATGGAGTGTAGTGAGTTATGACATTAATTTTTGATATTGTATCTTATTATTTTGTACTGGGCCTAGTAATAGGTGTGTGAAAACTAACAATTCTATTACTATGTGAACAGGAGGGAAGGTGCTTAGAATGGAGGAGTTGGCAAACTTCTGATCTGCTGCCCAAGTGTTTCTTCCATAGCGAGAAAAAATTCTCGGCAGTCCCAAGTCACATCTGGCTCATTTTCAAAATTACCTTTTTTTTTTTGGCCAACTTCTCCCACTATACCAAATTTGTCCATGTTACAGGTTGTGTACAACAGCTTCTGGGGATTTGATTGACATTCAGTAGAAAACCATGTTCCATTTTTTTTTCCTGTTTATTCAAACTACTGATAAGGCAGTCTTAAAACAATTGCAAAACTGTTTTGATTTCTCACTTGCAAGCACAGTTAATTGCATTTCACGTCATTGTGCACAATTTCTGTCTTCTCCCTGGTCTTAAGTAAAAGGTAGGAAAACTGTCTGTAAAGCACCCGAGAACATTTTTTTTTGGCAATGAAGTTTTCAGTATAAGGCAATTTTAAGTCTTTTTCTGTGTGTCTCTCTGTGTGTGTGGGCTATGCCACGAGCTTAATGTAAGTACACTACTCTATTTTTTAACCTTATTTACTAATCCTAGAATTAAAAAAGGCTATTGAGATTGACTGCAAAGTTTCTGTTTCTTGCTTGGTCAATCTGGCAACCGGCCTTTCTTCAGGTGGCAGGTTTTGATCTTCTTATCTTCTGACAACCCACCATATCCTCTGCAGTGGTCAGTGTCCACTGTGGTCCTAGTCCCTCAGCACACTTCATCCTCTGCTGGTTTTCAGCATACATCTCTGAGTTGTGGACAACTCTGTTAAGGACAAACACTGCCCAAACCAGCTCAGGTTTAGCACCCCACTTTGGATCTTTCTAAAAAATGTGGGATAGCCTCCCACACCTCTTTTGAGTACCTCCTGTGATGTGAAATGATAGGATGACATGTAAGTCCTCAAGAAACTTCACTTTCAATTCAGCACCTTATTATCCTATTGACTGCAACAGATACTTACATTTCATTTGACCTTTGGCTATGATGTTCCAGTTGGGACCAAGAACTTTTTGTAGTCCATCTCTCCATCTTGTAGGAGGTTGTAGGAGTGGGTATATATAAGTATAGGGCCACCAATAGGTCACTTTTTGGTCCATCTGAAGAAACATGCATACTTTTGTGAATCAGCTGTGTTTTCAAAACAACAAATTAAGACTAACAGACGTGTTGCCACATAATGTTTTGTGATTCACAGCATACAGGTGAAACTCGAAAAATTAGAATATCGTGCAAATGTTCATTTATGTCAGTATGGCAACTCAAAAGGTGAAACCAATATATGAGATAGATGCATTACATGCAAAGCGAGATATGTCAAGCCTTACTTTGGTATAATTGTGATGATTATGGCGTACAGCTTATGAAAACCCCAAATTCACAATCTCAGAAAATTAGAAGAGTGTGAAAAGGTTCAATATTCTAGGCTCAAAGTGTCCCACTCTAATCAGCTAATGAATCCATAACACCTGCAAAGGGTTCCTGAGCCTTTCAATGGTCTCTCAGGCTGGTTCAGGAGGAATCACAAGCATAGGAAAGACTGCTGACCTGACAGTTGTGCAGAAAACCATCATTGACACCCTCCATAAGGAGGGAAAGCCCCAAAAGGTAATTGCAAAAGAAGTTGGATGTTCCCAAAGTGCTGTATCAAAGCACATCAATAGAAGGTTATGTGGAAGGGAAAAGTGTGGTAGAAAAAGGTGCACAAGCAGCAGGGATGACCGCAGCCTGGAGAGGATTGTCAGGAAAAGGCCATTCAAAAGTGTTGGGGACTTTCACAAGGAGTGGACTGAGGCTGGAGTTAGTGCATCAAGAGCCACCACACACAGACGGATCCTGGACATGGGCTTCAAATGTCGTATTCCTCTTGTCAAGCCGCTCCTGAACAACAAACAACGTCAGAAGTGTCTTACCTGGGCTACAGAACAAAAGAACTGGTCTGTTGCCCAGTGGTCCAAAGTCCTCTTTTCTGATGAGAGCAACTTTTGCATCTCATTTGGGAACCAAGGACCCAGAGTCTGAAGGAAGAATGGAGAGGCACACAATGCACGATGCTTGAAGTCCAGTGTGAAGTTTCCACAGTCTGTGTTGATTTGGGGAGCCATGTCATCTGCTGGTGTTGGTCCACTGTGCTTCATTAAGTCCAGGGTCAACGCAGCTGTCTACCAGGAGATTTTGGAGCACTTCATGCTTCCTTCCACAGACGAGCTTTATGGGGATGCTGATTTCATTTTCCAGCAGGACTTGGCCCCTGCCCACACTGCCAAAAGTACCAAAACCTGGTTCAATGACCATGGGATTACTGTGCTTGATTGGCCAGAAAACTCGCCTGACCTCAACCCCATAGAGTATCTATGGGGCATTGCCAAGAGAAAGATGAGGGACATGAGACCCAACAATGCAGCGGAGCTGAAGGCCGCTATTGAAGCATCCTGGTCTTCCATAACACCTCAGCAGTGCCACAGGCTGATAGCATCCATGCCACGCCGCATTGCGGCAGTCATTGCTGCAAAAGGGGCCCAAACCAAGTACTGAGTATATATGCGTGCTTATACTTTGCAGAGGTCCGATATTGTTCTATTTCCAATCCTTGTGTTATTGATGTCATGTAATATTCTAATTTTCTGAGGTTGTGAATTTGGGGTTTTCATAAGCTGTACGCCATAATCATCACAATTATACCAAAGTATGGCTTGACATATCTCGCTTTGCATGTAATGCGTCTATCTCATATATTGGTTTCACCTTTTGAGTTGCCATACTGACATAAATGAACATTTGCACGATATTCTAATTTTTTGAGTTTCACCTGTATTGTTTCAGCTGTAGGAAAATTTGCCTCCATGTCTAAGTTGTCATAGGATTCTTTATAGTGTTTTCCTCAATAGGCTAACTTGGAATTTAAGTTTCCCTAGGTTTAAGGGACCTAAGGATTTCAGACATCTTCGTCTTCCTCTTCCTCTCTTTCTCTATAAAACCAAACTGCACAATGCTATCTGGCATAAAAGTCAGAGATTAAATACTATCTTAGAATTTTGCTGTCAGCCTTCCTCTTCCATTTCTCCCTCTTTGCAGATAAAAGGATGTTTGAAAGAGATACTTCACTATGCTGTAAAGTATCTGTATTTTCCCAAAGGCTTTTTTTATTGTCAGGCATTCTATAACAAAAAAGATGATACAGGATAAATATTGTCATAAGTTTGCTTAAGCAAAATACAGGATTTCATGTACCTATGAAAGCTCTTGTGTTCTGTACTAAATAAGCTGCTGAGAACAACATGTTTAATGTACAATAATTACATTCAGATGAGTGACCTCAAGGAAGTCAAATAGACATTAAAAAGAAGTGAAATTCCAGGAATAAGAACACTAAACTCACTCTTCAGTAGTGAGGATAATATTTACACCAGTTTAAATATTCTTCTTCTACAATTGATTGTAAATAATGTTTCTTTCAAATCTGAATGATTTTGTTGCCTGTATATAAATCTCTCTCTCTCTGCTATCTATTGAACTTTTTCTTTGTCAAGACAGCATTAGAAGATGGAAAGACCAGAGCATCTTGGAAACCAATGAAATGCAGATGCACAATTGAAATGTATTTTCTCCTTTTAATGATCACAGTTTAAACTCTGTAGCTGATGCTACTTTTCAATAGCTCAGCTGAAAATTTGTGAATGGTGCTTGATTGGAGGGGAGATTGATTGACACTACTCAGAGGGCAAATAGTTATCAGGTTTCAGAGGGCAAAACCCAGGAAGAGGCCAAATTTTGGAGGATGTGAAAATGCTCCAGCAATATTCTGACCCCAACTTCCATCCATCTGGCCATCCATCCATCATCTATCCAAATGTGTGCAGGAATATTTGTGTGAAATTTAGCATATATTTAAAGGGGCATTTCTGTGATTTGTAACCACCCTATACAACATCATTACATTACTCTGAGAGTCTTTTCTTTCAGGAGGCTTATAAGGAAATGATTGTCCTTGGCTACTTGCTTGGTATAGCTTTAGAGCAGGAATAGGCAATCTGAATCTTTAGGGGTTAACAGAATTCTTGAATTCCTTTTTTTGGAATCCCTCCTCTAACCATTATTACTGAAAATCAGTAATGTCATTTCCCATGGTTTCAAGAAGAAGGAGAAGGAGGAGACCTTATTTCTCCACCTAGTTTGTCTCAGTATCTAACCAACCTTGTCTGAAATCAGAACAGTGTTGGGCCTGATTAATACCTGGATATGAGGCTTTGGTGAGAACCACTTTGGCGTAGTGTTTAAAGGCACTGGATTCAAAGCTGTGGGACTATGATTTCTAATCCTGGGCTAGGCATGAAAGCCAGCTAGGTGACATTGACACATTGTTCTCTCTCAGCCTGAGGAAGAAGCTGGCAAGCCACTTCTGAAAAGTGTTGCCAAGAAGACACTGATGCTTTCATAAGATTGCACCTTCTGTTGACTGCTCTATATCTGCAGCCTGCTTTCCTGTCCCCTATTTGTGCCTCCTATAATCTCTCCTGCTCCTATACTCTCTCCTTAGTCCTGCTGCTAGCTCCTATGGAAGCTTTCATCTCTGCCAGTGTTCCTCAATATTCTGTGCTGTATGGCTGGCTCATCCAGGAGTATATATATTTTTCTTCCTCTCTGCTGTCTCACACAGTGTTTTCCTACTGATATTCAGACTGAGTTTAGTGGAACTTAATTCTCAGAGTACTGTTATCAGGATCTCATGTGTATACTCCTTCCAACAGATAGTGTCAACAACAAAGTGAATCCGCCCTTGTGTCTAGATATGTGCAAAACAGAGTAGGCTATTCCTGGAATTTTCCATTTCCTCACCCCAGAGTGGGCTGATACAAGCAGCCTGGGGGTGCACCTTCTGGAAACACAAATGGTTTGTGGTTTTCTGGTGAACATGGATTTTTCTAGGTAAGGGACCACTTCCTTTTGTGCATCTCTACTTTGGTTCCTCAACTTACACTGAAATGAAATGGCCATTTTTTTTCCATTTAGCATTTCCCCAAAGCATGGTTTATTTAAGAACGGATTTGGGTAGAAAACGGCTATAAAAAGGTTGTCTTTTGTTCTGGTACTTAAAAGAATGTGAGTATAATATTCTTAATTCCTTTGTCCCTTGAATCAGGTCTTGTTGTTAGATCTTGCTGCCAAAAAAAAAAAAAAAAAGGCAACCAGGATAACTACTGGATTGCACCTGGTTGCAAAATTCAACATTTCCTCATTATAGTTTGCTAGAAGCTTTTAAATGTGAGGGAAATGGCATCTTTGCAATCTGGAAGTTTTACCCACAAAGCTTGGTAGTGCGAAGCTGGCAAAGTAGCTGCATTGGTAGTGAAACTGACTGTGCTCTTCCAGTGATTATTTTTTTATGGTTTTAATAGTTGTTATTTTTAATCTTTTTCATGGTTTTTTGGTTGCTGTCTTTGGTTATTTTTTGTATTGATTTTGTGTTTTTAACTTTGTAAGCTGCCCCAAGTCATGTATGTGAGATGGGCAGTTGTGTATATATTGAAGAAACAAACAAATAAACAAAATAACTGTTTTAGATTGTGAATTATCTCATAAATGTGCACATCTTGTCTTGTAGAACCAGGTTTTATTTGTTTGTTTGTCTGATTTTTGTTCAAGGACTTGCAGTAACTCAGGACCAGCTAGTGATTGAATGACTGATTGTTAACTGAAGGGCAATTTTTTTATGAGATCCTTGTAAGTTCTCATCATTGAGAAGTCTGCTGAAGAGAGAACAGTTATAGGTCAATTGAAAAATGGTTTGGAGGGCCTGAGGATGGAAGTGGCGCCACGAAAAAGTGCCTTAAATTTAACTACAGAAGGAATGCCTACAGTATTTCCAGAACGGCAGTGACGTTTTTTAAAGTTATTATTGTCTACCAGGTATCATTCCATATTTTTTTCAGAGCTCATATCAATGTTTCAGTGAACTTCAGAAAGTTTAGTTTTTAACTAACCCAATAAGCTCCAGCCTGAATATGGAATTTTACCCTTTTTGTGATAATGGCACTCCCAGTTCCAGGCTGCAAAAATCCTCATGTGCACCAGATGGCAGCAAGGAGATTCTGACCATTTTAACTCTTTGTGGCTGCTTTCTGATCCTTTGGATGTTTCGTAGCTCCAAACTTGTCAAGTTCCAAATCTTGAAAGGCTTCTGTGAACTAACCATTCATCTCCAAGACATCACTGCTTCTGTTTCACTATAATATATAATATCAGATATAATCCTATGATGCAGCAAATCAAGGAGAGTTCCTCAAGGGGGTAAATTAGAGGATGTAGAAATACATGAAGATAATATGCATATTGGTCGAAACTGGTAAGATACATATGTCTTTTTGCTATGATTGAAGTTGTTCACAACATTTTTGTACAATCAAATAACTGTTTAATGTTCATCTTGAGGGAGAAGTGAAAGATTAATATCCATTTATGTCTCCCTTTGAAAGGACAATCAAAGAAACCAAAAACTCTTATCCTAAATTGCAATTTAATACATCACAAAGATAGTCTTTCTGATACTTTTGGACATACAAGTTTGGTGAGCGTTGTCATAAATATTCATTATTCTATTCACAAGAACCATCGAACTTTTAGGGACTCAGGAGGACAACACTTGTCAGAATATGCACACAAGGTACATTTGGGATGCTACAAATCCATCAAGGCAGAATCACTAAATATAATCCTACAGATACTAATGAGCATGTATTTTAATAACTTGCAGCAAAAATAATGAATATGCATTTCAATTCACACCTGTAAATTTCAAGAGCTAGGCTGAAATTAGTTTTAAAGCTGGAGGTAATGTTCTGCTGAGAATACAGGAGGCCTAGCTTTCAACAAGAGTCCACAACTCTACTGCCCTCTGAAATAGTTGAAAATGTTTGTTAATGGCACTGCCAGTTCCAGGCTGCAAAAATCCTTTGCAAAGCATCACTTGTACCAGGTGCAAAGTTAAGATAGAACATATAAAACCCAACAGCTTTGTGTTTAGGTGTGATATATTGGCAAGGAAGAGAGAGATGTAGAGGAAAGCAGGAGAGAGAAGGGAGGTAGGGAGGATAAATCTGCTGCTCATTCCTTAACCCATCAAGCTTAAGTAAATCCACCATTTTGGTTTTGCAGTTGAAGTAATTTATGACTGAGAAGCTTCATTTGCCTGAGTGTATCAAATGGTGGAATGATTTTACTCAATGAGGAATAGCACTGACTGACTACAATAGTGTTGGGTATCACAATTCCCACAGAGACTTGTCAAACTTCATTCACTTTCTTTTTAATAAAGATCTTTTTATTGGAAAAATAAGTGGGAAGTTGACAGGTTGCTTTGCAGCCTGTATCATCATCTTTATTTTCAAGAATGCCTCTGAGCCCAACAGAGGCTCCCCAAGCTTTCTTGGGGGGGGGGGGGGGAGATGAGTAGCTGCTTGTGGAAATATGCCTACCTGCGTACAAAAAATGGATTGAAATAATAATAAAATTATAAAGGAAAGCTAATCCTGAGAAAATATAAGGAATGCTATGGATGCCCTCACCCCATCTGGGTTCAGCTATAGGGGTATTTTGTGATTGGTCATGTCCATCACAACATATTTTTTAAATCAAAATTCTTCCCAGCATCCATTTTGCAAATGTACAAATGTTCAAATATCAAATGTGATCTACATTTATAAAGCATTTTCTTGTGCAAAAAGATTGCTCACATGTCCAGTGCAGAATACCCTGAAGGGGCACAGAAGGCAATGGCCCAGATCTGACTCTTTGGGACCATCCCTTACCAGCTCTTAAAGTAAGAGACTTCTGCTTTGGGATACCAGCTCCATGGCTGAGCCTTCTTTCATTTCCTTTCCCATTAACACTTATTAAGGGGCTGATTCCTGCAATTTGTATTTGAATGCAACAGTGTCTTATAACTACTGTAAGGAGAACTCAGAGCAGCTTAATTAAGATACTGCATTAAGTTCGTCAGGTCAGTCAGATAGTGAACCTGATCTGGAGACTGTCAGTCTGGAGATCCTATGCTCCCCAGAAGGATCAATTATCTCAGAAAGCTGGCATGTTTTCTGATGAGATCATCGCATCTTCCTGAAAAAGAAAAGAAGAAGAAGAAATGACAAAATTCCCATCTGAATTGAGACACCAATGGACTAAGGTTGTTTGCCCTTCTGGCGACCTCATATGAAGAGAATAGAGGTCATTTCATGATGCTACAGTGTAAAAGTCCAAAGTAAAGGGCCTTCCATTGAAATATTAGATCTATTGGTAGATATTGGGCAGGACATAATTTCCTATCTAGGGATTTAGGGATTCAGTGAAACTTGGAGAATACTCTACCGTAACATAATTGCCTACCATCTTGTTACTTTGCTGCTTGTTCTTGAAGCTTTACAATCAGGATCCTCCTCTGTTTTCTCTTGTATCCATGGGATTTAAAATCCAGATGTTAGGTTAGAAAAGGAGGATTTTGCACATGATATCTGCAAAAAGGCACAAAATCTTTCTATTACCAGTGGTCATCCTCAAAAATGTTTTAGGTGCTTCAGAGGGCCTGGGGTTGATGCACCAACTTCATCAGAAGTTTGATTGTTTTTTTCCATTTTTCCCCCCACTGGGAAGATGGAGTTCATTCAAAGCAGGTGCACTGAATCTACTAAGGCTTAACATGCTTTTTTTTAAAGCTTCCACTTTTTTAAAAATAAAATGAACAGTTGTATCACCACAGCCATTTAGAATCATTGGAATCCATGACTTCGGGGAACATGTAGATCAGCAGTCGGCCATCCAACCTTTATTTAAACACATCCAGTGAAGAAGAGCCTGCCACCCTCTGAGGCACTCAGTTCCACTGAACAGCTCTTCCCATTAGGACATTTTATCTAATGTTCAGGTGAAACCTACTTCCTTGTAACTTAAACCAGAACTGGATGCTGTTGTCTAATTGTGGTCTGCCCAAGGCAGTATAGAGAGAAATGAGAACTCCTCTTGATCTGGACATTATCTCTCTGTGGATGAAGCTTAGGACAGCATTTGCTTTTTTTGCAATTGCATCAAACTATTGGATCAGTTTCAGCTGGTGATCTACCAAAGCACCCAGATCATTTGGTGATGAATCTTGGTAAGATGATTTGAGGGGGGAGTGGTCCTAGGACTGTAAAAATCAGTGGGTAGACATACAGGCCTGATGAGCCATGAGTTTTTCCTGCTTTCCAGTGCAGTTTGTAAAAACAGTTTGTATAAAGGGTGAACCTGATGGATTTGAAAGATCAGTCTACTGAGTATAGAGAATGTCCCCCTTAATTTCAAACCAGTTCTGCAACTTCTGTGCTTTCTATTTATCTGATGGCATCATTTGACTTCATCCACGTCAATCATTCCCTCTAGAAAGCCATGCCGACAAGCATGAGTTCAGAAGTTGCTTTCTCTTTCTGAAGAAAGCTAGTCATCTTCCACACCCTTAGAAGACACCCTTGGTCAATTGTGGAATTAAGCTTTAAGGCACATCTTCTCTGGCCCCCTGTGATGGAATGGAATTATGAAGGCCAAGCTCAGGGAGAAAAATGTTTTCTTTCATCTCCTGAGGCGTGAGGGAAAGATAAGAGGATGAGATGTCAGGCCTAGCCCAAGGAACTCCAAGAGACCATGTAAATTCAGTCCAGCAATGTTTCTTAGCTACAACCTCTAGCAAGAATCTTCCCAGACTCTAACCCCAGCTCCCAAGTAATGCCAGCCACAACATTGTGAATTCCTCAGGGACGTGCCAGTCTCATCCTCTTATTTTTCCCTCGCACCTCAGGAGATGAAAGAAAACATTTTTCTCCCTGAGTTTGGCCTTCATAATTCCATTCCATCACACCCCCCACAGCTATGGAAGATAGCAGGGCCAAATGGATAGGCAACTGGCATTGAAGTCAGGACTTCAGGGAATCAGTGGGTCCACAGTGGGGTTAAAAAGATCCTTTGCTTCAGAAAATAGGGCTACCAGATCAAGGCAGCAAAAGTGCAAAGAACCATGAGGGTTCCTGCTTTCCATATTTCTTTCCTGCCATCTGGGGATCATCTGGAATGATGCAGCCCAGATTGAGTAAATGCAGAAACTGGGATTTAGGGATTCAGTTGGTCATGCAGTAGGAAGAGAACTTGGCTAAAATGTTTTGAATAAATGAAATACACAAATTCAGTGCTCAGAAATCCTCAGGAAAGTAGGTCCGGGGACACCACCATTACAAAGTACGTGATATTTGGAAAACTCATGTTCTATAATTAGCTTTCTCTCCACTGTTTAAGGATATTTTTTTAAAAAGTTTTCTGCAGATGCTTTTTTTTTTGGGTGGGGGGTAATGTGACAGTTAATTTGCATTGCAGTGTTGTTGCTGTTGCTTTTAAGCAGCTGATTTTAATTGGATCCACACAGAAACTCTCTGGTCAGCCTGTTTCTCTCCCACTTGTATACCTAGGAGGGCTTTCAGATTGCAAGCACAAGAGTTTCCTTTCTGGGTTTCCAGTGCAGCTGGCTTTGTGTGCAGCTGGGTTACCTGGTAAGATTTCCTAACTGGGTGGAAGCACTAACCATGCCCTGGAGGCTGAGTACAGCAGGATAATTTATGTTACTCTTATTTTAAAAGCATGGCTTTAGTTTGTAATAGGGTTGCAAATTCATGCATACTGGACCTGTGAGCTCTGGGATTGTCAAGGTCTTGGTGCAATTCCTAGTTTTGTAGTAGAGGGACCTCTACCAATATAAGTGCTGTGCTTCCTTTTCCAGATGTTTCTATGTTTTACCTACAATTTTCCCAAGCCATAAATGGTTGAACAAAGAGAAAATGTGACAACTTCCATACAATTCATTTAAAGTGCACTGAAGTCACTGGGAATAAAGTTCTACCCTAACCCTTAAAGGAATCTTTTTTATTCTTAACACTTCTGAAGAGAGAGGAGAGAAAGAGAGAGAGAGAGAGAGACAGAGAGAGAGAGGTCTATCTGATAGATAAATAGATAATCGATGGATAGCTAGATCTGATAAATAGATAATAGATAGATTAGTCAATAGATCTGATAGATAGATAGATAGATATCACATACATACATGTACATACATACATATATACATGTGTATGTGTGGTCTCCTTGAAATGTTCATAAGTGAAGAAATAAATATGCCACTGTCCTTTGAGTTTGGAAGCACAGGAAAGAACGGAAGAGAAAGGAGAGGCTGAAAGTAAATATTAAGGCTATACAGTGTTTCATATTCAGTTTTGAAATGCTGCTTCAGAATATGAAACAACCATTGGAGGCTCATTTAAGTAGCAGTGCCATTTCCCAGAATCATGCATTCAGTTTTCATAGGAAAAGACACAGCTGCTTTAGTGAATCCCAACAGTTGCTGAACTCAAGCTCCTTCGTAGGAACTTTTCAGAATGAAATGGAAAACACTGCATAATCCTAGTAAATTTGACAAATCTAGAAAGAAGAGCATCCAGTTATGTCATAAACTTGTAGATTTTGTATCGACATGGGCAGAGAACAAATAAACACCTTGCCTTTGAGCATCATACAAGTTTTTGATTCTGTTTTTCATTTTTTTAAAAAAAAAATCTTGATCAGATGCTGTTAGAGCTTTCCTTGTTATAATCACTTCGGCCATTTTTGTCCAGATTTATTCAGATAATTATTTCCATCAGGGTTTGCTTTCCCTCTGCTTCTCTGTGTAGAAGCAGAAGGCACATATGCTCTGGGCAAATTACTGGAGCTCTGAATTCATTCTCAATCAGAATTTGGGGGATCTGGATTAATTCTGCGGTCTTTCCACATCAGCAAAGAATTTGCTGGATACACAGGTTGCAGTGCACAAAGCATATCTGGTAGGTCTGAAGTGGCGATGAGCCAGCCATGCATCCCATTAATTTGAAAAAGAGCATTCTCTCTACTTAAATAAATAATTATATCATAAACTTTATTTCTCCCTCGCTTTCAAAAATAAAGAGCAGCAGTTCCAGCTATTGTCTAATTAATCTACGGAAACCTATTTCTGTTGAAAGACATGGTGGGCGTAGTCCAATTTCATTGGAAATGAAAATTCTCAGCATCAATCCACGCATATCGACATGCCCACCACACTATTCCATTTTAAGCTAAGGGACCTTAGGCAAAGGGCAAAAAAACACAAAACAAAAATAACCCCCAAACCCAAACCCAAAACTAAAAAAACCAGCAAACAGATGAAGCCCCCAGTATAAAGTAGCAAGCAAAAGAAATTAAAGGCAGGAGATAATAGAAAAGGAACAGAAATCGAATGAAATCTAATTTATATCAGCTCCATTCACAAAACGGCTTCATACATCGGTATCCGTTAGTTTTATCCCAAATCATTTCATCAATTTATTCTTCATTCCATTCCCTCTGCTGCAGACTTTTTGTTTAGCCCTTTCCACTATTCCATCAACATTCCTCTGTGTTTTCTTTGTCTCTTTCAACTGTTCCTTGACTCTAATGACAACTTCCTTTACAACTATCAATTTCTGTCTCTATATCTTATGTAACGAAAGAATTCATGGCACACTTGCAAACTAACTTGGCCAGAATTCAGTTGAGGAAGCCATAACAATGATCTTGCTGTGAAAGGTCACCTTTTTTATATCCAAATTCACAACTCTGTATTAAGGTACAATGCTTTCATTACTTTACTTTTGTTAAAGAAGCGTATGGCATACAAGCATTTCTTCTGGTTGTCTACCATCTTTTGAAATAAATCTTTCTGATGTTATTTCTACTTACCTTTTTGTGCATTAATAAATATTTCTTACAGGGTTCCGTACTGTAAGGAGCTAATCCTGAGATTATTAATATGTAAGCTATATAATATCTCCCACAGTCCATTTAAGAAGGGAAATGTAAAAATAAGATAAAAACAAGTAAGTGAGCAAATCAATAATCAGCCCAGCAGAGGCTGCACTGGAATCCAAGATCATCTGAGTTCCAGTAGGTGGGCTGACTATCTGCAGTTCTTTGTGCCACTGTGAGTTTGGACTGGAATGCAACAAGGATCAAGTCTTCCCTTTCCACTCTTTGCAAGCAAATCTGATGGAAGGGAGGAGGGGATCTGGGTCCTCTTGGCAGCTTCTGTAATTCTAGTCAATCCACCTACAGTATTTCACATTGAGAAGGGGCAAATCTGTCACCAGTGTTCTCCCAGAATGGTACAAAATATTTCTCTGCACAGAACACATAACCAAAAGATCAGCAGGAAGCAATTAGAGGATTCCTTGCAATATACTTGCACATGCTATGTATCTCGATGGCTAACATTGTCTACAGGGCACTTGTGCAAAATCTGCAGTATGGAGGACCTGTAATTTTATGTGTTAGTAAGAAACATGGGGCATTATCTTGCAGAAGTGGCTTTAGCTCAGGAGATGTAACACAGTGATGTTTCCTCACTGATGGAGCTGCTTCCACCAAAATAACAATAAAGGAGGTGATTACTCTTCCATCTCCACATATCATTGCTGTATTGGGAGATGGAAAAACAATAGGCTAGACTGGGAAATCCAAAAAACTTATTGGAGGAAAGCAAAGGCAAACCACTTCTGTACTGTCACTAAGAAAATAATGTGGGCTTGTCTAAGTAGTCACCAGAAGCAGACTTCAGCTTGAGGGGGACATCAAGGGAGTTGAACTTGGTTCTCACTGGAACCTACTGGGTTTTAGGCAGGTCTAGGCTGATCAGCCAAATGCCATGATGACGATACTTTGACCACAAATCAGTGCAATAACTCTATCACTGCTCAGTAGGAAAGGTGATTTTATCATTTAAATTTCTGTGCTTTTGTAACAGTTTACAGCGATCATACCTAATTCTCCCTTACTGATTTTCAGCATTAACCTAGCTTAGCTCCAACCTTCCACCTTTAAAGTACCACTGAATATTCCCTTATCTTTCCCTCATCTCTAAACAGCTTTAAGTACTTTACACGAAGTTCCCAAGCAATGCTCAACTTAAAACTAGTTTTTGCAGAAGAGCTGGTCCCTCTATCTAGACCCTGTTCTTGCCCATTTTCTTGGCTAACTGAGATGTTGCCATTACTGTGTTCAAGGGCTCTCTTTTTAGAATCATAAATATAGATCATAAATAAATATTGAAACAGCTAAAGAACCAAGCTTTGCTCTACTGATGACAGACAGAAGGACTGCAAGCAGGGCCAAATAAGGAAATAAGGGGGATCACATCAACTATCCTTTGGTTATAAAGCACATTTTGGAGGCTAAGTCCCACGACAGACCCCAGGGCTGTATCACCTGTAGCAGCAGACCACTTTTTTTTTTTAAAATAACATTAAAGATGTTTGGTGTCTTTGATTCTGTTTCTTACAACTTCTTGGGGAAAACAGAAGAAGACTCCAACTTCACAACAGTACCTGATTTTTATTCATCATTTTTTCCTGTTGAGTACCCCAGCCTTCTGAACAAAGCCCAACTCCTTCAGGGCATCATGTCGTGCATGCAAAAATGATGACTGAGTTATGGTCATGTCAGCCTTACTCTCTACAAGTGGTCACTGATTATCCTCCAGTTTAGATTTTCTGGAAATAAGAGAGGAAGAGTATTCCAGCACAGATGCATACAAACTCAGTGATATCTTGAAAAAAACAATTTGCTAGGGACCATTAGGATACCACCATATTTACTTTATCAACTCTTGAGTGGGATCAGCGATTCACAAGCAAGTTTAAAGATGTAGAATAACAAAAGTTGGGGGGAATCAATGTTTCCTGAAATTTAGGGGTGTCTTCAGGGAATGTTAAAAAAAGTCAAGATGGCGGTTGTACTGGTGTGATTGAAGGCCTGCCCATTTTTTAAAAGGTGTGTTGCACACCCGATACATATGAAAACAGGCAGAGCTTCAATCACACCATCATGGCTACCATCTTAACTTTTTTAACCGCAACCTGTGGAACCTCTGCTAAGATTGGTTGGAGGGGAGGCAAGGTGAATCTTTTAACTATTTAAAGGACTCTATTATTATTATTAGTAGTAGTAGTAGTAGTACAGTAGTAGTAAAGTAGTAGTAATAGTAACAGTGGTAAGAATGGCTGAAAAATAGTCAAAAAGGAGAAGTGTGGTTTGCACCTGCTGAAAGCATTGAGTAAAAACTAGGAACAATCCCTTTGTTTCCTCAAGGAGGAAAGAGGAAAATGTCAAGACTTTTAATCACAAGGCTGCCAATCAACCAATATCTTGTATGTTGGCTGTGCAGTTGTGCAAATGACATTTTCAATGCTGCTTTGGAAACCAATGCATCTCGGTGCCCTTCTTTGAAAAGCAAAGCAAAAGAATTGTGTTACATCACTGTGGGTTGCTTCAAAGCCTTCGACATGCACAATGCATGTGCAAACTCCTCTGCCTGGAACTTTTGGATGAAGCCTCCATGTGAGGCAAACCGTCTCAGACCCACAAAATATGTCTCCTTGCTTCAGCACTGCCTCTGTGGTGTGAAGCACCAGCTAATTAATACCAGTGGGTGAAAGTCTAGTAAATGCCAGATCTTCCTGGTTTGACTCAGTGCCAGAGCTATCAAATTTCCAGAAATGTAGAAACTAAGAGGGGGAGAAAATGGTTCCCTCCCTCCTGTCCTTCCCCCTCCCCTCAGGAAAAATCAATCAAAAAAGTTGTCAAAATGGAAAGAAAAATCTGCAGATCTAAAGTTGCCTTGCTTCTTTTGGACCATAAAAGTATCATGGCTTTGCTTGGTTCTCTCACAAAATAAAATCTTCATGTTGGATACACTCAGTTGAAAAGAGTGCATCAGATAGGCCATTTTATTCCAAGGAGAAAATATTGGTTTGGTCTTTCGGAGCATGTTTCTGGTTACGTGCCTGTTGTTGCTAACTGCTGAAGAAACAGCATCCATGACGAAAGGAGGGGGAGCAACAGAGCAGAAGGAAGCAAGGCAAAGCTTTCTAAAAACATCTGGCCATTTATCTTGGCACTGGGGACTTCTGAAACATTGGCAAACTTAGCTCCAACTGGTCTGTGAGCTGCTGCATCTCCATTAGCAGGTAAATTGGCCAGATGGCCTCCCATTTTACTACTGTTTCTGATACAGATGATGAATTCTGATCCCTGGTTAGTGACTGGCCTTCGAAAAGCCGAACACTTGTATTCACCTTTTGACCACACCAAAACAATTTCATTATTGAAGAAGCCCTGTTTGTGATTAGAGCAGAAGAGGGGGACACAACAGAAGCTTGTTTGCTTTTATTAAACGTTTTAAACAGGAAGATAAAAATTAATACAAACTAATATAAAGTAAGAAGGAAAAAAGAAAAAGAAAGAAAACAAAGAGAAGCTAAAAGTGTAAGAAAGAGGAAAAAAGTAAAAGAAAAACAGAAAAGAAACAAAAAAGATACAGTGATACAAAGAAGTGGCTTCCGATCTTTACAGCAGTTACAAGTACAATTGTAAATTTACCTCTTACTCTATAGTTACAACACAACCCTCTTCTTTCTATAATCTAACCTATCTAATAATCAAAACCGTAAATCATAAGTTGACTTTTTTCTGTTTTACACAAAAAGTCCATAAGGGCTTTACAGTCAGCAATAAACATAGATATTGTCTTTACTCTGATCAAAGAAGTCAATTTAGCCATCTCACAAGCTCCATCATCTTCACCAACCATTCCCCTATTGTGGGGAGTGCCAAATCTTTCCAAATCTTTGTGCATACAATAATCTTGCTGCAGTTATCATGTACAAAAAAAAGTTCCACGACTTTTTACCAACTGTTTGTCCATCAGTCCCAAAAGAAAAACCTCTGGCCTCAATTGTATATTAATCTTTAAAATCCTCTGAATGGGTGTATGTATTTGAATCCAAAATTTTCTAGCTTTTTTACAAGTCCACCAAATATGATAAAATATCCCTTCTTGTTGTTCACATTTCAGGTTAAGGGCATTTACAGATGTTGGTTTTGGAAGATCTTTTAAAGGGAATTGAAAGTGTAATGGGAAAACTAAAAGAATTTGGTGCATTAACAGTTTTAAGATCAACAAATAGAAGATGAAGGTATTAACAAAAACCATGAAAAGAGACGATCAAGCATAATTGATTAATGAAACGGGTTTTAAGATTGAGAAGAAAGTAAAATATCTGGGTATCACTATGACAAATATGAACGGTATGTTATTTCAGAAGCTTGCTTGCTACACCGAGAGAAAACAGCAAGAAATAGGGGGTGGGATTAGAGTTAATTATAGATGACACATATTCTTGCCATGCACCCAAAATGAATTTCATTAGCTTCCCTTCTTTACATCACCGCAAAAGGCAGAGCCAGGCAGGCACAAAATAAATAGCAAGGGGTGGGCAAGTTAAAATATAAAATTTTGCCTTGATGCCATTTGGAAGGCATAGATTCCAGGGATATGAGCAAAGCGCTTCATTGTCACCAGGGACATGTTTGATGCATTATATTTGGAGAAAGCTTCAGAAGCAATATTATGAGAAAAATTTATGACTCTGAAATGTGTAGGCTTCACCCTGGGGAGCTTAATCACATTTCGGTATGAATTTATTTATTCAGTGTTATGAGTCACTTTTCCAGCTCCAGTACTGGTCTACTCAAGGCTATCTCCAAAGTTAGAAATGGGGCAAAGGGAATCTATAACATGAAATGGGTGGTAAGTTGCAACAGTTTTAATTATTAGCTTTGGGAAAGAAGTACTGTTGCCAACATACAAACTGTGAAACTGTACATTAAAGGACATCACACCGTATAAAAACTAACAAAGGGTCAGAGAAAGTAAGAAATAGAAATAGAAATATGGGCACCATTTATACCTTTTGTAGAGATGAACACGTAAATTGCAAGGCAATAAAGATAGCTATCCAATTATCATAATACAACAGAACAAAATTTAAACACATCAGGTGGAAAAACTGGAAATGAGAATAATTAATAATTATTAATTCTGGAAAAGGGAATTATTAATCTTATTAATATGATTTAATGGAGAGCTTTTGTTCTTTCTATTTTGTGGGGAAAACAGGTTTTTTTTTTTCACATGGAAGATATAAATACTTTGTTTGAATGTCTATTTCCTTTATTTAGGAATAAAATGGAATTATAGTAAAGTTCTCTTAATAGTTACAATAAAGAAAAGAAAACAAATGATTCTACTGAATCGTTGTTCCATTACAGAATAAACATTTTCCTAATCCATATATTTATCATTGTAGTAAGTGTCTAATACAATTAATTAGTTTATTGTATCTTGTGCCAGATTTTTTTTTTTTTTAAATCTCACAAACAGAAGGGGGAAGGCAAAACTAAACCTGCTCACTTGTACTAAAGTCAGCCCTCCCTTGTTGTCTTTGGTAGACCTTCATACTGTTAAATGTTGATGGAAGTCTTGGAAATTCCAAGAGAGAATTCTTATCAATTTCATTCTGAGGGCAGTATATATTTTAAGTCACACGCATTGAAGTTTGTTGAAATTTTCAGACAAAAATCTAATATCCTCAATATTCTTATCAGAAAATTGCTCACAATATTCAGATCACATCAACTAAATGCTGCAGCACTGAAAGTATGGAAAAATTGGGTTTTTCAAACCCAATTCTTTTGTTCTAAATCAGCTTCTACTGTCCAGATATTCCATGTTTCAACCAGTTGTAAGACAGCAGGCACTCTATACTTACTGACTGAAAAAAGTACATACTGAGAATCTGATCTCACAAAAGACACCACAATCGGGAGTAGAATTCTCAGCTGCTTTCTGTTCTGAACCTTCCAGAAGAATGAATTCTTCTGGAGGAGTGTGAGAGAATTAAAACCCCATAAGGCAGTCCAAGATCATCAGATGTGTGAACTTATCTGACATGATAGGCACCTGGCAGAAGCTATGATGTCACATGTGCAATGATGTCATTGCACAAATGATTTAATCTGTGTAATTTGTGCGATGACATCATCATGTGCATGATGTCACTTGTTTGCCTGCCACTGCATATGTTCATGCAGGAAACGGTACAGTTTCAAATCTAGGCTTTAGAAAATTAAAAATAAAAGAGGAGAAGGCTTGTAGACATGAGCATTCATGTTGAGGGGACAACTGATGAAACATGACACGGAAAAGCATCACTTAATATATTTGCCTCAGATATCAGATGCAAGGATAGAAGTGTGAAGTTTGCATCATGACTTCGCTGTGGAAGCTTGGTCTTTATCCGCCATGCGTGTTCATTCTCCTGTTTTGGCCCAGTAGCATACTTATCAAACCTTACAGCCCAAATCAAATAGAAAATATGGAATTCAGGAGAGATTTGTATTCCCATCTCAGAACACACAAACATTGGAAGAAAACATCTCTGTCTAGAGGGAGTTTGGATGCTGATAAACAAAGCTCCCTCTCACTTCTTTCTGCACCCTTGAAATTCTGAACCAACCAGTAGATGAATTTGGAGCCCTTCTTTTATGCATGGGGTTATTGACCTCCTGGGAGATCACTAGTCCTATATCAACCATCCCCTTGGAATATATCTGTGCAAGCCAGGCTCTCTTGCAGCCAAAGCCAACATGGGTATAGAGGCAGTGCCTACAGACTGGGCAGACTGTAGCACGCTGAAGTGGCCAAAGGAACCTGGTCAATATCTTGTCACCAAAATATTCAGGGTGACGAAATTCCAAAGTGATTGTGAAGCATCCAAAAGGATCTTTCTAACAGGGTGAAAAATCAGCCATATGGTACATGCGGTTCAGCTGATGCATATAGGGGTAATCCCCTTCCCCAACTTCACATATAAACTAATGGGGTCTGAGCTGTTTGTGACCATCCAGGAAAAAGATCTTGAGGTCATAGTGGATAGCTCAATGAAGAGGTGTATTCAGTCTGTGCCAGCTATGAAAAAGGCAAGTTCCACACTAGGGAAAAAGAGGGGTGGAAAATCAAACTAGTAGTATTGTGATTCCATGATACAAATACAATGTATGTCCACATCTAGGATACAGTGTAAAGTTCTGGCTGCCAGATTTGGGGGGAAAAAACAGAATAGAGCTGGAAAAAGGGAGAGCAGGTCAACTAAAATGGGGAATGTACGTCTGCTTTATGAGAAAGAAATGTTTGGAACTCTTTAGTTTAAAAAAAGGCAACTGACATGGGATGTGATTGAGATATATATAATTATGCGTGGCATTCAGAAAGTGGGCAGGTAGTCCCCCCCCACCCCTCCGCTGTATAACACTAGACCAGGGTTTATCCAATAAAGCTGATTGGGAGAGATTTTGATAGGCAAAAGAAAACACGTCTTTACAGAATTAATTTGTAGAATTCATTGCCACAGGATGTGGTGATGGCCACTAGTTTGGATAATTTTAAAAGCGGATTGAATACATTCATGATATATCAAAGGCTATTAGTCTTGAAGGCTCACGTTTAACCTCCATGTTGGGTCTAGTGTGCCTCGAAAAAGTGAAACAAGGATAGGAGAGGGGTGTGCTTTCATCTCTACTTTGCAAGCATCTCAGAGGCATCTGGTTGGCCTCTGAGAAACAAAATGCTGAACTAAGATGAACCTTGGCCTGATCCAAGAGATCTACTCTTCTATTCTTAGAAAGAGACTTCTGACTATCAACTTCATTATTTTCAGGCACAATATCTTCTTCTTCTTCTATGCAAAAGCCTTTGATTGTGTGGATCACAACAAACTGTGGCAAATTCTTAAAGAGATGGGGATACCAGACCACCTTACCTGTCTCCTGAGAAATCTGTATGCGGGCCAAGAAGCAACAGTTAGAACCGGTCATGGAACAACCGATTGGTTCAAAATAGAGAAAGGAGTACGACAAGGCTGTATACTGTCACCTTGCTTATTTAACCTATATGCAGAGTACATCATGAGAAATGCCAGGCTGGAAGAATCACAAGCCGGAATTAAGATTGCAGGGAGAAACATCAATAACCTCAGATATGCAGACAATACCACCCTAATGGCAGAAAGTGAAGAAGAACTAAAGAGCCTCTTGATGAGGGTAAAAGAGGAGAGTGCGAAAGCTGGCTTGAAACTCAACATTAAAAAAACTAAGATCATGGCATCTGGACCCATCAATCCCTGGCAAATAGAAGGGATAGAAATGGAAGCAGTAACAGACTTCATTTATTTGGGCTCCAAGATCACCGCAGACGGAGACTGCAGCCATGAAATTAAAAGACGCTTGCTCCTTGGGAGGAAAGCTATGGCAAACCTAGATAGCATATTAAAAAGCAGAGACGTCACCTTGCCGACAAAGATCCACATAGTCAAAGCTATGGTTTTTCCAGTAGTAATGTATGGCTGTGAGAGCTGGACCATAAAGAAGGCTGAACGCCGAAGAATTGATGCCTTTGAACTGTGGTGCTGGAGAAGACTCTTAAGAGTCCCCTGGACTGCTAGGAGGTCAAACCAGTCAATCTTAAAGGAAATCAACTCTGATTGCTCATTGGAAGGATTGATAATGAAGCTCAAGCTCAGATACTTTGGTCACCTAATGCGAAGAGAGGACTCTTTGGAAAAGACCCTGATGCTGGGAAAGATGGAAGGCAAAAGGAGAAGAGGACGGCAGAGGATGAGATGGCTAGATAGCATCACTGAAGCAATGAGCATGAAATTGAGCAAACTCAGGGAGGCAGTGAAAGATAGGAAGGCCTGGCGCAATATGGTTCATGGGGTCACGAAGAGTCGGACACCACTTAACGACTGAACAACAACAACAACAACAACAAATCTTCTTCCAACACCAACGCTAAGAAAAGAGAAATCCCTGATCAAATCATGGCTTGTAAGTTCTTCTACATTGCCAAGTCATAAACTAAGTTTAAATCCCTTGGGATCACTGTTAAAGAAATAATGGCAGGTCTCAGATAACATGAGTAATTTCTCATTTCTAAAATAGTAACTACTTTTGGTGAAGGGGTATATTTAGGCCTCAGAAGTTTCATAATAATTCAAAGCAGAACAGCCCATTGAATAACACTTACAGAGCACCTACTTTTCCATCATATTAGATTATTCCAGATGTTCGTAGACTTTGGGTGGTCATAGAGATAATGGATGAGTATTTTCTCAGCCCTTTTCCTTTTTTTCCCCTTTTTGTTTAGTAGTGCTTGCAGACTGAAGTCAAAATAACATCTGTCAGATACAGCAAGCCATTAAAGAATGCACCAGGCACCCCTTTGCCTCAAAAACCAGCTTGTTCACATTTTAGTACTTTAAGCCTGTTATATATCCTCTGCAAAAGAACTGCTGCTTCCCTTACTCAAGCAGATGCCTTGCTCAGTTTGCTTCAGAGAAACAGAAATGCCACAGGAATTTGATTAGGTGGCCAGATGGAACCCTGAGTGCACTTTGACCCATATATCATGGGGAACTAACTTATACAGTCCAAAGCTGGCTTACATATGGTCCCTGGCCTATATGTTCTACTAGAGTGGGGTAGAGCTACAAGTGAATATGATCAACGAAGCTTCCAAAATTCTTTTGACCCAGTTATACTGCTGAAGCCAAGCAAATGTTGGCCTTCTAAGCTGCCTGATGAAAAAACACCTGGGGAAGCCACTTGGACTATGGAAAATCCATTAAAGCATCATGATGAATACCTAACTGATCAGTTGCATCTATTGAGAAGAATGGGGTAGCTCCTCTTTTCATATCTCTGGATCCAGCGAAGAGAAAATTCAAGACTCTCAGTTTCCCACCTAAAATCATTTTTTAAAACTCTGGTACTATATGGTGAATTTTGCCTACAAATTACTGTGAAGAGGACAGTAATTTGGGGAGAATCTACTGGAATCAGCATGTTCTCTATTTTATGCAAAGATGCAGATTTACAAAAGAGGCATACTGATACAAATGGGGATCTACAGCAGTTTGGCTTAAAAAAAAGGTCAAGATGGCAGCCACAACCATGAGATTGAAGCCCCACCCTTTTTTGGTGTGCAACACATTGCACATAAAAAAGAATGTGGCTTCAAGCACATAATTGAAGCTGCCATCTTGACTTTTTTGCCTCCTTGCAGACCCTTTGTGGACCTGCATGCAGATTCTGTATAAGCATCCTGCCCCAACAGATCCTTTACAATAGAAAAAAATGCTGCAAAAAACCCCCAATCCAAATATATTGATTTTTGGAATGCTCATAGGGAGGAATCTAAATTAACCTCTCTCAAAAGATTATTTTAGGACAAAGTAACTCCTACAGAGCAGAATGTCTTCCTGGGAGAGAATAATCTAGTCTCTCCATAAATTGAAGAAGTCCTTCTCAGGATTTAACATGGAATAAGGGCTTGTAACGGAGGAGCTGTTAATCTACAAATAATTTTGAAGCTGAAAACTAGCATTAAATTATGTTTGTAACTGATGAAACTTCCCAGCATAGGTGGCATTTGAAATTATCCATTCCTCTCTGTCAGTGGGCTGAACTGACATTTCTGATTTATTTTCAAAGGCAGCTTCACAAAATAAGCTCTATACAAGGTAATGTGGAAGCCAGAAAAATATGTACAGGAGAAAACATACCTCAGTTGATTATTTTTCTTTGATTTTGCTTAACTTTTCCTTTTAGATTTCATTGTATCACTTCCATCTTTTTTTCCCCTTTTTGGTTCATTCATTTTTTTTTCCAGTCTTCATTCAGGATTCTTCCTGCACCTTTTTCTGTTGATTTTATTCAGAGATTCAGGTTTCTGATGCCTGTAACTTTTGTTAAGTAAATAAATAAAACTTTATTTACAGTCAAAGACCAGCTGGCAATATGCATTATATCTATCAAGAGAAGGCAACATAAGAAGAAGGAAGCAGTAAAAGTTATGGGCAATATGGTGAGCTGATTAATCTGATCCATAATGTGGATGAAATAAATATGCATGTGCTAGTGTAGGTGGTGTGTTTATGTGTATTCAACAGTTGAAAAAGCTCATCTTTTAACCTCCAAAGAGCAGTAGTGGAAGAATTTATTTACCTTTCTAGAGTTTTCTGAAGACACATTGGCCATTAGAATCAGAAGTTTCTTCTCATCTGGCCTGCAAAAGCAATTAAATAGCATGGGGTTTATTAAATTTATGCATCTAGCCATACTAAGTGAACAAGATATGTACAACAGACTCATTGGGCAGGAACATATCACTGAGCTTAGCTGTTTTCTTGCAGACGTTTTGTTACCCAACTAGGTAACATCTTCAGTGCTAGAAGGGAGTGGGTTTGCTCTCTGTTTATATACAGTAACTTGCCCTGTCAGTGTCGGTGGGGGAGTTGTTTTCTCCTTGGTAGTTCCTTGATTAGGCTGTTGTTTACTTCTTGATTGTCTGTCTGAGATGGTAGTTCCTTGATTAGGATATTGTTTACTGCTTGAATGTTTGTCTTTTGTTAATATTAGTGTTAATCCCTGTTTATCTGGGTGTTGATTGCTGGCGAGGAGGTGTTCTGGTCTCTTTGTTTCCTTTTTAGCTTTTTATTGTCTCTTTTGTGTAAATGTTGCTTATCTCTATGTGCCTGTTGATGGCTGACTTGTCTGAATATCAAGCTTCCAGGAATTCCCTCGGGTTTTTGGATTTAGCTTAGTCTAAGATTTTTGGATTTAGCTTGGCCTAAGCTAAACTAAATGGATTAGCTAAACTAAGTGGGTCTAGGCTAAGATAAGCTTTGGATTTATCTTGTTTTGAATTTAACTTGGTGTAAGAAGAGCTGTGTAAGAACATTATTCAAACAAGTGCAAATGCACTGCAGCAACCCAGAACAGCAGAAAAGGGAAACAGACCACCTGTACCACACCTTCCAACAAAATGGATACTCGCACAACTTTATCAAAAAGTGCCTGACCACTCAACCCATTCCAGCACAACCAACACAAGCTATGAAAAGGATAATACTGCCATACATCAGAAACATCTCAGAAACAACCAACAGACTATTACAACCACACGTGTCAGGCCTAGCCCAAGGAACTCCAGGAGACCATGCAGATTCAGTTCAGCAATGTTTATTAGCTACAACCTCTAGCAAGAATCTTCCCAGACTGAAGCTAGTTCCCAAGGTCAGCCAGTCAAAACAGAGTGAATTCCTCAGGGAGGTGCCAGCCTCATCCTCTTATCTCTTCCTCGCCCCTCAGGAGATGAAAGAGGATGCTTCCCTCCCTGAGTCTGGCCTTCATAATTCCATTCCATCACAACATGGCATCACTGTAGCACATAAATTTTCACCTACTTTTTGTAAGCTCCTGGTGTCTAGGAAATGGATCAGCTTTATTTAAGACATTGCCTATAATGCAGCTCCCTTCTCAACTTCTCTTTATAACTGCTGAACTGCTCCATCCTGCCTAAGGGTGCTCATGTGGGTCAAGAAGTAGGGCTTAATAAAGAATAAGTCTTGTTAGAACATCACAAAATATATCTGACTTCAGTGAGGTTCCAACCAAGGGGGATTATGTATAGGCAAGGGTAGTGGCCTACCACTTCTTAGCTATTTCGAAGATCATGATTCAGAACTGGTGAGTACATGGATGGAAGACCATCTAGGAATTTCTGGACTGTTGGCCACACAGGAAAATGAAAACACATCCTGGAAGAGGCAACAACAAACCACTTGTGTATCATGGATGGAGTCATTAGGAGTCAATCTTAGGAGTCAACCTAAGATGGCAAAATTTCTTCAGCTAACAGCATTAACTTCTTTGGTCAGTGATGAATGATCTCAAGCTTCACTTTTTTGTCTGACAACATTCTCATAAACATTGATTTGAAATTATAGAAAAAGAATGATGGTTGTCATTGGGAGTATTGCCCAAATCAAATTTGCCTTTCTAGAAATAAGTAGTCCTATTAGCATATATTTCGGCCCTAACTGGTTATATGGCAAAAATTGCAGCTTTGAACAACACCAGAAACAACTGCAAACCTTCTTAGGATGAATTAACAGCAACTAGAGGAAAAGCTAAGTTATTTTTCAGAGCCCAAGCACATGAGGTAAGACACAATTTCTGAGCAAGATATGGAGCTCCCTGTCAAAACAAAGAAGCCTAGCTTTTAAATAAACAAATACATAAAGTTTAGATTGACAATAGGGAGAATTTTAAAACCTGCATGAAAAACTTATTTGAAATGATATGGATTGATATAACTCAAGGCCTCACACCCACTTTGATCATCTAGAAGATTATTATATTGGAGAGCAATGTTTTCCTGCAGTTTATGGTTTCAAACCACCCAAAATTTAAAGAGAAAACAAGCTCATTTATGAATAACCCTCTTGTGTGTTTGTCTCAGATGAATGCAGTTTAAAGTCTTCTCTCATGAATGAGTTTTTTTTTTTCTTTTTCAGTTTTTGTTTTACTTAATCCCTTCCCACAAGCTTACAATTTTCTGAGGAAAGAAACTCAGCTTTAGAATTCATTAGATTTGACTGGCCTCCCTTCATGCTAATAAACCAAACAACAGGCTGTGATGAAAGGTTTGAGGAAAACAAGTTAGTGCCTTGTTAAATATCTTGTTAAGCTGCATAACTGGATAAGCTATGGAGCTGGACTTAGTGGTGACTCTGTGTGTGTGTGTGTTTCAATATTAGTCAGTCGTCCTGATATTCTGGAGTTGCGAATAGGGAATTTCCATCTCAGAACAACACTTAGATCTCCCTCCTTATAGAAGAATGAATAATCAAGGCTGGAAATTTATTAGAATAGAGGAAAAACATTCTGGTTTATTACTACAAACAGTCTGCTAATATCTTTCTAGATCTATTGGCTCTTTCTGTGTCTCATTCCTTAGTTGCATAGGGGCAATAGTTGTCCAAAAATGCACAAGGAAAAGAAAAATCTCCCCATTAGCACTGATTGAATTGTGTGTGGAATATGATTGTGTAAACTGAACTACTATTACCCAAATGAGTCTAAACATTTGAGTTTAAATGTCAGGTAGTGGCTAATTTCAGTAGATCTCTTGGAACTAGGCAAGTGGATAGTTTCATCTAATTATCATCTTATTGCCTATAGCTATGGTTCCTATAGCAGGGCCTTGGACTATCTGATGCAAAGTTCTAAGGCGGGATAAGCTTCCTAAATAGGTAATGTCTTCTTGCATGATCGAAGTCTGGGTAAAGTTAGGGTTAGGGTTAGGGTTAGGGTTAGGGTTAGGGCCGTTGAGGTTTTTGGTTCTGACATTCTGTCTATACTGAAATACTTAAATGTACATGTTCTCTTTCACATTCTTGGACTTTAGTTATGCTATCAAATGGATGTGCATTTATGGTTGGACTCTTGATGACTGACTTTGCTGATGAACCTCAGCTCAAGAGTCATCTGACAGCAGCCAACCAGGTGCCTCTGGGTTGCTCACAAGCAGGAGATGGCTGTTTTCTGTCATTGTTCTCTTGCAGGGATATTGGGAAGAAGCTGTTGCTGAGGTGAAGGAAACAAAAAGTCTTCAAAATTAATAGCCCTTGATAGATTTGTCCTCCATGAATGTTTCTAGTCTCTTTTTAAAGTTATCCTAGTGGTCATCCCCATGACTCGTGTGGATAAATTCCCAAGGTTAATTAGGCACTGTGTCAACAGGTATTCTCTGATCAAAATTCCTTTAAATCACCTTCATTGTATGAACCCTAATCTTAGTGTTCTACAGTGACAGAGAAATTTCTTCCTGTCCACTTTCTCCATGCCATACATAATTTTATATATCTCAGTCAGGTCTCACTTCAGTCACCTTTCTTCTCCAAGCTAACAGCTTCTAATTATTCTCTGTTTTTCTTAATATATTATTTCCATTGTGTTGTTCAGTAGATCTGATTATTATGATACAGAAAAAAAAACTGTATTATATTTAGATAGTAATCTGGATGGGCACTAAACAGAAACATGAGTACCCAGTGAAAAGGTCACTGAAGGAAATTAGGATATGATTAGAGATATCTTGCATACTAATGGTTATTTTATAACATCAAGTTGTAAGTACATATTTCTTTGTTGAGGCTGACATCAGTTTGCAATTTAAAAAGCTGTGTCAAAACCACTGACTCTTCTTTGCTTGATTCAACTTTGCAAATGTGAATAAAGCTTCTGACCTATTTACTTACCCTCCCCATCCTATATCATCTTTAGATTTTACAGGAAAAGTTGACACCAGATATTGAGTTGTACAAGCCAGAAGCAGGAAGAAGAGAGAAGCAGACACATGCTTGTGCAGTTGGAGAACTGACAAAGTGGACAAGGGAACATCCATATATGAAGAAACTATGTAAAAGGGTGGGTTTGAGTAGGGCCCTACAGCCTAAAAAGAAGCTTAGAAAAGGGGCATGGACCAAGGGAGGAAGAAGACACCTGGACTCCAGTTGAATTGATCTGTTGACTCCTGTTTTTCCCAGTACCTCTTTTCCACCTGATTCTGCCTCTGAGAAATTGAATGGTGACAGCATAACATCAGAATGCAGAAAGGAAGACACTTTATCTTAAAAACATATTCAGAGATATTACCTCTTAAATCTCATGCACACAACTTGCTCTGAGCACATAAAGGAATGCAGCTTGAATCTGGTGGCATAAGCATGCCAAGAAGAAATGAAATAGATGAATGGATGAGCTACTCATATTTTGGGATCAAATTAGCAGAGATGACATTGTGAGCATCCTGGGGCTAGATTTGGTATGGATAGCCAAGCAGATACAGGGTATCTTGGAAGAGTCCTTCCTGGAAGAAATTCCTTTGGTTTGGAGGCCAATATTTGGAAAAGACATTCTCAGGATTTCTTGGGTTAATTTTGACAGCAACACATTTGGAGTGTGGAGTTGACGTAAGGAATCAGGCTGCTAAGATGACATACCTTAGTATGGGATTCACAGAGTTGTGTCAGTGGAAAGGAAAGAATGTGTGGTTGTGTGTGTGAGCACGCATATGCACCCAAAGCTGAAATTGGCCACTATAACATATCCTTTCCATCCTCCATAAGTTGGGAATCTGAGATAAATCATGACAAGCTGCTGGCAGGATTAATGGGTTCTGAAGAATATCCACTATTAGAAAAACCCAGAGAACATTCCAAAAGCTGAGTCCTTCACAAAAAGCCCAGATAAGTGTTTCCACAGGAATACATACTTATGAATATCACATTAAAAACTGCCTTCAGCCAAACAGCCTCTATCAAAATGTTTCTTAGTTGGAACGTCTGAAAAATTAATGCCTTTTCTCTTTTGCTGAACTTCATTAATATATAGAATATGACTTCCCCTACATACCTCTTGCAGTTGCTACACACAGATCTATCTGATTCTCTGCCACATTGATTCCAAGCCTTGGCTGTTTAGCAGAACTTTTTAAAAGCAAATGTTGCTCACAGAGGTTCTATCAATGATTTCTAAAATGCGGGCTTAGAAATGTTAAAGTGTAATAAGAATAGCTGAAACTACCTTTCAGCTATTTGATTGTATTTGATGCAAATTTTTCTTATTTGTATGAAGAATGGGGAAGTCTGATGTAGCTGATAGGTAAGGATCTTAAAAACAAACAAGTCTGCCCGCTTGCCACGGACAGGTTAATTCATTTCCTCAAAGATGCACTTAGCCCTGGAAAGGGAAGTTGCCACCGAATGCATACTGTGAACACACACAGCTTGAAAACATCTGATTCCTTTCCCCCTTTTTTACTCTAGACAATTTCTAATCACATGCAAGATTTTTTTTTTTTTTTAAGTTTTAAGAGCTGCTGTGAAGAATGTAGGATGGGCTGTTGAAAAATTTAATAAATAAATAATAATAAATAAATAAATTTTGGGAGAGAGAAATCATCTCCCAAATTCCTTAGAGATTTGTTGTTGTTGTTGTTGCTGTTGTTGTTATTCCTTTGAAGGGTTCAGGGACACCCCCCCCCAGCTTCTTCTGAAGAATGCACAAATTCCTGCAAATATCCCCCAACCCCCAGTGATTCAACCCAACCTTTGTTAGAACCAAATTATGTAAATTGTTGAGCATGACCTAAGATTAAACACATCAGTCTAATTTATACCAAACCATCTAAACCAAAAATCCCTCTTTCTCCCAAAGGAGAAGAGCACTTACTTTCAGCTGTCTACTCAGCCAGTGCAAAGACAACTCTGATTCCTCAAGATGCTGAATACTTCCATTATTTGTCTGCCAGCAAAGTTAGTTCCAAGCAATAGGACAATACCAGCAATTGGCAAGGTAGAATTTGCAGTTTGGAGGCAAAGCTCGGAAATTAGCAATGCAAATGAAAATAATACCAGAGGTAGGGGCATTGATTTCCCATATTCTTTCCATTTAGTCATGCCCATCTATCAGTTCAATGTACCTTAGTAAGATGATAAGAGCCTCTAATTATTACCCTGCTTGCTAATGAATAGCTTCCCAGCAGAAATACCCCATTTTCCTCCCCGTTTGAATACCAATTCCACCCAGTTGGGATTACAAGCAATTCATGGAAGTGACATTGGCACATTAGAATCCTTACAAATTCAGGACATAAGATCTTGGAAACTTAGCACATTAGGAATTCCTCTAGAAGAACAGCTACATAGTGCACAGAATTAAAGGGATATTCCAAGGAGATGATCTAATGGGGGGAAAAAAATCTCTCTTTCTCTTACTTCCTCCCCTACCTCTCATTCCAATCTTATTTAAACTTAGATTACACTTTACTAGCAATTAACCAATAAGTTTATCTCAAGTTCACATTATACTCATGTGTGTTCACTCCTAAAGCTGTCCCCATTTCCATAAGAACAAAAATGTGAATCTAAATACTAATCCTCAAATGTCTTGACATGTTTTCTTCTAAAATACTCCTATTAATTTTTTTTCCCATAAAGCACACATTTAAAAAAATAATAATTTATGTCAAAATATACATTTCAAAATGTTTGGTGAAATTGGCAATAGGAATGAGCAACTGTGGATGGCAGGGGCCACAGATTGTCTGTGATGGAGAACTTTATGTGAAATGTTTGAAATGGGAGGGGGAGGAGGGGGAGGAGGAGGAGGAGGAGGAGGAGGAAGTCATCAAAATTTCTTTTAGGAAAGCATATGAAATACCAAGACTGACTGTGTGGCAGATATAAAAGCAACTGCAACTAAGATTTATGGAATTGTCCATACCTGTAAGGATTGATTGATTGATTTTGCACTCAGCAGCACTCCTCAAAAGTGCCAGGCGTTGCATCACAGAGCAGGAATGGCTACACAACCTAAATATCTTGCCAATGCTGTACAAGTGTGCAAATCAAAATGACCTGGGAGACATACTTCACAACTTTTTAGTGAAAAGAGTGGGAACATTTATGTTTTGAAGTTCATGGTTTATGTTTAAATGTTTGCACCTGAATGGCTCAAGCAGGCAAGCATAAAACATGGATGGGATGTATACTTTTTATGAAGAGCAACCTTCAAGTTATTTACAAGCTTTAGAAGACTTTTCAGGCTCCTTATTAAATGAAAACGAAAAACAAATATTTGGAAGGGATCCCAAAAAAATCTCTATGTATGCACTAATGTAATTTTGCTAATATACAAACATTTTTTCGTACCTGCTATGTCAGGTGTATAAAATGTTTATAAATATATTTCCCAGCAATATCATTACCTGGCAAGTTTTAGCTTATCAGTTTATTGAAATTGCCATTAATAACACATGACAGATTGTGTTATAGTAAAAAACAACAACAGCAACAGCAGAAGTCTTTCTGTATTTGCTGCTCTGTATATCATTAAATTTTCTGGATTAGACCAAGAGCTCATCAGCACTCAGAAGGATTTTACACTCTTGGCTTTTATCCTATATTTAAGAGTACCCAGAGTTGGTGGGGGGCGGTTTTGGGGGGGTGGCTTTATACATTCTTTACTCTCAATGGACTGTAAGGAACTGAATGCAGTTTTCGCCTGCTTTTGTTTAGATTTCTCTTTGGAATCATGTGACAATAATGTTTGGAAACGAAAAATTGTTCCATCGTCATTTCTCTCCAGAAGAGTATTTTATTTTCAAAATATTATTGTCCAATTCTTTTGAAAGAGAAAACCAGATCATTGACTAAAGTACTTAAACAATTTTTGAGAATTCAATACCTATCAAGAGAGAAGTTTAAAGAACAAAAAGGAATGCATGAATCAATGTATGAATATAATATAATCAAGGATAGATGCCAAGGATAAAAAGGTATGGAGAGTTTCCTTTTTCCTTTTTTTCTTTCTTTGCTTACTGCTTTTTTTTCTGCACTTTGATAAACACTGCTTCTTTTCAAATGTTATAATGTAATGGCTATATATATGCAATACATTTTCTGAGAATAAAATCAGCACATAAGCAGTTGTTGTTGTTGTTGTTGTTCAGTCGTTAAGTCGTGTCCGACTCTTCGTGACCCCATGAACCATATTGCGCCAGGCCTTCCTATCTTTCACTGCCTCCCTGAGTTTGCTCAATTTCATGCTCATTGCTTCAGTGATGCTATCTAGCCATCTCATCCTCTGCCGTCCTCTTCTCCTTTGAAAACAAATATTTTGGATGATAAATTCCCTTGGTTGGAGGAAACACATAAGCCCAACTCAACCAAATCTCAGAGTCCACTTTGTCTTGACAGGCAACTTTCATAGCCTGAGCATTGGATTTACACAATGTTCATTTATGAAGGAATGTATTTTATCTCCAAAGACAGCCATCTAACTCACAACAGAAATAAAAACTCTAGTAGATCCAAAGAATATTCCTGCCACAAAGGCTTCTCAAGTCTTTGTGATAGTTTGCTCAAATCATCCCATCCCCTTCCCTCACCAAGTATTAATTCCTCATCCTCTTCCAAATCTGCACTGCAAAGCTAGTGTTACTCACCTTACAATGCAGAAGTTTAAGTTTAATTTCTGGCCTCATTTCTTTGTCCTACCAGTTCATCAAAAGGAAATTATCATTTTATTTCTACACCAGGGAAATCTTTGCTTACTGAATTCCTGACTGAGAGATGACATCTAAGGGAATCCCTGGAATGCCCATGTATCTAGTGTTGGAAAGATCGGGTCTCTAGTCCCAACCATCAAAATATGATCCTACTTTAGCTTCTGAAGTTTGACACAGATCATTGCCTGAGGTGTCATAGGCTCTTTTGGCAGGAATGTGGGTGAATTACGGTACTTGGTACAGATCTGAGTGACTCTTGAAAGCATACGTGTTGTCTCTGAAGAAAAGCAAGTAAGATCAGAAAATGGTTATCTGTCAGTCTTGCAAAATTCTCATGGAAAAAAAAAGTCTCGTGAAGATGCAGACAGGGGAGCGAACAGAGGGGAAGAGAGAAACAGTATCAAAGATGCCTGTCAAACATTACTTTCAAAGCAGACAACATATCAAGTAAAACAGAATAATAGTAAAGTTTATTTTTTTCAAGAAATCAGAGCCAAATACCTACACAATGAGCATTTCAAGGTCAAAGCAAGCCAATCTCTCCCCCTCAGTGACACTGACTTTTTAACCAAGCTTTATAGTTTGACCAAAAGGTGTACAAAAATCTGTATTTTTTTTTCCATGAAGTTCTTATGGCTTCTTATCCTATTTTTTTCTGTAGTGTTACTCATGCACTATTTTTTTACTTAAAATAAAGTTTGTCTGGATTCATTGAAATTACACACATGGTTATGATGGAGAACAATAGTATAGTCTAAACATGAGGTCTAAAATCCTCCAATATGTTGAAAAATCTTGTTTAACAACCCAAGCACTAAATACAAAAATTAAGATAAAATATTAACTCTCCAGTCTTGTTTTTCTACCTTAGAAGCTTTGAGTAGGAAGAAAAATGAAAGGGTTAAACGCAAGGGAGTGAAGGACTGTGTAGGATTTATCGTCAAGAGCCTAGATGCCATTCTTGTCAAATGGTACTTCTGCATTACAAATAATACCTCAACTTCCTAATCTATTTATTAAACTCTAATACTTCTCATTAAACAATCAGTGACTCTGTTAGTATCTTTCTCATTGTGTTTTACAAATATGAGAGAATTAAGGCATCCTTCTGAATGGGTGCATAAATATTTCTGTTGTTTTCAAACTGTTTAGATACTGAAACATGACCCCAGGCTAGCTGTGCCCCTACACTGTGTATCCTCAGAAGAAGTTTTTCCCCAAGTTCCATGTCTCCATTTGCAACTTTCCAGAATGAAATACTGGTTTTAAAAGACGTTTTCTTTTCCGTTTTTTGGGGTTGGGAATCATTAACAGAGATTAGCTGGATAAATAGGGGGAAGTGATTTTTAAACTGTTTGCAAACCTAATGTGAAGAGCCCAGCCTTGCAAATTATCACATCTAATCAGGGGTGCATGCTTCACTGCTTCAGTAATTGTACTAGTATTAGTCAAATTCTTGTTGTCTCCTCATTAGCCATGAAAAGGAAATTCAAGATGTACTTCATTAGAGGATCCTGGAAATAAATGGTTTGGGAAAAAGGAAGGAAGAGATGTACTTGATATGCAAGGAACAACTGTGCAGAAGAAGACAAGAAGCAGCATAATTTAACTACTACGTTTGATCTCTTGCCTTAATCACTAAACCTGTTCTGTAACTGCTCCATTTTCAACATCTAACTTTGAATATTTATGGCAGGAAGGTGTTCCTTCAAACAACTGTATCTAAGTGGCCTGGTAGCATCTAAATATTTTTAATGTTCTATTTGTGATTTTTTTAAAAAAATATTTTATTTTATTTTATTTTGGTGACTTCGAGTCAGTGTTTGACTCCTGGCAACTACCTGGACGTGTCCCTGTAATTTTCTTGGCAAGATTTCGGAAGTGGTTTGCCATTGCCTCCTTCCTAGGGCTGAGAGAGAGGGACTGGCCCAAGGTCACCCAGCTGGCTTTGTGTCTAAAGCAGGATGAGAACTCACGGTCTCCCAGTTTCTAGCTTGATGCCTTAACCACTACACCAGACTGGCTCTTACTCAATCCAATTGGTGATTGGAAGAAGCAATATCAGCAGATCTTTCTAGAAAAGAAAGAAAGAAAGAAAGAAAGAAAGAAAGAAAGAAAGAAAGAAAGAAAGAAAGAAAGAAAGAAAGAAAGTTAGTTTGCAGTTCTATGCCTGCGAAGGTATGTCCCATTGAAATGAATGGAGCTTGCTTCTAGGTAAACAGTGATAGGAGGATGGTCTTAGACTACTTGAATATTTATCTTTGGAATATTCCTTTTGGACCTCATGCCTTCTCCATGAGTTACTTCAGCTGTGGTGATGGAGAATTATATAGTACTAGTAATAGTAATGATAATAATCATACATTGTGCATAACATGTTCTGGTCTAAGAACCATATCTCCTTTATGCAGAAAGATGGAACACAAAAAGAAAGAGGAAGGCAAATTGCTGCCACTAGAGAGAGAAATAAAAAGACACTTCGGAGGGCAAATGAGAATAATCTGAAAGGCAAACTCTGATGTCCAAGGTCTGTAAAGTTTCCAGAAGTATCAAAACAGCCTTATCCCCATCTGTATTGCATTGATCTTTAATTATATCTTAGTCCTATTTGCATGAACCAATATATATTTATCTACTACTTCCATGGCTAGATTGCAAAAAAATCTGGATGAACACTAGGTGGCAGCAAAGGCCCTAACTCTTTATTGCCAGCTTGTGGCTGTCTGAATTACTGCAGCCCAGAATCAACAGCTTCATTTTATCCATAGATTTACTTTTGGGGGTCTATGATTATGCCGGTGCTTAGGGGCTACAAAGACTTAACTTTCTTTTAATGATTAGTGAACAGATTTGCAGGGACTACCATAGATAATTGAAAACAATCACAAAGAAAAGTACAAATCATTCAGTATTACATGTGTGGGCATGTGCCTGTCTACATGTTTATGTGTCCCAGCAGGTGGCAGTACTTAGCAAACATTGGCTGATTTTGAGAAGCTAAGCAGGGTCAGGTTGGGTTAGTACTTGGATGGGAGACCCCCCCCAAGATAATCACAGGGCTCTCAACTAGACTAGAAAGCAGGAAAAACATTCTGGAAAGAGGCCACGGCAAACCATTTCTGTATTGCTGCCAATAAAACTACAGTTACTGCCAAGAAAACTACATGTGTCCATGTAGATATAAGGAGCTTGTAGACACCTTTGGAATTCTGGTATTATATTTCTGCTAAGACTTTTAGCACAACTGCTCCTCGGGGTACTACACCAGCTGAGAGAGTGCTTTCATTGATGGGATGCAATGCACAGATGTGCATAGAACAAACTGTGCAGGTGGGCAGCTTCCGAGCAAGTACTCAGTGTCCTTACCAGCTGGGGTGGAGCACCTGAGGAGGTGCTTTAGAAGGCCATGAATATTACTGGAGAATAAACAATAGTGTGCTGTGGAAAACACAATCTTTTTCAAACATAAAATCATCAAACCAACCTACTGCATGACAGTAACTTCAACAGAAGATAATAGAAGGGGAGATTAACATTGTCAATTGCCTCTTGCCTTTGGAAGATTCTTTTAGCCAAATAATTGATGCCAACCCTACCAACTTTCACTGAACTGATGCCACTTGATGGATAATTATGGGGGGCTCCCGGGATGTCACCCCCAACTTTAACTGCAATTGTAAGCTGCATTTTGATTGTCTACCTTGGACTATGGGGGCATGGCAGTGATGCAAAAACACTATATTGGGTAAAGTCCAACATTTTATTGGAGGGAGAATGTTTGTTTTATGGTTTTTGTTTTTGTTTTTTTTGGTGGGGAGGATATAAAACTCAAAAAGGCTTGATAAGCCTTCAGAGGCTCAGCACACCTATTCTGATGCAGAAGAAGAAAAAGAAGGAGAAGAATCATGCGCCACATTTCAGCGACACAATACTTAATACACAATATGCAACACAATACTCCAGGAGTTGCAAAACTGGACAAGAAGAAAACCTTCTGTAGGTTGTAATGCAACTATCCTGAAGCAGTTAAGTTAGCTGTCCCAGTGGCCAGATCTGCAGATGCTGGGGCTGATACCTAAGGTGGACAGAATTGCTGGAGCCATAGTTTCTATTTACAAACCCCACTGCCATGCTGTACACAGAAATGTCCCCACCTGTGAATTTGCTATTACTCTGCCCAAAATGAACTGAATCTCTGTTTCATCACTGATTTCTCCCTTGCTTAGTGGTATCTCTTCTCGTTCTTCAATATATTAGCTCTTGGCCAGCCAATTCCCCCCTCCAGGCACAATTTTAGGAGCCAAATGTTTTCCTGGCATCTGATGAAAGAAGAAACAGACATTCATGTCATCCTGTTAATGATGAAGCACACAACTTCCTGAATAGTGTTGTCCAGAATCAGACTGATGTTAGGAGCATCACGGCATTGCAGCACAAGTCCCAACCTTTTTTTTTACAGGTGTAACACTGCATGGGCAACCCAAAAAGAGAGCTTGTGATATGATGTTGTGATGGTGGTTTCATCAGAATGATGGTAAATTACTGCAGATGCCATTTATCTTTTCTAGTGGGTCCATCTAGCCATTAAACACCCTACCTCCATTCTATTTTAAGACATGAAATGAAGTCACCTTTGGAAAAAAATGGCCTTCAAGGACAGGAATCAACAAGAAATACTGCTTTGTAGCCTCTCCTGGGCAGGCATGCAGAAGAATATCATGATATCAAATCATGCTGAGAGGTCTCCCGGAACCAATAAATCAAAGCTATGTCTTTTATCAGCTTCATTTGCCTGGTTCCTTGGATCCCCACTTAATAATAAGGACTTGGCCATTATCTATGTGCTACTAAACTCTCAGATAGTTATCTTGTAGTAGAGCTGCCCATGAAGACAATCCAAATGCTCCAGTGAGACTTTAATTATGCCACATAATCTGATAGGGCAGAGCACAGAGAACAAATTTTCTATTTCAGTAAAACTAGAGTTCAGGGCAGTTCTATGCTCTGAAATGAACGGGTCTTCGTTGGGCTAAGGCATGGCTTGTTTTACTAATCAGCCCTCTCCACCTTCTGAAATAACGTTGCTTTAGCAGATTCCTGACTTTTTGTTATTACTTAGGAAATGAGGTTTAAAGGAAGCTAATTTCTTAAACAAGCAAGCAAAACAAGGCAGGGCTTGTAGCTACAGGGATGCATTATTAGCTAGCTTGGTCCAGAGCACGCTGTCCCTTTGAGAAAGGCAGAAATAGTGACCCACACTTCCTCTGGCTGGAAAGGAGGCAGAACTTGCTTCCACGTTCTCTTTGCCTGGGACTGCTGTCAAAGGGAACCTTGGATGACTTGAGATATGAGTATGGGAAGGATCTCCTACCAGGACTTCTTTCTTGAAGGCCTGGGCACCTGTCCATTTTGTCCTCCTGGTCTGGGAGTGATGCTCTGAGTCTATGTTTCTTTCCAGTCAGGGAAGGGGAAGCCATGGCTGGGCTTTCCAGCTGGGCTGCAGAAGCCCAAAGAAATGCTAAGCTTGTCTCCATTGCTGCAGCTACAGTGAGATAAAACAGAAGTTCAGCTGCAGCAAGAAGAGCTGTGGAACCCAGTTTGCTGGCTGGTGGGGTGGGGAAGGAATCCTGGGCTGTAATGCTGTTCCAGGCTGGTGGCAGGTGTGCTCTGTGGCTTAGGTGCACTCTGCCCAGGGAACAAGCCTGGAGATTGACACTGGGAGCCTGCAGACTGTGCTCAGCAGGGAACCTCTGCTGGGGCAAACCTGGTGCTCGGATCTCAGGTGGAGAGAACCTTCAAGAAGCAGGGGGTGCCTCTGAGTAGGTCCACTCTGAAATGCTTCCATGGGCATTTCAGTGGCAACCAGGAACTTGCAACTTGCAAAAGCCCTGCATGTTGGGTTGGCTTAACCTTCCTGAGCCTGGGGCCTCGGGGTAGAACTGACTACAGAACACATCACCTCCACCCCCAGTTTCCACCCTTTATGATTCTACGAACAAGACGCCAAACTTTTTTGGAATTTGTTGTTGCCTAATTTAGATAACACCCCAGGTAGTTAGCTCGTTTTGCAACTGAACTGAGTTTATGTTCAAGTAAAGATCCTAGTCTGCATATGGCAATTAAATCAGGTGTCTGTTAAAGTGAAACGAATTTTGATTTATTTCTCTCCCTGGCTGTGCAGGAGGAAGGAAAAATGCAAGTCTGATGCTTTTTGCTTTGGTAACATATCTATCTATCTATCTATCTATCTATCTATCTATCTATCTATCTATCTATCATATTTATATAGCCACCTATCACACACAAGGTGTCTCTGGGTGGCGTACAACAATTAAAAAAGAATAAATACACTAAAAACAATTACAAATTAAAGAAAAAAACTGTAAAATATGTAGTGCTGCCCTTCATTATTCTGTTGTTTAGGGCTGTCATAAGATCCACAAGTTTTGTAATATTTTTTCATGGCCTATTTTTCATTCAATTTTATTCCCATCTTCTACTCCTTTTATTCATGTGTCCCATACTTTTAAATATCTTTTTTGGGGGGAAATGGCAAACATGACTTTGAGTCCAAGTTTGTGGTGGCCGCAGTAGTAATGTAGATGATGAGGATGTTGTCATTTCAGATGAAATTGTTTTAACTGCTTTGCTTCAAATACCTGGAAAGATTCTCTCTGGTCTTGTGAATTTGGTGGCCCTGTAAATCAGAGTCACACATTCTTGGCAATTTCTTCAAATCATCTCATCTTTCCTAACCATAACAGTTAGTCACAGTTATCATAACTAGCTGCTAAATAAGCCTAAACAAGTGGATAGCATTGTAAAAATCACGAAGCTAAGCTTGCATTAAAAGATGCATGATGAGAAAGTACTGGATTTTGCTCTGAGTTACTCTTTGTGAAAAAAAAAGAATGCCATTCAGGCTTGCAGATCATCCCACATATGCTACCTTTTATCTAATGTTTCCGTATTTAAAATAGAATACACATATGAAGTTTGACACTTCAAAACACAAGGTGAAAACTATTCCACATCTGTGTGACCTCGGCTGTTTTCCACTCCACTATCATCTAATGAGAAATAATTTAGAATAATGAGAGAGAGAAAAAGGGCAGCAGTTATACGCTTCTATGAATTATAGACAAAACTGTCAAAATACAAGTGTTCTATAACATGAGGAACAGGGTACATGTCATACTTCCTCCTTCAATTCCCTTTCAAAGCTATTGTTGGAGCTCCACATGTCACTGACAACCACAACATATCCTATTATTTTAGTACACAACACTAACAGGGTACCATTAGCACCTAATCATTTCAAACAGAATTCCTCCATACCTTTGGTTCTACATGCTCTGAAATTCTTTTTTCATTTCTAGTTATTAGCATTCTCAAAGATTCACCATGGTTGGTCCAGATTTTGAAACATTAATGCAAAAGTTGACTTTCACCCATGAATTTCACCCAAATATGTCCTATATGTTGGATTTACTCTGTCCCTCTCCCTGCCAGCTGCTTGAGAAAAGATCTCAGTGTTTAAATAGCTGAAAAGTTTCAGTCTTTTGTGATTCTGCTTTTGCTTTGAAGTTAAAAGGAATGTTGGCATACTCCTTGAGGTCTGGGTTAGCCTTGGAAGATAACATTCAGTGTTTTGGACAATTATCGGTTTGTAAGTCAGTTTGAGTGGAAAACCAATTCTAGAGATGAATCCAGTCCATTTCTGTGAAACTTAAAAAAGGGCAAAGTCTCCTTCAGGTCAAACTCAACTCCTGTGACTGTGGAAATTATTTGGTAACAGTGCAGAAGCCTCCTTCTGGAACGAGTTCTTGATGTTCTCCCATCCTAGTACTAATAAGGTTCTGTTACTGAGCTTTTTGAGATGGCCAAATATGGCTAGGTGTTAACAATATAAACATAAGCAAGATAGGTGGCTCAGAAGCCTACTGTGTGATTCCTACCCAATGAATAAAAAATGGGGATAGGAGTGGGGAAAAACAGAACAGAAAGCACAACAGCACAAATAAAATCAGAAACAGATATTGGAGAGCTACAGATCTGTTCAAATAAGGGCTGGGTGGTTTCTGTTCAAAAACTAGGATTACAGGTGAAACTTGAAAAATTAGAATATCGTGCAAATGTTCATTTACGTCAGTATGGCAACTCAAAGGTGAAACCAATATATGAGATAGACGCATTACATGCAAAGCGAGATATGTCAAGCCTTACTTTGGTATAATTGTGATGATTATGGCGTACAGCTTATGAAAACCCCAAATTCACAATCTCAGAAAATTAGAATATTACATGACATCAATAACACAAGGATTGGAAATAGAACAATATCAGACCTCTGCAAAGTATAAGCATGCATATGTACTCAGTACTTGGTTTGGGCCCCTTCTGCAGCAATGACTGCCACAATGCGACATGGCATGGATGCTATCAGCCTGTGGCACTGCTGAGGTGTTATGGAAGACCAGGATGCTTCAATAGCGGCCTTCAGCTCCGCTGCATTGTTGGGTCTCATGTCCCTCATCTTTCTCTAGGCAATGCCCCATAGATTCTCTATGGGGTTCAGGTCAGGCGAGTTTTCTGGCCAATCAAGCACAGTAATCCCATGGTCATTGAACCAGGTTTTGGTACTTTTGGCAGTGTGGGCAGGTGCCAAGTCCTGCTGGAAAATGAAGTCAGCATCCCCATAAAGCTCGTCTGTGGAAGGAAGCATGAAGTGCTCCAAAATCTCCTGGTAGATGGCCGTGTTGACCCTGGACTTAATGAAGGACAGTGGACCAACACCAGCAGATGACATGGCTCCCCAAATCAACAAAGACTGTGGAAACTTCACACTGGACTTCAAGCATCGTGCATTGTGTGCCCCTCCATTCTTCCTCCAGACTCTGGGTCCTTGGTTCCCAAATGAGATGCAAAAGTTGCTCTCATCAGAAAAGAGGACTTTGGACCACTGGGCAACAGACCAGTTCTTTTGTTCTGTAGCCCAGGTAAGACGCTTCTGACGTTGTTTGTTGTTCAGGAGCGGCTTGAGAAGAGGAATACGACATTTGAAGCCCATGTCCAGGATCCGTCTGTGTGTGGTGGCTCTTGATGCACTAACTCCAGCCTCAGTCCACTCCTTGTGAAAGTCCCCAACACTTTTGAATGGCCTTTTCCTGACAGTCCTCTCCAGGCTGCGGTCATCCCTGCTGCTTGTGCACCTTTTTCTACCACACTTTTCCCTTCCACATAACCTTCTATTGATGTGCTTTGATACAGCACTTTGGGAACATCCAACTTCTTTTGCAATGAACTTTTGGGGCTTTCCCTCCTTATGGAGGGTGTCAATGATGGTTTTCTGCACAACTGTCAGGTCAGCAGTCTTTCCCATGCTTGTGATTCCTCCTGAACCAGCCTGAGAGACCATTGAAAGGCTCAGGAACCCTTTGCAGGTGTTATGGATTCATTAGCTGATTAGAGTGGGACACTTTGAGCCTCGAATATTGAACCTTTTCACACTATCCTAATTTTCTGAGATTGTGAATTTGGGGTTTTCATAAGCTGTACGCCATAATCATCACAATTATACCAAAGTAAGGCTTGACATATCTCGCTTTGCATGTAATGCGTCTATCTCATATATTGGTTTCACCTTTTGAGTTGCCATACTGACATAAATGAACATTTGCACAATATTCTAATTTTTCGAGTTTCCCCTGTAGAAGTGCTTGTTTGAGAACTGGTGAGTAATTTCTGAGGTGGGGACCCCATCATCTTGCTAGCTACCCAGCTGGAATGAAGAAAGGAAGAAGAGCTGCTGCTGCAACAAAACAAACCTTGTTCTCCAACGACCTTTGGGGGATGCAAACTGGTCCCCTTGGAGGGCAAAAGTGCCCTGTTACTCTCTGAGATGGGGGTTCAAAACAAATAGCAAGCACGGTAATCAGTGAGCAGGAAATGGATCCTCCAGTTGATTGCTACAACCACAGGAAGATGGAGAATCTGATTTTCTGATGGAGCCATTTGCAATCCTCTGTGTTGTGCTGCCAGTTTCTCTGCTGCCTTACAGCAAATGTCATCTTCAGACGACGTTTCTCTTGGAACAAAGGTAGAGCAGAAATTGGGGGATATTTCGAGGAAGGAGCAGAGATTCTATGACTTCATTTGTGGAAAAGTTGTAGGACTTTTTCCTCCTCTTAACTGGATTCTCAAAGGTGTTCTTTATTTTTGTCTCTTTAGATTTTAAACACATTTTGGGCCTGACGTAAAGTTGCCCTAGGTTAAAGTGGGCATTTTAAAAGGGGATTGGGAGATTGCAGCTGGGCTGACCTCCCCCACTCAGAATGGCAACATTGGCAGGGTACCCAATAGCTTTTTCACTTCTAGTGAAAGCTGCTCTGGGGAAAAAAAAAAAAGGAAGACAAAATAATGTCACCAAGATTTTCCCTCTTCCTCAACTGTAACCCAGCAATTACTCCAGCAGCAGCAACAGAGATTCTAGGTGGTTATTGAAAAAAAAATGTACTGGCCAAAAATAAAGCAGGCCTCTAAGTCTGCTTGCTTCTTTTTTTTTTCCTGCTCTCCAAATTATTTTCCCCTTTGATTTAGCAACTTGAAGGTAGGCAGTAACATTTTAACTGAACTTTGTTAACAGCTCCAAGAACGTGATGAGCAAGGCTAAGAAAAATGCTTTCAATAAATAAGCAAAATCCCGATTCTAAACAGACATTTATTTCTCAGCAGTTCAGATGTTAATGCAAGTTATTTTGAATATTAACATTTGGACACAACCTGAAATCATTTCAGTGTTGATTAATATGTAGCACTATTTGTGGTAAACTTTCAGGAAAGCTATTTCTGGGTTCAGGTTATGCTTTGGGAAAGATTCAGGACATCAGGTCATAAGGTAGTGGTGGAATCTGAATAGTCATTGTAATGGTGCGGCTGAAATGGATGGCATTTTGTGTACAAATATCTCTTTTTAACAACTTCTGCATATTGAATGTCAATAGGAGGACACACCAATCATTATGAAATTATTACACCACATGTAACCTGATAGATAGATAGATAGATAGATAGATAGATAGATAGATAGATAGATAGATACAGAGAGAGAGAGAGAGAGAGAGAGTTTGGTAATGCCATTAAAAAAATTATCCAATTAGGTTGGCAAGCATGAATAAGAACATAGATCTTCTAAGATTGCTTGTTTCTTTCAATTCTCTCTCTCTCTCTCTTCACTGTTCCTTTTTGAAACTCAAGATCCGCATTTGGTGTTATCAAAACAATGGCCTTTCCCCTTCATGTATCATCTACATATAATTTACAGTACTATCTTAATATTTTCTCTGTCACCCATAGTTTCTTTCTTTCTCTTTTTTCATGATTTGAATTGTATTAACCAATTACCTTTAAAGTTTAACAGAGGTGTGTTTTGATTGGGAAATGGATATGAAATGTCTTATAAGCTTTTAATCATCTATTAGGATATATTTGTCATATGGTATTTCAGATGTATTGGCTATCTGTATTTTACTCCTTATATTACTGCTTATATTTATGTTTCCTTAAAATCTTCATGAATATATTAGCTTTTTGGGGTGGAGGTGGGAAAGAGAGAGAATGAGAGAGAGAGAGAGACAGAGAGTGTATTCGTGTGTGTGTGTGCGTGTGTGATTTATATAGCCACCCATCTCACACAAGTGACTTTGGGTGGCTTACAAAGGTTAAAACACAGAAAACCCACTACATATACGCTCCCACCATCCAAAGATAAACAAAGACCTTCAGTATATAACTACTATCAAATACAGTGGAACCTCGGTTCACGAACGCTTCTGTTCACGAACAATTCGGGTCACGACCAGCTCCGGCCGCAAAAATTTACCTCCGGTCGCGAACGCCGGATCGGGTGACGAACAGGATCTGTGGCCATTTTCCCTCCTGTGTCACGTGGTCGCAGCTTCCTGTAGGGAGGGGACTCTCTCTCCAAGCAGGAACCGCGGCCATTTTCCCTCCCGTGTCACGTGGTCGCGACTTCCTGTAGGGAGGGGACTCTCCCTCCAAGCAGGAAGCACGGCCATTTTCCCTCCTGAGCAAGGTTAGCTTTCTCTCTCTTCGTACTGTACTTTGTGTCATATTTTTGCAGTTTAAAAAAAAAAAAACATGGTTCAGAACGGATTAACCGTATTTACATTGAACCTTATGGGGAAATTTGACTCGGGTCGTGACCAGAAATCGGTTGGCGACCAAATTTGGGGTTGGAATGGATTAACTGTATTTACATTGAACCTTATGGGAAAATTTGATTCTGGTCGTGACCATTTCGGGTTGCAACCAGAGTCGCAGAACGAATTAAATTCGTGAACCGAGGTTCCACTGTATTATTGAGATGACAATATGTCATGCCACGTATATACAATATTTTATAAATTAATTTAGCGTTAGCAATATCAGGTACCAGAATAAAAATATTAGAAATAATTACTATCCAAAGAGTTTTACCATGATTAACATTCTTAACATTATTATGGCCCAAGCTGAAGGAATGAATAATTATGGCATTTAAAGTAGTTCTGATGGAAAGGGGAGAAATGTTAGCATAATTAAAACTTTGAAAATGTGGATGCTCCATTCTATGGTAATTAATTCAGTGCAAAAGAAGAAAAAAGCACATTGGGAAAAAAAGAGAGAGATGGTTCTCTATAAAGGAAAATTTCCTGCTTTCAATGATCACTGAGAGGTGGAGAAAGCCAGTGCCTTACAGGAATGGGTGTACTTTGTACTCACTGCCTCTACTACCGATAGCAGTGTGTTTGTCCATCCATCTTTTAAATGATTCCAGCTATCTCACAAAGTCCTCCTCATATTATTCTTCATGTGACATAGCCTGAAAGCAATATGATCTATCCTCTGAATCAAATGTATTTTCTTAATTGAATCATCTTGTCTGTTTGAAATGCTGAACAGAATCGCATGCTTCAGAATCAATCCGGGCAACTTCCAAGCATATATGGAGGCTGTTTTTTCCCCCTTCCTTTTCCTGAACCATTTGAGAAATCCAGCTTGAATATATTGAATTTGCAAATTCGGTTCAGACATTCCAAGTAGATCAACATTTTAAACTGGATTGGAAGACCAGGTTTTGTCAAGTTTCTGAATTTGTCCACTAAAATTCCAGAATTTGAGAGAGGATGGCATAAAGGTGCTGGCAGGCATTGTTGTCGCAGATACCCTTATTTATATATTTATGTTCAAAACATCCAAATAGCAAATTACAAAGCTATTCTAAAATTTGGCATTAGATAAAACAGGGTAACAAATGAAAGAATCGATACATATTACAGAAAACATTTGGAACTCCGGCTTTTTGATGTGTTACTAAAGACCTTGTTTTTGTAGCCAGTTACATTTAAAAAAATCATTCTGGCTTGGCTACTGTGGAGCAAGCTGCCGTGGTCATGACCATGCTCCTGGCTGTTGTTGCTGTTTCGGCAGAGGGGGAACTGGCTGGGGAAAGTGAGGAACAGAAGGGAAGATGCAGCCATGCCCTTTCCCAGGTACGTGGATCTGAATGACTTGCTTGCCTCTGGATTAAGAATAAGCATCTTTGAAGGAGGCTTTATTAGTTCACCACATGAGAAAAACCAAGAAAGGCAGGAGGGTATGCTTTAGGATAAAATAGACATAGGACTGGGTTGCAGTGATTTTTTTTATGGATGCTCAACAAAGGACCTTGTTGGGTTTATTTATGGTTAAGAGTGCTGCTTGCCAATTCCAATGCTCGGTTGTCAGAGAATTTTTGATTTGTTGAAACCAGAGACTTGCACACCTTCATTGAAGCACAAATTGGTTTATTGATTGGTACCAGAGGCAAAGAGATGCCTAAAAAGGGGAGGGGTATGGGCCCCTTTTATAGACTTATGCAGATTAGAACATACATTTAATTGGTTTCTGATTTATTTATTGGGTTAGGGCATAGGTGTATTAATGTGCATGGTAATAAGGGGAGGTAGATGAGGTAATGGGTCTGAATACCATGGCCCTTAGGTTGAAACAAGAGGTTCAAGAATCCATATTTTTCTAGTCACTATGTTAAAGCCTTGGAGTTCCCTGCACTAGTTGTTATTTCTAACCTGCCCTAGTTAACACTTTCACTAACTTGTTACAGCTTGCAACATTTAATGCTGAGCTGGGCGTTTTTGTTTCACCAGTTATATTTGAGTCAGAGGCTTTTTGAGCTTCATCCTCCCTCCCCCCCAGAAAAAATCTATACTTCACTGTCATAGACACCAACACTCATGTCAGGACTTAATTTCCAGCAGCAATCACTTTTGCTACATTCTTCAGCTTTTATTACCTCTTTAATTTAGAAGAAGAGAGGAGGCAAAGTATATTGCAAGGGGTAGGGAAATAGATACCTTTGGTCAAAAGTAAACTCTAAAAAATAAGTTTCCAATTTTCTCTTTCTAAATTTCCACCGTAATTCCAGCAAGCATCTTAATATTGAGAAGTTCTATTTAATTTGAATTAAATTTATAAGGAGGGCACTAAAAATGCATATGAGTAATTAATGATGGGAAATGAAGGATTTAGAACAGGAAATTAACAGAAGGGAAACAGATGAATATTCAGGGCAACCTGGGTGCAGACTGAACAAAAAACATGGTCTTCCTATTTTCAATGGATTCAGGTGAGGAAAGTGAAAGGACTATCTGGGATTGACAGTTGATAATAAGTTATCAATAATAAATTCAAGCTCAAACTCAACACATCTGAGATTGTTTTACCAGTGGGGAAGTCACAATCCTTTAAAGCAATCTGGTTCTCTGCTTGGGAGTTTGGATGAATTCAGCTTTTAGAGCTAATTGAATCTATGGCTTGTAGCACCTTTAAATCCAGGTTTGGCAGATGATAATAGGGCACATATTATCCAAGTCTCAAGCCTGAACTTTATAGTAATGCATTCCTAGGGAGGGAAGAACATTTTTATACCCTCCCATTCCATATATTCTAACATGATTTACAACTGAGAGCATTGTGGTGTATTGAAATCTGCAGTTTCCAGACTTTTGCAGTAAGCCTTACAACACAAAAATGAGGACAGAAATTGACATATTTAGGGAAAATACACACAACAATATTTGGAGGGAAATATGCACCAAGACGCACTATACTAGTGAAATAACACCAGCAAAAAGTGAGCAGCATAAGAAAAACATTTAGAGGGGGAAAAATGCATATGAACAAAAATACATGAAAATCTGCTTGAGTTCTGTGCTGAGGGTTTCTTTTTTGGGGGAGGGGACGGTTGCTGAATTCCCAAATCAGTGCCGAAATAAGCCCAGGCTGAGTTTAAAGCCACGGAAATAAAACTGGAAGTGACAGCTTTGGCCAATTCTAATTTTGCAGACTTGTCTGCACGTTCCATTAATGCAAAATGCATCTCTTTGGAGGCGGCTTTAAAGGCTATATTTCACTCGTAGAAACGTAGCAAATACCTTGCCAATCTGTTTCTAGACTCAGTTCAAAGGGTTCATCATTACATAAATATATTCAGCTGAGAGAACAGGGATGGACAACCCACCGTCTCCCACATAGAATATTCCCTTTAATAATACTTGCTTGACATTAACAGTGATCTAATTTTACTGCTTTTTTTTTTTTTGCTGTCTTTTAAGCTTTTTCTTGAGACTCTTCCGCATGATAAATATCTCATTTCCTAGAAAATTGCTCTTCTTTATCATTTGGTTATAGAATCTTTTTTTAAAAAAAATACATTTATACTATATTGAGAAGGAATAGAAGGAACACTAGTTGTTGTTGTTGTTGTCAGTACTACTCTTAACAGAGAGTTTCTTTAGATTTGCTGAGAATATGGTAAAGGCCCCAGATAAGGTATCTAATCTTCCTGAAAGAGGAGAGGGAGATTTCGTTGAGACTGACAGCTTTTTAGAGTGATGTGATTTTCATTCTATCTCATTGCACATCACTGTGGGAAGTTTAAACTGAACTCTTACTGCTGGAATAAAAACTCCATTTGGCATACAGTATATTTTTCAAAGACGATGCTGGTCTAAGATCATTATATACTTTAAAAAAAACTGCTTTTCATTAGCAGCTTGCATCATCTAGAGATACTTGACTTTACTGAAGTGAATGTGAAATAGGTAGAAATTCAGTGACTAGGTATTCTAGTAAGTAGATAAGTAAGTCATATCAATAGAATAATTAAACTCCTTCCTTCAAAGCTCATGCACAGAATCACAGGATTCATGAGTCTGAAGAGACTTTAGAGGTCTAGGCCCAACCTTCAGAACAGGAATTACTGACTTATTTGCAAGGCTTATATATAATGGCCATTATCAGGATCTGAGCATCCTGAAACCATCAGCATAGCACATCTTCAGAGCTATCTATGAGCTGACCAGTGTAAGGAATGTGGATATTCCAACTGAAAGAAATTGATACCCATGGCACAGAATGTCTTGCAACCTGATCTGTTTAAAGAGAATCCTTTGAAAAGAACAGAATTTCCTGGCCTTTAGAATGTATTCTTTTAACATTCTTCATTGAAAAGTTAATATTGAATTCTGGCATATAGCCACACATTTACAGGATGTGAACTAACTCTTCTCTTTACTTATAGCAGAATATTTAATGTGGGAAATCTGTTTGTACATTCTGATCTGAATTTAACTCACCAACAGTTTGAGATGCTGCATTCAATATGTATGGATGTTAACATATGTGTCCCTTTGCAATATGTAAAAATTATTTCATGTATTCTGAATTCCATCAAAGTATCCATCAAAATAATACACAATATGTATAAAGATACACACACATACACTGATGCTCGCTGGATAATTGGGAAAGCCAAAGAATACCAAAACAAGTCAATATGTGCTTCATTGATTGTAGAAAAGACTTTGATCACATCAAACTGCAGAACGTGTTCAGAAAAATGGGGATCCCAGAGCATCTCATTGTCATCATGAGAAACTTATTCGCTGGTCAGGAAGCCACAGTATGGACAGAACATGGTGGAACAGACTGGTTCCAGGTTGGCAAAGGAGTACAACAAGGCTGCATATTCTCCCCTTGTTTATTCAACCTATGTGCTGAATATATATTAAGGAAAACTGGATTGGAACAAGATGAGCGTGGTTTTAAAACTGAAGGAAGAAACTTCAACAACCTGCACTATACAGATAACATTACTCTGACAGCTGAAAATGCAAAGGATCTATAAGGTCTAGTAATAAAAGATAAGGAACACGGTGAAAAAATGGGACTAAAATTAAATATAAAGAAGACCAAACTAATGACATTAGGTCAAACAACCAGCCTTAGAGTTGGCAGTGAAGATATTGAAGTGGTGGAGAGCTTCTGCCTTGTAGGATCAACCATCAACAGTAAAGGAACTAGCAGTCAAGAAATACACTGCAGACTAACACTTGGTAGAGAAGCCGTGAAGGCCTTGGAAAAGATATTCAGATGCCGTGATTTGTCTATACCTACAAAGATCAGAATCATGGAAGCCATGGTATTCCCTGTGACACTGTACTGTATGGAAGTGAAAGTTGGACTTTAAAGAAGCAGGCTCAGAAAAGTGTTGACACTTTTGAACTTTGGTGGTGAAGGAGACTCCTGAGAATACCATGGACAAGAGAGTTCTTACTCAAGGCACAAATGGCCAGGCTCAAATTATCTTACTTCAGATACATTATGCAAAGACCTAACTTTCTGGAAAAGACTCTAATGCTGGGAAATGTGGAAGGAAAGAGAAGAGGCTGACCAACAGTAAGGTGAATGGACTCAGTTACAGCAGCGATGAATACACCATTGGAAGACCTGAAAGGCCAGGTTAGGGACAGATCGTCATGGAGAAAATCTATTTATGTGGTCACTAAGAGTTAACACCAACTTGATGGCGCATAATCAGTCAATCAATCAATCAATCAATCCATCAATCAATAAGTGAATATAATATATGTTTTCATACATCAGTATGAGAAATTAGATGTAGGTCAAACTTCCAGAAAACTGAAAATAAGATTGACATAACATGGAGTACATTGTTTTGTTGAAAGTTCTCCCTTAACAGAGCATTTTTCAAAAGGGGGTTATAAATGTAACTCCATCAAATGAGAAATTATGATTAAGGTTTGGATGATCAGATCTGACTATTCTATACTGCAAGCAAAGTTTGTTTGTTTGTTTAACTTTTGAACTGAACATAGTTAGAGTTATAAAATGTAGACATATTGTATCATAGGACTGAAACAGAGGTTTAATGTTTAGGAAATATTGCACTAATGAGATTACTGTTACCATACCAGAGATGCACCAGAGTTGACTGAAAAAAAGTTTACCTTACACCCCAGATTGAGGTTATGAAATGGGCATTTGGGTCATATCAGGTAAACTATTTTGGAACATGGATATATATTAAAAGGTGTGAACAGTTTTATATCATATGTGCTTGTATTTTCATTCCAGATAATTTATATTTCTAAACATTTTCATGGTTGTAAGTAATGGGATAAGTAACTGTTGACTAAAAAACTGCTGTTACAAATTGCAGAGTTAAAATATTGATATGATTTGTGTTGCAGCTGTGCATATTCAGATCAAGGCAGACTTAAGGTAACAATTCTTCGAACCTCTGATGAAAGTACCTTATCAAAACATTTGAATACAGAGCATTTACAACATGTACACAGAGAGCACCATAAAACTTTCTAAAGTATTTAAATGCATAATATATGTTGAACACGTTTATTTGTTCACAATCTGTGCTTTGCATTTTTTCTATGATTTCACCACTTTATTTCCTGCTGCAGTGGTATTTTGGAGTCTAGTTTGGGTGACAAAATTGGGAATGTGTTGTTGGCCTTTTGGGGTTGGAAATCTGCTCCTTCTCTTTACTCCTCCCTATATTCATCACTTCTCCTCACTATCAGGATGTCCTCTGAACCAAGTGAAATCATTATATACAAAGCGTCATATTGGGGTATTTTGGGGAGAAGATTATGGCCACCACAAAGATGGTGACAGCTGCCATACAAAACATAGGTAGGAATGGAAAAGGAAAGTCAATATCTTCTTGTCCCCTTTTCTTTCCTGAAGCCCAACCATAAGTAAAAAAAAAAAATGGGCTGTCAATCCAGCTTTAGAAAGAGATGTGATTCAGAGCTCAGTGCACCTCTGAATATATTTGGTGGAGAACCAGAGAGTTAAAGTTGAGCAAGCAAAACAACTGCAGGGTTGATTAGCTCTGGTCAAGCTAGATGTGACTGGCACAGCCCCTGCCTGTCCCCAAATGCCGTGGGGCTGCCAGCAGTCTTCAGAAGTTAATTGCCTCAACTGCTGCTGCAGAAGAGGTGGGAGCATTGGCAAGCTGCCATTTTTAGCCCTTTCCCATTGAGTAACTATTGAGAAATATGGTTGGCTCAAGGTGGAAAAGAAAGGTTACTTGCAGAGTGTGCAAAAATACTGCTGATGGTTGGGGAGGTGAAGTTAGCAATCAGGTGAACATAACCTAAGAGGATAATGAGGCTTAAGTTCTCTGGCACAGGCCTTGACCTTGATAGTTTAAATATAAGGGCCCCTGTCAATTACGTCCATCTCAATGAAAAATACTGCTATCTAGAAGATTGCATTTGTGTATTATAAATGCAGCATCCTGTTAACAAATGACTTCTAGGATATACCCCATCTTGCAGTAGAGAGAGGTAAAGCAAATACATTAATTGCTTGGTGTTTACACCGTCTTGCTATTCAACCCTCTGTTAAACAGTATTAATTACTGATTCCTTCTAAAAAAAAAAACTTTAATAATTACCCTATTGGAGGGCCTCTACGTCCAAGAAAAATGTCTCTCTCATGGGTGTATGAGCGAGGAGGGGGAAAGAATGTCAATAGCTGAATTTCTGAAGCACTTTATTGCAAGCTAGTTTGTCGGCATGGTGGGCACGTGACAACCTGAAATGGCTGGTTTCCCTACAGAATGTTCCACTGGGGATAGCATAATGCATGGAACAGCTCATGGTTTGTGTCTGATGGTAAAAATCAATGGTCTTCTTCATTGAAAGGTGCCCTTGGGGGACCAAAAGGCAGTGAATAGCTGATTAGTTTGTGTGCACACACTGGCAGATGATAAAGCTGAGCTGAAATCGGCTGTATGCCATAATAAAATAGCCAGCCCTATCTTTAAAGCTACTCTATGCACTCATATCTTAGGGGAATATCCCTCCATTAACCAAAGCCATGCTGTAACTCATCTTTAACCACAGTAAGAAAATGCCAGGGAGTAGCAACTAATAATGATTTCCGAGGGCTACTGGTGCAAGGAAAGAGAGACAGAGAGGGAAAATGTTTCAAGATTTCTGAGACATTTCAAAGACTTGCTTGTAGTTGTCATTTATTGTTAACCTTTTTACCCTACAGTGAAGCATCCTTCCATGCATAGGTTCTCTGGGCAGGTTACAAATAATTAAAATATACACCACAGGTATATATATTTAAAAAATGCAATAATCCAGCCAGTTACACAAAATGCCTTAACAGCTAAAGAAGACAAGGAAGTATTTCTAATATGATATATCCTGCTTTTTAAAGACAAACTGTCAGTGAACAAAAAGGGAGAGAGAGAGAGAGAGGGAGGGAGGGAGAGAGAGAGGGAGGGAGGGAGGGAGAGAGAGACAGAGAGAGAGAGAAAGAAGAAGAAATTTTCTAGGAAATCTGGAATATAGAAAGTGAGTCGGTGGTATGTCATCTGTATTGTCTATTGTACTTATTACTGATTCTGAGAGTGCCTTGCAGATACCACTGAAAGTCTGTCCCACAATGACTGATCTCTGCTTGTTAAAACATCACAGGAACAGCAGGTTGAAGCAGGAGGCAAGTAAGAAGTTCCAAACTTCTGCCCTCTAGATCTGTTCAGACACAGTTTCTGGAATTCTGTTAGTTGAAGTCCCAACACATCCAGATGATAAACAAGAATGAGGTTCCCCACAAATTGCTAACATTCATAAGGATGCTTATAGAAACAATAAAATGATAGAAAACAGAAGCTTGAGGGCAAAAGTTAGAAAAGCAGTGCAAAAGTTAAGCCTGCTGAAGGTAACCCCAAATGTATCATGGGACAAGGCAAAAGGCTAGTAGACAGGAAAGAAGAAATGAGAAGCTGTGATTAGAATTGATGCTGGTAAATAACAGCTACTGTTGCAATATGGTAAATATAGATTAGTACAGGTGTTAGAAATGTTTATGTAATCTTAAATATGTCAAATATTGCTGATCATTATAAAATATTGTATAAGAAATAGTAGAAACAGCAGTTAGAAATCATCATCCAAGGGAAAGGTCAAACCGTGATCACAATGAATTAGGGTGAGATAACAGAATTATAAAGGACCACTGAACATCAAGGTGGTTACACAAGCTTTGAGAGAGATCTCCTTGTGTCTTTTTTTCTGCGCAGAATAAAGTTTGCTTCAATCTCCACCTTGGTGTGTTTCTTTGGGCGTTTAGCACACCAGGACTGAACCCAGATTTGGGCTGGGACAGCAAAGAAGACACCAAGTTAGGGAAAGCTGATGAAAAAGGTGGCTGGTTAATATGCTTATCTCTATCTCTATTGTGCTCACCCTCCCTCCCTCCCTCTAAACAAAATTGGATCTAGTTAGTACTTGGATGACAGATTATCATAAAGCCAAGAGCTATAAACTAGATTTGGAAGTTGAGATGGGACAGGGGAATCTTGGCAGAAGACAATGACAAACCACTTCCATATTGTTCTCAAGGAAACAACACCCATACGTTCAGACTACAGTCATGCAAAGTTCATGTTGATGTTTGCCTGTAAGTGTCTTTGGTAAGAGGCCCCCATCAGAGATGTTCTTCTTGCTTTGAAAAGTAGAATAGTTTCAACAAACACTTCTGTCTTTAAGATTTTCTTGACGTCTTAGGCAAAGGTATGTTGGCCTTCACAGCAGGGGCAAGAGTCTCATCTTCAACTTTCTGAATGAAAGAATGGTGTTGACCTTTGTTGTGAAGCAGATTGATATGAAGGCTAAGTTGGGCTGGAAGAATTCTTCAAATGCAGCAACTGATGCATAGGTAGCCAAGAAGGAAATGATAGTGCTACCCCAGAGTATGTAAATGTCAAAATGCTCTCACAACTAATAGTAAAGTGTGTCATTTCCAGCAGAAAACAGTTCACTTTTATGTGCCTGTACATGAAGAAGAGGAGCGGGGGGAGGCTTATTTTTAAAAGGCCCAAGATATCTGTCAATGAACATGAAGGAACTGAATGTCCACCCCCTGCACCCAATTCCCATTTGCAGGAAATCAACATAAGTATGCGTACACCTTTTTTGCATGGCTATGGCCTCAGGGCTATGCAGACAAGCCCCTGTGCAAGCAAGATTATGAACATTGGGTAAATTGAAGGGCTAACAGATTGGTGTTCATCTGAACTCTTGAAGACCATTTGACAAAGTTACAAGTCATAATGGAGACCAGTATGCTCCCTAAATATGGATGTTGACTATTACTTATATACTTTCTACATTTCTGATATTTGTTTAAATTAAACAGATTTCAAAATTTGTATTTCACTCGATTTCCATATTTAATATTTATCTATCAATATGTAAGTAACTTTGATATAAGGCATGGTCAGAATCAGAGGCACCAATTCCTAAAACAGAGAGGACTGGTCTGTATTACCCATCTTTGGTGGATTTCCAGACTTTCCATCATGCACTCCAAGGGGAAGTAGCCCTTGAAGATGGCTTGCAAAAATACTTTAGTGCTAGTCCTGGGAACTGATAAGTCCTCTGATTCATGGAGAATAAAATGGAGACACCCTCTCCAAGGAGATCATTCAAGACAGAAAGCTATTACACACCCAGGAGCATGGGCTTCTCAGAAGCAACTCAAGATGACTTCTAGAGTGGGAGAAGGACTTCACCTCTCCCTGGATATTCCTTTTCCTGGTGACAGCAGTGCTGATATTCATCCCATTGACAATCAGGAACCAACCCTCCTTATAGGTATCTCCCCCTCTGAGGACTATGGTGAGGTAACTACAACAGACCACAACTCTATGCATATAGGATGTTTGACCAGGATGGTCTAGGTTAGTGGAGCAGGTCAATGCAGTGCCAAGGGGGTGGCAAGAAGGATAATGGCTATCACATTGCCCTGATGTCATCAGGAAGATTACATAAATTGCATCATCTGCACAATGATTGCATGACCTCCATAATGTCATTGTCTGTGGCTTGTACCAGACGCCTAAGTGCAGTGGATCATGTGTGTATATTCACTGCATGTCATTCACATTGCTACTCAAAGCATCTGCTTTGTTCCCCTTAAGGACAGGGTCTGATCTTCTCTTCATGGAGGGCAGGAGTCGGCAAGTTCTGAAAGATAGAGGGTTGTGACTCAGCCTTCCAATTTTCTGGAGGATTGGAGGGGACAATCCAGGGTTGCCATGACATCACCCAAAAAGGCATGGTTAATTTTTGGGGCCAATGTTTTGTTTTTTGCTTTTTCAGGCAGGAAGGGTATGTTGGCCTTCACAGCAGGGGCAAGACTCTCATCTTCAACTTTCTAAATGAAGGAATGGTGTGACCTTTGTTGATAAGATAAGAGGGGAAGATATCTGGGAGGCAATCCTTTAATCCTCACTTTCTGAAACAATGGCTACCTGAAACCACATTGCTGAACTTCAGCAGTTTTACACCTGCTAGGTGCCCATTCCTATTCTAATGAATTCAGTGAGTGACAAGAGAGTAGATCTTTACTACACTGCTTCTGCAACTCGACAACAAGCATCTGCAGTGAAGAAAAGCAAATGGAGAGATGTGATTTCATGGCCATTTTGCTTACGAAACCATCTCCAGTTCAGAAGGACTTCAGTTTTTCAAACTTTCAAATTAGCTTTGCTTGCAGTGCCACCTCTCACTTGTTGACACTTTTGTGCCAGGATTCTCATATAGTACATACGTATATATCCAAAGATACCAATATGTATGGATAACAACAACAACAACTTTTAAAGTCCAAATGGCACAACTGATAATTTGGTCAGCCCCAGGACATCACAAAACTGAAATAAGGAAGGCTTGCATAGTCATGAGGGAGTTGGGTGTCCCATAGATATAATAAATGTAATAAATAAATTCTGCTTCCCATGTAATCTGGATTAACAAGAAACAGTGGTTTTTCTGATGCAGCCCCATAATATGCATCCAAAGAAAATCCCTTAGTGAATCAAATGTCACTGGCTCTTCCACACCTCATGTCTTACCCAGCACAAGAGGGCACTAGGGGGATAAGGATTTAATCTGTGTCCTTCTATGTCTCTTAGTCTGCCTGTGGTTTGTCTAAAGGATTGCTAATCTGAAGTCACTTCCTTCTGCCTTTCTTCCCAGATAGAGTGTATGCTCTTGGATTTTCCTCCTGGTAGGGTGGAGCTAGTTACGTGGTAGGCCTTGTCCTATATTGTATTTCCTGTAAATAAATCTCCTTTCTGCTATAGATGTAAAATCTGGTCCACTAACCATTGCTCAGGTAAGATTTCCATTCTCAGAAATGGTCCCATGAAAGCCACACAGAATGTTTCGGAAACAGGTGTCTCATCTTGCAGTTTTCCCAGTATCAAAGGAAAATGTTTCTCTTTCTCCCCAAAGCATCTTTGGCAGCTGAGTTATTGGGATATGTTATTCTGCCATTTTTAAAGTAGTGTGTTATTGGTTCTCTGTGTGATGCTTTTTACAGGATTAATATATCATATTGTCAACAATTGCATCAAGCAGGGACAGCTTAGGGTTTGCAGTGCTATGACCTTATGAAATGGTGCAAGAATTTGCACAATGTCTATCACTGATAAAGCTAAATAATAAATAATGAAAACCAGTATGATTGGCATATGTATTTCTGACAAATAGCTAGACTCCTAATAGTCATTCAGCATTTTGTTCCCGGCTTTGCCTGGGAAGATGGAAGGGAGGAGGGAAGAAGGGACCTCGGATAAATAAAAGCATTGTGTTCCTAGGAGCAAATATTAATGTTTCGCAATCAAATCTGAACTGCAAAACTAAAAAAAATCTATACAGTTTTAGGGCTGAATCCTAAAAAAAATTGAATCTGCCAGACAAAGGGTATTTTCAGGCAAGCAGGCTTTCTGCTTTCTAAGCTTCTAAATCCATTTTAAAATACATCTGAGATTAATCCAAGTTTGTTTGGTTTGCCGTTTACAGTATTTATGTATTTATTTATTCAAGGGTTTATATATTGCCCTACTTCAAGGACTCAGGGTGGTTACAATACTTCATCAGCAACCCAAACAATAAATAATATCAAACATAAAAAGAAGAAATCATAAAGGCAGTTAAAGAGTTCACCAGGCTATTTTTGCGGGATTGAGTGTCTCATCCTGACCCCTCTGGGCCTCAATACACATCCCTTTCCCCTTGTCATAAAAATAAAAAAAGATTGCCCCAAATTCTTGTGTTCACTCTTGAGTCTGCAGTCAGTTGTGGGAAGTAATTCATACGATCACTCTCTCTCTCTGAGCATTAATACCCTTGAATATTTTTTTTTCTGAATTTTTGAACAGTGTAGTTCATCCTTGCTCTAGAAACCATTCATTTGGTTTGTAACATCCGCTAATTTCACATTAATACTCTCTGAGCTATTTGCATGTCTAATAACTGCTACATGAGGATGGAGGGGGTGGGCCGGATGAGCTTTGGACTTGGACCTTCACCAAGGTCAAGGCTGAAGGTGGTATTCCATGGTGAGCCATGTCTACCTCCTCTACTCCTGGCTAAGCTAGCTGGTCCTTCCTCAAAGCCATCCTGTTGAACGAGATGCCCCTCTGGCATGACTCCAGACTCCAGGCTTCAAAAAGGCGTTATGAATAATTGAACATCACAGCAGCCTCTTCCTTTTGAAAACAACAAGGTAAGGCTGAGACATTTTAGGGCAGGGGAAAAAAACATTCTGCAGCTCTTCCATGCTGCTTTCAGGATGAGCATAAATATTGGCTGCCAGACCTCACAGTTTCCTACTTCTAGCAGCAGAGACATTTGGGGCAGGGGAAATGCAGCTCTCTCCCTATCTTAACATTCATACATAATTACTGGCAAATCTTCCCTTCCCCTCTTTTCCCCTTTCCCCACCCTCTCTCTTTCTTTTTAACTGCATTTCAGAAGAACATTTTGACCAAATACAATATTGGAACCTATCTTTATCAAACATTCATGTGTTGTGCGAGAGATAAAAACAGGAATCCATAATTCATACGGCAGAGTGTATTACCAAGTGAGAATGAGAGACTGAATTTAAATGAGGAAGGTCTGCACAATAAATTTCTGGGAGGCATCATCTTCAATCATCTACATTATTCACCAGATTTTTCCAGAACCGTAAATCTCATTCATATATATATATATATATATATATATATATATATATATATATATGTAAATAGACACAGGCATAAACATGCACACAGAAACAAAGATACACTGAAATATAGACCAACCTGTGAGTCAGTCTGTCTCTCTGTCTCTCTGCCTGTCTCACACACAGATATAACTAATAAGGGTTGGTAGTTGCTATTTCTTCAAGTGCTTATGACTAAGGACAAAATTCTTCATTCCTTTCTATGGGGGAAGCTTCATCAGACCTTGATGGATTATTATTCCAATTAATTACACATGAAAGTAAAATGGGTCAGGGTTTGATCACAGTTCTGACAAGTTCAGATGGTGGTGTCTGGAGGGAGAAGATCAAAAAGTCAAAATGGCATCCACAACCATGTGATCAAAGCCACGACAGCTGTAAAAAAGGCTGGGACTTTGATCACGTGGTTACAGATGCCATCTTGAATTTTTAACACACACACACCTTGTGGACATGCCTGAGTTCAGAGCAAGTGCAACCAAATGCTTTGTGACTATATAATGGATAAGGCCCAGCTGGCAAGGACAGGTTCCATAGGTAAATGTTCTGGAGAGAACTCGGTTGACTCCATCTTTCAGCATCATAGAAATCTCATTCCACCATTGTTTCTTCTGATAACCAGCTCAAGAGGTTAAATACAAATCTAGATGCGAAACGATGCTATTCAAAAAGAAGGAAATTCTTTCTCTATATGGGGGAGTCCCTAGGTACACAAAAGACAGACATTCTCTCTCTCTCTCTCTCTCACACACACACACAAACTGCATTTGTTTACAAGCAAAAGTAGGTGTTACTCCTCCCCTTATGCCTAAGTTGGAAGGAGGAAGGCACCTAAATTTTGCAAATGAATAATCAGAGAGTGAAAAAGACAACTGTCTTTAATATGCTCTTTGTGTTTTTGTTGTGAAAGCTCTTTCCTTCCTTCCTTCCTTCCTTCCTTCCTTCCTTCCTTCCTTCCTTCCTTCCTTCCTTCCTTCCTCTCTTTCTCTTTCTCTTTCTCTTTCTCTCTTCATCCATCCATCCATCCATCCATCCATCCATCCATCCATCATCCATCCACTAATTCTACTATAAAATTTGCAGGATCAACAGGGTCTGCAGGCAGTTTGGGGCATGGGTGCAACACCATGACACATGTAGAAAAGGCCAAGACTTGCAGGCTTCCCTTGCCCCACCTCCCCACACACCCCCAACGCTGCTGCCCAGGATACAAGATCCATAAATAGAGCCATGAACCCCTCATCTAAGGAAATAGTTCCCTACAAAGACCTAGAAATGCTTCTGTGGCAAGTCACTTCTAGAATCCATTAAAGTCACCCAATTAGGGGGGCACCTATTTAACAGTAATGAGGCATGTTTTAGATTCCCTCAGCAAGGAGTGAAGACTAGTTAGAAGAACTGGGCATGTTTAACCTAAAAAAGACAAGGCAAATGGGAGACATAAGGGCAGTCTTCCAACAGTTGGAAGGCTATCCCAGGGAAGAGGGTGTAGATTTATTTTCTGTAATGACCAAGGGTGGCAGAAGAACTGGTGGGTGGAAGCTACACCCAGAGAAATCCAACTTGAAATAAGGAGGAATCTCCTGACTGACTGAGCGCTAATAAGAAGTACCTCCTGGAGTTTGGGTGCTCCTTCCCTGGAGCTTTTCAAATAGAGGTTGGAGAGCCATTTGTCTGGGATAGCCTGAGGATTCCTGCCCTCAAACACTATAATTCTATGGGTCTAGGAGGTCTCCTCTGGAGGGCTGGGTGATGCTAGACTCAGTAATGGAGAAATGGACCTGTGTGTTCTGTGATCAGTGTATGGCAGGATGTAATGATATGTGGGAATGACCCTGAGAGATGGGGAGAAGAGATGCTGCCTAGGGAATGGTCAGATAAGAGACAGCATAGCCCACAGCTGCATAGTGGGTGAAGCAAGAGGCTCAGAAGGGATCCTCCCCAAGTTCTTGGCTGTAAAGGAGACGGCGGGATAATTGTACTTTCGGATTCTTTTTATGTAGCTTTACAGTAAAGTAGAATTAGCGTATCAGGTCATGTTTCCTGTCTGGTCTACCTCCTAAGGCTGACACAGTATGGGAAGAACAACATAATTGGAAAGAACTATCTGAGTTCCCTATAAAGTTCAGTGGAAGAATGTTCCTTCACACCACTCTTTTTCTTGGCAAAAGGCAGGAGCTGTGAACATGACCCAGGGCAAGATCAAATTTAACATAACTTGTATCTGCCCACCCCCTCCAATGATCTGGCCACCAGTCCTATTTGTCTGTTTGTTGCATTTGTATCTCACTGACTCACAGTGGTTGACACTAAGAACATGTAAACGAGAATACAATTAAAGCCATAAACCAAACCCTAGGATGATAAAGCGAACCATCATCTACTGCTACCAACCCAGCATGGACCATCAATGACATTCAAAGTCCTAGAAAAATGACTCTGTCTTGACCATTTGGCCAAGAAGTGCCAGAATTGGAGGCATCCTCAGTAGCATGGGCTGGGGGAAGGCTTTTGCCCTTCAGGCGGCAAATTGGATACCTGAAACCTGTTGATTTACTTCTTGAAAATGCTTTGAAATCAAGCTGTGTAGAAAGAGCAGTGTTGTAGAAAGAGAGACTCACAATACTTAATAAAAGTTCCATCCCCATGAAACAATAAAATATTAGGCTAAAAGATAAGGGAAAGCAACAAAGTAACATTATTCATAGCAACATAAGAGCAACATGTAGCAGATCCAATTCAGAGTAATGTTAGGTTGGCCTATTCTGATATAATACTAGTGCTGAAACTCTGCCAACAATGTTTCTCAAGAGAAGTTGGCAGATCTTAAGACATCTCACTCCCTATAGGCCTGGCTGAATCCCAGTTTTGCAAAAAAGCTGGGCCCATTTATACCCCAGACAGGTTGAGTTAATGCAGCTACATTCACCAATGGAATTAGTCATGATTAGATTAAGTCCCCACTGATGTTAGTGGGGTTTTCTCAGAATTGACCCTGGTTCAACTGTGCTCTTGGCTTCTCTTCTGCTGACAATGTATTGTAATTCTTTGATGAAGGGGAGGCAATGCAGTCTAACAATTCAGAACATTGTGGAAAATGACACACACTCGTTCACAAATCTGTCTTAAGTAGCAAACGAACGGCTAATGGATGGTGGACACTAAAGAAGTTTTTAATTAATAGCTGATAACCCAGCAGAGAATGAATTCAAGCATAAATAAAATAATGCTCAGGAAACATTACCTCTCTTTACTGAACAATGTCACATAATGAAAGTGACTGAGGGATTTTTATTTTAATTATCTTTCCAGCACACTTCCTTTGATAGCATATTTCTGTGAGCTCAGAGAAGTGGATGGGGTCATTCGCTCCTTCCTTGTGAAGCAAAAAGAAAGATTTAGCTGTTGCTTTAGGTTTATGTTGGAACAAGTTATAAAGTGACTCGTACAATTTTGCTTTGGGAGTATTAGTTTCATGTTTCAGTTCAAAAAAATAAAAATTTCCATTGAAATCACAGGAGATATTGTTGTTGTTATTCCAGTTTATTTACTTCATTTTTATCTCACATAAAAATACATATTTTTTTTTCCCCAGAAACAAGATTAATCATAATCTGTTTTGGGTGATTTCCCCCACCAAATCTCATGGTCAGCTTCCTTTTCTTTTACTTGACTTACCCTCAAGCTTCAAGTCACCTCATCTCATTCTATTCTTTCTTTGTGTTTTGGTCATACCATTTTGTTTTATTTCCTTAGTAATTCCATTTATACCCTACCTTTTCTCCAAGATCGCAAGGCAACATATATAAGATTTTTCTGTAATTTCATCCCCATAATGGCCACCACTCTTTTTATTTCCTTCCTTTGAGTCTCATAGTTTGTTAATTTATTCTACAACTCTTCTCTTCTCTTCTCTTCTCTTCTCTTCTCTTCTCTTCTCTTCTCTTCTCTTCTCTTCTCTTCTCTTCTCTTCTCTTCTCTTCTCTTCTCTTCTCTCCTCTCCTCTCCTCTCCTCTCCTCTCCTCTCCTCTCCTCTCCTCTCCCCTCCTCTTTTCCTCTCTCTTTCCCTCTCTAGTTTCTTTAATATTCCTGCTTCCTCATGCTTCTAAATGTCACATTTAAAAATGTAATTCCGATTACAGGGTCCTCCATTTCCCCCTCTTCTTCATCTGTACTTTCTTATTTCTCTCTCAGTCAGCTCAATGTTCCTGTTGTTTCTTCTCCTGAAGTACTGTCAGCCTTATGAGATAGTTCAGACAGGAAGCCCGCCCAGATGAAATCTTTCTACTTTATTGTAAGGTTACATTAACAGAATCTTGCAAGTCTGAAAGTGAATCTCTCCCCCGTCAACTTTACAGCCCAAGAAACTAGGCAGGGTCCCTTCTGAGATGTTTGCCATGGCCACATTCCTTCTGCAGGCTACGCTGTCTGTTATTTGACCATTCCCTGGCTGTGGCTCTTTCCCCACGTACCATTACAAGTACAGAACTCTGGAGTTCTTTTTGAATCCTTTCTACTCCTGCTTTCTCCTTAACACAGAACTGTTCCATTGCAAATATTTAAAGGTTACAAAGAACTTCTCCCAAAGTTTGAATGCTTCTTCTGTTCCTCTGCTTTCCCTTTCTTGTTAGGTCATTGCCACTTTCTAATTACCGTCTCTTACTTTGGATTGTGAATGTGTGGGCAGAGATAGTGTTCCTGGACATAAGTATGGTACAAATTTGTTTATTTAAAAGGTTTATAAAGCTGCCCAACTTGTGATTGCATAATCACAAATCTGGGCAGTGTACATCAAATCCCCTCCCCCCATCTAGCCCTTAAGGTTCATTGATGGTAATTACAGTGGTTATCATAGTTGCCATCCTCATCCTCATTATCATCTTTGTATTAAATGGATTTTTGTTGCTGAAAAGTTGCCTTCCCATGACTAATTTTTTAGGCTGTGCAGAGAGGAATGCAACTCATTTAGTTTGGTCAGTCCATCCTTCCCATAATGTGTTAATAAGAGTATTGCTAAGACCCAATGCTCTATTATATATTTGAACTGCATCTATGCTGGCTTATTGAGGCCTAATAAACCTTGCCCTCCTACATAATTACTTTTGAAATTCAGTGTTGTCTCGCACCCCCATCCACACCCTTCTTCTCGTTACAGTCTTGCACACACTGTTTTTCCCTTTTGTAATTAAAATGGAAAATTCCAGGCATTAGTTTTCTTTACACATTATACAATAACAGAGAAATTAATTAAGAGGTCTATATTTCCATTTCAAGGTTCAAATGCTTTCAATGAGTTGAACATGCTCTCAGAAATCTGCAGCCTCAGCAGAGCTGCTTGTGTTTTCAGTGTAGTGGTTTTTGGGTTTTTTTGCACTCTCCTGCAAGTGATAGCTAAATGGATAAGATTGGCCAGTGATTACACCTTTGATATTGACCCATGTATCAGCATCACTCTATATTAAACAATCTTTGTATGCAAACTACAGATGGAGTGATTTGTGTTAGTCAGATGGACATGTACTTTTAGGCTTGAAAGTATGAGTTTCAGGGAGTCTGTAATTCTGTGAATAATGTTGCCTTTGGGTGGGCTTCAGTTCCAAGATGAAAAAGAATTTCCTACTAAATCTTCTTCCACCCATCCAATGCTCCTTTACATACCCCCCCTTCTTAATCTCTACCTTTTTTCTTCAACCCCACTTACTTACTTACTCAGTGGTGGATCACTGATGTTGGTGGGCATTGTGCAAAGAGAGCTGAAGAATAGCTCTGCTTCCCTACTTTCCCCAGAGCTAAACTTGCAAGTGCTTCTGCAAATGCACTTTTCCCAAGGCTTATTATAAGGTCAATCATTCTTGGGAAAATCATATTTCCTAGCATTCCTGTGTAGCCTTCAAACTTGGCTGTGAAGAAGGAAGAAGAGGCCTTCATTTCTTCTTGTAATTTCTATATGCCTGGTACCTGTATAACTGCTGTTGGAGATGGACATCCAGGATGTTGAGGAAGGAGAAGACAAGAGGACTGAGGAAACTGGTGGGGATAAGTAGAGAAAACTATATGTATAGGATTTTCTGGTCTACCTAGATTTCTGACATAGTCTGAAGGTAATGTGGCAGTTACCTTGCTGAAGCTAAGTATGTACGGGCTTGGTTAATGCTGAGATGAGAGACCTCTGGTGAAGCCCATTATTCCACATGATATGAAAGAGATCCACCTCACCACAGCTCATTCCCAGAGTGTTGAACATCCAACTTGCCCTTTCTCTTTGTCAGCCCTATATGGCATGGAGCCAGGTTATCTGAGGGGACTGCCTCTTCCCAATTACCCACCAGGTCTGGAAGGAGAGGCGTGCTGTGGGTCCCATCCGTGAAAGAGTTCTATCTAACAGGACCTTTGAGGCAAGCCTTCTGTCATGGCACCCACCCTCGGGAACATCATCCCCCCTGAGATGAGGTTAGCTCCAACCCTTACGGCCTTCCAGAAAGCGCTCAAAACATATTTTTTTCAGTAAGCCTGGGGATCCCCTGGTAATAGGGAGCCTACACTCTGGTTATATTGTATGTAACATCTTCCCTCTCATGGTTTTGTTTTATCTATTCTTATTGTTTTAATTCCTGGTTTTATTGTATGCTGCCCGGAGTCACTTTTTGTGAGGTGGGCGACCATATACATGTGGTAAATAAACAAACAAACAAACAAACAACATACCTACTGACAACACAAGAATGCCCTGGCAATGTTTATTTTTTCCTGCTGTGTTCCCTTGAAGTTGCTGTCATCTCATTGCCAGCCTCTGGGTGCCCCTAAACTTGGTGCAAGCATACTCTGCCTCATGATCTCTTCATCTTCTCCCCACCCACCAGTTAAAGTCATTTTTTAAAAGAGGTTCTTCCTCTTCTCCCAACACATTTTTGACTGGGAATATGATCTAGCATGCTTTTTAGTGATGTGGTTGATGAGAACAATATATACCATTCTAAACTCTGCATATCCCTTCCTGAAACCCATGGAACACCAGGACCTGAATAGCATCTTTAAAAAGCTAATGCACTGTATATAGTCACCTAAAGTGCATGGCCCATGAATTCAATTGCTGGTAGGACTGAACCCCATGGAAAGATCTGTGGCTATGTATGTCTGATGAGTTCCAAACAAGATGAGATGGGTCAGTATCAGTCAGCCTGTTAGTCAAGGGTTGGGATTAGGATCTTCACAGCTCCTCTTGGAAACTTAATGGGGACATACCCCTCCCCTCTGGTCCCTGGGCATTGCCCATCATGGTTTGGGCTGCAGAACAGACCACACCCCTGGCCTTCCAAGAGGCATCTGCCCACATAATGCCTGACCAGTGTTTTCCAAAGTGCCTGCCAGATCTTAAAGAGGCTCCTTGTATATACAAGTGCAGTGCTTTTTTGAAAGAGCACTGGTTCCATGTTTCACAAGAAGTCCATTCAAACTCGGAAAGAAAGAGGATTCTGCCAATTCTACATTGTTGTCTCTGGCACTCATTTTATGTAGCTGTGCTTTTTCACTTTTTTCATTTTTTGGTGGCATAGTTGCAGTGCCATGTTGCCTACTCCATAGGCTACTTCCAAATGCTCCTGGCCAGCATTGCCTCCTGCATCTTCCTAGACCTCTTCTCCAAGCTTTACAATAAAATTAGCCGACATGTCATGGGTTTCCTAGTCTGATCTACCTTGAAGGACTGTCACAAGGGGTGGAGCTTGTTAGTCAAGGCTTTGATGGGTGACACCCAACCACACTCATCCAGCTTTGCCCCACCACAGGATAAGGAAAGCAATTACTTCTGTGGTGCTGGAGAAGACTCTTAAGAGTCCCCTGGACTGTTAGGAGGTCAAACCAGTCAATCTTAAAGGAAATCAACCCTGATTGCTCATTGGAAGGATTGATAATGAAGCTCAAGCTCAGGTACTTTGGTCACCTAATGCGAAGAGAGGACTCTTTGGAAACGACCCTGATGCTGGGAAAGATGGAAGGCAAAAGGAGAAGAGGGTGGCAGAGGATGAGATAGTTAGATAGCATCACTGAAGCAATGAGCATGAAACTGAGCAAACTCAGGGAGGCAGTGAAGGACAGGAAGGCCTGGCATGATGTGGTTCATGGGGTCATGAAGAGTCAGACACGACTTAACGCCTGAACAACAACAACTGGCAAGAGATGCGTGGTGGATTAATGTAGCAAATCCACCAATCATTTTCCTTAACTCATCCCACATTAAAATTGTAAGGACAATATCAGCCTCTGTCCTCAGTACTGAGGCAGAATAGGGCTCCTCATCAGAGCAAAAAATTTGTCCTGGTATCCTCCTCCTCCTCCTCCTCCTCCTCCTCTTGCTGGCTCAAGGACTGGTGGATCATGTTTATTGTGGCCATCTTGCTGTTCCCTGGGACAATTTAAGTCATTCTTAGCTGCACTGGTGCTTAAAGTAATATGCTCCCCCAAGGATCTAGCCCTACTGATGCTATTAGATAACCTTTATTTAACTTGCAAGAAGACCTTGGAGACAAAATTACAAAATATTGACCTATCTATAATAGCCTGGCATCGTTTGGGTTTCCCCAAAGCTAGAGAAGTTATCAAATGGCAAATAATGGATGTTGATTTGCAGAGAGACAATACTGGGGTTGCCCCTGCTTTGAGAAAGGGAACCAAAGTCAACTTTTTATCCTGGCTAAGTATCTCTAGAATGGCTGATGTGGGTCTTCCGGGCTATGTGGCCGTGTTCTGAAAGTTTTGGTTCCTAACGTTTTGCCAGCATCTGTGACTGGCATCTTCAGAGGACAGGAGCACAGACAGGAGCGGTTCTCTCTGTGCCCAGCCCGGAAGACCCACATCAGCCATCGTATTCCGGCCATGAAAGCCTTCGACAATATCTACATAATCCTGCTATTGCAAAATATTGTCAGACTTTTACCTTGGCCTTTACACTGCCTTCAGTGTTACATATTCACTTCCAAGAGGCTTTTCCCTGTCCTTTGGGAGAAGGTGAAATGGCAGGCCACGTGTTACTGCATTAGTGATTCTATCATGAAATTTGTCACCTGTCTCTAACTCCATGGTTTAATATGTTTCCTGGAAGATCAGACAAATTGTACCTATAGCAATGATGTCACTTTTAAAGTTGCCATGTTTTGCTTTCAGAGCTCACATTATTAGGAAACAGATACTGAAATGTGACAATTCCTATTCAGTCTGACTAGAAACAAGTGATTAAGCTGGCAATTCTATTTAATATGTTCTGTTATTCTATTGAACATCTGAAAAGCTCTTTGTTTTTTTCTATAGCTTTGCTTTTTGACCATGAATCATAGATATTTTAGTAACTTAGTAGTTTAGGATGCAAGTATTTTATTCACAAAGCTGTTTTATAATTCAGTGATTTGACTTTAAGTGTCTGACCTTTTAGCCTTTCAGCACTTGTATTTTATAGCTCAATTTTTGGCAGTTCTATTACACTTTGTGCAACCTTGGTAAGTGACCGTAATAAAGATATCTAAGTCATCATTTCACCCTTCAGGGCCTTTCAAGGACAGCTACAAAATGCATGAATCTTTTTGGCTTTGTCACCCAATACCTTGGGAGGAAGATAGAGTTAGTGTCCATTTTACTCCCCAAACAGGGACTTCCTTCTTCTCTGGACTGCCTGCTTCAATACTTTTAAGTCATTACATTTCCCACCAAGCTCAGCGTTGCATTTTCCTAGAGTCCATCCTTTAACTATCTGTTTCTCTGCTTCAGGCTTACAGTGTTTTGAGATTTTCTGGCTGAAGTTGGATCTGGATAGCTTCCTTGGAATGCACTTTTTTGGAAGGGGGGAAAAAAAACAGCATGAGTCTACATAGCATAGTCGTTAAGGGTGTGAGGTGGAAAAACCCGTGTCCCTATATCACCTCAGCCCGATTGTTCACAGCACCTACTTTAATGCTCTTAACCAGGTCAGACAAAGACATCGGAGATGAATCTGTGCAATTGCTCTGCTTGGCTAGTCTTAACTTAGCTTTTTGGTGGATTAATCTGGTATGAACCCCAGCTTGTTTGGTGGTTGAAGATTCAGTATATTGTGAGAATCCAGAAAGCAGATTAATGCAGTGAATAAGTTGTGTCCTGTGAAAAGGTAACCATGAAGTGCTTTAGGTCTTGTGGTATTCCTCACTGGTTTGAAGGATTACTGACACAATATATATGAAATCTCATTACTGAACTCGCAGAAGCATTGTGTAAATTATTTTGTAGCAGTAGAAATCATAATAATTAATAAGAACAATAATACAACTATAGTTACAAAGAAACAAGCTGGATAATTGACATTGCAGTAGCTAGAGTTTGATGGGTTAATGAGAAAGAACTAGGGAAAAAAAACCTCAGAGAAATATAAAGACCTTCAAATAGAGATCAAGCACAAGTGGGAAAAAATTGTAGTGGTGCCAATATTGGTTAGTGCACTTGGTGTCATATCAAAAGATCTGGAAAAGCACTTGGACATAGTAGAATGGATAGAATTTCAAGTCAAAAGTTGCATTATTTGGAACAGTACTTAATACTACAACAATATGTTTAACTATCCTGGATCCCCTGGGAAGGATCTGAAAGTCAGAATTCCCAAATGCAGCCAGAACTATCTGGTAGAGTATGTGTAAATAGTAAGAATAATCATAATACAACACTGTTATTTACATAGATAGCTAATATTGCTTTAGGAATAAATAAAGCAATCGAGATACAATGCTCTGTTATTAAGAAAAAGGTATGTCATAGCCCACTTACATTTTTCCTGATAATGAAAAATCCTCCCCCCCCCTTTTTTTTTTTCTCTTCTGAGAGTGGAAAAAGGAAGGAAAGAAAGTGGGCTTTTTAAAACCCTAATCATTTTTAGGCAGTTTTGGCAAATAGCAAGATTCAGGCTGAGTTCTCTTACAGCATTAGTCTTGACAGCTTACAACCCAGACTATTAAACATTCATCAATAAAAAGTTAATATCCTTGCTTCTCTTTGATATCCTCAACTGCTTTTTACGTTAGACCATGAAGCTTTCTACCACTCAGCATGAGGGCAGGACATCAAAGCCATCTACACAGCTAGCCAACTTCCAACTACTTGGGGTGTTTAGAAGGCAGAGTTGTCATTTAGGGTGAGAGATGCTTTGCATTGCTAATATCATCCCTCTTCCAGAGGGTGACCTGCAAAACATGTTGCTTACACCTACTACCCTGAAATATACAGTTGGGTTAAAAAAAGGGGGGAGGGAAGTAATAATTTCCTTTGAATCAAGCTTGACTTCTGGCATCTTCATGAAATTGTCCATACAGGTTTTTTTGGTAACTGTAAGGAAGATGCTTTTTTCTGGAATCTTACTTCAGTGGCTCAGTTCTATTGACCTGGAATCTCCTGGGAGTCTCCCATCCAAGGTCTCAGCTTTTTAAGATCGTCCAAGCTTGGCTAGGTGCTGGAGCTGTAAGAAGTCCTCAAGTCACATCACATCATGGACACCTCAAGGCAGGCATTTTGGCAACAGCGTAGAACTTCCTTTTTCCAGGATGTTTGTTTGATTTTCCATTCCAGCCTACAGTCCTCTGAATTTCTGGTGGACTCCCATCCAAGTGCTAACCAGGTCTGACCATGCTTAGATTCAAAGCCAAGACATTGGAGTATAGTAATGATGGGGTGAAAATCATGGCTATATAGATCTTTAAAGGGATACTTTCCTTCACTGGAACCCCAGTCTAAGTATCTTTTGAAGCAAAGTAGAATCTCTGTGCAGATGTAGGACTCCTGTTCTTGAATATCTCACCTCTGCAAGTCGTTTGCTGCTTTGTGCAGGCCAAGTGAAAATGGCAGACTCTTGGTCGATTTCAGTGGAATTGCCTGCCATAGTATCACCATACAGAGTGGCTTCTCATACCTGCTTTGTCTAAATTGTTTCCTGCTTGGAGTGAGGAGGGGAAGGAAAGGTAGAATCACTTCACTTCTTCCCAGAGAAGGATGTGCTCTCTTTCCACAATCACTAGCAGCACTGGTGGTTTCTCTCTTAGAGACCTACTATCAAAACCAGTGGGTGGGGTCAAAACAAATTTGATTTGATTTGCATTTTATTAAAAGTAAATGCAGTTGAAGGATTTCATGCATTAAATTAATATGTATAAGCATATCTGAATATGTAATAATTATCTCCTTTCTGACACACCAAAATGACAACCTGGCATTGCCAAGTCTTTCGGAGGGCATCTCTAGCTCCTGGAAAATGTGCAATGTAGCATTTCTCTCATTTAGGAAGATCACTATGTGCTGATTCCTGGCAGTATTTTCTCAAACACTATTTTCGTTCTACATTTAGAACAATATTCTATGACAAATACTCTATGAAGAGTTACGGTAAGAACCTAATAAGAGGCGGTGTGCAGTTACTGAAGCATTGGAGACCCAGGTTCTAGTTCACCATCATGGAAATTCACTGGGTGATTTCAGGCAGGGCAGTTTCTAGCCCAGCCTACTCCACAGGATTAGTGCTGGACAAAAAGTTAGAAGGAGAACTACATTCTTATTAGGACTTATGGACCCTCAACTAGAAAAGGCTCATGGACGACTGGTTTTATATATGGTAACTGCAGCGAGACTATTATATGCACAAAGATGGAAGACTACAGAAACACCCATAATGGAGGAATGGATTAAGGAGGGAACAGTAATTACTTTTATAAAAGACTGGAAAGACCTTAAAGACTTTTTGCTGTAAAAAATGGATAAAAATGAACTGCTGATTTTGGGATTTATTGATTAAAAAGGTTTGTTTATGGGAAGAAGGGAACTATGACATGCAAGATGGGAGGGTGGAGATGGTCATTGCTATGTTTGTAACTGCTGCAAAGAAGATCGGAAGTCTCTTCTTTAGATGTCTTTCTTTTTGTTGTTTTTTTATTCTTCACCTTTTCTTTTACCCTTTTATAATCTTCCTCTTTTTCTCATTCTTCTTCTATGTTTCTGTAGTTTTTTAAAGCTTTGTAAAATCTTCTTTTAATAAAAATTATAAAAGGAGGAGGAGGAGGAGGAGGAGGAGGAGGAGGAGGAGGAGGAGGAGGAGGAGGTATTCCACTTTGACTTCCTGGAGGAAAGATAGGGTTTCAATATAACAAACAAATGGACAAATAAATAATATTCTACTTTTTTAAAAAATATTATTTTTGGGTACCTTCAAGTCAGTGTTGGCTCCTGGTGACTGCCTGGATGAGTCCCTGCAGTTTTCCTGGCAAGATTTTCAGAGTGGCTTGCCCTTGCCTCCTTCTTCCCAGGGCTGAGAGGGAGAGACTGGCCCAAGGTCACCCAGCTGGCTTCGTGCTTCAGGCGGGACTAGAACTCAAGGTCTGCCAGTTTCTAGCCCGATGCCTTAATCACTATACCAAACTGGCTAGCTCCTACCTTATTTGGGACTGGTTTTATTGTTATTTGAATGTCGTCAAACCATTCCAATTCCACCAGGAAATAAACTTTTGTTAAAAAAGGACTTTCCATGAATAAAATATCTGGAAGAATATTTGAAAACCACCTTTGGTTTTTAACAAGATAGCTACTAGGCAGACTTCCCTAGAGAAGGAATTCCAAAACAGCACCGTAGTAGAAGAAAACTCATGGCTCAATTTTTGGAGCAAAGCAAAGCATTGGAAATTACTAGCCTACAGGCTGGTTAAGAGATGATGTGAGCCCTAGGTGGGAAAGGCTAGATTAGGATATGCTGGGGATCAATAATGCCATTATGTTACTCGCTCTAATATAGACCCCACAGGTTTGTCTGCTGGTGTGAAAGTTAGTGTAGGCTGGGATGTACACTCTGGTCTTGTCTTTGTATCCATTCATTTGCAAAGCCCAAGGAGGGCAGCCCCCATACAGTTTTGGACCCCAATTCAATACAATCAGTGAGGATCTGGATTCTGTTCAAGTGATGCCAGTCCAGCTCTCCCTTAGACCTTCTAGCTGTTGGAGAAAGTGATTTATTCCTGCCCTCTACCTATTTTCTACCATTGGCAAATACCCCCACATATATAATTAATTCTGCAGTAGGGAAAGAAGCGCTCCTATGATGAAGAAAGATATGGTACAGGTGAAGCAGCTAACAGAAATAACATGAGTAACCAAAACAACACTGAGTTTTATTTCAAAAAATGAAAGTGGAGTATTGGGTGCTGCACTATCTGTTTTGTTTTATCCAAAACTTGATCATTTCATCATCCACTGCTAAAATTATTGAATATCTGTATAACTTCATACATGATTAATTGAAAGTTTTGCATGGAGATATTTAACATTGTAAAGGTTGTATTTTGACATGCATTTAACCAGTTAACCAACCAAGAAATTAATTTTCATCCTTTACATTTTTTTAATCAAATTCTTCTCATTATTTCTCTCCTCCTCCCTATCCAATAGCAGCTTCTTTAGGTTATCTCAGATTTCTCATTGGAATAGAGTACCAGAATAACCAGTTCAGACTTGGAAACATAAGGAATGAAAGTCATAAATAAAGACCTTTAATAATGGAAAAGAGATCTCCCAAATTTTGAACTCTGACATTATCTCGAGGCAGCTGCATGCAGAAAGCAATATATTTTCCTAGTTTCAAAAGAAATTATCAGGGCTGAATACTTTCGAGCTCCAGATCCTTTGCTTGCAACATGGAAATAATTTTCGACAGCAATTAGAAAGTTCAGCCTGATTTATGAAAGGCTTTCCTTTATTCAAGAATTAGTTAGAGCTGTTGCTGTTTTCCCAAGTGGCCACAGCTATGGGGACATATAAGGTGTAAAAATAACCCAGGGTAGAAATTATCTCTGTGAATCATTAATTACATTCATACAGCATTCAGAAGCAGAACTGGAGGCTTTCCAGGTGTGCTCCAGGTGTGTTTACAATCACATCTTTGCCAATATTTCTTCTCCTGTATGATATTTGCCTCTGATTCCAGAGATGGACACAGAACAATACCATGCCACCTGCCACTCACAAATACATTATTATTATTTAAAAAAAAAAAACAGATTAGGCTAATGTTAGGGGTCATCCTCCTGTCTGTACAGCCATGGTAGCAACATATCTAGGTAATAGCTTTGAAATGACATGTCCTCATGTTGCCTTGTCTCATCCTCAGACCATAGCAGAGGCAGCTTAAAGTAATATATAGCTGTTGAGATTTAAAGTAGTGTTTTCGATATTAATGCAGTTTTTGCCATGGACAAGATCAAGGATGCTTGATCAAAGATGTGGCTGATGATGCAGTCACTTGCCACTTTAGGCTGTTGCAGGCATGCCTGCTTGCCTCCAGTTGTGAGCTTTGTTCTTCATGCCCATCTTAGTCTGGATTCAAGAGAAACTGTGATGGAATGGAATCATGAAGGCCAGACTCGGGGAGAAAAACATTTTCTTTCATCTCCTGAATCGCGGGGGAGCTACAAGAGGATGAGACTGGCACCTCCCTGAGGAATTCACAATGTTGTGGCTGGCATTGCTTGGGAGCTGGGGTTTCAGGCTGGGAAGATTCTTGCTGGAGGTTGTAGCTAAGAAAGATTGCTGGACTGAATTTACATGGTCTCTTGGAGTTCCTTGGGCTAGGCCTGACGGATACCCAACATCCATCTTCTGTGGAGATGGCTGCTAATGAGTAGACTGGCTCTTTCTGAAACCCTTTTCTCATCTTACATGGGCTTCTGATGAACATGGCTTTAGCAGTCTTTTCAAAGAATGCTAGACCTGTCTGTAAAAGACAAATCTGGTGCTCTTTTGAAAGAACAATGGACCTGTGTTGCACACAAGGCTGATTTTAGTTGGGAAAGAAACAATGCTCTTGGGCCTTTCTGAACCAATTCCTAATTGCGCGAAGAGATCCACAGAAATCATCAGAGTAATTCTCCCTCCTCAGATGTGTGGATGTCCAAGAAACAAGTGCTCTTTGGCCAAGCCTCCAAAAGAAATGGAAAAGGACAAATCTTCCAAGGTATTGAGTAATTCCAGGAAAGGGTTTGGGCCAAATGCCAGGACTGTGGAACACACAAAACAGTCAATAAATCATATTTGATTGACAAGGGGAGGAGGAAGGAGCATAACAAAGAACTCTCTCATCAATTTTCCTTCTATGGTGTGTCTGAGAAACATCAAGGATTTGGGGAGAGATAGGAAGCTGGAATGTGTGTACGTGAGAGGGGAAGGGGATGTGGTTGACAGGTGATAAAATTCCAAAGCCCTACTGACTTCAGTGTAATTTGATTCCCAGATAAATAGATGCATTGGGTTCGCTGTGCACCTTTGGAGGAGAAAGGCCAGTTTGGATGAGGAAACCATGGTTGTCCTATAATGTGGGCAAAGAACCTGCTTTGTAACGTGGCTTTACTCACCTCCAATGGGAGGAAGAAGGGCTGTCTGTAGTACTGGGAAGCCAGATTCTCTGCACTCCCAAGCAGAGGATGAAGAAGGAGAAGGAGAAGGAGAAGGAGGAGAAAGAGGTTTTCTAGGTTTTCTTTGCTAGCCTTCCTGCCCACTCTGAGCCCAGGAACAGTCCTACAGAAGAAAGGATGATCTTGTAGCCAGCAGCCCTGAAACAGCAAACGAAGAATCACTCATCAGAAGCACTAGAGGAGCTTCTCCTCTTTATTGCAGCAATTCTACTCCTTCTCCCAGCTTTCCCCAGCTTTCCTCCTTTTCCCTCCCAGCCTTATGCTTCTCAGACCTAGACTTGTGTTCAGAAATAACTGACTGATAAGTCATCTCTGTGCATGACCTGTTACTTTGGGAAACTGAAAGGTGGCTAAACCCGTAATTCTAGGCACTTGTCTACATTCACTCAGCATTATCTCACTCTGCATGAAGGAGTTACAATTGGAGATTTTTTCTTGCCAGTAGCTGAGACTCAGTGGGAGGGGGGAAAAAACCAAGAGACCTATTGTTTTCCTTGACTTATCCTACATTAAATCTCTAAGGACTGCACCCCTCACTGACCCATTCCTGAGGTCTCAGACATCAGGAGCACAATTTATGCTTGCAGACTTTCTGCTGACCAGCACAAGAACGCGGCCATCAGGAAGAGCCCTTAGAGAGGGTGATAGTGAGCACGGACTTCCAATTTGGAGCAGCTTATTAAACACACTTCTGCTTTTGCCAAAAGAAGAATACATTGTTTTGTCTCACTGGAATTCTTGTATTGCAAGGTAGTCTCCAGGCTTCAGAATATTTTTTCCCCCCGTTTCAGTATTAACTTTGAAAATCACCCATTTCGCTCAACTAGTTGCCCTAATGAGTTTGTGCATTAAGGGAGTTTGGGGATAAGCCTGAAATTTTAGAAATTCTTATCCAATTATAGATAAGCTTAGGGTAGATGATGAGGAACTACAAGGAGAGCAAGTGAATGTTTTAACTATTAAAATATTGCTGTGTGTGTTTTTTGGTGGGGAGGGGATGAAATACAGGCTCAACTACTGTTTCAACACTTTATAGAAATAACCCAAGGCTTGTAATAAAAACAAGAAATTTCCTGCTGTGAATGGTGTCTGTTACCAGGCATAGCCTAGATTGGAAAGAGGGAAAAGCAGACAATATGTAAACAATAATTTTAAAGCATATAATATTCTGCACATCTGGAATAGCAAGTCTTAAAGGCACACTGCCAGTGGGAAAGATGAAATCTTTCTGACTGGAGATTTAAATCAGAGAAGGGAGTGTTACAGTTTCTAATACAATTCCATGAATCCATGTTTTATATCTTTCTTGGTTTTTAAAAGATCCAACTGAATCAAGAAAAGGAATTAAAACTGGAGACAGGAATGCTTCCTGTTTGATTATGGAATTGACCCACCTTCTTTGTGGAAGCTTACTGGGGATCTAGGAGTGATTCCCCCCCCCCCCCATTTCTAACAAGCCAATTATTACAATATTGGCACAATTTATTTTTCAAGTTTCCAAGAGACAACCTTTCTTTGACTTAATCCTAAAACAAATTCATCTAGTCCAGTGTGTTACTTCCGGATGAATTCAGCTCAGAGAAAGTGGGTTCCCACAAAATTGTGAACAAGGAAACGATTTTTTAAAATCACTCCTATGAGCCAGAAAGGGCTTGCTGTACTTTTTCAGCATCACAGTTTTTATATGGCAATTTATCTCCACCTTGTTTGCATGCTCTTTTGTTCCCCTGCAAACTATTTCCTGCTTTTTAGCACTATCATTTACAGCTTTTTAGTCAGTTTATTTTCTTAATAATGGATGGTTTCTAATAGCAGCTTTGTACACTCTTGGAGAAGATGCAATGTGCTCTTCTCAGACACCTTCCTCTCCCCCTTCATCAACTTATGCACACATACAAACTTATCTGAATTCCTTCCTTCTGTCCCCTTCTATGTATCTTTTCCCCACAATTCCTGTCAACCTTTCCCACTTTAATTGGAGAGGGGAGGGCTTGCAGGCATCAGGAGAAAGATGAAAAGGACTGTGTTGTTGGGCATTCAAGAGAAACAGAGCTGATGCCAATGCTTTGGGGGAGACAGGATGGCAACCTCCATTACCAAAAATAACTAAATATCCATTGAGAGGAGGAAACATGGCAATGGGATTGGGTTACGTGAGGGACCACCTCTTCCCAGTTACATCTATCCATCCCATCAAGTCTAGCAGGGGGGGCATGCACCAGCTCCCATCAGATAAAGAGTGTCACCTGGTGGGGACTAGGAAGAGAACCTTTACTGCTGTGTCACCCTCCCTGCAGAACATCTTCCTTCCAGAGGTTAGACTGGCCCTGACCCTGAAAACATGATTTTGCCAATGGGCATGGGGACCAGAGAATGTGGCAAAGCCAGCACAGTGGTTGCACTGAGTATTACTGTTAAATGAGGTTTCCTTCCTTCCTTCCATTTTTCTTTTGTCTGTTTGTTTTTATATTTGTTTTAATTGTTTATAAGCTGCCCAGAGTCATATGGATGGCTATATAAATTTGACCGACAAACAAACAAACAAGCAAACAAACAAACTGTTTTGATCTCCATCATTACTCCTCCAGGGTGGAAGGTTTTCACTGGGGACAAATACCTTTTCTTCCTCTACCTAATTCTCCATTTTTGGCCCTGAAACACAATCAATCAATCAATCAATCAATCAATCAATCAATCAATGTTCTATCTGTCTGTCTGTCTGTCTATAATATTATACACATGAAAATAATGATTTCCATTCATCATTAAAGTTATGAAATATTTGTGCTGGCACAGATAAATGTGTGGGAAGCATATCTTAGATGATTGGGTTTCTAGGCCAAGTATCCTACAGATAAGATTAGGGAGAAGTTTATCGCTGATGCAGTCATAGCAGACAAATGGAGCTCTAGATAGAAAATAAATATTTAATAAAAAATAAAGTTAGAGATTTGGGCCTGCCTGGAATTTGATTATCCAGACTGCCCAAGAGGTTCATCATCATTGTATTCCTTGCTGATGGCAGTTTTTGCCCATTAGTAGATGAAGTATCCACAGAATTGTAAAAATACATACACGTTAGGAAACAGTGTTGTCTCTGTCATCAGATCAGCCTTCCCCATGTCAAACTTCCAGCTGTTGTACTACAGCTTCAACAGTTGGCAGGAGATTATGGATGTTGTGGTTGAAAATAACTTCAAATCACCACATCTGGGAGGATTCAGTTATTTGAAGCTGGAAGGGAAGGAAAGAAAAAGCTTGTTGCCTCTATAGTATCCTTGCAGACTTTTTGAAACATCTGGTTGCACATTGAAGGAAAATGTATACTGAGCCATAGAGTATTTAATCTGCCCTTCCTTTAAGTTTTCAAGTCATGGGTGCTATTCACCTTGGAGATATCTTCTTCAATATCCTATCCTGATCCCCATAGTTAACTGTGGTCCCCACCCCCATTCCCACCCCTTTGGCCTCATGATATTGTATTAAGAGCACCAAGCACACATTATACTTTTCTTAATTGCTGTTCAGCTGTGAAATACTTTTTCCAGATGTTCAGCAAAACTCAAATATCTCCAGGAGAGGACCCAATACATTTATAGGGAAAAGCCATTTTATAATCAAGGATTAGGAATTTCAAAGTTATAGTTTTACTTTCACAGATGTTTAACACAATGCCTTCTTTGTAAGAACATATAGTAGTAACTTGACTCTCACAGATATTTGTAACTGAGCTGGTGGCTGTAATGCAAAGAGCAAGTAGCTCTCCCCAAAATGTTCTGCACATTTCAATTTTAAACATTCCTTTATTTCTCTGAATGCTAGAAAATATTTTCATGCTGTCATTCAGTGATATTTGATTTTTATAGGTGATATTTTACAGTAATTAACAACATTTGATCCTAATGGTTACAGTGATTAAGCTTGAGAGGTAACATGCAATAATATTTAGCTTACCAGAATTAAGATCTGCCTGCCTAAATGGTCAAGACATAGCAACAAGTTTAGAGAATGTGAATCTTGATCTGATTTTATATTAAAACTGCATATTCATGACCTGAATCTGAAATCTGAGTAGCAAAACTTGAAGTTAATTAAATCTGGACTATTTATGAACCTGTCCTCCTGTTAAACTACAATACCGTCTTACCAATACTGGATGTGTGAAGAAAGGTAGCCTGCTATGCAATTCCTATTTTCAGTCCCATTTTAACATTTTATACTGCCTTAAAGAATTCTACAAATACTCCCAAATCATTATCAGTTAGGGCTGTGCAGTGTTTCAGATTCAGTTCCAAACAAGTGCATCAAAGCATGCTTGGCTGTGTGAATGTAGCTTCTGTGTGCATCTTTTTAAAGCAGCTGTATCTTTTTTTTCTAGAAATACACCTAAAGCACTGTACATCCCTATAATTATTTATCTGCCCATGAGTTCCTACATTCTCTACAGCACAGCAACCAGCTCAAGAGGAAGAAGATAACTGTATTTCCCCATTAGCACAATGATTTGTCTGGTTTTCTAGAGATGAGAGAGTTTGGTATAGTGGTGAAGGTGTCGGACTAGGTGTGAGGAGACTCAAGTTCTAGTCTATTCTTGGCCATGGAAGCTCTCTCAGCCAAACCCATGTCACAAGTTTGTTGTGGGAAAAAAATGGGAGTGATATGGGGCCACTTTGAAACCCTGAAAGAAAGGCAGATACAAATCTAATAAATATACAAATGAGTCTGTTCACTTTATGCAGCTACCTATGTTGATATTCATTATAAATGATTGGACCAGGTGAAACACAGTAGAGCTTTCCCATAACCTCATTCCCAGTGCAGCCAATGAAAATCCTGTCTTGGTAAATGTATCAGGGCAGGGAGCATCTGCAATCACAGCATTCAAGAGAGTAAAATGAGGGTTCATCTCTAGCAATGCCTTTCTGCTAACTGCAAGGCCATTTTGAATCCAGTTCATGATGCATGATGGCGTTGCTAGTTCTGGAATAACTGAAGCTATGGTTAGCTGTGATTGACAAGCTGAGTTTCTTCTGCTTCCACACCCACCTGTATTACGACAGCTTTGTGATACAAGAGATGTCAAAAAAGGTAACAAGGCTGATACCGGCATAGCAATGCCAACTTGCTCACTGCCCTGGTTGTTGTTCTCCTCTTTATCTCTGCCTAATATGTGATTTTGACAGTTTGCTGTGATAGCCTCACACCTTGGAAAGGCCCAGCAGGGGGGTTTTGCTTGCTGAATGGGAGAAACAGCAGGAGATCAGCTTCAAATTTGACATACATAATTATGAAACTGCAATTAATTGTTTAGACATAACAAGTCAAAAAGGAATCTAGCAAACATATTATTTGGAGTGTGAGACTCCAGCCTGATCAGAATCAGTACTAGAGCTGAAGTGTGATTATAGAAACATCAGTCAATCAAGTTATTTCATAGAAGGTAAGTTTTTATGGCTGCAATTCACGACTTCTGGGTAATGCAGCATAAAACAATGACACACTGCTGGCTGCTTCACACCTAATCTGAAGCTGAAGTCGGCCACAAATGTCATGGCTTGATCTATTGCCCATTCTTGGTGGAAGGGAATGCCCATAACTGATAGCTGACCACCAGACAGACAACGGTGGATAATCACCCTCCCTATTTAAATTATTCACAACTTTCTGAATTGCAATTCTCTATTAATTCTGCAATGCTGACATTTTCCAGGCCTATTTTGTGACTGGTCTCTGTAACTGACATTCAACAAAGGCAGAACGTCCTGTATTTTTTAGACTAATATTCCTTTGGCGGTCTTGAATTCTGCATTTTATGGAGGGTCCATTTTATCCAATGTAACCATCCCCACACTGGCAGTTTAATATACATCTTTGGTTGTTAGTTTGGGGAGTTTACCCTCATTAGAGAGTGGCAGTTGTGTTGGTTCGCCATTCCAAATCTTCCTCTAGTTATTTTTATTTATGATACATTCGTAACATTGAAGGACATAATACTGATGTTGAGATTCCTGTGGCTTGCTAGTTATAGCGCTAATTTTGCCAGCCCCATTCATTAGTGACCTAATAACTGAACTTTTTCATTGAGGATGATGATGTGAAATGCTGTGGAGGCAACAATGATGCCTCACTTCTATACATGGCATGGATTAAATGTATATCATTATCTCGCTTCCCTATAACAACAAATAAATATGTTTATTTTTAATTTACAATCACTGAACTGTATGATGTTTAAGCTACAAACCTATGTACATTTGCTGAGATTAAGTCACACTGAGATCAGCTGTGGTTCCCTCTGAACATGCATATATGGGCCTGCACGGTTGATCAACTAATCCACTGATTACATGTCCATGTATTTGGATATGGATAAATACAGCACATCTAATACGAGAAACATGATTTGTTTTGAGATATTATGGGAATGTTTTGGAGCCTGGATCATCTGAGATGTGCAATTTTTTCCCCTTGTCTAAGAGAAAGGAAAATGACTTTTTAAAGATGAGGCTTGCCACTTCAGCATATAATACACATCATTGTATTAAAAGTATTCTTAGATGAAACTGCTGCCTGATTAATAGAAGGCACGTTAGTCACTTGGTTTTAAACTGATTAATCTAATTGATTAATGAATTAATATCAAAGAGATATATATGCAGATATATAAAAGAGACAGTGTACCAGACAGTTTGTACTTTTCAAGTGGAATTGTCCAAAATTAAAAAGGCTGTACGTATTAATGTTTTATCAATCTGATCTGTCTTCAAAGATTTCCATTAATCTTATCTCATGGCATAAAAGCTGCTATCCTGTACATGTTATTTACTAAAGGATAGATGGTTAAAATGTCCTGTAGTAAGGAGGATGTACAATAAGGCATTTTACAGCCATGAGAAACAATTTGTTCAATTCTGTGAAAGTAAACAACATTGGTTACAGGATCAGGGACCACAGCAGGGCAGAAAAAACAACCTGGGCAGCTATCCAGGGATTCAAGATAGGATTAGAGATGTGTGCATCTATCAACTTCAGATGCTCTCCGTTTCTCATCTTTGCAAATACAGTGAGTTGGATTTATTGAACTTCAGCATTTCTGTTTGGATGCACAGTTTTCCACTGCACACCTTTTTGTTTGCAACTTTGCTTAACGTATAGACTTGGAAAGTAATGTTTCTTGATGGGGAGGGGTGAAAAAATCAAGATAGTGGTTATGACCATGTGATCAAAGGAAGCTTCACTCCTTTTTACATGCACAAAGGCATGTAAAAATGGGCAAGGCTTGACTTTTTCTGGCAACCAAGGGGGATACCCAAATGCATCTTGGTGCATAATTTTTATCAAATAATGCAATTCTGTACAGACATTCTCCAAATATACATTTTATTCATAGGAATCTTGCATAAGCCATGATGTTGTCACATGTTCCATAATATAAATGTTATAAACTGTGTAATATAAACTGAGTAACTTGTGTCATTTGCATGTTGTATGGCACACAAGACCTTACTCCCCCACCTTGCTCTGGGGATGCCCTTGTTACTAATATTCAGGAAATTCAAATTTATTTGGTCATGTTCCTTTTTCAATTATTTATTCTTTTAAATAGTGTAAGACACCCAGAGACTTTTTGGAGTCAGGTGGTGTGATGGAATGGAATTATGAAGGCCACACTCAGGGAGGGAAACATCCTCTTTCGTCTCCAGAAGAGCGAGGAAGAGATAAGAGGATGAGGCTGGCACCTCCCTGAGGAATTCATTCTGTTTTCACTGGCTGCCGTGGGAACAGAGTTCCAGTCTGGGAAGATTCTTGATAGAGGTTGTAGCTAATAAACATTGCTGAACTGAATTTGCATGGTCTCCTGGAGTTCCTTGGGCTAGGCCTGACAGGTGGCCTTGAAACCCAATAAATAACTAAATAAACTATCTAACCAACTATGCTTTGGTTCATGTATTAATCCCCAAAATGTGAAATTACATACGTTAGGATTCACACATAGACTCGCTGACTTTCTCTGGATTCATAGCTGAAGTATCTAAGAGTGATATGTATCCTGGAAAGCATAAGAGGACACATCCATTAGGACATTAGGAAGGAACAGTATTACCTCTTCCCAACCAGTCTCCTTACTTCACCCAGAAACAAGTAAATCCATGACCAGATAACAGTATCCAAACTTATCTATAGATCAGCAATGCTGACAGGAGGCAACCATCTAGCTAAGAAGCCAACTAAAGCCGGCTCCAATGACCTTATGTTAGAGGGTAATAGAAACAGTATTTTTTAATTAATAGAGGGCAACTTCTTAGAAAACAGAAGAGTGATTAATTGGCTGGTTCTGAAATAACCTTACAGGTGAAACTCGAAAAATTAGAATATCGTGCAAATGTTCATTTATGTCAGTATGGCAACTCAAAAGGTGAAACCAATATATGAGATAGACGCATTACATGCAAAGCGAGATATGTCAAGCCTTACTTTGGTATAATTGTGATGATTATGGCGTACAGCTTATGAAAACTGCAAATTCACAATCTCAGAAAATTAGAATATTACATGACATCAATAACACAAGGATTGGAAATAGAACAATATCGGACCTCTGCAAAGTATAAGCACGCATGTGTACTCAGTACTTGGTTTGGGCCCCTTTTGCAGCAATGACTGCCGCAGTGCAGTGTGGCATGGATGCTACCAGCCTGTGGCACTGCTGAGGTGTTATGGAAGACCAGGATGCTTCAATAGCAGCCTTCAGCTCCGCTGCATTGTTCGGTCTCATGTCCCTCATCTTTCTCTTGGCAATGCCCCATAGATTCTCTATGGGGTTCAGGTCAGGCGAGTTTGCTGGCCAATCAAGCACAGTAATCCCATGGTCATTGAACCAGCTTTTGGTACTTTTGGCAGTGTGGGCAGGTGCCAGGTCCTGCTGGAAAATGAAGTCAGCATCCCCATAAAGCTCGTCTGCGGAAGGAAGCATGAAGTGCTCCAAAATCTCCTGGTAGATGGCTGCGTTGACCCTGGACTTAATGAAGCACAGTGGACCAACACCAGCAGATGACATGGCTCCCCAAATCAACACAGACTGTGGAAACTTCACACTGGACTTCAAGCATCGTGCATTGTGTGCCTCTCCATTCTTCCTCCAGACTCTGGGTCCTTGGTTCCCAAATGAGATGCAAAAGTCGCTCTCATCAGAAAAGAGGACTTTGGACCACTGGGCTACAGACCAGTTCTTTTTTTCTGTAGCCCAAGTAAGACGCTTCTGACGTTGTTTGTTGTTCAGGAGCGGCTTGACAAGAGGAATACGACATTTGAAGCCCATGTCCAGGATCCGTCTGTGTGTGGTGGCTCTTGATGCACTAACTCCAGCCTCAGTCCACTCCTTGTGAAAGTCCCCAACACTTTTGAATGGCCTTTTCCTGACAATCCTCTCCAGGCTGCGGTCATCCCTGCTGCTTGTGCACCTTTTTCTACCACACTTTTCCCTTCCACATAACCTTCTATTGATGTGCTTTGATACAGCACTTTGGGAACATCCAACTTCTTTTGCAATTACCTTTTGGGGCTTTCCCTCCTTATGGAGGGTGTCAATTATGGTTTTCTGCACAACTGTCAGGTCAGCAGTCTTTCCCATGCTTGTGATTCCTCCTGAACCAGCCTGAGAGACCATTGAAAGGCTCAGGAACCCTTTGCAGGTGTTATGGATTCATTAGCTGATTAGAGTGGGACACTTTGAGCCTAGAATATTGAACCTTTTCACACTCTTCTAATTTTCTGAGATTGTGACTTTGGGGTTTTCATAAGCTGTACGCCATAATCATCACAATTATACCAAAGTAAGGCTTGACATATCTCGCTTTGCATGTAATGCGTCTATCTCATATATTGGTTTCACCTTTTGAGTTGCCATACTGACATAAATGAACATTTGCACGATATTCTAATTTTTCGAGTTTTACCTGTATTTCCTTTTTCCCTCCTTCTCCTTCTCCTTCTCCTTCTCCTTCTCCTTCTCCTTCTCCTTCTCCTTCTCCTCCTCCTTCCCCTTCTCCTTCTTCTGCTCTGGGCTGGTACAGTGGAGTATAGGAACATCTTGTTTCAGCTGGTATAGTAGAGTGATAGATGACAGCAGTAATTTGGGTCTGTATGATTCAGCACAACTTTAAAATGATGGTTTACTGAAGGTAGGAGGGGTGCATTAAAATGTCTCCAGCCAGCACCACAAGAACTCTGGTTGAATACTCTACTTTTCAGCCATGATGCTTTATACCTGTCTTTATACACAGCATGCCAGAGCAATCTTTATTTCTGACTGAAAATTACTTCTACTAAAAATGTGAAGAAGTTGGCTAAGTTATTGACTTGTGGGGTAGATTACCCTAGATCTGACACATATTTTGCTTCTGCAGTGTTCATAGGTCTGTATGTACATATATGCATGCATGTCTATGTATGTGTGTATATTGTATAGGTATTTATTTCAGTTCACAAATCCTTTTCCTTGGTCCCAGTGACCTTCATAGAAGTCCGGAGGATATTTACATTTCAGACTAGGCAATTACTATGAATGTGGAGAGCATTCTGATGAAGACGATAGATGCATAGTGCCTGAGCCTCTCGAAATTGGTAGTTTTTAGAAGAAAAGTTGTGATCTAGGAGGTCTCAAGCTTCAGGTTAATTTCTAGAAGGTCACTACTTTAGAATCCACCAAGCTGGTGAACCTGATGGTCAGCAGCTGTTCTATTCCTCTTGAGTGGACTCCTTCTTCTTGTTCAGTGATTAAGTCAGTGCCTTCTGTTATAGTTTACCTAGAATAATGATAATGAGACAGAAGGTGACAGCCTTCCCATCGCCGAGAACCTGATGGCTGCATAATTACTGGTACGTAGTTTAGATTTGCCATCCAATATAGCAGAAAGTCATGGCTTAGATGAACAAATGCTGCCTAATTAACACTAAGTTAAAAATAAGGGCCATGTGGTTTTCCAGCCTTAGTAATAAATACATGTGTTCCATTGGCAAGATTGTTATTTACTTTCTATCTGTCATCCTCTGGGTTGTGATAAGTGAATTGATTTAGCTAGAACATTAGGGAAAAAAAATCAGAAGGCTTTGTTGTACTGGTTATTGGGGTTTGGAAAACTCATTATATGTTAAGTGGGGTAGGGGGGTGAGTAAAGCTTTATACACATAATTTCATGATTTATATGATGTATTTGTGGCTTCTACTGGAGACTTACATGGATATAGCCAGTGAAAGACCTGTGGCAGAAGATCCCAAATCATGATTTGGAGCTCACTGGAATGCTCTAAGAGAAAGTTAGTGCAACTTAAGAAATCCTAACTTCAAAAGGTTTCTGGAAACTCACAATATTCCACTCACAGAGGAGACCACCCAATGTGTATCTGAGGAATTTACTGCTCTAGCCTTGTTTTCTTCTACTCAGCCTTCACCAAGGTGTTTAATTTCATCAGATTATGATGAATAATTCAATCAGTGGTGATGTAGAACGATCACATCCTTGCTCACAACTATAGACAGATAAGACTTCTGCTGTATCTGTAATAGAAATCACTTTTCTGGACTTCCTTTCTTCTTACAAAAATGAAGTAATTCATGTAGAAGCACACAAAATGAGTGTAAAATCCAGATCTGCCTTCAGTTTTAATTCCTTAAATATGGTTGGGAAAACACATGGGATAAAAGTATAAGAAGCACAATACTTCTGATAATTAAACATGACACCCTTTCCTTTGGTGTAATGGAAAAATCATGGCTGGGGGGAAATGCAACTCCTCTGAGGAGAAGTGGGAGCCTGACAGGGTCATAAAGGCAAATTCTATAAGGGAGCCAAAAAGGCCCACCCAGAGAGTGGCTTTGGCAAAGGGAAGAATGATTCACAGCTTTGCTGTAATTCCTGATTTTTCAGATTTGCTCAGAAAAGGAGAGGAGGGAGAGAGAGAGAATAAGAGACAAAAAAGGAGATAACTTAAGAAAGGAAATTATTATTATATCTGCCTGTCTGATCCATGCATTTAACCATCCATCCATCCATGAGAGTTAGTTTGTTGTAATGGTTAAAGTGCTGGACTAGTTCTAATCCCCCCTTAGGCATGAAAGCTGATAGGGTGACTTTGGGGCAACCCCTCTTTCTTAGCCCAACCCACCTCATAGGGTTGTTGTAGAGAAAATAGAAGGTGGGAACATTATGTATGCTGCCTTGAGTTATACAAAGCAAAGATGGGATATAAATCTATCTTTCTATCTTTCTACCTATCATCTATCTATGCCTTTGAATTAGTCTTGACTTCTGGTGACCACAAAGACAAGTTCCTGCAGTTTCCTTGGCACGCTTGATTTGGTCTTACCTTGTTCCTAGTGTTGAAAGAGAAGGACTGGCTCAGAGTCAACCAGTTGGCTTCCATGCCTAAGACCGGACTAGAATTCACAGTCTCCCAATTCCTAGCCGGGTGGTAAAATTCATTCATTCATTCATTCAATCAATCAATCAATCAATCAATCAATCAATCAATTTTCACAGTGTTCAGCAGTGAATGTTTCAGCCATATTGCCATATGAACAGCATACCGTATGAACATACGCACAGAACCAGCATTGCGGTCAAGATTTTGGTTACAAAGGACAGGAAACGACAATGTTGGTAAACGCTATAGAAGAAGAGATTTAATATAATCTACTAATTCTCTCTTTCTCTCTTGTTATTTAGAAGTCTTATATGGCAGATTTATTTCAATAGGCGAATCCCTTCAAATTCAAAATATATCAGAACGGTGTGATTCTTTCCAACCTCTGGTCAAGTAAAAAAGTTATTGATGATGTGACCAACATTGATTGACCCATAGGTAATAATTGCCCACTTATCAGACTGGGCAGTGTGCAAGAATTAGCATTTCCCTAAATACAATGCAGTTTCAAGTTTCCATGGACAGTTTCTGACCACAGAATTTCAAAATTGTATTTCTCTTTGTGTATATTGTAGCATGGAATTTCATGCCAGAGTTCTCATTGCCATTAAGTACAGGGGATTGAACACTACACACTCTTGTCTTTATACACTGTGCAAACAGAGCAGAACAGAGAAGTACAATGTCCAAACCATTATCGTATGTGTGTACAAATACACACATTTTAAATGTTCATACTTTGTTAATTTCTTTCATTCAGCTAGTTGCCAGCACTTAGCCAACCTTGGCTGATCTTGAAAAAGCCAAGGATGGTCAGACCAGATCACTACTTGAATGGAAATCCCAGGTTGGTAGGCTAGACTGAGAAGTCAAAAGGCAAAGACAAACCATTTCCAAGTTGGTACCAAGAAAAGGAATGGACATACAACTCATGTAGCCATAGCCAGAGAAGTCTACTATCTCTGATGGGGAAATAGTGATAGAAGGTGCATTATGACATCACAACCCAAATCCTACCCTTTCATACTTGCAACCTGACATCAGATACAAGTTCATAGATAAAGGAGTTTGTGTCATGACATGGGGACACACATTTCATGACCGCCCCCCCCCCCCCATCCCATGGATGTCTATGCACCTAACTGAGTGAGTCTGATCTTGAAGAAGCTAAGCGTCCTTGAGCCTGGTTAGTGCTTGGATGAGAGACTGCCATGAAATCCCAGAGTTGAGAAAACAGTCCAGAGGAAAGCAGCAGCAGAACATTTCCATACTGGTGCCAAAAAATAACCCATACATGGATGCATCTGAGGTCACCAGGTATCAAGTTCAGCTTGAAAGGGCCTTGACTTTACTTTTGCCTAGTTTCCTTTCCAGCCAAAGCGGGTGGCTTGAGAATTCACTGAAAGGTGGCTATGGTGTAGATCCTGAGTCTGGCCATCTGAGAGGGCAGTGGATAGCTGCAGGAAGAAGAACAGTTAGATAAGGGAGTCCCTGCATTCAGAGTTCCCAAGAGCATCATACTGAAGTCTCCCCATTGCTTAATCCTTCTTAGGGAGAACATGGGGCAGACTTCTCCATTACATCTTCTTCCCAACAGCTGCATCTCTCTGCCAGCTTAGATGCTTCAGGGTATCCAAGGACAGGCCATCTTGCTTGTCCTCTTTTGACTCTGGCTTCTTAGGAAACTGCCAAGAAACACAAGCAGAAGCCTACTTTTTTTCCCTTTTTTTCCTGACCTTGCCGTGCGTGGAAGGCTGAGGACACAAAGTATCCTTTTTTTGGTCCTCCCATCCTTTCATGGTCAGAGAGCTGAGTCACTGATATTAAATGTATGAAAACATCAGTGATTCAACTGAGAGGATGATTCCAGAACTGGATTTTTCTCTCTCTCCCTCTAGCTGTGTCAGGAATGTGCCTAGACAAGCGAAGATAATCACTTTCAGATGCTCTTTAGGCCCCCTCTTCTCTCTCTTGCAAACCCACCCCGCAGTTAGAGCAGTTGTGGAGAGATGAAGGACCTTTTTACTTTACCTTTTCTTTTATCTTCTCATGCACTTTCAGCAGGGACAAATAATCCCACACTGGAGAGAAATGAGATATCTCCAAAACTGAAGCAATGTGCAATGTTTGAAACCCAGCTGTCTTCTCCTTCTCGTGCACACTACTTACCAATTCTTTATCCACAAAATGGTTAGTCTTACTTTAAAATCCTCCCTTCTGTCAAACCTTTCAGCTCATTAAAACATTTCAGAAATGCCTACCCAAAGATCTGGAAAAGCAGGAAGAGTGCAGAAATGTATTTTAAAAGTGATTCTACCACTGCACTTACTGTACTTTCAGACTTACAAGGTTCTGTTAATGCAATCTTACGATAAAGTTAAAGCTAGTATTTCTGGGTGTGATTCTTGTCTGGACGGCCTCACAAGGCTGTTACATACCTCTTCTCTCAGTGCAAGATCTATTGCCACAACATTCATTCACTCCATCTGAACTTTATTGCTAAGACATTATTTCTCAGTTTAATTAGATATCTGTATAGGCGTCAAACATATTTGCTTAAGTGCATCTTGATCATTCAAGAGATGCACATAGGGAGATAATGACATTTAATTGGTTTTGCTTACTGTGCCACTCAGTTTGAGCATAGTATCTGTTGTCCTTTACCCCACTGATGACCAATTTCCATGTGCTTTGCATTTGTACAAGGTTGGCTTATTCTGGCTTCTGTAGCCTTTTCCTGACTGTGTGAAGGACATTATCACAGGATCAGATATCTGAGCAATGATTTTGATGGTAGCCCAATGCACATTTAAGCATTTGTGGCTTGGGGCTACTCCCAATTTCCTTCCAGTGTAGCTGTGACATGGTTGAAAGTACAATCTTTTTGTTTTTATAGTTGGTGATGTTGGAAGTTGCAGGGCTTCGGCAAGGATCAGTTTGTCCTTGATGGAAACTTCTGTATCTCAGCTCCTTGGCTGTTCCTCACAGATGCTAAGCCACCATAATATTCCAATGTCCTCTTTGTCCAGCTTTGTTTTCTTCATATTTTGTTGTTCTGAATCAAACACAGCATCAGACAAGGATGGAGAGCAGGGAGGGTGATTTTGACACTCTTTTATTGGTCAGTTGGAGCTGCCAAAAACTGATGAAAACCGTAAGAGGCATCACAGAATAACACTCACAGTTACTACAACAGTGGATTCCCATTGCGATAGACTATGCACTTCCAAACTGGGACTGCAGAGCCATCTCCGCCCCCACAGATGGACTGCAAAATAGCATGTCTTCTTTGAACCTGAAGGTCTACGTATATATTGGTCAGTTGGAAGGCGCACCATTGGCTTTGGTCAGCTCAGCCTAGCAGCAAGACGCTTGAAAGCCCTTGTGAAATTTGAGGAAAAATAATAGTGGTTGTGTGGGAAAGAACTTCCTTACAGTGTTTCATTGAAATCAGTGGGATGCATGAATCAGAGACAGACTCTCTCTTTCCTTTCCTCCTATTTCCCTTTCCTCCTAATTTTTTAGCAAATGTCCTTCTGAACAATCAATCAGAGTCACTGTGAGATTTGTGGGGGCCCTGATTCCTCACGGGATTCATAAATCTCGCCATGGGTAAGAACTTTCAGTCATCTTGCTTACCATAGCAGCAGAGGGAAAACCAGAAGCACATGGTGTGTAATTTATGCTAGGACTCTAAGCTCTATGGCAATCTTTGGGGATGCTCAAATCTTGCTTTTACTTGATGCTGCATTTGACCAGTCAAGCTGTAAGACATCTGGAGAAGGTCACCTCTGTGTCCAATCCTATCTTGGAACTCCGGGTCTCTGAAGAACAAATAGTACTCATCTGAATGGGGGTGGAGTGGGAAGGAGCTGAAAACAGCTTGCTGGAGATGAATTTAGTAACAGGATTCAGAGCACAGCAGGTGCCAACGCATTATGAAACCAACAAACCATCAAGCTAATACTTTTGCCCTTCCTCATCATATCTTCCAGCTTGAATAAACTTCACCCAGCATGGTCATTGCGTAACAGCCTCCATCTCCTCTGATTTCCTTTGACCCTAAATAAATAAAGAAATCCTTGTTTATTCATGAGAAGGAAGATTTGCGGGGCTCACAAAGTAAAGAGTTCTGACAAAGAATGAGTTCATCCTTTCCTTTTGGTCTAACAAAGAATCTGAATAAAGAATGGTGAAAAAGGTCTCTTTTTTAAGCGAGTGGTGTTTATTGGCTGATTCAGAGCAATAGAGTTTATTCAGAAGTCAGCCCAACTGAGATAAATAGGACTTCCTCCCAGCAGGCAAGGCTGTCCAGAGCAAAAAAGTCAAAATGGCAGCCACCACTGCAGAGTTGTGAGTTACTCTCTGACTTTTAGAACCCTCCCCTGCAGTTGCTTCTATTAGCAGATCTAGGAATGCTCATTTAACAGACCTATTCTATGTGATATAATATGAAATTCATTCTGTTGTCCTGTTCTGTTGTCCTATTCTGTTCTTTTCCACCCAAGCACTAGGTCAGGATGTGTGGCAAGGGGTGCAGAAGGGGCTGTGATGACTCTAGTGCTCTGCCAGGTCTGGCCATGACACAAATATGGCAGGGCAGTCTGAAATATGACACCAATAATGTCATTCTCTCTGATGGAGAATTATGTCATTGTGTACTGGCTAACAGTCACTGTGCTGTGGTTCCAGGGAGGAAAATGAAGGGTTGCAGCTGTTCCAAAGTAAACACGTATAGGGTTTCCATCTTAACATATGGATTTCATTTTAATTTAATACTGCCTGCTGCATCCCACCCCAAACTATGAGTGTGTGTTCAAATTTTTCCAATTGCCCATTTTTCTTATTGCTCTTTCTCCTTGGTCACCGATGGAGAAAAGTCATTTCTGTTCCACCTCTGGGAAGAAATTTCCTGCCACTTGGGACACACCCTCTAGCCCTGCCCATCTCTTGCACACCCCATGCCTAGTTGAAGTGAGAGGAGAAGCATTCCAGTACATCAGGCAGATTGAAGGCTCCACTCTGCTCCAATATCTGGTATGACCACCCATTTAAATGAATGCCAGGTCTGATCTTCCAGATCTGAAAGGCAATTTTCAATATCCTTCTCTTTGGAATATCATTTCTTAGAAATTAACAAAACCTTATAAGAAGCTTCCAGAGGATCTTAAAACAGCTGGGAATATTGTTTCTCCACTCAACCATAAGCACAGCCAGAACTGCCTTGGAAAAGTCCATGCAGTTTTCTTGGCAAGATATTTCATAAGTGGTTTGCCCTTGCCTCCTACTTCCTGGCGTGAGAGTGAGGGACTGGCCCAAGGTCACCCAACTGGCTTCGTGCCTAAGGTGGGACTAGAACTCACTGTCTCCCAGTTTCTAGCCTGGTGCTTTAGCCATTGCAGCAAACTGGTTCTCAACTAACAATAATACTAAACCGTAAGAATAGAATAGAATAGAATAGAATAGAATAGAATAGAATAGAATAGAATAGAATAGAATAGAATAGAATAGAACAGAACGTTCTTGCTCATTTATATTGCAGCCACAAGTCACTCTGTTTCCACTGGAATGCAGTGAAAACCTTTCTCATAAACACTTTAAAGTAGTGATCTGCTGGCTTTAATATTGTCACCTATGAAACCTGGGTCTGACTGTTATTACTATTGTTGTTAAACTTTGGAGATCTCTTGAAGCCTCTAGTGACATTTTGCTGCATCAAAATACTTTTACTGCATTTAAATGCTTCCCCCCCCTCTTTTTTGGGGGGGAGCCCAACCAGATATGCTTTTTTGGGGGGGGGGAACTGCCCTGCATTTGGGCTCTGAACCCTTTCTTATTAAGTGCCAATGAAACCTCCAAAGACTAGAGCAAAATTTCCACATCACTGCAGGAAAACGAGCAAGCTACCCCGTGTGTACCAAAGGGATCCCTTGAAGAACTGCACGTTAAGGTTGCTGCATTTATGAATAAAGTAGAGTATTATCATTTTTAATAGGAATTAAAACAGCTAGAGGGAGAAAGAGGGCAGCACTGCGATCAGTGCAAAGGAAAACACTCTAACCATTTTAATTAACTGTATTTTAATAGCTTTGGTTATAATTGAATAATTTAAATACCAAGGGGAAACACTTAAATCTCCTAAAAGCTTTCTTTTTATTTACATTTTAAATACCGGTCTTGGAGAAAGAATGATAGAAGAAGGGCTGGGGAGGAGACAGAGGGGAGGAGAGAGACGGAGAAGGCTCCTTTTTTTTTCCCCTGCAGCTGCCAGACTAAAACTGGAAGTATTTATGGGATTTTAGTCACTGCTTTGCAGAGCTCCAGACCGAGCCCTAATGAATTCCCTCCCCTCTCCTCTTCTCCTCCCATGCAGAAAATATTACACAATCTCGTGGTGCTATTATCCTTGACTTCTCAAGTCATAAAAAGTGAAAGAAGAGGGAAAACAGGGACAGTAAAGATCACCCATAATCCGGTTCTCACTTCAGCACTAAAAAAAGTTAATAAATAAAAATTAAAAATTAAGAAATTAAGAAAAGGGTGGTGTGGGGAGACAGAATCACCACAAAAAATGGCTGTGGGGTATGGCTGATGATGTTGCAGACTTTCTGAAATTACTGAGCTTCTTCTATTTATTCATTTCATTTCTTTATATGTCACACTTATATAGCCGCCCATCGTACACAAAGCGACTCTGGGCTCTCTTACTTCATTCATACGTATCATATTTCAGCCAGGGCCACATGGGTTTCCTGAGAGTGGTGATTCATTCTTGACGACAGTGATGTGGAGGTCAAGCCACAGGCAATGCTCAACTGCTTGGCTGTCACCAAATACTCCTCAAGTCTCTTAGTCCCAAAATGGCCAGATGCAAATGGGAGCAGGCAGCCTGAATTTCTTTCTTAGGTTCACTAATGACTGGGGCAGAAGCTGGTTCTCCTTTGCTGGCTACCTTATTTAATCTTAAACATTTTCCAAAATCCTTCATTCTCCCCTCTGTTTCAGCTCTCTTCAGCCTAGTGACCTCCAGATGCCTCGGGATAGCAGGTCCCAGAATTCCCAGCTTGGAATTCTGGGAGCTGCAGACCCATCTTGCTTGAAGGTTGTCAGATGACTCCTTTGGTCAATCTTTTCTCCATCACTCTTGGTCAGAAGCTATTACTAATCCTTACTCTTTCTTTTTAATGTAATTTAAAGAAATTTAATTTATTTCTATTGTCTTTATTGCTTATTCACTTTGCATGTCTGGATGGACTTTGCCTCCTGTTCTTCCCCATCAATTACTCCCTTTCCCAGCTATAAATAACAACAAATGAAAACACAAAATGCCCTCCTATAAAACTGATTGAATTTGATAAAATTCCTTTGCAATAAATCGTGTAATATATTATTTGCAATCACATATACAGCTGTGTATGTATAATATGCACACATGCACTAAAAAAACTATGCCTATTTAACTAATCTTGAGCATGTAGAGCAATCTATTTCTGTGCAATAAGTGACAGTGGGAATTAAGCAATAGCAGCCATAAACTGGCTTCATTTCCAGTGACCCAGCTGTTGGATGTGGGTGGCTTTCATTAGATGGTGCTTTTTAACAAATGAGAAGCTGAAAGCCTGACAAACTAAATGCTTCAGTTCATTATCCATCATTTACTCTCAGTCCGTTGAAACTCCAGTCATCTAAGGTGGGCCTCCAAGCTGATTCTGACATCTGATAGAGAATGATACCAGGGCAAAATGCAGAAGCATCCATGAGACCTACAACTGTTTCCAATTCTTTTTTTTTTTTTATATAAAAATGGAACCAGAAAGAACACAAGAAGCCCCTTTACACTGAAGCAAGCTGTTTACTCATTTATTTGTCATCATTTTATCAGTTCCCCATTTTATTCATCACACCAACCAGCACCAACTCCACGGAGTTTTCAAGCAGGTATCTTTCTCAGCGATACTGGTCACTCTGATTAGAACCCCTGATTGTAGTCTGATCACAAAGGTCACTGTGATTTGAAGAAATTCTTCCCCTTGCTTGGACCACATAGCATTTTATGGAAACGTGGAAGATTGTTGGTATGCTTTTTGTGTGACTGCCATGACATTAACACTTGCAGTGGGCTAGAGTTTTGGAGGGATAAAGCAGAACAGGGATGTCACAGAAGGCTTTGATTTATAACATTCTGAGATACATCTATCCATCTCCTCTGCCTCAGGTACATGATAATCTCTTCAAAGCTGCCCCTGATGGGGCATTCAGTTTTCTTCTAGGGACACAAGGAATTGCATGTGGAAAATTCTCCTCATTTATTGTTGTAATGCATTGAGATGAGATGATTTTGAGTGATTTGGGGGCCAATCATGTTAAGTAGATATTTGAGCCTATTTTTTTTCCAGAATGAATTCACACTTTAGCCATGATACCATACTATTTTACACCATTATAATAAAAGCTAGGTGATCTTTTCAAAGAAGCAATAAAAATATGAAGTAATGGAGAATCATAACTGTCCATGCTCCACATTCTGGACCAGCTGCAGCCCATCTAGAGTGCGTTCATGAAGTAAACAAGCCATGAGTGATTGTCTGAAAGGCCTCCCAGTCCAGAAATATACACAACCAGCAGACAAGATGAATATGTACAAAGGTTTTCCTAGCCACAGCTTCCCCCTGCTCCTTAGGTAGGACCTCCAAATCGGGCACCAGTCCTGAATAAGGAAGTACAGTCCCATTCAAGAGTAAAGATGGAAAGTTTGTGGTTCTGTGTGGTCCAAATATAGCAACTCTTGGTAGGGTTGAGCCTGAGTGTGTTCCTCCAATCTAGACTCCACAGCATCTAGATAATGGGATAAGACCTTGACAGAATTGCATGGACATCCAAGGGTCAAGATATATTGATGATATCTGACCCCAATCAATGGATGCATCACTCAGTAGAGTCATTTTAAACAGGAGGGGCAAGATTGATGCTGAAGCTCAATTTCTTTCTCTCTCTCTTCACCCCACCTTGCTAACCCTGACCACAGAGAAACGAGGAGAACCACTGCAATGCAGTGCCCCCCACTCCTAATTGGTGTAGGCAGTCCAGAAGGATACCATGATTGATGTTATCAAAAGCCACTGAAATATATAGGTTGAAAGGATAAGAATGAGGCACCAGTAATTTCTGTTGACCAACCATTGAGGGTTGGCTCCCAAAAAGGGATTGAAAGGACAGGAGCAAAGAAGGAGCCAAGTTATGCTCTTTCCAACTTCCACTTCTCCACTTTTTCCAAACTCCAGGTCAACCTAGGGAGACTCTGGCATAATATCAGCCAAAGGTGGGGTGGAACTAAGTAATGGTTTCACAGAAAGGAGGCTAAGGCCATGTCAGTGGAGTTTTGGCCATTTTGATTGTTTGGAACTGGAGTGGATATGGGAATGAACCTTCACTCTTGAAACGATGAATTGTTAAAAGCCTTTAATCAGAGCTTTTCTCCAGTCATCTGTGTACAAGAAAACCTGCCTTTTTTAGTCTGTGCACTAATTTACTTGGGAACCAAAAACATTTCTAGATACTTTTATTGTATAGAATTTACAACAGAAGATGCATATACCACATCAGCCCTATTAGTATACAGAACTGAGATACGTTGACATCCTTTTTGACGTAAGCTATCAGGCATGAAAAGATGTTTATAGCATGGCTCTCTTTCTTCATTAGAATTGGGGAAAATGGGAATTTGATATAAAATATATGACAGATGTCAAAGAAATTGATATGTTAGAAGAGTTTTGGTTTGGTTTTTTTCCCCTGCTTGCAGCAATTGGAAAAAATGTTGAATAAAGAGTTACGCTGACTTCTCTCAATCAAGCTTGGGAACCACATAGAAACAAGAAGTCCTGTTCAAATTATTCCTTCATACTGTTGACTAGAAGGGAGTAAATCGACAAAGAGTAAATTTCCAGAAATGTTTTGGTAGCTCTCTTCTGCTTTTTTTTTCTTCCATTATTTGCCAATGTCACCGCTTAGCCAAAGCTTCAGTATATATCAGCTAACAACCCAACCACCCTAGCATTGATTTATTTACATTTTTAGACTGCTCAGTTGCCACAGCTCTCTGATCAAATAATTTAGAAACAAAATACAAGTTAACCACAATGCAAGACACAGCCAGTAAGATGAAACGGAGGGTCAGTTTGTGCACTGAACTCATCCATAGTGTGATTTGTTTCCTTTTAGCTCAAGAAGCTGCCAAGCACAATCCTTATGGTTGCATTCAGATTATGCCCTGTTTCATAAACCAAGGTTAAACAAACCGTGGCTTGGCTCAATGAGTGATTCCAACCCAAGTTAAGCAGTAAAAGCCATTTCAAAAAGTGGTTCTTAATGCATGGGACAATAAAAGGTTTTCCGCTGGTGCTGAAGACTGTATGACCTCTAACTCAGTGGGATGGTCCATGAATTAGAAAAGAAGATGCAAGATGACAGAGCAGCCAAGGGAAAGCTGTATAAAAACAGTAGCAACCAGATGGAAACAAATGGTCCCTAAGAGGATGAAAATAAAAGCTGGATATCTGAACAATCCAAATGCTTCTTTAAAACACAGAGAGACAGACACACAGACACGCAGACACACACACATACACTCCATCAAGATGGATAGGGTTTTTTTCCTGCCAAATCAACCCTCAAATCAATAGCAACACTATCCCAACATTGCATGTTTTCTATGCATATGCTATTTCTTTTACCGGAATCAGTGATCTGAGTTTAATTTTTAAACTTAATCTTCCTGAATTTGCACACTTTTGCTCATGACCTTCAAGAGCCTAATGAAGAGATGATGATGACAAGAGTCCCCCATTGGGGGGAGATGGGTGGGGAGAAATTTAATAAAGAAATCAATAAAGAAATCAATAAAATAATGGTCGTCGTCATCATCATCATCATCATCATGAAAGATTGAGCGGAAAGTGGATAAAAATAAAACCTGGCAATGGCTTACAACTGGAACATTACAAGAAAACTAAACTAAACTAAACTAAACTAAACTAAACTAAACGGAAGGCTTGATTTTGACTGCTCAGGAGCAAGCTGTTCAAAACCAATTCAGTCAAGGCCAGAATTGAAAAATCATCAAAAGATTCAAAGTGTAGATTGTGCAAAGAAGCAGAAGAAACAGTAGATCATATACTCAGCTCATGCAAGAAGATAGCACAAACTGACTATAAAGAACAACATAAAACAGTCACCAAAATGATTAACTGGAAATCTGTAAAAATTATAATGTGCCAGTAATGAAAAATTGGTGGGAACATATAGCTGAAAAAGTAGTGAGCAGGTTAAAATATTGTGGGATTTCTGAATACAAGCAGATAACATCTTGTTGCATAGCACACCAGATGTAGCTGTGGTTGAAAAGAAGAAAGTGTGGATAATTGGTGTGGCAATACCAGGGAATAGTAGAACAGAAGGCAAAGAATTGGAGAAGATCACGAAGTATCAAGAACTGAAAACTGAAGTTGAAAGATTATGGCATAAACCAGCAGTGGTGGTCCCAGTGGTTATCAGCACACTGGATGCTACACCAAAAAGCTGTGGACGACACTTAGAAAATCGGCGCATTGACAACATTTCCATTTGTCAGTTACAAAAGGCCACACTGCTTGGATCCACACATATACGTACATTACGACATCCTATGTTCTTGGGAAGAACTGGATGCGAATGAAGGGCATCACCAGTTAAAGAACTGGCAGCTGTGATTTCATGTTGATGTACATATCATCATCATCTTCATTTTCATTTTCATCTTCATCTTCATCACCACCACCTCTAGTCAGGTGATGGCAAGCACACATAGAACTGTGTTTGGGAACTGTGTTTATTTTTATACATTTTAGAACATCTGGAGTCTTCCTTTTCTTTTCCAGTTTCATAAAGCCAGGTGAAAATGTTTGAGAAAATTTTTCATGACACCACAAAGCAGGGCTTTGAGAGAATGCACCAAACTCCATTAAATAATTTAAGGTGACAGGAAAATATTATTAGGAGGCATATACGTACTGCAACCCCCATGAGACATCAGAAGAAAGACACAGGTTTTATTTTAGACTTTCAGGACAGGATTAGTTTACATGCGCTCTGGTGCACAGATGAGTTTCCAGCTGCCTCAGAAAGAAGCAACAATTTCTGTTGTTCAGAGCATGGGCCTGGAAGGAGGGAAGCCTTAACTTCTTAGCAGCAAATAACAAATTGGACCTTCAACAATTTGCAGTGTTTCCTTGTCTCCTACCAGCTAAACAGTTGTGTGCTTCTTGAAGATATTAGGATAAGGAGCTCAAGTAGGTCAAGTCAGTCCTCACAGCTGAGGCTCAACTCAAAGGAGAGTTTACTTTTCTCCAGTTTACTTTTTCTTTTTTATTTTCTTTTTTTCTTTTACATTCAAGAGTCCAAAGTCTGGATTCCACAGAGTTCAATCCTCTGAAGAATCTTATTCTACCTATCTACCTATCTACCTATCTACCTATCTACCTATCTACCTATCTTCCTGTCTACCTGTCTACCTGTCTACCTATCTACCTATCTACCTATCTACCTATCTACCTATCTTCCTGTCTACCTGTCTACCTACCTACCTACCTACCTACCTACCTACCTATCTATCATCTATCTATTTTTTACATCTATATGCCCTTGAATAGTTTCAGAAACTAAGCAAGGTTACATCTGGGATTTTATTTTTTTAATTACCTGAAAGTAGACAATAGCAAACCACATCCATATTGTTGTCAAGGATGTGCCCTTATAATCAAAGTTGAGCTCAGCTATATGGAGACATTAGTTTCTCACAGCAGGTGGCTTCATCTAGTTCACTTTGGCTGATTTGAAAAATCTAGGCAGGTTCTGACCTGGTTAGTATTTGGAAGGAAGATCACTACTATAGGCCAGTATTGTAGGCTTGACTGGGAAGCTGAAAAAATATCCCAGAAGGAAATGGCAAACTACTTCCATGCTGTTGACAAGAAAGTTGTTTGGATTGTCCATGTAGTCATCAAGAGTTGAGCTTCATTCAAAGGTATCTTTATCTTTCTATGCCAGGGTGAGCAATAAATCCTACTGGTCCAAACCTTATTCATGGGAGTGATGGAAAATTGGAATTGTAACTTGCCAAATGACTCCAACCATTAAAATGGCACACGGACAGATTTTCCAATTTACAGACACATCAGAGCAGAATGCATATGATAACTGCACCTGCCTTTGCTTTGGCAGGAACATTGGTGTGCTTGGGGTTCTAAATTTAATTGTTTTAAAACATGAAGTGGTAGGGCTGAAAGCCTTAATCAGTTTAATAGCAAGGCTATGCTTAATTGGGAAGGGCCAATTTAATTAGCACATCATGGCCATAATCCAACTAAAGCTAGTTGTGACACAATCCCAATGGTACTTGTTATGCCTTGACTATATCTACAGATGCAGCAAAATTAAGGAACAGAATCCTAAGGTGGTCACGTGAGCTGTACATCTTCTAATTGCAGATTTTGGATGCTATTTTGAAGTCCTTCTGATCAGTGAAAATACTCTGAAAATTACAGACAACACCATAGATGCAGTTCAGAAGTCCTAGCAAAGGCAGTATTTTGCTGTACTACCTTTCTCCTTGCGAGAAGTAGAAAGTGAGTCCAAACTGGCCAGTTCCATTCTATCATCTAGTCCATTGTGTGTGATAGTCTTCCCACCCACTTCCTGCTAAAACTTGTTGAAACTGGAAATAGTGTTTCTGTAATCAAAGAGGCTTGCCAATTATCAGCATAGATAACTTTGCTTTTGGTGTTCCTGTCATATATATATTTTTTCCTTTCTAATAAATTGTTATCTCATTTTGGGCAATCAGAAGTAGTAGGAAATGTCATGATTTTATTTTATTGCCATATAACCCTATGGCTCTCTAACTTCTCTTCCATCTTTCTACCACTAGCACAGTACTATGGCTAACATGTTCCCTTATGAGAAAATTCATGTTGAGAAATCCAGACTCTTTTTTTCCAGCCTAATAAAAATTACCTTAAGAATATGCTATGGCCAGTTAGTTGGTATTATTTAGTAGATCTAGATATGCAGTTTGGACTGGATAAGAATTGGAGTGAAAGATTAGAAGGATATTGAAAAGATGGATGCTAGACTAGAGAGTTGAAAACAACATCCCCAAAGAAAGTAACAACAAGCCACTTTGGTATTGTTGTATAATGCAAGTCACCAGAAGTCAAGCTCAAAGTGTAAGATACTTTACTGTTCCTTTAGTATCTGTTATATGTAGTATAGGAGTTTAGTTGTTCTACTGGTCTGACAACACACATACACATTCTAACAGTGGATCTGAATACTATGTAACTTGATAAAAATAGAAAACATAGATTATCATATTGCAAAGACTAAAGTGCATCTCTCCACACATGGAATATCTACTGCATACTCAGTTTATGGACATCATCTTGGAGGAAGGTATCTAAAGATTCATGTATTTTTACCTTGTATGTAGTAATCAAGATACTTGTACATCTCAATGACAGCATGATTCAGGATCACCATGTCACTGGATGTAATGGTCTGTGAAAACATTCTTGAGAGACAGGAGGAGGAGGAGGAGGAGAAGCAGCAGCAGAAGACTAGGCGATGGTCAGATAAGAGACAGCTTAGCCCTCAGAAACAAAGGGGCCATGGCAAACATCTCAGAAAGGACTCTTCCTAGTTTCTTGGACTGTAAAGGCAAGGGGGGGGAGGAGATGTATTCTCAGACTTGCAAGATTCTCTTAATGTAACCTTACAGTAAATGTAGCATTAATACTCATGGTTAGTGCTTCTTGTCTGGACTACCTCTAAGGGTTGACGCTGGAAGATAAGCACTCTTTACACTCAGCTTGAAGACTATCCAATGAGATATTTGAGAAGATGGCAAATTGAGTAGCACTGGTAGTTATGATGTGGCTGGGTTAAAGCTGAAAGGAAGTCCAGTTGCTGATTTGCCCAGAGACAAAAGCAAAGTCTGCTTCAAAGATATGTGTATTATTGGCACATGGAATGTCAGAACTATGAACCAAGGCAAACTTGACATTGCCAGAGCTGAAATGTAAAGAATGAACATTGACATTTGGGGAATCAGCTAACTGAAAAGGATTGGAATGGATCACTTCACATAAAAGGAGAATCAGATCTTCTGCAGACCAGAAAATCATAGAAGAAAATGGAAAAGCTATCATTATTAACAAATGAATGTCAATGCTTGAATGCAACCCTCAAAATTGAGAATGATCTTCAAGCCCATGCATTTTATGTATTCTTCCTTTCTATTTTCTGGTTTTCTGTGTGAAGCCAACAGTACTTTAACAGGCTAAGCAATTTGACATCTAATTCAAGGTTAAAATTGATGGGAGCTGGGGTCACAATAATGTCACCTGAAAGAAACATTTTACTTCAGCCTGAGCCCTCCATATCAGTAGTGCTAGTGGGGGCGGGGGAGGAGGGGGAATCCCTGTATCAATTTGGCTAGGAATCTCTCTCTCTCTCTTTTCCTTCCCTTTGTTGGAAGACAAATCATAGGCTGGGACCACAGAATCAGATTGGGTCCTTGTAGCTCCCTTGTGGTGGGGGGTCTCTGGACCCTTCATTCACAATATTACTGTTCTGTCCCCTCAAATCCTGGAAAGAACTACCTTTTTAATGTTATCACCAGCCACCATTCTCCAGAGAAATCCCTTCCAGGTCTGGTTTATTCATAAGGAGGCAAATGGTAAATAGTTTGATAAGATGGAAAAGCCATGTGCCGAAGGCTGGCCTTTTTTTTCAAAATGAATGTCACTCTATATGGATATTGAGATTAAAAAAAAAAAAATAGAGGGAAGTTACAAGGCACAAAAGAAAAGCCAATAAAAGAGAGAAAATGAACAGTGACTTTTGAAGAGGATGATCTAGGCTGATGCTCCCTTGGCCAGAATCTCCTCATACACATATGCAAAGCAACGTCCCACAGCTCGAATCGCAGTCAATAAGAAAAGATTAAACCTATACTATCATCTAGGTCTGCTAGTCCCCAGTTGCTGTAGAATTCCCGATCCCAAATCTAGATTTCCGTGGGATGGAGTTTTTTTTTTCTTAACCTAAATTTTAGTTAGCCCCAGGGGAAGAGCTTGGAGGAAAATGAAGAAAAATGGCAAAAGCAAAATGGAGACCTTCTTCTTTTTAAAAGCCCACTTGAGAGGGGAACCTTGCTGCTCCTGACTGGTCCTCCAGAGTTAGTTTTTATGGACTTTGTCTCTGCCCATTTATCTGAATTGACAGGTTCAGGTTTTCTTTTGAGTCTTTCATTGTCTAAACCGCGTGGAATGGAATTTCCTGCTATTCACCCACAACCTAAACAGGCAGATTTAGATATCCAACTCCAAGTTCAAAATTTTACATCTTGGAAGTCTTGTGTCCAGTGAGAGCCTTCTGGTTTTGATCCAGGAACAACGGGAATTTCAGCAAGAAAATCGTAATGTATAGAGTTTTAAATTTCACACACAATGCAACAAGGCAAAGCAATCTATTGTTGTTGTTGTTGTTGTTGTTGTTGTTGTTGTTATTATTATTATTACTATTAATTTTTTTGCATGTTTTGTTATGAAATATTCAGTTGAAGCTGGCTAAATTTTAAACCCACCAGGTTTTCCTCTTACCATTCTTGTTTTGGCTGCAAGAGAAGGTTAGCCTCCTTTTCCTATTGGGGTAGCTTTTATCCTTGTGCATAATCACATGAAAGGAAAATGGGACAGGAATTCCCTTTTGCTTATCATTCTTGCCAGGAAACCCAGCCAAGTGCCTCTCCAGTAATGCCACCAACTGTGCTCTGCTAAGGAAGAAAGTCAGCTTCTTTGCAGCTTCTGCTTAGCCATTTGCATGGTGATCGACAAAAGGAAAGTGAGGTCCACAAAGCGTGGTTCAACAAACTGCATTAAGAAGCTGCTCTCAACAATGGCCCGTCTTAAACCTCCGCTGTAGATTGTGGTCTATTTCACCAGTGGAGGTCAGAAGAGGAATTGGATTTATATCTTTGTGTTTCCTGAGCCTTGGCTGGCTAATAACAGAGGAGGCTGGGTCTTGAATGGCATTAAAGGCTGGGAGTATTTGATGTTAATCAATGGCTGCCTGTCACAATGGGAGTTTGCCCATCTCTGCCTTAACAGAGTTAAATTGTTAGATCCAGCTGGGCTAGACTGAACTGAAACAAGCAATCAATACTCTCTCCCCAGAATCAATATATAAAAATAACTCAGTGATGCAAGCAACCTGAGGAAAGTGTCAGGAGGACAATGCTGAGGGGAAAAAAATGCTTTTAATGCATCTGACCAGTAATTTTGTACATGCTGTTGAAGATCAGATAGATAGATAGATAGATAGATAGATAGATAGATAGATAGAGTCCCAAAATAATTGTCCATGTGAATTCACAGGGCACATGCTTTTCATTTGCTTTTTCATGGCTGTTAGCTATCAGTGGTTTGTTTTAATCTCTGTTAGCTCTCCATGGAAAACCTGATCATGTATAACATTATGACAACACTACAATTGCCACAGAATTGTAGTACCTTTAACAGGCCTAGGTTGTTTCTAGATCATTTCAAAATGGAAGAAAAAGAATCAAGAAGAAACTAGGATTGGGTTGGAAATTGAGGGCCTCAGTTAATGTAAGAATTTAAGAACTGCCTTGCTTGATTAGATGAAAATCCATCCAACTTTTTTAAAATTTTATTTCCGAAAGTGAGCCCAAAAGTTCTACAAGCCCAGAAGCCAAGGAATCTCCTGTGATTAGTCCTAACATTCAGTGTGTGTTATAGAGCAACTGTATTTGCAGTACTTGGGCTACAAAAATCTGGATGACCACTAGTTGGCAACAAAGAGATCATTCTATTTCTGTCAGTTCTCTTTCCTATCAGAGCATCTGGTAGAAGCTACAATGTTGTCACTGTAATATTACAACGATGCACATGAGGTAATGTGCAATAATGTCATGATGTGCATGACATCATTTGCCCCTAGTGAGGATGGCCATGAACTTAGCTAACATGTGTAGCTAGATTTATTGCTCATTAAATTAGCAATAAAACTACTGTCAAAACTACTGACTAACTTGTAGCAATAGATTCTATCCATTGATCATCTATGTGACTTTCTAGATACCATGTGATGTTATCTGATATGATAGTGGTTGGCAAGATTTACTTGCAATTTAATTCCACTGTATGGTTGTGAATTCCTGTATTTTAGTTCTTGGTAGCTATAAAGCTGGAAAGGCTCATTTACAATGAATGAGGCAAAAAGGGTGTGTGTGTCGGGGTGTGTGCGTGTATGTGCATGTACATGTCTGTTTCTTACTTAAATTTGTAAGAAAAAAAATGTGGTCAGACATTATTACATTTTTTCAGACTCTGGGAAAGTATTTTGCTCATTGTGAGTGTTATAATGTATGCGTTTTCATCTAATTTAATCATACAAACACCTATTCCAAATTATTGTTTCTGCCCGGCTTCTGGAAAACATGAGCTTAGTTTGACGTACATTGGGAGATTACCCAGTTTATCCTTATACTCTGATTGAACTGAAAGTATGTGATGATCTCTAAATTACCCAAGAATAACACAGTCCCAGAAAATCTGATGAGTTTAATGGTCAAAACCAGCTTTCTGCCCCATATACCACATGGCATTTCATTTCATTTTCCAAATATTTGCTGGTAGATTTGTGTGGTCATTCAATGTATGTGTGATGTTTGTGGGTGTGTCTATGTATGTGGCTATAAAGGAGATGGGGGAGAGATGTACTTTCAGACTTGCAAGATTCTGTTAATGTAGCTTTATAATAATGTAGAATTAGCTCATCTGGTCATGTTTCCTGTCTCGTCTACCTTGTAAGGCTGACATCAGTCTTGCAAGTCTGAAATTACATCTCTGCCCTGTCTCCTTTACAGGCCAAGAAACCAGGGAGGGTCCCTTCTGGGCCTCTTGTCCTGCCCGCATTCCTGCTGTGGGCTCAGCTTCCTTTTATCTGATCATTCCCTTGGCTGCATCTCTTTGTCCTGTCTCCCAAGGTGATTCCCACACACCATTTCACTTTGTGAGTATGTATAGAAAATTTTTATAGGTATTGTTTAAAGTCTTTTATCTTGTGAACCACCTTGGGAAGGTTTCATACTCTGAAAGGTGGCTGAAGGATATTTTCACTACTACTAAGTAACACCTCCTTTTAATCAAACTCAGCCTCTGGAGGCTTTATGGACAGCTGCGTATACTTTTCTTAACAGTGATATGGAAGCAATTTGCCATCATCTTCTTTTTTTCAACTTTCCAATCTACTGTGCAGCCCTGGGATTTCCTGTGGACTACTCTTCATGTAACTAATGAGGCCTGATCCTGTTTAGCTTCCAAACAAAGACATCTGCCACCTGCTGAGTTCTTACTACATCTCTGGTTATGCGAAAGAATTTGCATATCCAATATATAGTTGCTATTTTTCATATTGCAACAAGGACCTTTCAAGAGTAACAAAAAGGACACTAACAATGGCTGTAATCTAATAATCACTTACTTAGGAGTAAGCTCACTGAACACGAGATGGCTTATTTTGCTAGGCATACATGAGACTGCATCTAAATCATTTTGTCATTTGTTTATAACACCTTGTTTAATGGAAAGATCCAGAGAGGAAGAAGGTTAATTAGGCTCCTGCCAAAGTGACATGGAACACAGTTCCATCATTTCATCTACCTTGAAACTGACAGTTTTGCTATATTCTGGAGAAAGAAAAATTAATTTGGGAGGAAGAAAACAGGACTGTGATTTTGTTTTTTTAAAGGGAGGGATTCAGAAATGATGGTCACCACTCAGAATGGCTGCTTCTTTGACACTCATGAGGACACTCCATTTTAGGAGGCAACGGTTGATATTCCACAGAAAAGCCCACTCTTATTTTCATTCCTCCAATGATCCATTTTACTAAAAAAAATGCTAGACTAAAATAACCCTCTGGAGAAAGATTAATAATTGGGGCAGCTTGCTGAAAATACAGTTTATGACATTTTATGAGTTAAAAAAAAAAATTGTATGAAGATTATATAAATCTAACCAGATTGGAGGAAAATACTGTTTAGATAAACAGAGTTAACAAAATGATATAGCAATTAATTTTACCAAAAGAAAATAAATGTACTTTAGAATATTTATTTATTCATGGTCAACGTTACCATAAACACTATACTATATATATTTTCCCCCAAAAACTGTATCAAAACTCAACACAAAACATCTTTAATACTCTATTAAACATCTTTAATACTATAATAATAATAATAATTTAATAATGCTCAATACAATGATTATACAATTCCTTGACAAATTGTAACAGTGAAAGCCCAACATTTCACAACACACCAAGATGGCATCATTAACTTGTCAGCTAAAAGGAAGAACACAGAGTTTTCATCTTCTGAAATACTACAGTAGTTAGGCAAAAGAGGCAAGATTAGGTCCTTACTGCAGAATGAAAAGAAGGGACAATGAAGAAAAATATTATCAAGCGATTCAACTTTCCCCAATGAGAGACACAGAGACATTCTTGTGGAGGATCCAGTTAATCTTCTTTCCAAAATTGCTAATGGCAACACATCATAGCTGTCCAAAGTGAAAGTTCTTCCATGCTTTGGGCTTGGGATGTCGGTGAGAAAGGAAGCTGTCAAAACTGGTGTGTGAAATAAATACGTTTTAGGCTGGAATTTAGAGCTTTCTCCAGGTCTAAGTTAACAACCTCTTCTCTCCAAATCTCTTACAAATCTTAATATTGAATGGATTGATAGATGATAGATGATGGAGATGGAGATGGAGATGGAGATTTAAAAATCCCCTCTCACCCCTATGTGTGCTATGTGTCTTTCTCAATCTTGGGTCTTCTGACAGAGGCCTGGAAGTTTGATGATTCTGTGCAGTATCTTAGTTGTTCCTAACACTGTGCTATCTGGACAGAGAGCTCTGATATTGTTCCTGGGATCTGTGGGAGCCACTCTCTCAGCTTAGGAGTCACAGCCCCAAGTGCTCCTACTACCATTGGGACCATTTTGGCAATGGCTTTCCACATTCTCTCTAGTTTCTCCTTCAGGCCCTGGTACTTCTCCAGCTTTTCATACTCCTTCTTCCTGATGTTGCTGTTACTTGGCATCACTACATCTACCACCACTGCTGTCTTCTGGTCCTTGTCTACCACCATGATGTCTGGTTGATTGGCCAGTACCTGCCTGTCCATCTGGATCTGGAAGTCCCACAGCATCTTAACCTTCTGTGGAATCTCCCATCTGGACTTGGGAGGGTCTAGTCCATACACTATGCAGCTGTTCCTGTACACAATGCTAGCTACTTGGTTGTGCTGTTCAGTGTATGCTGTTCCTGCCTGCATCTTACACCCTGCCACTATGTGTCAGACTGTCTCTGAGGCCTCTTTACACAATCTGCACCTTGGGTCCTGTCTAGTGTGGTAGACCCCTGCTTCTTTGGATCTGGTGCTTAGTGCCTGTTCTTGTGCTGCTATGATCAGTGCCTCAGTGCTGTCTCTTAGTCCAGCCCTTTCCAGCCACTGGTAGGATTTCCCACTGTCAGCCACCTCAGCTATCTGTCGATGGTACATCCCATGCAGGGGCTTGTCTTACCATGGCACTTTCTCCACTTGAACTTCCTCCCATGTCTACTGCTGCCTCAGGCATTCCCTTAGTAGCTCATCTTTGGGTGCCACCTTACTGATGTACTCCTGAATGCTCTGGGTTTCATCCAGGACAGTGGTTTGACACTGACCAGACCCCACTCTCTCTCTTTCAGGCTGGTGTAGTTCAGACAGTTTCTGGGTATTGGTCTTGAGGTGGAAACCTCTGTACATTGTGAGGAGCTTCTGGGTCTTCACATTTACAGCCTCATGTCTTCCTTTGACCAGCTCAGTATGCCAGCAGGGTATCTGATGACTGGCAGGGCATACATGTTGATGGTGTAGATCTTGTTCTTCTCATTGAGCTGGGTCTGTCTTGACCTGCCTTATCCTTTGGTGGTACTTGGATGTTGCTGTCTTCCTTGCCTCCTCATCATGTTTCCCATGTGACTGTAGGATACCAAGGTACTTGTAGCTAGGCTGTATGTGTGCTATGTGACAGTTCCACCCTGTCAGTCTTAACTACCTTCCTTCTCATTATTACCTACTGGCCACATTTCTCCAGTCCGAATGACATCCCAATGTCCTCACTGTAGATCCATGTCAGGTGGATCAGTGAGTCGATGTCTTGTTCACTCTTAGCACTATAGATATAGCTATACAGTAGATGATATAGATATAGATATATTATGTGCCATCAGTTCAGTGTTGACTGTTAACTAGGTGGTCATTCTCTTCTCTTCTTTCCTTCTACTTTTCACATCTTTATAGACTTCTTCAAAGAAGTATCATAATTTGAGCCTGATCATTTGTGTCTCGAATGAGAACTCTGGGTTGATTTGTTTGATGATCCATTTGTTTGTTTTCTTGGCTACAAAATAGATTAGTTTAAGCCAATATTGTAAGCTATAGTGATGCACGTGAGTCTCAGTGGAAATCAGGCTGGACTCAAACTTGACAGAAAGTTGGATACACAGTGGAACACACCCAACAAGAATTTTGATTGAGCAATTTTGAAAGAGACCTCAAAACAATATTTACAAGCCTGCATGCTATAAATCAAGATCAAGATCTTTCTCCTAGAGATCCTCACAGCTTCTGAGACACGCTTACTACTGATGCAACTCACAAAGTGTTTTAATTCTATATTTAGAACTGGAGAGAAATTCTCATTTTAACAAGCTGGATGTTACTTCATAAACAGTTAAGGGACTGGCCTCTTCACTTCCATAAGACCCAAGTGTAAGGGACTGAAAAAGTCTCAGTCTTAGGAACCTGGAAGATAAATTGAATTCTAAAAGGGGAAACCAATCCTGCTACTGAGATTTCTGTAACTTTACCTTAACCTCTTTCTTAGAAAAGAAACTTTGGGAGAATCTTGCTTTCTGTGAAAGTGGGAGAGCCAAGAATATGATAAGTGCAAAATTGCATTTGTAAAACTTTGGGCCTTTGTAGACACAATCCTTATATGTTTTTTACCCCAGGAAATTGAGGCTGGGGGGCCACCTCAAGGTATGTGAAGCCCAAATGATACTGATGCCATCCATGTTTCAGGAATTATGGCTTCTAAAAGAGCTTTTTGAGAATACAACTACTTGAATTTGATTTTGGTCGATGACAAAGCCACTTTCCTTACATTAGATGGAAAGAGCCTGGAAATGCTTCTCAAACGTACTTGGCATGTAGACAGAATGGCTCTGTTGTCTATATACAGCAGAACCAAAACAGGTCAATAAGTGAACAAATGGGTGGGGGAGAACTCTAATCTTCACAAGGCTTGGAACAATTAATATATATGCATATAACAGTTCAAAACAAGAGGTGCTGGAACACAACCTTGTTTTATCTCTTTCTGGATGGTACAGAGGTACTGTGTAGAAAACGTGAGAGCCACAATGGACATTAAATTTCATAATTAGAGTAAGAAGGAGGTAGCATATGACATTTCTACATAAAACATGTACAAAGCTAATTAGAATTGGGGGAAAAAAAAGAATGATTACATATATAGTTAAAATGGTACAGCATTCAGTTACTGTACATCAAAAGAAAAAAGGGAAAAGAAAGGAGAGAAAAGGACCTGGAAATTTATCTTGTCTACACACTAACTCCATTAATTTTGACTCAAGTGTTTAAAAGTCCTCCTCCTTGCCAAAATCTCAAAGAGAGAGGGAAAGAAAGAAGATCAAATATTTTAGAAATATGTAAAATAAATCAATGTCTGCAGATCAGATGCACCAACAATCCCTGGATACAACTGTGGCATAGATTTTTAAAGGTGAATTCTTATGAAAAATATTGTGTGTGTGTGTGTGTGTGTGTGTATACACACACATACACACACATACTGTATATTCATACAAAAATTCAGAAAGAGAGTGAAGAAAAGCAGGGAAGGAGAATGAATGAATAATGCAATGCTGTGCCAGCTCAGGCCCAGGTAAACCCCACTGAGATCAGTGGGATTAATTTCCAAGTGAAGATGCAAACTGCTGTGGAGAAACAAAATTGAAGATGGGTTTATTTCAGTAAGTGTTTCTTTCTACTAAAGCCACTGTGTTGGTACTATGAATTTTTGCCATCACTGTTTCTCTTGAGCCACAAATGTCACATCCATTATCACTAATCCTTACAAAGTGTTAGACCTTCTTCTATTAAGGTAAAATAAAGTTTTCTTGAGGCAAACTCAACTCCTGGTGACTACAAGTTGTTTTCCATAGTATTCTGGGCTTTTTTTTTTTAATCCCAATCTGGCCTGCACCTCTGAGATTTCCTGGTTGCCTCACATCCATGTAATTATCAGGTCAGATACTAGTTTACCTTTTCAGCATCAGCCATGGTGAGCTACGTGCTGCTCCCTGTTGTGACCAAAGGCTATTCCATCCATATAGGGAAAAGCTGGAAGGTTGAAGCTAACCAAGGATGGATAACTTAACCTAAGAGTTTGTGGGTGAGGTAAAAATACATCTGGAGACTTTCTGTCCGCCCCCCACCCTTTGCTGTTCACTCTCTCTTGCTGGTCAAAATTAAATGAAAGGAGTCTTCCTGGCCAATATGGCTGTCCATGCTGATCAGCCTTGATTTAGCTTTGATTGCCTCGATTTAGCTTTTACAAAAATGTGCTTAAATAAGTGTTGTGGCTCTAGCAGAAATAAATTGTCTGAAGGTGTTTAATTGAGGGGATTTATCCCGTGGGTCACTATTTTTGCAGGCCAAGATGTAATCAGCTGCAGGGCAAAGCAAAATCATGACAGAAGTTTCTTTAACACACTACTGCAGCAAAGGAACATAAACTGTAAGGTCCCACTGGCCATTAAAAACTGTTCTTATTTCAGCTGGGTCATGTTAGGTCAACATTGCTGCATACATTACTGGTTTCAGCATTAAAGTAAGCATTTGCTTAATATCAGGACAGTTGTAGCCTCCAGGAGAGCAGCATTTCAGAATAAGAATGGCACAATTTGCAAGAAAGATTCTGTGGTGGGTGAAGGGAAAAAAAAAAAAAAGGAAACAAATTCATCACCATAATGCTAAACATTTGGAATAAGAAATGCTCCAAAATCAATTGAGCAGGGAGGTAGGGGATATAAGGATGGGTAGAATGGTTGGAGTAATAGAAAAGAGACATGCCTCAGGATGCATCATTATGTAAATTTATATCCCTTTAACTCCTATAATCATAGGGCTGGGAGGGGTTCTAAGAGCACAACCTAAAATGATCTTCAAGCGATGCCCTTCAACATGACAAGCTTCTCTTGGGAGCAGGTAGACATGGCTCCTCTCCACTTTGTAGGATTCTGCTGATAGCAATGGGGCAACGCAGGGAGAGAACACCAGTAAAGCTGACTGATGTTTCTGTGGGGAGGAGAAACACCATGATGCAGTCTGCCTCTTGCATCATCTCTATTTCTACCAGCCAGAACTGGAAAGTTCTATCTTCAGTCAACCCAATATCACTTTAACGTTTGCTGTTCAATACGGAGCCATTTTAAACCACACCCGCTGGACTAATGTATGGAATGGAGATTCAAAGCACATCATTTACATCAGTGGTGATGGTGATGATGGAGACATCTTTATGCACTTCATATTAAAATAAACTTTAAAATATTGTGGGCACAAAAGCTGAATTATGTAATCCTGGATAGACTCTGCATATAACAATTCTGAATAGTGAATCCTGATTTTTCCAGTTCTAGAGAAGTTCACAGAGCTAGGACAGCAACTAAACGCCTACTTCCCCAAATACAATTTTATTTATGTACTTTGCTGACATCTGAGAATTCCTCCAAGGCTTTTCAACATGCTCTTAAATCCATTAGAATGTCAGATTAGGACTCAGGAGACATTGGTTCAAATCTCCATTCAGGGATGTAGCTGGTTGAGTAACTCTGGTATTCTTTGTAAGCCTAAATTACCACTCAGGGTTGTTATGAGGATAAAAGGGTGCAGTGGATCGTGCATGTGGCTTTGAGTTCCTTGAGAAAAATAGGATAAACATGTAATTAAATATATAACAAGTAATGCATTTATTGATTATATTTTAATCTGCTCTCTAAACAAGCCTTTGGGTGGACTGCAAGCTGAAAGAGACAAAGGACAATAAAATAAATATTTATTTCCTTAACATAAGTGGGCCAGGGAAAGAAAGCAAAAATGCATAAACGATACTTGGCACCTTCCACACACATTGTGAATAATTAGAGATTACAGAACTGAACTGATTAAAATACTGGGAGTAAGAAGAGTATCTTTGATGGGCAAGAAGAAGCTAACACTGAGAACATCTAATGATTCTTCTTTGGGACAGCATTTCATACATATTAGTCTACCTTCATTTGCAGAAACATCCAAAGAGGGATGTTTTTGAAACAGATGACATGACACAGAACAGGTCAATAATTTCTGGCATCTATAGCCATCCAAACACCACTATGAAGCTCTCAGTTCATCTGATCAAGAAAAACAGATATGAGCCAAGTTTAAAAGAGTTTAAACCTGACAGTTGCCATTTTTCTTATCCTCTTCTTGTCAATAGTCATGCCTCAGGGCAACCAAGACAGTTTTATCCCCAATTCTCAACTTAAACCAGATTGAAACAGAACTGCATCTCGGAGGAACAAATCTGGATGACCACTAGATGGTGCCAAGAACGACAACAACAAGAGCAACGCTATCTTCTCCCATCCTGTGGTTTATAAGAGTCATTCTATCAACAGGTTAATTCTGGAGAAATGGTTAAATGCTTGTCTTGCAAACTACAAAACACTTCTCTTGAACTCCAGTTCCAAGAACATTTTTGAAGCAGCTGCATCTGGGCTACACAAATCTAGATGACTATTATGTTGCAATTAAGATAGATGAACATTTTCCTGCCTATAGTGGTCATTAGGTTGTTAAATAGATAGTCCTTTGTTTAAAAAAAAAAAAAGAAAAAAAAATGATTGGGCGGAGCGTCCAAAGCTTATAAACACCACCCTGGCAGACATTCTGTATGGTGATTGTTGACATTCAAATTTCGCACAGTAAACCCTACTAATCACCGATCCTACAGTGTCACAAGGAGGAGCTATAAGGAGAGCAGCACAACACGGTCCCATTCTGGAAATGCGTTAAGGGTAAGATGTGGGGGCAGTGTGATTTATGTCAACATGATTTCCTCCCAGGTCAGGCTTGGAGGAAAGAACAGAAGCTGTACTATTAAATCTTACATGGGAAAAAAAAATCTCATTGGTGCCAATGTGATCTTTTTCTCCCCTAAGGTCAATTAAGTGGGATGGGAAATATTTGTTAGAATCTCAACTGGAAAGAACAAGGTTAAATCTCCTCTCACTTTGAGCCCCCAATTCCCCATGCTCATGCTATTACACAATAAATATTTAAAACTTTAAGGTTGGGACTAATTTTGGCCTACATTATTAGGGAGCCCTTGGAAAGGTCTGACTATTTACTGTATAACTGTTGTGTCACACCTCATTATTCTGCAATGGTGAGTTTTACACATCCCTACTGTTTCCTTTATTTCTGTATAACGGTACAGCAGTAGCTTGATTCCAATCAGATGGAAATTGGCCTGTGTTGTTAATATCCATGAATAAAGTAGCCAGAACCGGGGCCTACCAATCTTTGTTTTCCCTTATTAATTCTGGGGGGAGGAAATCACCTCCAGATGCTTTACCTGTTTTAGTTGGGCAATAAAATCTTTAACCTCAGCTACAGATATTAGCAGCCAATCTGGGAGGTCCCTATGAGAGGGAATCTAATTGATTGATCACATCCCTGCTGTATAACTGTACAGGGAAAGATCTTGGGAGATTGGGCCAAGAGACACTGCCAAGGGAAAAGTCAGATAAGAGACAGCATAGCCCACAGCTGGATGGTGGGTGAGGCAAGAGGCTCAGATGAGACCCTCCCTAGTTTCTCAGGCTGTAAAGGAGACCAGGGTATGGGTGCGGGTCAGGGGGAGAACTGTACTTTCAGACTTGCAAGATTCTGTTAATGTAACTTTACAATAAAGTAAAATTAGCTCATCTGGTTGTGATTCCTATCTGCTTTACCCTGCGAGACTGACATTAATCTTGCAAGTCTGAAAGTATGGTTCTCCCCCAGTCTCTTTTACAGCCTGAGAAACTAGGGAGGGTCCCTTCTGAGCCTCTTGCCCTGCCCACTATCCAGTTGTGGGCTATGCTATCACTTATCTTACGGTTCCCTTGGCAGCGTCTCTTGGCTCAGTCTCCCAAGGTCTTTCCCACATACCATTACAATAACCTGTTGGAGGGGAGGGAGGGATTGTAATTAAAACTGAATTTAATTGAGCAGTTTAAAGTCCCTCCCTGAAAAAATTTTGAGATAAATATTGGAAGAAAAGCATGTACATGGCTAGCAGGAAAAGCTACTTATACCACTGACTGACTCTGTCCAGTAATCAGCTCACTGGGGGGTGTGGGGGGGGGGACTGGAGCAAGCGAGTGTATTTTCTTGCAATTCAGTGTTTGGGTCAACTGTCCCTTCATGTTCCTCCTTAGGTCATGCCCATACTGGTACTGAATCCTGGCAATATCTTTCTGCTCTGCCCCATGGCAATATTTTCCTGCTCTGCCCCTAGGATGTCACTATTCCCAGCCCATGAGTGAGGTAGTCTTAAGTCACTGTAGCTGTTCCAGTGTAAATCATTGCCCCCATCTTCCAGGGTCATCCTGAAGGTGGGCCAAATCTGTCAGGCTGGTGATGCATGACCTTGAGAGGAAATCAGGTGATTGCAGTAACTGGGAACAGAGGCAATAAGGCAGGCAATGGATCAGCAGCGGGGACCAATGGTTCCAGACCAAGAGAGTCAAGAACAGATGAAGAGCACCATAACCTGGTTGCCAAGACAAACTTCAGAGTCAGCTCTGCTTTAAAAAACAGAGGTCAAATTCATACTAGTTTCTTCCTCCCCAGAGTACTACTAATCATGTGTAAAGCTAATGGGAGTTCCACGCAGGCCACACCACAGCAAACCCACATGGACCATTTTCCACAAGGCATGCTGGCATTAGCCACACACAACTCCTATTAACTTTCCACTGCAGATGGGGGAATAAAAAGTATTAACATTCCCTCCCCACAGAAAAACAGTCAGTCTTTGCCCATATACTCATCACTACAGGGGGAGTCTAGGCTAGACTTTTTGTCCTACCCAGCATATCCAAATAGCAGCAATGTAGGCCGCATCCTTCGCTGTAGCTATTTTAAAAGTGCATTATGTTTGAAAATAATGACTCTTCCTTTTGGGTAAATGCAATAGTTAATTCTTCCTGCTTGCACCATTACTACATCTCCACATTAGAGCACGTGGTATTAGGATGAGAGGAACCCCACTTGTTTGTTACACGTCCCTTGTTTTTTACAAAGATTGAGGCTTTCAGTTCAACAGCAATTTGCTTTACTTACAATCAGAAAAATACAAAACAAAACCTTTGCACACTCCTTTGGCCTGCATTTTGCTTAGCAAAGAGCTCGATTCCCAGCTATCTCCTTCTTGATTTCTTTCCTTTTAAGGTACTGAGTTGTCTAGTCTATGCTCTGTTTGCTGGTCAGATCACATTTCCCTGCATTCTATAATCAGCTTCTGTTTTAGTCCTGTGATAAGACTTTCCAAAGTTCAGTTACAGAAAAAGAAACCTGAATCCATTTTGAATGTCCCTGTTACTTCATTTCAATGGAATGCAAATCTAGCAATAAAAGGACTTTATGCTCCTTCATTTAAATCTATAATTACACACTTTTTTTTGCATTGATTTTTTTTTCATAACCCATTAATAGTAGTGGGACATTGATGCTTTTCATCCAACTTCACCTAAACAATATACTTTATGTATTCAAATGTCGTATAAATAAAGGTTTTCAAATGTCTTCAGTTCCCCTTTTGCATGATAGATAGATAGATAGATAGATAGATAGATAGATAGATAGATAGATAGATAGATAGGTAGATGTCCTGAATTTTAAAACAAACACGTGGCAATTCCCTGGAGAGTTTATGAACAGAAATATGTGAAAATGGTTTTGACATGCTCCAATTTTACAAGTCAATTTAATATATATCTCAGCCAAAGGATACTTCCAGAGGACAAGAGGAATCTGTATGAGACCTATTACTGGCTGAAATATTGCTGGCCATCAATGGGTTATTTAAATTTTTACATGCTACCTTTTCCCATGTACAGAAACTTGGTGGAAAATTCCTGAATTTCTTTAAGGGAAGAAGAAATTCTCCCATAATTTCTCAAGGGTGGAACTCTTCCTTTACTGGGAACAGAAGGGCTTCTGCTAAGAAAGCCTGGTGGGAAGAGTTCTACCACAGTGACTTCTCCTGGAGTTAATGGAAGGGTGGGGAACCAGGCAGACCGCTGGAGAGATGGTTGTAAAGGAAAAGAGCAGACATTTCCCCACACACGTCCTTTGGACCCCTCATAATTAATTAAATGAGTGCAGATATGTCGCATTGCCTCTGTGGGAGCTTCAGCTGCAAATTCTCTTGTACTTCACAGGAAGAGGAAGAAGAGGTCCTTTCAAAAACAAGAACCAGACAGATGGTTGACACTGTGGTAAGATGCTGTATATATTGCACCATCATTGTCCTTTGACATAAGTAAGCTTTGTGTGGTTGAGCTTTCTGTATGAAAAGAGATGTATTGAGGGGAACAACCCAACTATATCTGCTGCCTCTCTTACAGCTACTCTCTTCTCTATTATCAAAAGCTGTCCCTGCCTTATTCCAGTTGCACAGTCCCACTTTCTGACTATAGAAGCTGCTCTGTAGTTTGATGCCAGGAAATCACTGTGGTTTCATATGGCTATGATATAATTCCTTTGCTGATCCTGAGTTGGAATGTGTCTGTATTCTGAAAATGACTCATATGTTAGTGGCAGAGATCTGATGCACTTTTCTGCTGTGGTGCTTTCCTGCACTGTGAAGTGATACTTTCTCCATGATCCAACTGTAATTGGAAGGATGCCGGTGGGAATTTATATTCATTTCAGCTGTAACTCCACGTATACTTTCTTCCTGAATGGATCAATGGAGGGAACTCTGGCACACCTGACATTGGCCCACATGAAAATAATTGTTCATCTCTTTGCAAAGTGGTGGGAAAGTCACTGGAATAGAGGAGTACACTTCTGAAGTAGGGAAATGTTCGTGGAAGATGCACATCATTTAGATTTAATATTAATATTTCAGGTTGTTAATACAGCTAGAATAACACCAACACAAAAGGAATGGAAAGCTGCAGGTGAAGACCCAAAAGCAGGACATAACCAATGCAGCTGTTGCCATGTGGAGCCTCAGTCTGAATGTTCCAGTCCTTCCAGACCAGGGAAACTAATAGCCATGTTACTCCAGAATCTCAGAGTACATCACAGTTCAGGGAACATTACGGCTGCTGCTTTGGCAGCCAACCCACACAGGGGTTATGGCATAGTGATTCATATTCATATTCCCCTGGGCATTGGGCCAGGGCATTGGATAAGCCTGTCTGGAATGGTGGGCAATTGAATGACTGTGGGTTGGCTTCAGTTGTGTTGTGCTTTCTTTTATGTTGTTTTTATCTCGTGCACTTTGCTTTTGGTTTAATGCTAAGTTAGCTGCCTAGAGCTGCAATTTGTGAGTCGAGTGGCCAAATAAATTGATTAAACCAACAAGCAAATAAATATGTTCTCGATACTGTCTCAAGACGGTAAATGTTCGCGGCTGTAAAGAAAATGAGAGAGAAGAGAGAGGCGTGATAAGAAGTAAATAATGAAAATGCAGTTCTGTGTAATTAGGAGTTGGTTGTTAATGAGGACTAGGGAAACAAAGAATTCAACCACAAGTTCTGCAGAAAACAACTTTCGCTTGCTGTTCATTCCCACCAACATCATGGGAAGACCAACGCAAAGCCTTTGGCTTTACAGGAAAAACACGCAGAGGAGCAGAAGGCTTCTTAACCGTATGAGGTGGCTTAGCGAGCTGTTCAGGCATTCATATTTGCTTTTAACATTCCTGACACTCACAAAAGTGGTGTGAGACTCCTTAGAGGGACTTTTTCATCTACGGGACTGTCCCATTTGTCCACATAACTTTATGAGTCACGTGGGCATTCCATGAGAATCTCGTTTGTGAAGCATACTCATGCTTCAAAATAAAGGGGCATCTTCAAAATAAAGAAAGCACTGAGATTTCTTAATCAACATTATAGAAAAGGAAACAAGGGAAGAAGAAGAAGAAGAAGAAGAAGAAGAAGAAGAAGAAGAAGAAGAAGAAGAAGAAGAAGAAGAAGCAGCAGCAGCAGCAGCAGCAGCAGCAGCAGCAGCAGCAGCAGCAGCAGCAGCAGCTCACTTCTGTGAAGAATGAGCCCACTTATAAGCATTTGACCCTTTTTCTATAGGATAATAATAACAATAATAATTAGGACTCGATAGATGGATAAAAATGCCAAATCCAGTCTAAACATCTGGCTGACTGTGCAATCAACAATAACAATATCCTCCGTTGTAATATATTCACTGGGTTGGAAAATAGCTCAGGCAGATTAGATAGGAAAAAGGAAAGAATATTAGCTGATCCTCATTTCTATAGTGAATAGTAAGAGTTTAAATCAAACTGAAGAACTGAACTCGGGAGAATTTCAACCTATCATAATTTCCAGACAATAACAATAATAGCAACAGGCACAACAATGATGAATGAATAACGAAAGGGAATTACCCTCTTTAATAACACTTTTCGACTTCTTTGTTAGAAAAATACCGAAGAAGCAGCTGATCTTAAAAACAAAAAGGGTGTGCCCTTAATTTGCTGTTTCGATTAATTAAAAGTGACCCCGGTCAGTTAAAGTTCACTTCTCCAATTAATCAGTACAAACTTTAGTTGATTAATCTTCCAAATAAGCCTGGAGTCCTAAAGTAAAATCAGAAGCGTCCCAAACAGTAGCTGTTAACTACAATTTGTGGAATTGCTATTCTTGACATATAAATAGCTAAGTGCATGGTAATCTGTCCTTTTATATTTGAGAACACTTATATTTTTCCATGCTTAGCCTTCTGATAAGCATAGTAATTGTTCAAATTTCCATCTAATCATTTTTCATGAAATTACCTCCTAATGTTAATGCAGGAAGTGGCTGGCCTTTTGCATTTGGAGACAGGAATGTACTTAACAGCTTGCCTACTGCTTATATTTTATCTGTTATCAATTCACTTCTCTTCTGGGTGGAAGCAGATTTCCTATTGGATGGCAGTGAAACTAGGCTTTTGCTGAAAGTGGAGCTGAATGCATTTAGTAATTGAATTAGATCAAACTGTAGGGCCAAAAATGAACCTGCTTCCAAAAGTCTCAAAATTCTCCATCATGAATTTTAATGCCAATGTTCTGCTCTCTGAAAGCTTGACTATTCTCCAAATATTCATCGACTAGATTATTCTGCATTTGATACCCAATTATATTTTATTTCACTACTAGATATCTGACAGATAACTTTCCAACTTTCTGCATTCAGAAAACTCTTTCCACACTCATGTTTGCCAAAGACTTTTCCATTTCTGCCACCAAGCTCTTGCATATTACAGAAGGAGAATGTTCTAAAATATCCATTCAGTTCAGAAGGGACAGAATTGGGCGATTATCCATTGGAGTTGGGACAAGAAAACCTCCAATTTTCCTCCGTGGAAGAGAAGCATCTGCTGCAATATTGTTTTTCCACTCAACTACTCACTAATGAATTTCTAATGAGGCTCCAAGGAACCCAGCCTCTGTCCCCATAAGATCATTTGCAGACCAACAGTATATCATAGGAGAGCTATGGAAAAGTTCTACCCCGATGAAATCTTCACCAGAATGACAGTTAGTGATGTCTGAAAGAACATCACAGAGAAAAATTTGAACCTTTGTTTTTTTATCACGGTAGAATGCAGGATACAAAACAATGGATTTTGTTCCAGAAAGACAGGTCTTGGTTGAAGGTTAGAAAAAGCTGTAAGCTTCTAACCATAAGATCAGTTTGACAGTGGAACCAGTTATTTGGAGAGGTGGGCTACCCTTCATTAGATGTGTTCAGGTGGAGGCCAAACAACTATCCATTTGAGATGCTTTAATTTGGATTCATGCACTAAGCAAGAAGTTATGAGCCTGACATCTTCAATAGCCCCTACAACTCTATGATTCTATGATTTCTGAAGTTGGTCAGTGATTGGGATTGGCAATGTGACATCTGTATCACCATCAGAGAGCTCACTAATCTCCATTTTTACACTTTTTAAAAATTGTATTGCTTTCAAAGAAAAAAAAACCATGAGCAAAATCCCATGAGCTAGCCATATCTTTTTGCTTCTGCAAAACATCTCACAAGTACTGGGGAATATTTAAATTTTAATTAAAAAAAAAAATTTTTTTTTACATTTTTAAATTCACAAACACACACACAGAATGCCACAGAATCAGTACTCACGCTGTGCTTCAGATGTGCTAACCCCTGGGTTTACTTCCTCTCCCCATCCCCAAGAGCTTCCATTGCTCTGTGAATCAACAACTCTTCCCTGTGAATTCACAGACTCTCTGTGAATCTTCAACTCGTCATAGAAAGAGAGCAAATAATTTTTTCACTGGAAACACACATAGACACAAGTCATGCTTTGCCCACAATTGTGTATTTGTTTGGTGGCATGCAAAACATTCCTTTCAAGAAATCAGCACAGAGAATGATTGCAAAAAAGAAAGGCTGATTTTTGAAAAATCCTCCAGGAAGCCTGAAAAGACTTCCTGTCTCCATGGCACCAGATCAGCACAGCAAGTGAGCTTTGCTATTCCATAACAGCAAACCTAGTGAGAACTTCGTGCTGGTAGAGCTGTATCTCAGGGCTTTCCCCCAAGCTGTGGTAAGCGAAATGGAGTAGGATTCCCAAAACTCATCGGCTGTCTATTTAATGACAAGAACCACAAACACAAGATGATCTCACTGGAATGTCAGTCTCGTCCAAAGCAGAAACATGGGTGGGGTAGGGGGACAACCACCTCCAGATTTTGGGAGAGGAAGGATTTGTCATGTTTGGAAATCTGAAATGAATTACCAGTGGTTTGACACTTGTCATGCTATTGGGGGCAGGCACATGCAGTGGCAGATGTACAATCAGCACTTGATAGGCCTCGTTGAGAGGCAAATTTAAATTACTTTTTTATGAGGAAGGCACAAATGCTGCATCTCTGGAGCAATTGTGTTTACAAATATAATGTCATTATGGACCCATAACCAGTCATTAACCTTTTCCCAGAGCATGGTGACCATCTCTAATTTAGAAAGAAAGTGAAGGGGAGAAGGTGGTGATGTCATTACTGAAGCTGAGATCTGGGCAATCTAAATTTATGGTGTGTGTGAGAGCTGACCAGGGGGAAAACCTTGTATTTTTAGTCTGCTTCCTAGAATTGCAAAAAAGGGAGCACACTGTACATTCACCAACCTGCCAGAACCAAGCACTTCTGTTTCTATTCCCTCCTGTTGTCCATTAAAAAAAGAATGCCCCAAGTATGAAGGGATTTGAAGTTGTCTATTAATTTGTTTTTACTTGGTTATTTGGGGCTGAAAACTCTGCTTCCATCATCCATTATGGGGTTGCCTATATGTGTCAACTCTGAAGAATGCCATGGAGTGTTCTATTTCCAGATGAATGGGTATAAAATTAGCCTCCCTCCCTCCTCTTTCTCTCTCTTTCTCTCTCTCTCTCATTTTGTCTTCTCTTTCTCCCATTCTGGTCCTACCATGTTCAAACCACAAATTTAAAATGGTGCCCTGAATATTATATATCTCCTTTCATTCCATTCTTTCAGTTTGCAAAGTTGATACTGCCTTATATAAATATATTTTTCAGCCTTCCTCCTATTAAAACAGTGTAGGTTGGTGCCATTCAAACATGTATCTGAATTTCAAGCAGCTCGGATTATTAACAGGCACTTAAAAAGTTTAATTGAATCAGTAATGCTTCAGTGCTGTAAGAACACATTGCACTATATTGTAGACTTTCTTGTCTCTTTAAAAGAGGTTAGGGGATCAAGCCAGTAAATGTGTTTGAAATGTAAACTTCTGCAGGCTGATTTTCCTTACTCTGATTTTTGAGGCAGAGAATTGCACTGCTGAGGGTAAGGCCCAGCCAGCACTCTTACTTACTTACTTACTTACTTATTTATTTATTTATTTATTTATTTAATATTTCAGATTTAGTCACCGCCCATCTCATTCCATTTTGTTGGAAGTATGCTCACCTGGTATGAAAAAAAAAGGCAAACCAAGTTACAATGCTAGAAAACATCCTGGGATGGTTCAGGTAGCAAGCTTATTAGTTTGCTTCCTGGTAAATGAATGTTTTATGGCTGGCTGCAGTGTTCTTCAGTGGACAGGCACACCCTTTCTGTAGCTGCCTCTTGTGAAATGTCTTCAACTTTCCAAATGGCCCCATGTCAGTTCTCAATATGGACAATATCTGTGGAAATCTCAGTAATACAAGAAGCCGTTGACTAGGATTTCTAATTATTTGGATGCTAGAATCCTACCCTATCTTTTCTCCAGTCTCCTTTCATTTTATCCTCACAAAGCACTCCGGTGGGTGGTTGGACTGAGAGAGAAGGATTGGCCCAAAGTCACCCCCTGAGTTTCCATGGCTGAGGATAGACTAGAACCTGGGTCTCCTCTCTCTTAGACCAACATCTCAACCACTACCCCACACTGGCTGGAGAACAGGATTTCAGTGCTGCTCCTTAGCCTAATGAGATGAGTATAACCTAGGCAAAATAAAAAGTAAGAAGCATTTGGATTAAATAACGTTTGTATGAATCAGTCATCATCTTCATCACACATTGCACAATCTGAATATGCCAAAGGTCACTTTTCTTGGTTTGAAGCTTGCTGTGGTTGCTTTTTTAAGAATACAGTATGCATAATTTGCTAGTAATTCATCATATAACATTTAAGTTTCGGGAGGAATTTGTAGTCCTTTTGTCAAATAAATGTAGACATGTAACAATTCCTTTTGAAGTATTTCCAAAGTATTCAACTTACATAAATGCTCTGGACTGAGGCAGGCAATTTATACAGAAATGATAGACATACAGATTCTTCTTTTTCTGGGACACTGGTTCAAATTCCTCCCAGTTAATCAGGGAGGATGGCAGATTGCTTCTTTGCCAGCTGATCTGAATTCATCCCCTTCCATTTATCAACAGGTAAAGCCTCTAGTCCAGGGATTCAGAAAGCTTTTTCTGGCTTTCTGGAATCCTTGGCCAAGAGGCAAAGCTGCAAGTGATAGAAAATTGGCTGGCTGAATGAACGTTTTTTTCCCCTTAATCTCTCACTGAGCCCACTGAGTTCTTGTAGGACAATAGAAGTTTCCACAGAACATAATTTGGAAACCTCTGCTGTGGTGAACTAACAGTTAATTCTCCCCCCAACTGCACAATGCTAAATTCCATGTATGGAAATACAGGTGAAACTCGAAAAATTAGAATATCGTGCAAATGTTCATTTATGTCAGTATGGCAACTCAAAAGGTGAAACCAATATATGAGATAGACGCATTACATGCAAAGCGAGATATGTCAAGCCTTACTTTAGTATAATTGTGATGATTATGGCGTACAGCTTATGAAAACCCCAAATTCACAATCTCAGAAAATTAGAAGAGTGTGAAAAGGTTCAATATTCTAGGCTCAAAGTGTCCCACTCTAATCAGCTAATGAATCCATAACACCTGCAAAGGGTTCCTGAGCCTTTCAATGGTCTCTCAGGCTGGTTCAGGAGGAATCACAAGCATGGGAAAGACTGCTGACCTGACAGTTGTGCAGAAAAACATCATTGACGCCCTCCATAAGGAGGGAAAGCCCCAAAAGGTAATTGCAAAAGAAGTTGGATGTTCCCAAAGTGCTGTATCAAAGCACATCAATAGAAGGTTATGTGGAAGGGAAAAGTGTGGTAGAAAAAGGTGCACAAGCAGCAGGGATGACCGCAGCCTGGAGAGGACTGTCAGGAAAAGGCCATTCAAAAGTGTTGGGGACTTTCACAAGGAGTGGACTGAGGCTGGAGTTAGTGCATCAAGAGCCACCACACACAGACGGATCCTGGACATGGGCTTCAAATGTCGTATTCCTCTTGTCAAGCCGCTCCTGAACAACAAACAACGTCAGAAGCGTCTTACTTGGGCTACAGAAAAAAAGAACTGGTCTGTTGCCCAGTGGTCCAAAGTCCTCTTTTCTGATGAGACCGACTTTTGCATCTCATTTGGAAACCAAGGACCCAGAGTCTGAAGGAAGAATGGAGAGGCACACAATGCACGATGCTTGAAGTCCAGTGTGAAGTTTCCACAGTCTGTGTTGATTTGGGGAGCCATGTCATCTGCTGGTGTTGGTCCACTGTGCTTCATTAAGTCCAGGGTCAACACAGCCGTCTACCAGGAGATTTTGGAGCACTTCATGCTGCCTTCCGCAGATGAGCTTTATGGGGATGCTGACTTCATTTTCCAGCAGGACCTGGCACCTGCCCACACTGCCAAAAGTACCAAAAGCTGGTTCAATGACCATGGGATTACTGTGCTTGATTGGCCAGCAAACTCGCCTGACCTGAACCCCATAGAGAATCTATGGGGCATTGCCAAAAGGAAGATGAGGGACATGAGACCGAACAATGCAGCGGAGCTGAAGGCCGCTATTGAAGCATCCTGGTCTTCCATAACACCTCAGCAGTGCCACAGGCTGATAGCATCCATGCCACGCCGCATTGCGGCAGTCATTGCTGCAAAAGGGGCCCAAACCAAGTACTGAGTACATATGCATGCTTATACTTTGCAGAGGTCCGATATTGTTCTATTTCCAATCCTTGTGTTATTGATGTCATGTAATATTCTAATTTTCTGAGATTCTGAATTTGGGGTTTTCATAAGCTGTACGCCATAATCATCACAATTATACCAAAGTAAGGCTTGACATATCTCACTTTGCATGTAATGCGTCTATCTCATATATTGTTTTCACCTTTTGAGTTGCCATACTGACATGAATGAACATTTGCACGATATTCTAATTTTTCGAGTTTCACCTGTATGCCTCCCTAAATAAAAATAAGGTAGCAAGATGGATGTCCTCCTCAAGCTTGGTCCATTTTATTTTGAAAGACTCTTTTCAACAGCTGGAAGTCCAGAAAAATGGTATTTATTGTCCCTTGATGGTTCATTTGTTGGCAAGGAAGTAAAGAGGCTTGGTCTCTTTCCAGAGCTTGTGATTCTCCAGATATATACAAGCTGTGGTCCACTTCATATCACTGTACTCAATTGTTGAAGACATTTTCAGTCAAGGAAAAAAAAGCATATTTCTAAAAGCACGCCAGATGGCATTCAACTACACTTTGATAGCAATGTGTGTAAGGGCATACACAGTAGACTAATTTGCACTATTTCTACAGACAGAAATGACTGTGGTTCATTTACAGGAAGGGGACTCAAGACCTCAACAGAGGTGTTGTGAATTTGTTTCTGGCATTTTTTCCCCCTTTGCAAATATTGACCCTAACATTCCCATTCATTTATTGCTGCAGCCTGCACACCAATTTGAATAAATCCGATTTTCATTTTTAGAGCTGAATTAAGGATGAGAACAGGTGTCACTACTTGCTTTCACACAGGGATTCAGTTTAGCAGTGAACAAATGCAAATGCAATGCAGTTTTGGAATGTAGAAACATAAGAACGCCACTGTATATTTTTGAAATGGTTAGTACAATAATAAAATATTATGGGCTTTCTAAGACTGAGAGCAAATTAACAAATCAGCCTTTACTGCAAAGAGCATTTAAGTGATTAGAGAGAGCAATTTGCATGGCTATACAAATAAAACAACTCAGACCAGCTTGCCATGTTTTTGCTGACTCCAACGACTTCACTTTCACATAATTGATCTAAGCAGATTGCAACCTACAGCTGAGAGAAATTTGCATTTGACATAGGACCAGTGAACCTTGCAACCTCACTATTTCCATAATTCTTTTCTCAGAGGCCCATCCTAAAGACAAGAACATTTTAACTTCCTATGAAGAAGGTATTGCTTGTTGGCCTATCTTGTCCAACTTGCTCAACCTGTCACTTTCCAGGTGTGATGGGATTGTAATTCCCAGAATTCTCTGGCAGGCTGGATGCAATTCTCTCCATGCCCCCGCCCACCCCCCACCCCCCAAAAATAATAATGGCATGATTCTTATTCTCCCAAACGTCCCACACCCAATATAGTTGAATGATTTATATAGAGTAAATTGCTGCTCAAAACTTTCAACAATAGCACTCTTGGTTAGTATTAACAGAGAATATAATCAATGCGTATGCAAGGAACTGTGACCTATTATATCAGTTCTTGGTTGAAATGCTAACAAATCACCATATCTTGCAACAGCAAAACCCAAATTCCATTGCTGGAATAAATTATGCATGATGAACTAATGTGCATAGAAGCATTTAGTTATTGCAAGATGATGTTTTTTTTCCACAGTTGCATCTATTCCAGGTTGAAGTTAAGAGGAGAGTAGATAGGGAGGCTACAGTTCTACAGCATTTGGTAATCATGTTCAATTTTAATAAGAGCTGCTAAAAGAGGAAAATGGAACAAAAATGGGTTTTTAATTGTAAAAGACAGTTTGAATCTAGGGAACTAGATCTGGGCTACAAAACTCTGCAGTTCTTCAGTACCTCTTGGCTGCCAATTTATGGTCATCAAGATTTTTGCAACCCAGATCTGATAGCCTTTTCAAAATCCAATCTTTACTACATGAAATTAGTATCCAAATTACTGGCAATTATTGCACCATTCCCTGGTTGATTCCACCCCCACATGATTCCATGTCATCATCTCTGTTGGACAGAGAGACCATAGATTTTAGCCATCCCTGATCTGATTGCACACTTCATTCTGTCTATGCAAATTAATTTCCAGCTCAGTATTGATCTTGATCTACATTCTCTGCCTGCTGTAAAATGGACTGGATTTTGGTGATGGAGCAACTCTAGTAGTATAGAAACATTCCTTCCCACTGTATGTTATAAGTGTTCCAGCTAGGCGACGTATTAAACTGATTCCAAATCCATGTCCTGCAATTAAATTGGAAAGATATAGGGGGGTGCACTTTATTCACTGGTAATAAGAACTTCTGGGCTATGGCACTGTGCATAAAGATAAAAAGCAGTCTCCAGAATATGCCCCAAATTTCCCCAGAACAATACATTGTGAAATAAGATTGACAGGATAAGCCATTTTGGAGAACAAAGCTGGGCCCAAGATACTCATCAACTGAACTCTAGATGGTTGATAAAAGATTGACAAGTATTCTTGACTCCCAATTATTTAACAACAGCAACAGGAAATGACCTTGACCCTAAATTATATAAAATAACAACAGCAATAGCTTAATTAAATGGAAAGTGATTTTCTATGGGCGGACTGGACTTTCTATTTGGTTCTTGTAGTCAAAACAGGTACCAGCTCCCAACATTATTCAATTCCATGTGTATGTGTTTTGCACTGAGTTCCATTTGGTTGTAGTAAAAAATAGAGAAGATCCAGTAGTTGCCCCACCTCATATGCAGAACATCAGATCATGATAATAATGCATTTTTCGGCTGCCTTGAGTCTGAAAGACAAAGGGAGAAAGAATGGAGCATTAGCCACCAATGGATATATCATGGATTGCTGTGAGGTTGCACCTTTCTTTCCCACCAAGAAAAACAAAGTGAGGCTGGCACCTAAAGTGTTACGTTCACCTTCATCAGGCTTCTTCTTCCCTTTGTTTGTCAAAGGCTAGAAGGTAAGTGAAGGACAAAGTGGCCAGGGGATTAAGAGCTGGTTGGATTCCTTGTTCCATAAAGAGAATACTCTGTGCTCCACAGAATCATGGACTGATTCCACCTTGGTATTCTCAAGTTTATCCTAGCTCCAGCTTTTCCTTCTATTTCTTGTACATCTTTTCTGACCTTCTGTAGCCTGGTGCCCGGCATTGGGCAACTGCAAGCCAACCTGATCCTGGAGACACAATAAAATAGTAATTGGGAAATGCATCACCATTACAAAAACCAAGCCTTCTAGGAAAGTCTCGTGCTTGGAGGTCCTTTGGCACCAAACATGGAATGAATGGTACAGCGAGTAAGTCAAAATACAGTTCTTACATCCTCAGATTGCCAACTGGAAAAAAACAAAACAAAACATCTGCCCTCTTTCAAAAGAAAAACTTCCACTTGTGCAACTTCTTCCATTAACAAAGGGAATTTTAGTTGTTTAAAAGTTTACTCATAGACTTAATTAGGTCCACATGGTTATAAATAAATTTACATTGGTTTAATACCTGTTTTTAAATTCCCCATCCAGGCCCAATAAAAATGAGTGTTGCTGTTCCCTATAAGTTGATTAGACCTCTAAGCACAAAGTACATGTGAGAAACAAATTAGCCAAGTACATCATTACATCAGTAATAAAAGGAGAGCTGGCAGAATATGACTATCTGGTTTGATTAACATGCTGCCTAGCATACTTTAGGAAACATCATCCTGTACAAAAACATTACTGTAGTTTCAATATATCATATGAAGCTTTCATTCACCATATGCTTTCCTGTTTTATGGTTGTTTGGGACTTAGTTTCAAATCATTCTAACAGAGCAAAGAAATTAGACCATCTCTTATGGTTTCTAAGTCTCAGACCAGGGGTGGGGGGAAGAGATGTTTAGCAAGCTGGATGTTTTTCACAAAGAGTGTGCTAATTTGCTAATCAGAACTGAGAACTGTTGGATGAGGTTTTTTTTAATAACTTCCATTTTTTCAGCTGCTAAGATGGCTTCCCTCCCAAGCTTTCAGAGACAGTGACATGTTGCAAAATCGTTGATTGAGATCACTTGAGTGAGGATTGTGAAGAATCTCAAGGATGAGTGAGGTGAGATCCACTAGACCTATTCTAGGGAGCATTTCCACAGGGCTCTTTTCTGCTCCAGTTGCAGAGGCATCCTCAGAGGGAGCAAATGAGAAAGCAGAATTGTCTTGTCGTGCCCACAAGCTCCTCTTATATAGTACATGCACCATGACATTGCATGCACATGTGAATGGAGTGGACCATGTGTCGTGATGAGGAACAGGGCTTTCACCAATTTGACAACAGCATCCTGCAAATGACTGTTGTTGTTTTTTAATTTAATTGCACAACACCAGTTCATATGTATATTCCTAGTAGGATGATTTAAAGATGTGGATTAAAGTTGTGGATTGATACGTGTGTGTGTTTGTGTATGTGTGGTATGTGTGTGTGTGTGTGTATGTTGAAAAATCATTTGAAAAGAAAAATAACAGAAAATAAGAGAGATTCCAATTTTTCACTTGCTTTCCTTCATGTAATATAGTGTAATTTAAGGATTAATTAAAGTGTTGGAGACAGTGAAGGATTTTTTAAAGGAATCTTTGAAAAAATATGTTTGTTTCCATATTTATTTTAATGCTTACCACAGTTCTATTTGGTATATACCTATATCTTATATCTAATGTTGTAATAAACATGTTAAAATGAAGAAAAGGAACTCACATCTATAAATTAATCCAAAAATATCCCTGGGATCAGAATACTTTTCTGACAATCAGATTTGTCAATCTGAATTAGATGAGATGAAGATCTCTCATGTTTAGAGAGACATATTTAACAGAGCTCTAAATAAACCCTCTTTAGAAATGGATTTCCATGACAAAACCTATTACATGCCTAAGGCATAATCATATTAACTGTATTAATCAGTTAACCTAATTTGAATTTGCTTTAAAGTGACATTAAATCAAATCACATTTAACTATTGTCCAGAAGTGTCTACTTCTTTATCTTGCCCCACCTACCTTCCACAGTGTACTGTCCAGGGTGCCACCCATACTGTAGCCAAGTTGGTGCCCAGCTTATTAAAAAAAAAAAAGTTATGGACTCCAGATAAGGAACCATTCACAATAACATACCATATAATTATAATAACAATTGTGATAATGTTGTGGATGATCCTGAGGGCTAGGATTCACCACATGTATCATCCTATACTTATTACTAAGGCAGGAGATTGTTCAAACATTAACCACACCAGACAAAGAAATCTTCTTACAGCCTTTAAGTAAACTAAACAGAATTTCAAGGATTTCATTGTGCCTTCCCCAATATCCTCAGAATGTAATGGCAACTGGAACCACAAAGCAACATCCTCAGTCACACCAAAAGTGAAGAGATCTTGACTAAACTGGCTTAAATCCATCACTTTATTCTTCTTACTGAGACAAAGGTGTGCAAAGCAGAAAGAGCTTTTATGGGGGGGGGGGGGGGGAGGTGGTTTGTCAGTGTCTTTCCTCGAAGGTGAAGGGTATCCAGTTTCCCAGTGAAAAACATGATAAGAGAAGAATGGCTGCAACAAGGGCAGAAAGGAAGGAAGGAAGTGTTACAGAAGTGGTTTGTCACTGCCTTCATTTTTAATTTCCCAGTTTAACCTACAACCCTAAGATACTCTAAAAGTCTTCTGTCCAAGTACTAACCAGACTTGATATTGCTTTACTTCAGAGATCAGCCAAGTTCAGTTAGGTGCTCTAAACTGTTACGTTTTGACCTACAGAGTATAAAAAAGATCTTTCAGAGATTTATTATCTCTATAAAGTAGTCCTAGCCTCTATATTTCTTTTGTTCCTCTGAAAAGTAGAAAGCCTTGCATTTGTTTTGCAAAAATTGTGGTTTGCAAAAGCATGATGGAGGCCTTTGTTATGTTAATTAATTTCAGTGCAATCATTAATGTATTAATTAAAATACAGGTGATTAACCCATTTAAGAAGTCCATGGATTTCCTCAGTTGATTTATTTTCACCTAAATATATTTATATATTTCTTAGTGAAACAAAGTAACATTTCTGTTGGGTATAAAGAGATAAATAGTTATGAAACAATATGATTTCAGACTTTCTTAGTGGATTAGATAATTATTAAATAATCAGAAGATTCCTGTTCAGATTCTAAAAGAATCCCATTGTCAATACAAACAGCCTACTTTTCTCTTGGGAGTTATAAGGTATCTTTCTAGTAAGTTCAACTGTCCACCTTCATGATGGTGACTTGGAGTAAAATTGGATGTCATAATTTTGCATGGGACTAAGTTTATCTGGAAGCAATGAATTCAATTAATACAAAGGATCTTGAACTTTCCTCTGGAGAAATCTGGGGTTCTTTGAAAACTTATGGGGGGATTCTCATTTCCCCAATATCCTATTACAGTTCAGCATGATTTTGGTGAAGTGTTCACAAACTAGTTTTCATGGGGTGAGACATTTGCTTTTGAACTACACTACCTTATGTTGATCTTAACGTGCAATAGCACCAGCCTTACCTTGTTGAGCTAAGCAGGGTCAGGCCTGGTTTGTAAATAAATGCAAGACTCCAGAGAATATGACTGGGAAGTATAAGAAAGCAATGGCTAATAATTTCCATAAAGTTGCTAAAACTACATGGCTATGATTATGTGGTCCCAAGTTGAGATAGACTTGAAGGAGACTTTAGCTTATGCTGAGGTGGGTGGAAGAGAATCATATCTATGTTTTAAAAATAAGCTTGTAAAATTTGCAAAGGCCCATTTAGAACCCTATACTAAATTAAAATCCTTTGTCCTGATAAAGTATTTAAGTGGGAGAATCACTTTCCCGCAATGAACCGTAACATGGTCTAAACCAAGAGCAGCTATGCACATCCCGGGGTACTAAAAAATGAACTTGGAAGAGCAAATTGGATTATGCAGGTGAAGGATTGGTCCAGAGTAGCCTGCATAGCCTTGAACAAAACAGCATCACTTTGCTTCTTGGAATTCTCTCAGTTCCTATTCTACTCCAGCACATCTTGACACCCACCCCCGCCCCCACCCCCACTTCTGCCACTTCAGATGCCTCCAAAGAGCTGCTTCAGGAAGGCTCCACTTCACCTCGGTAAGCCTCTGCTCTCAGCACCTGTCCAACTCCACAACTAAATATTTTCCAAGATATGGCATATTATTTTAATCTATTTTAATCAATAGAAAAAGGTACCACACTAGAAAGGTACCATGCTGTAGGATAAAATCTTTTAGAATCTATGCATCTCAGCCACAGAGGCCCTTGGTTCTTTGCTGGATACATCAAATTCGATTTCTACCCCTTCTTACTGAAGTAATAGACCTGCTAATCCATCATGATCCATTATGATTTCTTTCCCCTCATAGCTGATTACTTACAACAGAATGGCAGCTGCCAGAGGGCAAATCTTGCTTCCTGCCTTTAAGAAGCATAGCTGGACATGGTAGAAGGCAAAAATTTCACCCATCCTCCCCCATTCATTTGACTTCTGCCAATCACTTATCACAAAAAGGAGTTTAGCCTCTAAATCCTGCAGTTAACGTACCATATAACTGCTATTTTTAATCCCATTTTTGCTGCAAGAACTGGAATATGAATGTCCTAATGATAACCAGGGTGTAGAAAGAGTGCTTGTTCATTGCAAGAACTGTTGTTGGGGAGTGCAAACCAAGTTTGGAACCCTGCCAAGGATAGCCGCTCAGTCATTTTCAGGGACTGCTTCACTTTCATTTTCTTTCCCAGTGCGTTCAATTACAATTTTCCATATATGCCATGTTTAACATGTAAATGTTCAGGTAGACAGCAGGAATGGATGCCCTCAAAAAGTAGGTGCTGCACTGCATAAAAATTTCTACAAAATTCTCCCATAAGATCTGTGGACTCACCATTAGCTATGTTTCAGTCAAGTGATTATAATTTTTTAGTTACTGGATTCCTACCAAATTGGAAAACTCTTCATTATTCATTGCTACATGACTCATTGCAAGGTGCTCATCTTCATTATCACTGGTCACAGAAATAGAGTTACAGCACAGTTGGGCCATTTGATGATCGGTCTAGCCCAATTTAGCTCTATTTCTTGATGAACAGATAAGACATTGAACCAGAGTGTTCTTTTGGCACAGGGTTGGGTCTGGCCCCATCATGGATCTATTATTATCATGTTTGTTAGCTTTTATAGAACTTGCTGTTTCCTCAGGGTGTACCCTTTGAGATAGTAATACTGGAGAAAGAAGTGAAGTCTATGATACTTAGAGATTACTGGAGACTGTTACAAATGTTATAGGAAGTAAGAGAAAAGAGGAAGAATGACCTCGCATTACATTATTGCTGAAGCATTTAGGATCAGCATTTCCTGAAGGAAAGCTCCTCCTAGCAAAACCTATAATATTTTAAACGCTTATTTTCCCCATCCCTTCATTTTTTAAGGAAAATTATGAAGTGGTGCACCGATGGACTTCCTTTAAAAAAAAAAGAAATTCACAGCAGAAAAGTAGGTAGCTCAGGGGAAAATACATTGCTGATCCTTGCTGGTGGAAGGTACCTCTGCCTCAAATTCCATGGAGTTGGGATTGGACTTCTTTTGTGAGTTCACTAACTTTGTTTGTAAATTAAACAGTTTAACCAGAGAGAGAACTGAACCTGTCATGAGCTGTGTTGTAAATGGGCTGTGCTGGTCCCAGAATTAGTATTTATATTAATGATAACAAGTAATAATGATATTTATTTATACTGTGCCTTTTAATAAGGGTTAACAAACAACTAAATCAAAAGAGAGCTAAAAATTCAGAATGTGAATGGCAACCAATTCTTGCAAATCTTTCCATAATAAAACTACCAAAATGAAGCAACCAGTTTCTAACCATGAAAATGGCAAAACAAATTAAGATATTTGCAGTCCAGAACTCTAGCAAAGTAGCTAAGGAAACCATTCAGATAAGTGCAGCATGATGTCATAGGCTGGGATGTTAGAGAGGTTAATTTCTGCTCCACCACAGATCACCAGAGGGCTGCGTGAAATGAAAAACAGAAACATTTGCTTAACAATGTTAAATATCCTCTATATATAGAGATACAGAAGCAAGCCAGTAGCCTTGTCCAATTACTAGTGAACCGTTCCATCCAACTTGTCAAAAGCAAGAAAAAAAAAAAGTGCATAGAAAAATAATTAGTAAGTTGATCCCAGCAGCAAAGGCCCTAACAGTAAAATGACATTCCTTAATCCACGTAATCTGGCAGAGAGGAAGAGATTAGGGGAAGAAGCTAGTAATTGAAACATACCTGTTTTTTAACATTTTTATTTAAATAATAAGAGATGCATCATTCTACACCTAATACTAGAATGCATGTGACTCTGAGAAATAATGGATCAAGTGCCATTACACTTAAACCTTTCTTTCTGAAGCAAAGAACACAGGACTCTTCAGCCAAGAAAATGAACAATGTTGGAAACCTGGAGACGTGAGTTCTTGGAATCAAGGAATAACAGTGGTTATTTAAAGCATGATTAGGATGCATCTTTAAGATCATGGATTCAGTCAGGAAGAATCAAAGGGATCCCTGGAGCCAACTAGATGTCAGTACCTGGTTGACCTTGTCTAATCTTGAAAAACCCGAGCAGAGGTGGATCTGGCTAATATTTGGCTGGGAGACAACAAGGAAATTACAGGGCTGTGAACTAGACATGGAGGTGAAGAAACAGGGATGTCCTCAGGTTGTGGTAAAAAAAAAAGGCAAGCTGGCACCCACAATGGTGCAATCAGAGGTCTGCTGAAGCAGAGTTTCAATCACACCATTGTGATGCCCATCTTGACCTTTTTTTACCTTATCCTCCAGAAACGTTTGGGGAGGAAGCATCCCCAGAAGAAGAAGACAGGGACAAACCACTTCCACACCCATCAAAACTATATGGACCTGTCCAGGAAATCACCAGGTGTTATCCAACACGAAACATGCTTTATTTTTTAGATTTGTAAAATCCCTGCAGATGCCTCTGGGAACTTTTCAGCCTCCAGCTCTCAGGAACTTGTCAGGAGAGGAAGCAGAGCACAGATTTAGAAGGTTTAGTGTTAGTGACACTCTAGCTCCCTCAGACAGACAAAGAACACAATTTTATAGAACATAGGACAAGGAAAAAAAAAGAATGTCAGTGAGGTAGCATGAATATTTCCTTTAATTCTTATTCTTCATCATAATATGAACTTTTCTTTCTTTAAAAAAAAAAAACACCTACATTTCTCAGTTCATAATTAACTGTATTGCAGCTTCGTTCCCTTTTCCCTACCTGAGTAGGACTTAGCTTCTTCCACACAATCCTGATGGTTGGTACCTCACCCCACCTGCTTTTATGAAGCATTATGGAGTAATTAAGAAAAAGCTTAATAGCAGTGAAAACAATGTAATTTTCATTAGCAGTAGGTAGGTAGGGCAGGGCTAAACTTCCCCCTGCCCTCATGTTCTTATGAATGTGTTTGTGGAGAGACTTGAATCGATGGGTCAGGAAAAGCCATGTGATGGTTCTGCTGATGGTTATGGTGGATTTTTATGTCAGCTGCCCATTATGTATTTATTGTAATGTTGTTGTTATATTGTGTTTTTAACTGTTTTTAGATGCCCAGAGTCATGATGTTAAGATGGGCGGCCATATAAATTGAAATAAATACACAATAAATACATTTCCTGATAGTCCTCCTGCCTTGTACTTGTTGAATATTTTCATTCTCTTTGAACATGTGGCTTGTGTCTTTCCACTGAGGTTAAACATATACTGAAATGGGTGATCAGACAATACTTACTTTCAAAAGCTGGAGTTGTTTGTAAAATGAAATATCAGATATCTTCTGATTTCCATTAGCTTAACTGCTCTGGGAATTGGATTCCGGTGTTTGTGAATCTTTGTCACAATAAGCTATATGAATACCTCAGCAAAAGTTACAGTCAGTGAAAGTTACAGTCAGCACATGAGCATCATGGCCAAGGATAGATAACTGGCCTACCAGCAGCCTGTTGGAACATCCTGCTTATGGTTTCTGATGTGCCAAAGGCTGTGCAGTGCTGCATATTTGATTTGGAAGTGGTGTTTTGGACTGTCTGGGAACACCAGGCTGTAACTCACTGCAGCAACCGTATCTGTTTCTAAGACACCTTGGCCTTCAAGAAAGCAGCAGAGACCCTTTTCCCACAGGCACTGGGGCCAGGCTAACAGAACTAGAACAGGGTGATTGGTGGAGGATGTGAATTGTTATCAGGGCCTCAGTGCAGATTACTGTTTTAAATGGTTGTTTTACTGTATTGTGTTTGTCTATTGTTGGCCACCCAGAGTTCCTTTTGGTAAATGGGCAGCTATATAAATGTCTTTAATAAATATATAACAAAATAAACATAGCAACATATTTACAGAAGCCTGCCTCAAATCACTGCAGGGTTAACTGGAAATCCTAGAAAAAGATGTGGCTGCTTTAATGTGCTCTCAAGCACCTCTTCCAAACTGAAGACAAAGCGGTGTACAGCCTTAATGTGCTGTGCCTAAGAACAGCTCTGTCCAGGTGAGCACATGAGAAATGTTAAACAATGACATAGCATAGAGAAACCCCATATTTGCCGAATGATCCAACAATTTGATGACACAGCTGTTTTAGCTGTCATCCCCCGGACCTTCCTTCTAAAAATAGGACTTACATCATAAAGCCCATTAAATGCCTCCCATCTGATCTTGTCTTTCCTTTTTAAACAAGACCCCAACCCAACCCAACCCAACCCAACCCTATCTCCCTTGTATGCATGCACAGAGTGCCGTTGCTCATGCATTTATAGCCATAAACCCCCAAAGGTCATTTCCATGACAACCTCAGGGTCTTTAATGATCCTGACAGTCCAATGATTTTGTTTTCTTTGAGTGTGATGGAATAATAAGTCTTCTTCCCTTCTCCACGGCTAGCAATCTCCTCCATTATGCACCCAAGATGCTCTTCATTATCTGATCTTTGGATCAGCCCAGAGACAGACCAGCCGCCAGCTCTGAAAGACAAGGGCCATGCCACAGACAAAGACCGGGGAAGGCAGCGAGCGTGCTCAGCATTTTGCTGCAAGGCCAGCCTCATTAATTCCATCACAACCTCAATGAGTTTAAGCAAGCGCCAGGGGTATTGACACGGTTTGTAGCAATCTGTTGCAAAAGTCAGCCCTAAATCGCTGTTGAGTTATTTAGAAAGTACATCTTGCATCCCACTAACAGAAACCTTTTTATTAATGAGGTATACCAGGAAAGCTGCTAAGACAGCAGCTGTAATTTTAATGATGTGATGAATAAGGCAATTAATGTACTTCAATCTATTTCCCACATGCATCATATTTAACTTTGGAAAGCTAAAGAGATTTCTGAAAGAAGAGCACAGGCTTTGTTAAGTACATGCAAATCTCAGCTCAGATGCAGCAGGAGCATCCAGAGGAGAGGAGGGGTCAAAAAAGTCAAGATGGTGGCCGCAGTCACACAGTCAGAATTCTGCCTCCTTTTTACATGTGTTGCACACGCAATGCACATAAAAAAGGGGAAGGATCTCTGATCACATATAGACACCTCTGACATGTGTGACGTGTCTGCTGCACAAGCCACTAGCATTTCTTGCTCTTCAACTCAAAACTGGCTAGAGATTCGTGTACAGAAGTGTTTTATATTAATTATAAAACACTTTATATTAATAATACATAGTGCTGTCAACTAATGGAAGAATTGTCTACCAATTATATTTCAGTATTGCTGCATTTCAGGTAACAAGCATCATTTTAATTGAAGAAAGCATGCAGTGTAATATGTGTATGTATGTAGGTAAGTATTTAAATTTTTAAAACCACCCAATAGCTGGAGCTCTCTGGAAGGTTTACAATGAAAATAGAATTTGAATTAAAAACATATACAATCAAATCAAATATAAAATAAAAACACCTTATCAACTAGGGAGCAGCAAGGCAGTCATTCAAAATCTAGCATCATATGAATTAAAATATAATTAAAAGCCAACTTAAAAGCCTGGCAAAATAGAAAGGTCTCCACCTGGTACTGAAATAAGGTGAATGTGGGTGCCTGTTGAGCCTCTCTAGGGAGGGAATTTCATAAATGGGGTTCTACCATGTACACACGCGTGAACACACACACACAGCTCTCTTAAAGCTACCATCCACTTTTAGAGTGGGGTTCTATTTATCCTCACCCTTATTCACTGACCAATGAATGTATCCATGTAATCTCCAAAACATTCCCCTAAAATTCAATTGTCATGATATTCATTAATTAATTTGACTTGGGTGCTGATACCAGAGCAACTGTTATTATCTGACAGCAGAAAGAACTGTTATCTTTGTTGCATAATATTTTCTCCAGGAGTTAATCCATTAAATAATGTATTGATTAATCTATTGATTAAAATTCCCAAATTGCTAACCCCATGAAAGACAAATGCAGAAAGACTTCCTATACCTACCTAAGCAATTATTAAGTATAATTCAAAGTGCTGATTATCACCTTTAAAGCCCTGCAGGGCACTGGACCAGGTTATTTGGGAGACCAGCTCTCCCTGAGGGTATCTGCCCATTCCACCAGATTGGGTAGGGTGGATGCGTCCCAGGTCCCTTCTCTTAAACGTTGCCACATAGGGGGACCTAGGCAGCGTGCCTTTTCCATAGCGGCCCCTAGCCTTCCAGAAGCCTTGAAAAGCTGGCTTTTCCCTCGGGGTTGGGATAAGGTGAGGCTGGATCCAGTGATTGCAATTTTGGATTGGTTGGGGAGCGTTGGTTGGGTTTTTGTTCATGTTTTTAGATGTTGTTTTTACTGTTTCTGGTTTCTTTTATTATGGTCTTATGAGCCTTCCAGAGTTGTGATGCATAAGATGGGCAGGCATACAAGTCATTTTAAATAAATAAATAAATACATACATTTATTTATTTTAATCTGCGCTCAGTCATTACTGACTCTGCAGTGACTGCTTGGACGAGTCCTTGCAGTTTTCAAGGCAAGTGTTTCGGAAGTGGTTTGCCAGAGCCTCCTTCCTAGAGCAGAGCCCAGCTGGCGAGCGCAGGAGGCGGGGTTTCCGTTGCTTCGCGCCCTTTTCGGGCGAGCGCGGTTTTGCGTTTACCGGCAACTGCTCCCAACTCCTTTTTCCAAGGCACCGCCAGCATTTTTCCTCCCACCGGAGTGAGAGTCCCCATTTATCTACTCACGTGAGTTTTCGACCTGTTGGGTTGACAGGAGCTGGGGTGGAAACAGGAGCTCACCCTGTTTAATGCGAAGGCTGGACTCGAACCGCTGAAGCGTCAGCCATTTCTGGCCGGCAACTTTCAGTGTCATTAAGCCGCTGCGCCACTGCGTCCCCCAAATACATACATACATACATACATACATACTGCCCTAAATGTTCACCCTATTAATGAAAGACCCTCCTGCTATTAGATTTGTTCATATACCAGTTTTGTCCTGTCTATCCTTTCCTCGCTGCATCCTCTCTAGATCCCAGTTACCTGCATACCAGAAAGGTAAAGCATGGGTTACTTGTTATTTACTCTAAATGAAATCTTGAGAACTGTTGTAATTCAACCTTGACTTCTGGTGACTACAGGAACAAGTCTCCCTACAATTTTCTGGGCACCGTTTTCAGAAGTGGTTTGTCACTGCCTTCTTCCTAGGGCTGAAACAGAGGGACTGGTCCAAAGTCATCCACCTGGTATCCATGCCTAAGACAAGGCTAGAATTCACCCCCTCCCAATTGTCTCTCATCATCCATGTCACTTTCCTAGTAGCTTTACAATAATGCCAGTCTTCAATCTGTTTTGCCTAGCAGAATCATAACTGCTCAACCAGTTCTGCTGTTCTGTTCCTTAAGTTCTTTCTTCCTGAGTCAGTTAATTGCTCCTTTCCCCTCTGATTTATTTGTTTGGATCACATCCACTATGTTTGCCAGAGTTTCCCTGCAGGTAGAATTCTTCTGTTATTGTTTGGCAGCTTTCTTTGGGGCAACTAAGTACACAGCTTCCTCTAGATGGCTGGTTTTACTCAATATCTGGTTGGCATGTTACCACTATAAACTGTTGCCTGCTTGAGTCTCTTGGAATCAGTTGTAGTATCCTGAAGATTTGTCTTAGTAATGCCAACATCACTAGAAAAGCTTGCTAAACCATCTGGGAAACATCCAGAGTAGGTAGAAGACACAATTATGATTGTACATTATGCAGTTCAACACATGCCAAAGACATTCAAAATACACTTTCTGCAGCAATGCAATACCACATTCTTTGCTTGAAAAGTTCAGGTGCCCTGTTCATATATTCCAGGGATCAGTGGAAACGTGCTCATTTTGTTTAAAAGTTTCACATGGAACAACTTCCCCCCAGCCTAGCATTTACAACTGGCTGTTTCCCAGCTATCTGCAGCTGTGTCAGCTTCCTCTTTGGCTATTTAAGGAGCTAGACATCCACATGCTATGATGTGGAATGTCATGTCTTTGTGGCTGTTTCTCATGCTAAATATCCCCCAAACATATGCAAGATTTTTGCATGACAGATCAATGTCATTCCTATCTACAAAGATAAATGTATTGTATAAATGAGTAATAGCCATGTTTCCAGATTGGTTTATTAAGTGCACAACCGTAGGTCATTCCACAATATTTATCTAGAGCAAGTTAGAAAGATATCTAGGATACCACCACAAAGAAAACAGTGTAAGGGAATTAGAATATTTACTAAGCTAACTGAAAGTCAGTATTCCTTGCTGAAGCAGGGTTCCCCAAGTATCCCTTGAAATTTCATGTCGTGTATGGTAAAAGTAAAGTCTCTGGCTCCTGAGAACTTTATAAAAATGTCCATACAGTTTTACTGGCAACAATAAAGAACCGGTTTACAATTGCCTCTTTCTTCCAGGATGATGATGATGATGATGATGATGATGATGATGATGATGATGATGATGATGATGCAGCACAGTCACCCAAATGTTTAGACTGGATCTGGCATTTTTATCTACCTATCAAGTCCTTCCCAAGGACCTGGGATAGGCAGATGTTGTTGTTTGATGGTGTTAAAGGTATCGTTGCAGGAAGGAAGCTGTTCCAAGTCAAGCTGCCTTTTGCAATTGATTGGTGATTTTGTCAATGCCAACAAATAACAATAAATAATAATAATAATAATAATAATAATAATAATAATTATTATTATTATTATTATTATTATAATTCACAACAATGTGAAATCACAGCTGCCAGTTCCTTACCTGGTATTGGCCTTCATTTGCCTCGAGTTCTTCCCAAGAACCTAGGATGTTGTAATGTATTAGCGTAGTATATTGTTGGACCCAAACAGTGTTGCCTTTTGTAATTGACAGACAGAAATTTTGTCAACATGCAGATTCGTTTTCTTCAAAATCACTTCAGAATCACTTCTACTTTGGTAGAATCATCTGCGGTCTGATTGGAATAGTTGATTTTGCTTAAATTGGATGGTTCGTATCTCATAGTGCTCAATTTTCCCAGCTATCGCATTTATTTGTTGCTTTGTGATTTCCAAAACTTCTTCAATTTTTCTGGTGCCAAGCCAATTCTTTTTTATTAGGCTCATCTTGATTCTTACATTCTTCAGTTTTTGCTCTTTCGTGTTCTCTAAATTACTCACATCTGATCTTAATTTCTTTACCTTGGCCTCCAGTCTGATCTTCTACTTTGGGACTGAATATGATTTTGCTTTGGATTTTTGATTTCAATACCCAGTTTTTCTGTAACCACCAATGCTGATTGGTCTGTTTCATAGAAGTTATTTTAATCCTTGTAAGCACCTTATTCACATTCTTCATTATAGGTGCTACATCTTTTTAGGCACTACTTTCAGTGCTTTGAGTAATTGTAATATTTTTCTCAGAAGTTCTTTCCAGTTGTGGGGAGGTTACTCCATTCCAATTCCCCATCAAAAACCAATTTTCATATGATAACCTATTAGTCTCTCCACAAGTCCTTTATAGAACAGTCCTTTATCCTCATTTGGGGAATAAATTCCCAAAATCAGAGTCTTCGTCTCATGCAAATTAATTTCCACCCCTACAAATCTGCCATGGTCATCAGTCAGTACAAGTTCTGGTTTTAGTTGGGGATTTACATACAAAACAACTCCGTTTCTTTTTTTAGTTCCTGCTGAAATAAATTCTTCACCCAATTTTTTATACATCAAATATTTTATGTCTTTTTTTCCCTAATATGTGTGTCTTATAGGCAGATTATATCTTGTTTTACGGTTTTCAAATAATGATTTTTTTTTTTCTCTTTTGAGGAGCATTTGCTCTGTTTATATTCCATGTTAAGTGTTTGTAATCCATAATCAAGCCAAAAATTTAGGGAAGTTTATACCTGTAGTGCTTAATTCAGTATCATCCCTTTCAGTTTCCTGTTGCACCTGCTGGAGTGTTTATATAGTCTCATCTGACACCTCTATTTGAAACACCTCCAATTCCTCTTTCAATTTTTCTAGAAATTCCCTCGCCTTCTGGACAAAATTCAGTCGAAACCTCTACTGTTTAAAAGTAAAAACCACACCTTCCAATTTATCCCATCAAAATGGAATCTTTTTCTATTTCAATCTATCAGTCAAAAAAGAATACTATTTTCTCTTATGCAAGATTCTAATAGAAACTTCTTTAAGAACAATTAGATCTGTATTATCAGACTTCAGCCTTGTATTAAAATCCTGCTGCAACACTTGATTTCTTGCCTCCTTCCTGACAAAGTGCACCAGGAATGATCCCTTGGAACATTTCTTATTCTCGCAAATCTTGTATTTATTCTATATATCTTATCAACTTCTGCCTCTGTATCCTCTTCATCCCAATCCAAAAAAAATATATTAAAGCTTTAATAACCCTTTCTGTAATATCTTCACCAGAATCCTCTGGAATTGCTCTAAATCTCAACCAAAATTCCTTTTCTCTCAGTTCCAGCAGTGCCAAATTATCTAATTCTCTTTCCAGTTCTCTGTACATAACTTCTGTCTTACTCTCCAAAATTTCCACTTTGTCATTGATTTGTTTTACAACTCCAGACTAGGTTTACAGAACTTTCCTTCTTCCTGACTTCTTTCACCTCCTCTTTCATCTTTACAAGTCTTTGATCCATTCTTTTTCCAAAAGCTGTCAATTTAGTATCAAGTGACTCAGCTAATTTATTGTCCAATTCCGCAAACATTTTCTGAAGTACATCTGATGAAATTCCTCTGTCTGTGGGTTGCTCTAGCGATCCTCTCCTCCCCTCTGCTATATTTGCTTTTTTTCAATATTGCTATTGTAATATTGTTTTGAGGATTCTGATTAATGTTCATAGGAGAATGCAAAAGAAAATGGGCATTGTTCTGAATAAAGAGTGGCACATCAAGGCTATATTTGTGTGATACTTTTGGACGTTAACATTTCCTACTTTTTGTGTTAAGTGTTTGTTGGATAATTTTATTATGTATGTGAACAGACAGGTCTCCCTTAGTTTTGAAGGTTCACTTTTGATGTCAACGAATACATGACATAGAAATCTGCAGAATTTACCAGTATTTGTATTTGTATCGGGGTATTTGATTATGGGCTCCTAAACAGTTTCTTTTGACTTTCAGGAATAGGTAGTACACATCAGAAAGTTGTGCTAGTTGTAATGGCTTCTGTTGTCTACAGAAACATTGTTTGTTTGTGGGTTTTTTTTAAAGAGCAAATTCAGAAATGGACATCTAAAGTCATAAATCTCTCCCAAATCAATCCGGCCTTATCCAATCCCATTCCCCTCAGTAAATCTGAAAAAGAATGATTCATCATGTAACAGCATCTATCATGGTAAACTCTTGGTAGAGAAATCTTAGCTATTTCCTCCTTCCTAGGACACTATGAAGGAACTTAGCATTGTTATGTACTGTTGTTCCTGATATTCACTGAGATTGCAAATGATCCCTGACTGATTTGGAAGGGAAATATGACTGCTTTTGACATGGTGAAATTTATATTAATTAAAAGAATCCCTAAGAAAATCCAGTTTTAGCTAATATTTGGCTAACACTGTAAGAGTCTCCTGGTACAAAATTTTCTTAAAGGTTTCCTCAGCTTCATAAACTCTGTTCCCACCCCATTTCCCATAAATGCATTAAAATATTCTTGAAATATTGTTCAATATCAAGCTACAAATTACATGAGCATATGTTCAACATATGTTCTTAAAAGTCAATAAGGTTCTGAAATGCAAGGCCATTTATATCTATTTGCCCAAACCCACTTGAAGGTAGATTTGAAAAAAGGTAATAGTGGTGGGGAAGATCAAGTCCTTGCAAGAACTGATCTTTATGATGCCTAATGATATAGTTTGATGTCTGGACTCAAGTATCACTCCTATGGAGAAAATATCTAGGATCTTAGGGATCTTAGGAATCTAGGAATCTTAGGAAACTAAACTTTGGCTTAATCCTAGAATTTAATTGAAGTGTTCTATGTGGTAACAGTAGTTAAAACAATACCATAGATAAAATAGGAAAGGTTTAATAGGTTTAGAGGAACTTCAAGGTCTGCAGATGTATATACATTTTTAGATGGAAAGAATAGGGTGGATTTAACCATTGTTGAAAGAGGGCTGAAACTTATTACTATGTGTTGAAGTACAAATAAGAAAGAAACAACTGGGAGAAGACAGAATGGAGTATCCTGAAAGAAAGATTACTAGCAAGTAGAGATATGGAACAAGAGCATTTTATGCAATATTTGGCTTTCCTTTTGTTTAGATTTTTTTTCTCAAAAAATAAAATTTAACATTTATATACTATTACTAATACGTACATATAGCTCCATAAAGCTAGATATGGCCATTATAACTGGGGAAGAGGGGGAAATTACAGCTCTTTCTTCCATTAGTTCACTGGTACAATATATCAAGGAATGGTATCATTCATTGACCAAAAATTGAATGATGAGGGGAGAAGGGTTATGATCAATTGGTAGACACAGGCAGCTTCAGAACTACTGAAAGCTTTTGGTGCTCCCTTTCAGCAATATATTTCTACACCTAGAGAGATATTCTTTAAGACTTCCTTCTCACTCACAAGGATTCAAGATGGTTACAATACTTCCTCATCAATTAGACCCTGAAAAAGGAAATGCTTTGAAGACTATAATTTTAATCAGTAGAAGCCTAGAAATAGCACCTAGCTAGTGTGGACTGATCTGTTTTTTCAAGGACAAGGATCGCACACTTACACAGAAGCAGGACTCTTGGAAGGAGGCCACCAAATGGGTTCTCTTTACTTGGTAGCCTCAGACTTCAGTGTCCAACGGTATGAAATTTCACATGAGACCTGAGACAGAGATAGTTGCCACCCTGCCTTGACCCAGCTTCAAGCCCAGAAAGGTCATAAATATCACAGATTTGCCAGCCCTTCATGTGACAGAAATGACCCACCATGTCAAGTTCTATTCAAAGTCTTATTCAAGAGATGAAACCAAATTAACTTGTATGGAGAATCAAATGCTGTTTAGCCTTGCTTATTTTCCTGTTCAGTTTCTAATTTGTCTGGCTCTGATGTAATTAACTTTCATTTATGTCTTTAATCCTATTGCCCTGTCTCTTGCTGCTCCCTATCAGGTGGGATTCAATGAAGTTATATGGAAGTTTCACATCAAAGACACACCTACAGAAAGACAAATGGTTTTCTGTATCACAGTTTCCTGGTAAACATCACAGAAAACCAGGGTGGCATATTTGCAAAGTTGAGATTCCAGCTGGTGCCGAAGAGCAAAATAATACCAAATAAGTTTGACTCCTGATAGGACTTCATGGACACATCTATGTTGGTTCTGTGGCATGAAAATATGGAAGTGGTTTAGTACTGTCTTTTTGCCAGCATATGTTCATTCTCACCCACCCTCCTCACAGTCTAGTTTATAGCCCCAAGGTTCCTGGTGGTCTTCTATCCATGTACTAATCAGGTCTGAACCTATTTAACCTTTCTGAAATTAGCCAAGGTCTACTAGCTGTTTTTATCTGAGCTTGGCAAAAAGATAAAAACTCTCTCAAGTCAAGCTGGCTTCTGGTGACTTCATGGACACATCTGTTGCAATGGTATGGAAGTGATTTCTTCTGGGATGTTTATTTGATTGGTTTTACATCCCAGTCTAGCCTAAGCGTTCCCTGGCAGTCTCCCTTCCAAGGTTAAGCAGCAAATTCAACTGGTTCAACTCCCACACACAAAACACACACACAGAGAGAGAGAGAGAGAGAGAGAGAGAGAGAACAGGACATATGCCTGCTTCTTCATTAATGTTCTTTGGGCATACAACCAATCAAGGAATTAATCATAACATCATAAAATCAACAGCTGCAAAACTTCAAACAAGCACAACATTCCAAGTTAACCCCAGTAGTATAAAAGATTTTAAATCTGTGAATTATTTAGAAAGACAAAAAGAATTATTCACTTGGAGACAGAAAAGATCCTCAGAATCTTGGCAGGTGAACCCTTCTGGAGAGAATGTTCCATATCCAAGATCCACACACACCCTTCTCCTTACAAGGATTATACTGTACGTCAAGCCAGGGCATGTGAAGAAGGATCTCTGAAGGTCTGCACTCTGGGGAAGAGTAAATTTTTTCTTTTGAGTGCGTTTTGGATAATTTTGCATCAGCACAATGGACACGTCTCTCTCTTTCTCTTTTCCAGAGAAGGACAAAGAAGACGGCACTGAGAGCTTTGCCCACCCAAGCAGAGTGCTTAGCTCTGTAAAGCCAGGAATTTAATCTATGGATATTCTAATCCAGGTTTGTGAGACTGAGTCAGGATTGTCACTTCTGTTTGTCTTGATCAACTACATGCACACAGGAATCAGCCGTCTTCTTCACTTCACTGTAGCTATTCAGGTAAACTGTCTGAATAAGGCTACTAGGGTTCCTTGACTTCTATCTAACTTAACCTTTCTTATCTTGCTTTTATTTCCACACACTTTGTCTGTAGAGACTGCTTCCCTTTGTTTGACCTATCATTTACCAATACACTAAATAATTTCATATTAGAGGTGAACCAACATTTTTCAGAAAAGGTTTTTCAGAGTTTTTCTGTTATTAATTCAATGCTAAACCTCAACAGTGGTAGCCATTGGCTGATCTTGGAAGCTAAGCAGGATCAGCCTTGATCTGCATTTGGTTGGATGCAGAAATTCCAGGGCAGACGACTAGACATGGAAGTGAGGGGGAAAATAATCCCAAAAGAAGGCAGTAGTGAAATTGGATGTAACACTGCCAAGAGATCTGCATGGATGAAGTCACCCAAGATGAGCTTGTCTCAAGAGTATATTTACCTTTTTATGAAAAGATAACTCCATTCTGAAGAATTTAACCCAAACCCACCTCCTCACAGTACCTACAGAAAGACACAATGCCTTGGAAAACTAGACTGCTAGTACACTTTCTGGCACTGACACTTGCTTTGGAAGAAAGGAAAAACCAAGACACATTTTTGGGGGGTGAGGGGAGGAAGAATCTGTGCTACTTCTTCACAGGCCTGTGCTGAGTGACTTTGATTCACTGCAATAAAGAGATGAACACCTTGGAGGCAATGTGATTCTCTTTATCAAAGTGAAGAGGTGACAAGACTCACTTCTTGGAAGCAATTGGTGTCATTTTGAGCCATTTTGGATAGTGATGTGGAAGGAGGGTCCTCACAGATCTCTGTTAACGATCAGGTGAGTCCAACCTGGGCAGGTTCAGCTTATCCAGTAAGAATTGCTCAAGGTGACTGCCAAAGACAGACAGACGGGAGATCTGCTCATGTCACGGGATATGCTAGGCTATTTTATGATCGTGCCATGTTTGTCATATCTGAGTAACACCAGGGAGCTTTATTGTGCATTCCATATTGCTCAGCTAAAGGAAGCATTGGTCAACTCATGGAAAGAACATGTGAACAGTCCTGCTAGATCAGGCCAAGACACTTCTTGGTTCAGCCTATTGTTTCTCTCAGTGGCAAGCCAGGTGCATCTCTCCATGTTGAGGCTTCCCTGCAACTGCTATTTGGTTAGCAACTGTGAGAGTCAGGACAAGAGGGGTTAAGAACTTACTCTCATCACCCGAGCAACGAGGAACAGATAAGAGGATGAGACTGAACCCTCCCTAAAGAATGCAAGGGAGGTTGGGAGGGTGACCCTGGAATTTGCTCTCACTCTGAGAAGATTGATGTCAGGATTAGCCCAGGAAACTCCAGGAGACAGTACAGATTCAATCCAGCAAAGTTTAATGGCCTTACTCCCGTTACAGAAATCTTCTCAGAGTGAGAGCAAATTCCAGGGTCACCCTCCCAACCTCCCTTGCATTCTTTAGGGAGGGTTCAGTCTCATCCTCTTATCTGTTCCTCGTTGCTCTGGTGATGAGAGTAAGTTCTTAACCCCTCTTGTCCTGACTCTCACAGCAACCCAGAGATAACCTTGACTTCAAGACCAGTAGCTCTTGATAGATGAATTGATCCAACCTTCTTTTACAGCCATTCAAAGTAGCAATGAATCTGATGGCAATGAATCCTACCAGTTAATTAGATGCTATGTGAAGAAGTCCTTCCAATCAACTTCATATGAAGCTTTCAGCCCTGCAACGATGGAGAGCTGAGGACATTTCAGGGGTCAAATGAACATGTTTCCAAGGTGGTGGGGGGACAATGTGGTAGCATAGCTGAAGATTAGCAAGGAAATAGTTGTTTGGACCATTTTTTCCCCTTTTTGCACATATAAGATATACCTGGGTAGAAAGGGTTCTTTAGCTAGTCAAGGCAATTTATGTGCAACTTTGTATTTAAATTCCTCCACCTGTGCATTTAGAAGAAGTTACTTAGCAAGGTTTGCAGATTGCATCATTGCACTGTAAATCACATTTCTCTTTGAGTCTTATATTTGTATTCCTAACAATTAAGACAAAAAGGCAGCAAGAGCCCCCTAATCTAACACTGTTAAAGGGGTGGGTGGGAGAGGGCAAGTGGCTATATACTAGAAGTTATTTTACCCATAACAATATCCTTAGCCAAGTAGCAGCTGTCTGAATTCCCAGGCTATTGAACAGAGATGTCATCACAGTATCCCCAAGTGTTGTCTGCTAGGGACCCTGTCATACTGGAAAATATTCTTGGCAAGGGATCAACTTTCTGAAGTTATGACCAAATCCAGGATATGATGTGCTACCAAACCATCTCCAGGTGTTATTGTTTATACCCCCTGTCCCCTAAGAAAAGTATAAAAAGGTGGGAATAAACTTCTATGCACTTTGAACATCATTGTAAACCCAAGGTCCTATGAAAGTGTTGCACAACTGCAGGGGGGTCCATCCACTGCTATTCTTGGGGTTCCTGGCAAGGTGGAGGGACATGGCCTGGTATATCTTTTTCTCCATAACTCTCTTAATATTTATTCAATAAGTCACTTTTTGGCATTTCTACCTGGTTTAAGCTTGTTGTTTCTGAATCCTAAAGAATCTATTGGGCTTCAAAGTGGCAAAAAAAAATGTGGGGGAGGGTAATGAAAATGTCCTCTGTTTGACTCGGTGGGTGAGAAATTTTGCAGACTTCTCCAATGAGCTGTCTATGTTTTATGGGTGCGTACCATCCCACCTGATTGAATCACAGCAGGGTGAAGGTTATTTTCTGAGCTAAGGAGATGGCCCCATCCATGAAAGGGAAGATGGCAGACAGCTAGCAATTTTAAAAGATTCCTCAAGATAAGTTCAATGGGAGATTACTGTTTTCCAGCCCACTGAAGATTCTATTATTGGATGTCCTTTCAATTATTTGAAATATTGACTTCAGTCAGAAAATGCCAGGAATACCTTCCAGCTCTTAAGGAAAGATAGAAATCTATCACCGGAGACATTTTTAGGCTGTAATAAAATCAGGATAGGCAGAATGAAAGTGGGGAGGGAGGAGGGGGGTAGTCTGTGTGTATGTGCACAAGGACCTGTGCAGGCTCACTTACGCTTTCTACAAAAAAATGCAACAGAAAAAACCCTCTTCATACCATTTTACCATTCCAGAAAAATTTTAGAAGGTATATATTGGGGATTGGGACTACATGGAGACCATTGCTGGAGTTTTGCCCAGCCCCAGATGGATCCTTTTTAAAAATCAAATCTCTTGATCTAAAAGGTTTGAATACCTGCAGCTGGCGATGTGAATGTTCAGGAGTGGGACCAGTGCTACAATGCCTTCAAAGACACACAACCTGAGCATCGCGACAGCCACAAAACGGGAAACACATATATTGCACTACAGAATACAATACTGGTAGGTTTCCCCACCCATCCACCCCCTGGCTGCAGATGCTGTTGGTTTTGTAAGATTAAACAGCATAGGAATAAAATTGAAAGTGGATGTCTTCTCCCCACCCCCACGTTCTGCAAGTGTTCTTGGCTGCTAATGGCTCTATCGGAGATGGAACAAAATCCACCTTGGCTAGAAGAGAGCAACTTGATTTCTCTGGGCCTCCTGGGATGTATGTGTGGAAGCCTGGTTTGGAGTTTGGCAGTCATGTCCTTGAATGAAAAGAGAAGGAGGAGGGCAGGAAAGAAGGAGCAGGCGAGGTCTCCCAGGCTGCATACAAGAAGCTTTTCTGCTCAGTGAAATAGGGCATTTATTCAAGGAAAGCCAGTGCAGGCTGCCGAACGCTGCAGTGGCATATTTTGTGGTCCAATGTGCTTTCCCTCTCCACAGCTGCATTGCCTGGGCCTTTATTTACAGCTTTAGGGATCATTAGGGGTATCCGTTTCTTTTCATCTAGCAAAAGCAAAATAATAAGGGGGAGGAGGATTAAAATTAGAAATCAAAACTGCAACACTGCTGGCTCCATTCAGCCAGGCTTTGAAATGGTTTTCTAAGGCTGGTTTCAAGTCCTAGTTGACAGAACATTGTAATTTAGGATAAGCCTGGCTGGTCTGGTGCTGGCGTAAGATGTAAGGTCAATGACAGAAAGTCAGGAGACGGGATTTGCATGTGCAAAGAGAATAGCTATGAGAGGGGCTAATTTATTACCTGGGTTTAAAGCATGTCAGTCTTAGGAGAATATATAGATATCCCTGCCTTTTCTAATCTGGCATGTACCAGATATGGTGGTAGTACAATGTCCAGAATTCTTGGGAAGCAGAGCTCGAGATGATGTGAAAAATCTGTAGGATGGCTGGCCCAGTGTGGTGATTAAAGCCCATCCTGTTTGTAAGTTCATCCACCATCCTGTACATTTTGACCCCCACTCCCATGGACCTTCTTGGATGAACCTGATATTCTGGAATTTATAGTCCTGATATTTTGGGAGGTTGGCAGGATGGGGAAGGCTAAGTTAGTGGGGATTCCTGTGTTTGTGGCCCAAAAATTGGAAACATGTTTTTGAGGATACAGAGAGCAAGCAAGCGAGCATGCAGCACAGTCAAAAACCTCATACTTGTAAACTGCTATGCCAATTTCCATTTTGTTTCTGAAAACCAGGATTTGTCTTGGGGAGAAGAGGGTAGTAAGGCAGCAGAAAGGGTGCACTGCCATCCAAGAGAAGTTCCAGAAAGCTTCCCCTTAGCTGGAAATGTTGTGGATCATGGGGTATCATAGCTGAAAACTACAAGCTCTCTGCAGAAAATGAATCTCTGTGCTTCCTTTCTAACTAATAAGAGATATTGCAGAGGCTCTGCTCTCAACTACTGAATTGTCGCTCCCCGGGGATCCTTCCTATTACAGAAAACTGTATTATGACTGAGGAAGGTAGAGGGAATTGTCAGGGAAGACTAAACAGGATTGTGATAGGAAGCAGATCCCACTGTGAATACAGACCAGAAAGAGTTAGGTCTAATTCAAATTGCAGCCAGGCATTATCAGTGGAGGCAGTGAGACTTTTGAGCCTTCCCTCCCCCATGGAAGTGCTGTGCCTTTTCTAGCCAGATACCCCAGTCCCACAGCCCCATCCTTCACCAGACCATCTGAGCTTCTTTCCCTCTGGCTGAAGCCAGATTTCAACCTTTCACAGTTCAGTCAGCCCAAATACTCATTCAAAACCCTAAATGTCAGTACTTCTTTAGGGTCACCACAATGTGATTAGCGTATTAGGGTACCTTGCTCAGAAGTTTCATGCTTTGGCCCTTAACTCTGCAATTCCAAATTTTGCTTGGGAAGAAAAAAAAATAGCAACCACAACCAGACCTCTGAATTACCCAAAGGCTACAATGTGCCAATTTTTTTGAATGGGCTACTATGTCAACATTGCATATGTTTTTGTGACACGATAAGGGGATGGTTTGAGATTATCCATGATGGTCACTTCATTCCTTTCTTAGAGACTCACATGAGTTAGTAGGTTAAGACATTTGTGCTTAATTGAACCAAATGATACTCTCAGATTTACCTGGAATTCATTCACAGAGGTCCAGTATCCCATTGAAGTGAAATATCTTGATTTTCTTTCTGTTTCACCTGATTTCCCTGAAAGTTCATCTCTCTCCATTACATAGCAGTTGCTGGGTCAATAAAGACCCTCTTTTGTCTTTCTTGACAAATGCTTGCACAGTGCATTCTCCAGCTTGTTGCTGTGAAGAACTTCCCATTCTTACACCAGCTTAAATTGATTAAGAATAATTTTATTTTGGATATGTGTCACTCAGTATATTTATTTTTCATCAACTCTTTAAAATGGCTTCATTCATCAGTACTGAATCACATTACTTAATGTTCAGTCCTTAACCAGTTTCCAAATATGAACTTGAACATATACCCACCATTTTCAAGGAGAACATCAGGAATCACTTTGAAGTCCTGAAACTCATTGATAGGAAACTAGAGAAACTGTGGAACAAAATCAAATAAGTTATTAAGGATTAATGTGAAAAGAAACTGCCAAAGAAACCAAACAATGTCAGAACAGATGGTGGAAATTGCCAGGAAAATAACAGAAGCCAAACCCAAGAACGACAAAGATCTAGGCGGGAACTTAAGAAAAAATTTCAGAGAGCTGTTAGACGAGACAAGAAGGAGTATTACAACATCTGTAAAGACATCAAAGATGGAAACAGATGTGGAAAGATTCCAGAAGGTTCCAACCTTGAACTAGTTTGCTAAAGGATGCCAATGGGCACATAGTACTTGATAGGAACAGGTGGGAAAATCATCGCAACTATTGGTCCCTTGACTGAAGCAGCTGAAACAATGTAATGTACTACTCATAAAAAGAGATTCCAAGGGGCCAGAAATAAGGATTCAAAGGCAAGTAATTCTCAGTTTCTGGATGTTTATACAAATCTTTGTAACACAAATGTACATGCCTATTAGGTAAATGGATAGGGTTTTTTTAAATTAATCTTTCTTTTAAAAAGCATGTTCATTCAAAGGATTTAGAGAAACTTGTAAGATTGCAGGAGTGTTTGAGGACAATAGAATCTTTGAGGTCTTAGGAGGCCTCCAAGCCAGACAGGATTCCCATTGACTGGTATGAAAAACAAAGGAAGCTTGGCCCTTACATTGTTAAAGACATATATTTTGGAGGGGAAAAAAAGGCTCTTTTCTTCATCGTTCTATAAGGCTTAAATAACAGTTATTTTGAGAATAGGAAAGAGACCTACACATTGTGGAAGTTATAGCCCAGTGTAGATATTTTTATTTATTTATTTAGTGGTTTATAGCTGCCCATCTCACTTTTCTGTGGCTCTAGACATCTTACAATAAAACAAATAAAAACCCAAATACATAGTATAAAACAAAAATAAAAACACATAGCAGCCAGGCATGATCTAACCTATCTTCCATACAACCAGGAGACAGGCTCTAACCCATGCCCAGGGCCCCCAGGCTCGAGCACAAAGCCAGATTTTCGAGGCCTTATGAAAGGCCAACAGGGATGGGGTCAATCTAGTCTCCACAGGGATGATGTTCCAAAGGGCAGATGCTACGGCAGAAAAGACTCTTCTTCTGGGCCCCAGCAGCTGACACTTCCCAGCCTACAGTATCCAGAGCATGCCCTTCCTGCCTGTTCAGCTATGAAGGATAGAAGGATAGAAGCAATTGGGTTTGGTACAAAGATTGCATTAAAGTATTGCCATCAACTATTCATGCAGCACAATCTGGCTTTATGAAAGGACACCAAGCTTCTGATAATATTAGACCATTGGGAGATATTTTAGCAATATGCTGAGAATTTAAAACAAGGCTATAGGAGCTTTTCTGGATATGGAGAAAGCTTTTGATATGGTGCAAATTACATTTTTTAAACAAATTATGGAAAAAAAAAAGATTTCGACCACATTCTATTTCTTGATTCTTGTCCTTCTGACCAAGTAATTACCAATGGGATTGTTTCTCCCATAATCAATATGCATAATGGAAGTCATCAAGGATGTCCCTTTTTTCATTTAATTTGATGTTGATTTGTCTTATTGGACAATTCTGTGATATGCAAGTGTAGGATAAGTGGCAGGAATTAAAGTTAAGTTGTGCCATCTTAGACTTTTCTAAACAACTATCAAACTCCCTACCTAGATGTATGGTAAATATTCTGGACATACTGGAATATGTGGAATTGGAATAATTGGAAGAAATCTAATATTTTGCCACAAGGCAAATTTACCTTAATTATTTCATAAGGCCACAAGGATCCTAGGAAAAATGTAAAAGGAGGAGAAGGAGAAGTTGAAAATGGGGGAAGGATAGTTTTCCCGATTTTCAATTATATTATTCAGCATATTTGTTAAGTCCTGCACTGTACTGGAACAAAAATGACATGGATTATAATCCATGGCCGAATTGGACAGTTGATGATGATTTTGTTTAACTATGAAAAGAACTTTGATTGTTCCATGTTTTGGAATTAATTTAATTGTCCTTTGGAGATTTTTCTGATCAACTGTCTGGATAACTCAAAACTGAACTGTAAATACAAAAAAGAGAGGTCTAATTCATTTTGCTGTCTTGCTTAATATTACCCAAAGAGTATTTTCTTTGATTTTGTTTTCTGAATAAGTTGGGAAAACTGATAGAATGACCAGAACAAAAAAAGTTTGATGGCTATTTTTGAGTATTTCCATGATTAATTGAATTATGGAAAAACACATTATTTTTCCTCTATTGGTTAAATTGACAAGACTTCCTCAAGAGATAGTAGAATGTTACATTGCATATGTAATTAGGAGCCATCAATTTGCTGGTAAATTTGGGGAATCAATGAATTGACTTCTCTTGGCCAGGAGAAAAACCCAATTGTGATGAGTTATCATCCTCCTAACAGGTCACAAAGTCCATGGGTAAGGGAGAACATACAATGACTTTTAAACAAACTGTCCTTTGTTGAGCGGACGTGCGATCAGGTATTTATCCAGTCTCTTTCCTAGTGCCATCTTGTTTATATTTGGAAAATACTGTTTCTATTTCTCCTGTCTTTACTTCTTTAAATTAGACATTTCTAATCCACATGCTGGTGGGGGGGGGGGGGGGGGGAGAAGGAAGCTACAACATCTTGCATTTTCTCTCCTATAAAATATGCATCCCCTTCTCTGTGATTTCCAATGTGCATTCGGAAGGATTTGAATGTCTAAACTCATTCTTCCCTCTTACTTCTGAGATGTGGGTATGTCTGAATTCACATTAAGGCACCACAATGAATGATTCTATAAATAACAAAAAGAGTAATGCTACAGTAGTGCAAGCTGAACAATTTTTAGATCAACTCCAATATCTATACATGGAATTTGAAAGAACATGTAAAGAGATGATCTGTGGCTTTCATCTCAGCCCCAGCCCATAGCTGAAGCAGCTTAGGTTTATCAGTTTTTATTTATATTTTTATATTTAGCAATTTCATTTTTCATCTTCCTTTTTTTTCTATGCTTTTTGCCATGGACATGATAGAGCATGCTTCACAAATGCTATGGTTGATGAGAGGGTCAGGGGCTCCTTACTGGCTGGTTTTGGCTGTTGCAGGTATACACCTTCCTCTGTGAACAAAAGATGCTAACCTCCATGGGCACAGGCTGCTGGGACTATTGGGTCCTCAGCTTCCAAAGATGCATCTGCCTGCAAAATGCACCTTGTGAGGACTCAAGCATGCTCCCTATATACAAAGGCTAGTGCTCTTTTAGAAGTGCTATTGACCACTTCCTCCCACTTCACCCTTTGTGCCTCTTCCATGTCTTGACTAGTCTTCTGGGCTACTCTTGGACAAAGTTTTAGAGCTCTTTCAGAAGAGCACTAGACCTATGCTCAGAAATAGCCTAACAGAGAACAGGCACAGAACCCCTCCACACCTGTAATCCATTAGGCAGGCATCTTGACAGATGAGCACACTTGTCATTCAAAACAGTTGCAATCCTCACTGATACCCACTGCACCGCATGTTAAGGAGCAACAGCAGGTAATATTCAGTGGGAGGTGAAAAGAAGCTGAGGGAATCCATCCATTGCATTCCTTAATTTACTGTGCATAAAAACACTATGACTGACCACTTGTTGACATCATCACTGAAGAACAGTAAGGATTTGATAATAAGGGCAATGCAGTGAATGCTGGCATGTTTTCCTTCAGCTTTTGAACTGGCAGAAAGCATTTTAACTTGGCCATCTAGCTGTGCCCCTTGGCAATCCAATGGTGAATGTGCAGTTTTCCCACACCCCATTGCCAGTAACAGCCAAGGATTGTGAGATTGGGAAGATGAATGATATTCGGATGTGGGGTATCCTAGAGTGGGATAACTGGCAAGTTGGCAGGGGATGCCTTTATGATGGCAGTCTAGTGTGATTCCGTCCCCAAATTCTGGCATGTGTGAAACTCGATGGCAACGTGAATGACAACCATATTTAAACATCTCTCAGCAAGGTGAAATGAAAACAACAGATTTTGTGTAAGGGAAAATAAAGAAAATAGAATAAATATTTTAAGGAACAATTAAGTGATCATTATGTTTGAAATTAACAAATGCAAATTAAATGTCAAAGACATAAATTGAACATACTGGTGAATAATGTAAATAAAGAAGTATGGCTTCCCCCATCTTTTTCAGGAGTTTTAGTCTGAATGTTGTGCTATTTTTCCTTCCTTCCTTCCTTCCTTCCTTCCTTCCTTCCTTCCTTCCTTCCTTCCTTCCTTCCTTCCTTCCTTCCTTCCTTCCTTCCTCCCTCCCTCCCTCCCTCCCTCCCTCCCTCCCTCCCTCCCTCCTTTATCGTATTGCAAATTTTAACTCAGAAAAGCGCACAGTTTTTATACAGTTGCCTTGTTCAGGATTTCATATAAATTTGGGAGATCTGGAAGACTGACCTTTATCCTTTAATACTGCACACCCAAGGAATTCCTAAACTGAACTGCCTGTTCCCAAAACAACTTTTCATTGGATTCCAAAACTAAAGATGCTTCAGAAAGTATAACCCTCTGCACCTACTTTTCATATCTGCCTTTAACATGCATTTTGTTAAAAATAAATAAAAGAGATTTTACCTTTAAGATATGTTTGTTGACTAGTTTATGGGAGAGGTTTTTATTTGACCAAGGAAAACATCCCACACAAGCAAAGGGAGAAATGGGTAATGGAAGAGATGCCCCCAGATGCAAAGAGAAAAGCAGGCATGGGGCGGCAGAAGTAGTTTGATGAGGCACAGAATGGGAAAATTTTCACAGTGTAACAGGATGAGCCCAGCAAAACTGGCAGCATCTCAGTGACCTTATATACTTCTAAAAAAACACCCTAAAAACCCTAAAAAGTGTCGGACCTCAGGGGCTTCTGTGGAAGGTGGAAATATCATCAAAATGACAATAATGTGTGTCATGATGTCTCAATGCAAACTCTGCTTCTTACACTCTGGCATGCAATCTCACTATGTGAGTACAAAAGGGCCTGAGTTTGCATTGTGAAGTCGCATCACACATTTCATCAATCCTCTTCCCCTGATTCCCCTATACAGGTAGTCCTTGTTTAGCTACCACAATTGGGACAGGCAACTCAGTTGTTAAGTAAAGTGGTTGCTAAGTGAAACTGTAACTGTGCTTACAGTCTTACTTCAGCTTTCATTGGCTTTAGAGACCTGTGAAGGTCGTAAATGTGAGGACTGGTCACAAAGTTACTTTTTTATCACTGTCATAACTGCAACCAGTCACTAAATGAGTCAGTCACTCAATGAAGACAACCTCTAGATGATCAGACCTGTTCATATTTGGATAAGAGATCACTGGGAGATCCCTGAGTGGTAATAAAAAAGATCCTAGAAGTAAATGGTGAAAAGAGAGCTACCAAGAAGTCATCAGAGATCAAGGTTGAATCTGTGAAGTCTTTGCTTTAGGAATTTAAAAGCAGGTACATCTTCCAATATCATTGGAGTGGCGCTCAGTATGACCATCAATCATTCTTCATTGTACCCCAGAGAAAAAATTTCTGCAATTCATTCTTGATGTTCATTCAAGAATTGAGCTCTTAGCAAGGAAAAACAGAGGCTTGCTTTCCTAACTTTCTCCAGATTTATCAAATGTCAAGTCCCCTAACTCTCGGCTGACATGGCCAAAATAACTCCCATAATTCCTAGACAACATAGTTTGACTCCTTGACTGAACTCATTCCACCTCAAACTGACTCGTTTTTTCCCCTTCTCCCTCTCCTTTCCTTCCTTCCTTCCTTCCTTCCTTTCTTCCTTCCTTCCTTCCTTCCTTCCTTCCTTCCTTCCTTCCTTCCTTCCTTCCTTCCTTCCTTCCTTCCTTTTTCCCTTTTACCAAAGTCAGAACAATACTCAGTATTGACAGGACCTGTTCTGAATTATCTCCACCTTGTAAATTTTGGATTGTTTTTCCTCAAGTAGTTCTGTGGGTCATTTCAAAGATGATTCTTTGTAGTGCTTCCATCTTTAGCTCCAACAGAAAGCATACCATCTCTTGGCCTTGCTCACATTTGCCCCTAATCAATAGATACCCTCTTTTTTTCCTCCCAACTCTCCAATTATTTCCCCCTCCTCCTATGTGGAAAAGCATATCATGAGTTCTTTAAGTCTTCTTCTGGGGCAGGTTTTTTTCGTTTGCTTGCTCACACTGCAAGGTGCCTTGTAAATTAAGTGCATCCCATATATAATAACCATAATTAAATGTCAAGAATCTGATCACTATTGGACAAAGCCAGCCATATGTGAAGACTCTTTTCTCTCTACATGTGAGATTGTGGCTGGTAAACTATGGCTTATGGCTTAATATAACAGGTGAGCTTCACCAATTGTGGCTTATTGATTAAAGAAGACTTAAACCAACTATGACTCAGTATGATGAAGACTTCAGATCAGTGTGCCTGCATTTGGTAAACCACCTCCTGGTATAGTGTGATCTGGATGGTGTAACAATTAAATAAATGTATAGCTGGCTCAAGACTTGTACTCAAACACTTTTCATCACTGCTTCTTCAACATGCTGGAGTGAAGTATTGAATGGAGTACCACAAGATCTAGTCCTGAACAATACCCTCTTCAATTTTTTTATTAGTGACCTGCATGACTAATGGGAGGAATACTGATCAAATCTGCAGATGACAGTGCATTGGGCTGACTAGCTAATACCTCAGAAGAAAGATCTTGATGGATTAGAGCAAAGGGTAAAAATAACAGAATGAAACTGAGACAAATGCAAGGTTAGGAAACAGAATTTTTATGCACAGGTATATAACGGAGAATGCCTGCCTTGGTGGTAGCCTTTGTAAAAATGATCTTGAACTAGTAGTGACTGCAAGTGGAATAGGGTGAGCAGTGTGATGTGGCTGCAAGAAAGTAAAGGTAATTTTAGGCTGTGTTCACAGAAGTGTCATTTGTTTTACTGAACATATTTACTCGGACATATTAATTGTAAAGTTATTTACAATAAAACAGCAGTAAAATACACGATAAACAGTGCTTTTTTTAAAAAAAAATGTATACTCATTCAAAGATAGGGGAATTCTATCTGACATTCGTACTGGGAAGACTTAATGAATTATTACACTATATTTTGTACTGGGGAGGTCCCAGACTGACTACTGTATCCGGTTCTAAGTGACAAACTGGAAAGATTCAGAATATGGCAATAAGATTATTATGGAACCAGAAATTAAGTCCTAGAAGGAGAGATTGAATGTTTTAGCCTTGTGAAGAGAAGAATGAGAGCGGATATGATAGCACTCTTCAAATATCTGAGCCGACGTTACAAAGAATGTTGTGACCTGTCCTCTGTCTCCCCAGAATACAGGACATCGAATAATAGATTGAAGTTTCCAACTGAACATTAGGAAAGAAACTTTGTAACAGAAATAACAGTTCAACGTCAGAACCAGTTACTGAATGAGGTCATTTCTTCACCAGAGATCTTCACGCAGAAACTGGACAACCATCTGTTGGGCATCCTTTCGTGTGGATTCTTGCTCTGAGCAGGAAGTTGGACTTAATGGCCTCTTCTAACTCTATGATGCACTGAAGAAAAGGTCCTGCTGATACTTACTTCCTTGCCCAAATATGCGAACATCTCAAGTGTGTACATCTCACTTACTTGAACATAGTACTTTGAAAGAATTCACTGTTCTCTATTTTGAGTTCACTTACTTCAGAGTTAAACTGTTGGACTCCCTTACTTCCTGTCTCTAAAATTAATTTACCATTGACTTTGTATGGAAAGATAGCTCAATAGCAACACTACAATTCACAAATAGCTATACATCTTAAGTGTATTTTGCTATAGCCTTCCCTTTGCTTTCCAGATGTTGTCCTTGGCTATTTGGCTACCTTTCCTTGGTGAACATCTCTGCCTTTTACAACTGAGCGCAGTCTTGGTCCATGAACTTTACCCCTTTACTTGTAATTCTGTGTTCTTCATTACTTTTCCATTATTTCTCCATCTCCCCCACTCCCCTCCTCAGGTTCAGTTGGCCCCACCCTTGCTGGCCTTTAGAAACTTGGCTATTACCCTGCTAATTGGACCAGAATGAGTAAAGTCCCCATTGGGAAAGGGTATGATTGGGAACCAGATTGCCTGTTATTGATTATTAGTGACTGTTTTTATCTTGGATTGTTTTCTGTTGTAAGCTACTCAGAGTTGCATTGTTCAAGTTGGGCAGTCATATAAATTTAATAAATACATTAATAAATTGTTGGTTCTTTTATCATCACTTTGGAGTCTAAAACAATCTGAACGTAAAGCTAATATTGACAATGTGACATAATATAATGCTAAATCTGCATAGGAGGAGGAGGAGAAGAAGGAGGAGAAGGGGAAGGAGAAGGAGAAGGAGAAGGAGAAGGAGAAGGAGAAGGAGAAGGAGAAGGAGAAGGAGAAGGAGAAGGAGAAGGAGAAGGAGACATTATTTGGTGGTACTGGGTGAGCACAATGGAAGCTGATGTCCAATGCTTCTGAAGGGTTTAGAAAGGCTAAGGATATGACTAGTAACTCTGACCCAAAGTAGCTATAGTTTGGCTTTCAGAAACATTTGTAGCCCTTTTCTTTGTTTCTGATGCTAAATTAAGACTTGTTTTCAAAGCATGGTACAAACTACCAGCAGAGTGAGTCTGAAACATAAGGGAAGTTATTATTTTTCAACTTATTTTTGTAACATAATGACTGCAGTCTGGGGAAAGCCATGTTGAGAGAAACTCAATGAAAATTTATTCTGTTTCCTGCTACTTTGTCCTTTGCCTTATTTATAAGCAAAGAAGATGATGGGTTAGGGTTAGGGTTACCCAGTATGTCAATCAAGCTTCAAACTGGGATTTCTGCAACTATCATAGCAAAGTTAAATGGCATTGTATGCCAAAGTATTGCAATAATGAAACTACAAGCACAGAATTTGCAAAGGAAGGAAGGAAGATGTTGGTTGGAAATTTCCAACATCTGGAAAATATTGGGCTGGAGAAAGCTGGCTGAAGCTAAGGAAAATTTTGATTTTATAGTTTTCCTCTTCTTTTCTCCACCAAATTTTCCCCAGTGCCTCTTCAAAACATCCAAAGGGAATTTAGGATTTTGTCCTGCATAATTAATCTGTGGAATTTATTCCCAAAAGATGTGGGAATGGCCACTAACTTAGATGGTTTTAAAACAGGGTTGGATAAATTCATGGAGGACAGGATGTTGAAAGGTAATTAATCTTGAAACTGTTGTCTCCAGGTTGGGCATAGCATGCCTTCAAATAGCAACTAGGAGAACAATGGCAGGAGAGAGTACATCTCCATTACCTGCTTGTGAGCACGCCATGGGCATCTGTTTGGCCACTGGGAGAAACAAAATGCTGGACTGAGATGGGCCTTGGCCTGATCCAACAAGGCTAATCTTATATCCTTACACCGCAGAAACCATCACCTTTCTGGAACTGTTTATCAAGGACTTCTGTTCATAAAATTCAGAAGAGGTAAGTTGTGGACACTTCAGCATGACAGATCTTCTAGGCTCTGCCCCAGCTGATAGTATCTGCTTAGAGCAGCAGTATTAGCAACATTTACATTCGAATGACTGCTGATCTGGCAAAACTGCATAGATGACCAATTGTTTCTTCCAACCCCTTTGTTGCAGTCCCACTTCACAGCAGCACCAAGCAAGGCACAGCCAGAGACATCATGGTTTTATATTCTTGGCAAGACCTCATAGTTTAGATATGTAATAACATGAGGGCAATTCCTTCAGAGCAGGTTGTAGCATCTAGCCAACATTGGTCTAAGCCTATCATTCAGACTTAGATGGGAGACCAGCAGGAAATTCTGTGTTTGTGAGCAAGACTGGGAAGTGGAAAAGCATCCTGGGAAAAGGCCATGGCCACTCCTATATTGCTGCCAAGAAAACTACATGGGCTTCCCCATGAAGTCAACAGGAATACAATTTATTTATTTATTTATTCGTTTGTTTGTTTACTTACTTACTAGATTTATAGGGCTGCCTAACTCAAACAATGTGACTGGGCAGCATACACCACACACACACACACACACACACACACACACACACACAATAAACCAATACAAAACAAAACCGCAAACAATCTAACATTAAAATATGTTCAGCATATAAATAAAAAATACAAAATATAAAATGACACGCAAGCACCGTAACAGAACAGTCAAAAAGGGACTCCACTCAACTGACCCATAATACCTGGGAGGAAAGCTAGGACTTCATGGCTTTGCTAAAGGCCAATTAGAAGATCTGGAGATCTGGACAATGGTGCTGGAAGGATCTCTCTTCTGTACTGGGGGCCCTTTCAAGCAATACTGCTTTGCATTGTTTTACAATGGCAGCTCTTATGTATATATACAGTAAATGCTCAGATGTCGTATCGGATGTTGATCAGCCCATTTAGCCTTGCTTGAAGGGTGCAGTGATGCATCTCTGTAAGGGATTTTGTGTGTGTGTGGTGAAGCAATGATGCGCCTTTGTAAGTCCACATGTCCACATCAAGAGTAGTACCAAAGGAGGCAAGACCCCCAGATTGTAAACCAGATTGTTGATCCTTCCAAAATTTGCCTGCAACTTCACTAAGGAATTTCTAGATTGCATTTTAGAAGAGGCTTCATAATGCAGAACAGAAGTATAATATATTGAAGTTCTGTTCACAAATAGCATCAGGTTTTCTTTTCTTTTTTTTTAAACTATGGGATTGGAAAAAGGAGAATAGTCTCCTGAAGCTTCCAGTGTGTGTTATTATGAGCTATGGAGCCAAATGCAATTATTTAGTCTCTCTGAACTCGGCATATATCACTGTGATGAGGCTTCGTAGCTTAGCAGCTTGGCTACTTCTACCAAGAGAGTAGTTACATTTGTTCAAGATTAAATCATACAAGCAAAGTGTTGTATTTTGTAGCTTCAGTATTCATCTCAGGCTGCTTTTTAAAAAGATCCAGTGCTCTTTTTAGGGGAAAAATGTGCAGATTGCTCTTCTAGTCAGGAAGTGCTTAAATATTTTGGCATGTTTATTTTTCCCAGAACAATGACGGCAGCACTTGCATATGAAAGAACTCCATTGATGGGGAGCTACTAGATAATACACTGGTATCATTTCTGCCAGCTTCTCATCCTAGAGAAGAAAGAGAGGAAGATGGAACCTCAAATGGAAGAATGGCTGCAACATTGCAGTGCCTCAGCATGGCAAACCTTTTGCCCCTTACCAAGGAAGGAGGCATCAATTCTTCGGCGTTCAGCCTTCTTTATGGTCCAGCTCTCACAGCCATACATTACTACTGGAAAAACCATAGCTTTGACTATGCGGTTCTTTGTTCCCTGGACTGCTAGGAGGTCAAACCAGTCAATCTTAAAGGAAATCAACTCTGATTGCTCATTGGAAGGATTGATAATGAAGCTCAAGCTCAGATACTTTGGTCATCTAATGCGAAGAGAGGACTCTTTGGAAAAGACCCTGATGCTGGGAAAGATGGAAGGCAAAAGGAGAAGAGGACGGCAGAGGATGAGATGGCTAGATAGCATCACTGAAGCAATGAGCATGAAATTGAGCAAACTCAGGGAGGCAGTGAAAGATAGGAAGGCCTGGTGCAATATGGTTCATGGGGTCACGAAGAGTCGGACACGACTTAACGACTGAACAACAAAGGAAGGAGGAGAACCTTGGCAATTTCTGTGGAGGACAACGGAAAGATGTAGCTCTTTTTTGGAGAGATTTGCATTTTGACAACATGCTATGGTATTGACAGAAGAGAGAGCCTGAAACTAATAAGACTTTTTTTTTCGTATTGTTGATTCAGTTACCGAGTTTCTAGAGCCATCGCACATACATATGGAGTCTTACTATTGCTCTACAAACCAACTTCAGTCAGTTCTCTTCCCATATGACCTCTCAATAATTATATTACTCTCACACCAACAAATCAGAATAAACATTGCTTATGAGTGTCTCTGGAGTTCAGCATATAGTGGTCATTGGTTAGTATTAGCTGAGTCTTTTTGCTGGTATTCTTCTTACCCCGTTGTGATCTTCCAATGCCCCCCAAAATACTTTCTGAAGGTACTTCATTAAGAGTCTAGTTTTCTTCTTTCATCCCCTCCTGTCTCAGCAGAGAACAAGCTGCAAGTCACACAGTCTGTACACCTGAAAAGTGATCTGTAGGTCACCATGTCATAGGAGCTGACAGCTACTTCACTTATCAAATGGACGAAATAGCTCAGGCAGTCCCATTAAAAATGTGGAGGATGTAACAAATACCAACAGATAAGCAAGCTAAGTAAACAGTTCTGGAGTTTTCTGCAAAATCTGAACAAACCATAAGACAAAGGAGTAACTCAGTAATTCCTAAGGGCCAAAGAGAGATTGATCCCTGAGGCAAAGGCTTTTTCCAGTAATTGTTTAGCAATCTTGACCCCATTTTCTACAAGATACTAGACTGCAGGTATCCCACTTTGCATTGAGCTTCTGGTATGGCTTCATCAAGCCACGTGTACTTCTTTTTATCCCTATACTGGAATGCTCCACTACATTTTCAATAACCCTGTTTTAGTGCCTGGCCAAATTTCCCTTGCTTTGTGTTTACAGTTTTTCCATACCAAATGTCCTTATGGAACCTTTGAATCATATCAGGCCTTAAGGCAGCAGGAGCAATTAATCTGTGTTCTTTAAATAAGGGACCGTTAATTACAGAAACATTGCAAACATTGAACATACAGAGTCAGAACTCAGAGCCTGGGTCAAATATCAATAAGAGCTCTCATAACTATAGGCAACACAATGTCTTCAGCTATGGCTGCAATGGATTTGGCCCAGGTAATTTTGGCGAACCTCACTAACATATACAACGTCCCCATCTGGTGATCTTCATCCACAGTTTTATCAATCATCTGGAACACAGTGTCAGCAAAAAGTGCCAGATCTTTGCCAGGCTAACAGGCCAGTTTTACATCATAAAACTGCCACTGAAGGAGAAGTTGCTGAAGTCTGGGAGGTATTATAGAAAGACCCTTGCCAGCAATACATGCTAAGTGTGTGTGGTCTCTTCAGCATAAGCTTACCAGAAATGAAAGCACTTTGCTTTATTTTTTAGCACCATGAAACACAGCAAAAACATCCTTCTCACTCTGAGCATGTTAGGCTTGTGTGCTTGTAAGAGTATGAGATATACAGACCTCCAAAAATCTTCATACTTCTGCAAAACCATTGTTCCAGTGCCCACTTTGGAAGCATCAGTAGATATTTATTCTCCTGTTTGCTGTCAAAACATCAGAGAACTGGAGTTGTTTGAAAGCCTGGTTCATCTTGGTATTTTTATAAGCTCAAAGGAGAGAGGTAATCTTTGCCAGGTCTTTAATATACTTGCCCACAGAAGTGAGCAATCTCCCAAACCTTTCACCTTATTCCTTATCTTGAAAAAGAGACATGCTTAAAATCATTCAATCATTCAAATCATTTTGGATCAGTTTCGACCCCTGGCTCATATATGTGATTTCCTGAGCTTGGAATTTACTTTATGTTTATTGAGCTTCAGGCCAACCGCTCTCATCCTCTGTAGAAACTTCTTAAGTCTGTCATGTTTTGTCTCACTGTGGTACCAAATCAGGATATCATCATTATACACCTTAACATTAGGAATCCCATCAAATATTTGGTGAACTGATTTATGAAAGACATTTGGGTAAGAGTTAAGACTGGAGAGAGACTGCAAAAGCTGACTCTTACAAAAAGTATGTTAAAAATATATAGCCTTGAACTTTTTGTATTTCATGTGATCTGTCAATATCCAGAAGAGGCACTTAACATAGAAAAACAAATATTTTGTACTAGTTATTTACTAAATATGTCCTCTGGAGTGAACAATGGAAAATGCTGCCTTTTGACATATTAGTTACACTCCTTGGAATTCAGATATAGTTTCAGAGGCCCTTTCCTTTCCTTTCCTTTCCTTTCCTTTCCTTTCCTTTCCTTTCCTTTCCTTTCCTTTCCTTTCCTTTCCTTTCCTTTCCTTTCCTTTCCTTTCCTTTCCTTTCCTTCCCTTCCCTTCCCTTCCCTTCCCTTCCCTTCCCTTCCCTTCCCTTCCCTTCCCTTCCCTTCCCTTCCCTTCCCTTCCCTTCCCTTCCCTTCCCTTCCCTTCCCTCCCCTTCCCCTTCCCCTTCCCCTTCCCCTTCCCCTTCCCCTTCCCCTTCCCTCCTTCCTTCCTTCCTTCCTTCCTTCCTTCCTTCCTTCCTTCCTTCCTTCCTTCCTTCCTTCCTTCCTCCATCAGTCACTAAAGAGGAGAATCACTCAGTGGGTTTCTCTACTGTGAAACTTTCTTTAGTGAGTTTCTATAATGTTTAAAGCCAATAATCTGACCGGTTCCTTCTTCAAGTGCCTTCCTGAAACCTTTCTGGAACAATATAAAAGTGGAAAATTGGATTCCACTAACTCAGTTTGATGTACAGTAGTCAGTTTCTCAAAATCCTCAAAAATGCCTGAATATTGGTCCTCAGGCACAAGGAGCAATATATTAGGATTCATATAGAGTCCTTTAATAGGGCCCAGTTGCTGATGAGTTTTTGAACCCTAAACAGGGGAAATGATTCCCGCAGCTCTAGCAAAAGTCAGCTACGCTGATATCTGTTACCTTCAACTGAAAAACTTCTTTAGTGGGAATCACCTGGCCATTATAATCTCACAATCTAACAAATGTGCTCAAGGGTGCAATTGCTCAGCTATAAATCCAGGAAGCACACTCACATGTGCTCCAGTGTCCACTTTAGAAGTAACAGTACCACCCTTGCCTTAGATCCTAGAAAAATAGTCCAGTCCTCCTCCATCCCAGTGTCTGCAGCTCCCACATAGAGCTCCTCTGTTCAGTCATCACTAGTATCATTTCAAAAATTGTATTTGTTTGCTTACTTGGTTTTTTCCTAAAGTTTGGGCTATTTCTGAATGCAAGTTCTTGTTAAATTATTAAGCAGTTTGCATGCATTTTCCAAGTGCAGGACATTCTTCATTATGATGAAGAAGGCAAACTTTTGTGCAACTGGAGTTTGGAGGTCCATCCCGAGGGAGAGAATGGGAAACATCTCCACCCCTGGGTTGATTCCTCTCTTTGTCATGACAGTTGGATTGATTGCTGTACACTCAATCTACAGAGGCATTTTCAGCTGTGTTTACTACAATATGAAGAGTCTACAGTATAACTTCACCTCTCTTATGCCATGCCCCCTTTCTATCATGTTAGCTGGGTTCTTTGTTCTGCAGTGTTGTTTTGACTGTGAGGGAGACTGGAACCCTGACTTCCATAACCACTTATTTTATGTTTGTTTGTTTGCTTCCCATTAAGCATAGGACAACTAGTCAATCTAAAAGTGGTTGTGGCCTTGTCTGAAAGACCATGCAACCCAAAATACTCAACAGATGGATATTACACATAGAGTTCCACCATTCCGGTTCTTAGAATATCAGTGCATTCATGCTGTGCTGTGCAGTGGGTGGTGTGGGGCACATTCTGTATGTATTGGGGGTGAAAGGTAGAGCAGGGCATTCCTCTACATATATCACTATTCTGGTTGTGAGGAAGACTGGAACTCTGACTTCTGCAACTGCTTTATTTCCTGTATTTTGAAGGGTATATCAAGCTATCTACCTAAAGATACCCAGAAAACCCCCTTTCTGTTCAACAGTTACCTGGTGGCTGCATTTAGGCTGCACAAATCCACATAAACAGTGAAGGACCACCAAGCAATAAAATTCCTTTGACTTTTTGCTGCCATGTAGTGATTGATAGATACAAGAAAATTGAAGCTGAAAAACATAGGGTGATAAGAGTCCCTCCTGACTCCAAAGCAAGAAGAAAGCAAAAGCACATAAGCCCTGAAATCAACAGCCTGGTGACTATCCCCTCTGAGATACCACCAGAGTGTGGTTTTCTGCTGTGGGGAGATACCTACTTCCATAAAGTCACTCATATGAATGCATGTCCTCCTTCATGCTGAAAAACTGTGATTAAAATAATATAATATTATGGGAAGACTCCTCTTGGAAAGCATCTGAAAACTCTGGATTTTGGACATTTGGACTAACAATAATTTACTTTAAAAATATCCAGAAGCGGAGAGGAGACAGTTAACTGGTTTCCCAGGCTTCCTGCCCTTGTTGTTCTGATTTATCTTGCATTCATCTAGTCCAGAATGTTCTCTCAAATTGGGAAAGAACAGCTATCATTTCTGTAAATTCAGGGTCATTCCAGTTGATGAGGCTTTCATCACCAAGTCTTTCATTTGCATTTATGACATGGAGGAGTTTTGACTATTAAAGTTACCAGGTCCCTGTGCTGTGAATCTGCAGCATTTTGCAGAGAACTGACAGCTAGTCAGAATGTGTCCTTCATGGATCACCGGTAAGCAGAAATGTCTCAACAAGTCAGTGCTCAACTGCTGGTTCATAACTGAGATCTAAGTGAAACCCAGCCATTTATGCTGCAACACCTACAGCTTGCAGTCAAGAGTTCCTTGTGCACAAATAACCCTAGGACTGAAGCAATCAGAGTCAGTGTCATTGTGGATAGGTTTATCCATCTACCATCAATTTTTGCTCCTTTTTCACTGCCCTGTGTGGTTACAGACATAGGTTGGAGTGAAACCAGAAAGCCATAGAGACAGAGCCATTTACTCAGGACCTCTCTAAGACTTTATCTTAACCTTGGGAGAGATAGGAACGAATCCACAGTCAGTAACTCTCATGACATGGCTGATGGGGTGGAGTTAGAGGAACTCTGTTCTTTACTGAGTTTGTTTAGAGTTAAGTCTCACCCTGTAGACTAGGACAATTGACCTTTTTCAAACGGATGCTGACTTGTATCATGCGGGAACAGATTCAGACTTTGGTCAAGTGCCTAGCTCTAAAATAAAACAGAAGTTAAAAAGAGTGAAGGTTTGTGTGATTTCTGAGGAGGAAAAGGTGTCACCTCTATTAAATCAATCAAGGGTCATGCTCATCCATCCTGCTTACTCTCAGTTCAGCCTTGAAGAGAACAATTGTATAACAGATAGTAGCCAAGTAAAAACACAGGAGATAATGTCTGGATTTTAAGGACACACAGTGCGTAGAGTGAAGTAATAACAAAAACAATAATAATATCACAAACAGAGCTTGTCTAGTATTTTGTTGTTGTTCAGTCGTTAAGTCGTGTCCGACTCTTCCTGACCCCATGAACCACATCGCGCCAGGCCTTCCTGTCCTTCACTGCCTCCCTGAGTTTGCTCAGTTTCATGCTCATTGCTTCAGTGATGCTATCTAACCATCTCATCCTCTGCCGTCCTCTTCTCCTTTTGCCTTCCATCTTTCCCAGCATCAGGGTCTTTTCCAAAGAATCCTCTCTTTGCATTAGGTGACCAAAGTACCTGAGCTTGAGCTTCAGTATCAATCCTTCCAATGAGCAATCAGAGTTGATTTCCTTTAAGATTGACTGGTTTGACCTCCTAGCAGTCCAGGGGACTCTTAAGAGTCTTCTCCAGCACCACAGTTCAAAGGCATCAATTCTTCGGCGCTCAGCCTTCTTTATGGTCCAGCTCTCACAGCCATACATTACTACTGGAAAAACCATAGCTTTGATTATGCGGATCCTTGTCGGCAAGGTGACCTCTCTGCTTTTTAATATGCTGTCTAGATTTGCCATAGCTTTCCTCCCAAGGAGCAAGCATCTTTTAATTTCATGGCTGCAGTCTCTGTCTGCAGTGATCTTGGAGCCCAAATAAATGAAGTCTGTTACTGCTTCCATTTCTACCCCTTCTATTTGCCAGGGATTGATGGGTCCAGATGCCATGATCTTAGTTTTTTTCATGTTGAGTTTCAAGCCAGCTTTCGCACTCTCCTCTTTCACCCTCATCAAGAGGCTCTTTAGTTCTTCTTCACTTTCTGCCATTAGGGTGGTATTGTCTGCATATCTGAGGTTGTTGATGTTTCTCCCTGCAATCTTAATTCCGGCTTGTGATTCTTCCAGCCTGGCATTTCTCATGATGTGCTCTGCATATAAATTAAATAAGCAGGTTGACAATATACAGCCTTGTCGTACTCCTTTCCCTATTTTGAACCAATCAGTTTTTCCGTGACCAGTTCTAACTGTTGCTTCTTGGCCTGCATACAGATTTCTCAGGAGACAGGTAAGGTAGTCTGGTACCCCCATCTCTTTAAGAATTTGCCACAGTTTGTTGTGATCCACACAATTGAAGGCTTTTGCATAGTCAATGAAGCAGAAGTAGATGTTTCTCTGGAACTCTCGTGCTTTGTCCATGATCCAGCGAATGTTGGCAATTTGATCTCTAATTCCTCTGCCTCTTTGAAACCAGCTTGTACATCTGGTAGTTCTTGGTTCATATACTGCTGAAGCCTAGCTTGTAGGATTTTGAGCATAACCTTGCTAGCATGTGAAATGAGTGCAATTGTGCGATAGTTTGAGCATTCTTTGGCATTGCCCTTCTTTGGAATTGGAACGTAAACTGACCTTTTCCAATCCCGTGGCCACTGTTGCGTTTTCCAAACTTGCTGGCATATTGAGTGCGGCACTTTAACAGCATCGTCTTTTAGTATTTTAAATAACTCAGCTGGAATACTGTAATCTCCACTAGCTTTGTTGTTAGCAATGCTTCCTAAGGCCCACTTGACTTCACTCTCTAGGATGTCCGGCTCAGGGTCAGTGACCACACCAGCATGGACATCAGGGACATTAAGATCTTTCTTGTATAGTTCTTCTGTGTATTCTTGCCACCTCTTTTTAATCTCTTCTGCTTCTGTTAGGTCCCTGCCTTTTTTGTCCTTTATCATGCCCATCTTTGCACTAAACACAGCTCCTAATGTGCTGCTACAAATATACGTGGATGACGTATACATACTGTTGTGAAGCCAGTCAGGCAGATTCAAATATTAACTGACTACAATGGAACTTACTCCTGAGGAATTAGGAACCAGCCTCAGAAAGAAATTTACAGAAATACAAAAGCATTGTTATGTGTGCAATGGAAAGAATCTGTTGTGTTTTTAGAAGGCATTTACAAAATAACAGACTGTGGGAAAGATGTATCGTTTTTCTTTCTAATGGCCCCCAAATCTTGTCTTGCACTGAGAAGAACCTTACCAGACAACAGGAGATATCTGTTCATATCCTCACATTTATCACTGTCTGAAGGACGACTAGTGTGGATTCCTATCTTACCCTACCTTCTGGAGCAAATAGTAAGATGGCTTGAAAGATTTAGAAAGTGCAAGAGGGAGAGAGAGAGAGAAAGAGAGAGAGAGCAAACACCACACCTTCAAGATCCACATATTAAAATGGAAATTACTGTATGACATTTAGTCTGATCGATCCCATTGTTTAAAGGAAAATAAATCAGTAGCATAATAGAAAAGACAGAATAATTACTGATTAAGCATGATACTGTTTGCAGTCACTTTTGCCAGGTTTTACTAGGGAAAAAAAGAATCTAAAGAGTTTTCAAAATAAAAAAAAAATGTGATTGAAAATTAATTTCGTTATTATTTTTTTAAAATGTAACTTTTTATTAGTTAATCCATAAATGAATCAACTCAAATGTTAATTGATGAACAGAAATGCCCCTGCTTGGTTAAGAAATCTTGAATTCAAATTTGCATGATATTGTGAAATTCTAGCTTTAAATGCGTTTTGACCTCTGGAATGTTTTGATGTTGTCAAGCATCAATTATATTGTCTTTACTTGCAATCTACAATTAGGCCGCCATCTATGAGAATATAAAGGGGAATTTGGGGGTGTGAAATTCATTTCATTTCCATTCAGAAAACTCACTGGGTTATTTGTTTTTCATGTTTTTGCAAAATGTCCATATATGTGAGGAACAGGCAGGCATGGAAAAAGCAAAATGGATTGAAGATTTTCATGTTGGCAAAGAATCTTGCAATATTAATAAAAATAATTGACTCATAGTTGATTTACTTGATGTTCAACTTTGTAGCTCATTATCAGTCCTTGGTGAAACAAAATATTTTTTATATCTGCTTTGGTCTCAACAGCAATGATTTAGCTTGATTAGGAAAATATAGTCATAATTTCCAGCTCCTTGATAGCTCAATCTAAATTAATACTCATTGAATAAAGTGATAGCATCAGCCTTATCACTGAAGGAGGATAAATTGAATCCTCCAAAGCCTTGTATTGAAATAAATATGAAAAAGAAGAAAGCTGCTCAAACAATTGCTATTATAGCACAATCTCTCCTTTCTTTATGAAGTCAGGGCCTCCAGAGGTGCTACAAAATGATCCTTGTAGGCACTCTGCCATGACTTTTGTATGCATGTTTGTGCCAGGGTCACGGCAGGACCTTGGCTGGAGAAGAGCACGTGAGTCCAGGAACCCTCACACTGCTCCCCATGGTGGTGTGAATTGCAACATGGTGCCGACTAGGTGTGCAGAGACAGAGTTGGGAGGAGTTGTTTCACTAAAAGTACACAGCGATAAAGAAGGGAAAGATGCCTCCCGTCTCCTAGCGACAGCCCCCATGCAGTTTTCTTGGCTGCGTGACAAAGGAAGTTTGCTATTGCCTCCTTCCGTTATGGTCTTTCAACTTCCCCATTTAGTCAACAGCTCTGGAATCCCTTCAGGGTGCTCTATTCAAATTCTAACCTGGTCTGACCCTGTTTAGCTTTTTGAGATCAGTCAAGGTCAGATTGGAGGCCTGAATTTTACTCTAGAGCCAACAATTTTTGCTTCTAGTTTCTTACAGTAGACACTTCTCTTCATTGGAAGGCCTTCAGGGTGACCAATGGTTAATGCACTTTACTTTCAAAAGCTTTCTCTGGCTTTGCTTCTTCACCTTTCTTTTTGTTCTTACTACCTGATCCTTTGCTTTTTAAAATGGCTGTGTCTTCTTTGCTGCCCCTCACATCTGAAACTCTCTCCAAGATTGCCTACAAGGTGGCAGTTGCACACATTGAACTTCAAAACCCACCTCTTCTGTAAAGCCTCTTTGAAAAATCAGCTTTCCAACACCACTCTGGGAGTGGTTTGGTGTTGTCTTCTTCTGAATAGTTTTTTCAACTTCACAATCTGACCTAACTCCTCTCTTATATAATCCTCTGTTCTTCAACTCAGATACAGTCTCAGTACATTCAACTCCTTTTTATTATTATTTTTGAGCCCCAGACTTCTTATTTTGACATCCTCCTTCTTTTTCTTTCCTTTGGTGTATTTCTCACCAATCTTAATTTTAAATATAGCATCCTCAGGTGGGGTTCATTTTTTTCATATATCTAAAAGAGCCATATACATTGAGAGCCTTAAACAACTAGCAAGAAAGCCGTAGAGCTAAATGCGCTCTGCCCTGTATGAATGGGGCTTTGTAACGATCTCCTGCTAGAGTTCTGAGGGACCAGGAAAAAATGTCAGCAAAGCTCCCTGGAGCCTTTGGGGCATGTTAAAAAGCAGAATAAAGTGTTGCTAGAATGTAATGTCACTGAAACATCCTCTTATGCCTAGGTGGAAGATGTGATATGGTTTTTGACTTGATATAGACATCTTGCAAATTCAGCCCACCTTAATAAGAGATTTCAGCACTGTGGTAATGTCCATCAGGAAGCATATTGCACCCACGCAAACTGCCCATCTTAAATCTGATTCAATCTTTTCTTTTGAAATCTGCTTCTCAGAGGAAATCAGTGGAAAGCTTTGGATTCCAGCCAATTAATATAAAAATGCATTTGAGTGCTCTAGCAAACTTCTCATCATGTAGCTTATTGGCATGAAAAAGCCTTTACATGTTATTAAGTTTTCTTGTTGAAGTGTGCTAACCAACACAGCAATCCATAGACAACAATCCTCTTACTCCTCATGTTGACATTAGTTCCTCATTCAGCTGTGATTCTTCTTTAGCATGACAGAAGGCTGATTACTTTGCAGATGTATTTATTGAAACTGCTAACCTCCTACTGTGTCGTCTTGTCTCTGAAAAGGATTCTTTCAAACTCTGGCAATAAGTGTAGTTACTGCAATCTTCTGGGAACTGATCTCTTGAACTTTTAGAGCTAGTGGAGACTCTTGTGTTTCAAAGCCACATCTTTTTCGGTCACATAATTCTATAAGCATCTGACTTGGCAGATATTTCCTGAAGGCAGAATTGAGAATTGGCATTGAGGATTATGCCCTGCTATAGTCTGGCCATCTCGGAGCTATTATGGAAGAGAAAAACCAACCAATCAAATAAATCTCTAGATAGATACATACTGAAGGAGGAAGCCTATTAAAATCCCAAATCTAAATGGGTGGCTCTTTCATTGCATTGCACCAAAACAAACATCTTATAGTAGCTTAAAGATGAATAGAGTCAGGTTTTGTGGATCACAGACCACTTCCAAAAGATGAATGTAATATATAGACAGTACATTCAGGGACTATTCATAACTAACTAGAACCTTTCTAGCAGTAGGCTCTTGCTGATCTTACTGATTAACTCAAATACTCACATTTGCAATTCTTATAGTTTTTGTTGCTGGACCTATTTATTTAATGAAGAAAGAGGAAGGTGAGAGCTTTGGTTAGCACACTATTTATCCAAATCAAATCACTTTGGCTACCTACTTATGTCAGTGTCAAAGAGTCCATCATATCACTTAATCCCCATCTTCCATTCTGTGTTCTCCATACATGGAAATAAAGTTGCAACCTTGCATGTTGTCTGTTATACACATGCATACATGAAGCAGCAGAAAAAAGTCCCTCAATTTGTGGAAAGCCTTGAAAGCACTTTGGAGCTATCTGATTCAACTGATTGCTTTAAAAGAGGTCCCCACTTCAATTTGCAGATCTGCTTCCATGGAGTGATTTGATCTAAACTGCATTAAGCTGGAGCACCTTTCCAAATCTTGCATAGCTTTATTTCATTGATTAAGAATAATCCTTTCATCAAATCTGTACATATCCCTACCACACCATATTTTTTAAAGTTTGCATTCATCAACTCTTGTTATTAATGCTGCTTGAAAGCTGCCTTTTCTCCTAAGTGGCAGACATAGGTTTATCATTCTCCTCCCACCCTCTCTGGTTCCACAAGGCCCCTGAGAGATCCATTAGATTAATAAGAGAGTGGGGCATGAAACAACAGCTGTTCCTTTTATTGTCCCAACATGTTTCAAGGAAAGCCTCTTCCTCCAGGGAAATTGTTAGTCTCTAAAACTTCATAAAGAGCCACCACAAACAGCCTCACTCTTAATTCACCCAAGGAAGAATTAGAAAACATAGGTAGATGAGATGCAAAGCGGTTTGCATGGATTTTATTGCCCTTTAGAGCCTTTGGAGTTGCATTGTTCTGAATAATTCAGTGTTGTCTGCTACTGCATAAGTCAGAATGGTGCAGAAATTCATTGCGTTTCCACACTACTATCCAAATTGATCTGCTTGGCAGTTCCAGAACCTGGGCACAGATGAAATGCACTTACATGTGAAACGCTGCACTTTTCAGAATGTTTTGATGTAGTTCATAACTCACAAATATATACAAAACTGGTTATATTAAAGAGAAGCCCAACAAAAATGCACTATGTTTGGGGAAAATTGCAGGTATACTAGGAAAAGTCTGCACAGAAAATGTGTATGATAGGAAAAGTACTCAGGAAAATGTAGACCAACTTATAGGCTTTTTTTTTTCCTTAACAAATTCATAAACTGATGTGGAAATGGAATGTAATTTAAGGGCAGTAAAATGAGAAACTATTTGATATCAGTATTGACAGAGTCTCCTATTGCTAATGACTGCTCATTTCTAATTCTAGGTTATTTATAAACAAAATTAAATAGCATTAAATTCAACATAGATTCTTGGGAGGTTCCCCTATATGCCCTAGTTTTCTGATGATTAATCACTTTTCAGATAGAAGGTGATTTCTCTTCAGCTCTCAGGATTGCTATATTTATTCAAGAGTCTTTGTCAAAGAGACTTTATCAAAACTTTTTGAAAGTCCTGTAATACAAAACCTACCAGGTCAATCAAAATCCATACACTTATTGACATGTTCAAAGATGTCCAGAACATTGGAAATCCATGTACAATCATGCTGTGCATGAATTGTTCTCAGGAGCGTTTCATCTTCTATACTAATCTTATCTTTAACTATGCTATCAATCTTTTGGAAATGAGCACTTTAATTTGTAGCTTCTTTTATTCCTGCTTATGGACACTCATTACATTACCTGCAGTTCAGCCCTGTAGCATATATACTATTGGGAATGATGGTTGCAAGCTTAACATTCACAGCTGGCCTTTAACCTCCATGTCAGTCAGGGACAGACATGAAATCCACATCTTGATAAAGGAGAAATACTCTTTGTCACTTACATAGAAAGTATCTCTCTACTTGGGGGATTGAAAGTTGTCTGTCCTTTTAAAACCAAGGCAGATGTTGCTAGATAGAGGTTAACAGATCAAGGGGACATTCTCTACAGCCTCAGATTAAAGTCTGGAATTTGCAGGAAAGAGAGAAGTCCAGGAAAATTGAAGAAGAGGAACATAAACTTCAGGTGTTACTGTTGAAATCCATGAAGGAATTTCTGTTAGAATTGTGTTATTTATTTTTCTGTGTAAGTGTCCTATATTTTATTTCTATGTGCCAGGTTACTAACTGTATGTACACCTACCATTCATGCGTATCTCACATTGTGCATGAAGACATAATTTTTGACTTGATCCTTCCCTTTCTCTGGCAAAGGTGACCCATGAAACTTTTCCAGCTCCCTTCACAATTTCTTATCTTCTATGCACCATAGCATTCATCCTGACTTAGAATACCACATATCTGAACAGGCAAAGGAGGACATGGACTATTGCAAAAGAGGACAAATGGGGTGGAAAGGAGGACACACTGTTTAACTTTCTTGACATTCAGGACAAAAATTACAGCAAAAAATTGAAAAAAAAAGTGAGAGCTCAGAATGATATGAAGTTAGTAAAAGGAGACAAGAATAACAGAAAAGGCTTCTTTAGGTGGGTACATAATAAAAAGAAAATAATAAATATATCTGCTCCATGAAAATTGAAAAATTCTGACTGCCAATAAAGAAAGACAGAGGTTCTGATATAGTATTTTGGTTCTGTCTTCTCTAGAAAAAAAGCATGCGTTCCACTAGGAAAATGTGAAAAGCATGAAAGGTGAAGAGGTGAAGGGATAAATTTAAACCTGAGATTGATTAAAAAAAAAAAAAAACATGGTCAGGGGATACTGTACCTCTTTACTTTAAATTTTCAGGGCCAGATGAACTGCATTCAAGGACACTGAAGGAACTACCTGAAGTTCTGGCTGGAATGTTTTATTTTTTATTATTTTATTTTATTTTATTGATTATGATTATGATTATGATTATGATTATCCTTGAGGATTTCTGGAGAGCTCTAATATGATTGTTATTCTCAATCTAAAAAAAAGGAAAATAAAGTTGTTGCAAACTACAGACCATCATTCTGATATTAGTACTTCAGAAAATTCAACAGCAAATCAAAACGAGATTGATCTGTAAACAACTTGAGAACAATGCAGAAGCCAGCATGGCTTTGTTGGGAATAAATCTTGTCAGACTAATTTTACCTCAGTTTTTGATCAGGTAACCTCCTTAGTTGATTGCAGGAATGTTGTAGATATAATGTAACTTGATATCTGCAGATCTTTTCACATGACATATTAATTAGCAATCTAGTTATGTTTAGGCTGTATGGCACAACAGTTGAGTGGATACCTATCAAGCTCAAAACTCATTCTCAGAGAACTGGAAAGAGGTGTTGAGTCCAATGCTATAGGAATCAGTCCTTAAATATTTCTATTAATGACCAGAGAGAAGAGGTAGAAGGAATACTTATCTAATTTGTAGATGATACAACATTGTTGGCATAGCTAAGAAGGCAGACCTTGATAGGTTACAGAAATGGACTGAAATAATATTTCTCTTTCTCTCTCTCTTTCTATGTGTGTCCATGCATGCGCGGGCTTGTATGTGTGCATGTATGTATAAGTTTATTTACCTATTATATATGTTGGGTGCATAGCTGTTTCTTCAAAGGAAAAGAAAAAAGACCATATGTCATCACAATAACCACAAGAATAGTAGTATATGGGCAACAAAAGAAAACAAAGTATAAACTGCAGTGAAGAAGCATGTATCAGAAGAATCCTGTCCTGCATGTTTCTTCAATTAGACTAATAAAGACTTGAGTAGAGATTTCTCTCCTCTAACCGGAAGGTCTAAATCTAGCACAACCAAGAATTGCTAGGTTTAAAATAAGTTCTCTGTAAGCACTGCAGTGCTGCCAACTAACTGAAAACAAAACAGACGCTCCTATAAAGTAGTCGATATTAAGTAGCTGGAGTTTTTAAAAGGCATGCATAAATGGCCTTGAATGTCATTGTATTCTGACTAAACTGGCCCTTTTGCAGGACAGTCATCCCTTTGCAATTTTATGAGCTATTTTCTTGATTGACTGCAGAACAGCCAAATATTCATTATTCTTTTACAAGATCTGTTTGCCAGAAGAAAGGGGACCACCGTGCTGGTGGTATGCAGTAATGAGTCTGGTTAACTTTTTATTACTCAAAAGCTCAATCATGTCCAGGTGCGGTTGTGAATTCTGTTTATTTTAACTCTCTGAACTGAAAATCAAGACCAAGAGCAACACTTATATATCCCAGAATGTAGCCCCAGGAGCCTAGATCAGCTAAATCCAGCCTTATTTAAATGCACATGGAAGAGACAGGCAGGCAGCTCTCTTTTCACAATCCAACAGATATGAGTTGATTTGCTGAATCCAGAGCATATCAACAATTGCTTGAGTAACAATTGCTTGAGCTGGAGCCAAGCCAGAATGAAAAATTATTTAGTCTTATATTCCCAACATTTTGATGCCATCTTTCAGCAATGCTTCCAGAAGTATAGTTGAAAATGCAAGCACCAAATCAAAATGAGGAGGGAGGGAGGGAGGGAGGGAGGGAGGGAATGTTTCTCTCTTCATCAAAGTGTTTCAGTTTGGGAGTTATTTCCTCCTGGATCGAAGGGAATATGTTGCTTCACTGGCTGAGGAAAAAACAAAACTTTGTGCAGATGGAAAAGGAAACCAGGCTTCTGTGCCTTGAAAAAATTGTATAGAAGAGATAGTTGTACCAAGTTCAGTTTCTTGAATGAGCTAGCAGTCCTACAGACCACCCTCAACAACCACCCTTCTATACTTCTTACTGCCAGAGTTTGGAAACTAACCTTTGGACTGCTTTGGAAATGCCCAGCGAGGTCCACAAAGATTTCATTAAGTCTCCTTCTGCAACCTTTGCTGGAAATTATTCTTCTCTTGAACTTTAAATAGAGAAAACAGAAAACTTCTCATTTCTATCTTCTTGCTGACCTTTCCATACAAGGAAAGGGAAAGCACAAACTCCCGCCTCTTACCTTAAGAGCAGTACTTCTAGTATTCCTTTTGAAGGATAGAAATGCTATCTTTTCCTATCACAATGGAAGTTTAAAAAAGACTACATAGGCTTCTAGGACTTGAGATTTCTTGGTGAACTGCCAGTAAAGGTTTGACCCTGCTTAGCTTTTTGAAATCAGCCCAGGCTGGCTAGGTGCTGTACCTGCTTTACTTTAGCATATACATTTTTATATGCAGACTTTTTAAGCCAACTAATACAGTGAAACATTTACAGAAATACAAAAGGGGCTGCAACATTGCATTCCAGGATCTGGAACTCCAAGAACTGCATTCCAGGAACTGTAGATACAAGAACTCCATAAAAAATCCTTATATGACTCTTCTCTTTAAATTCTGAGACTGGTTTTCTACCAGCACAAACTCTTTATCTTTATACTAGAAGCCTTCCATGTCTTCAGCCCTAATTTCACCACTCTTATTTTCTACCATGTCTCTGATTGTGACTGTTCTTACTCCATTGATCTCTCTTTTGCCAGCTTTCTGAAGATCTCCTGCCTTCTCAAAAGACTCTGAGTTTTTTCCTTATTGCTATGTATAATTGTTTCCCAGATCACCTGTCTCTCTTCCTTCAAATGCCTCCTGAAAACCCACACTTTCCCATTAATTCCAATATTATTTTTTTCTGTTCTTTTTGCAACTCAATTTTAATTTAGGATGTGCCACTGAAAGAATCACACCATCTTTTTATTATTATTATTATTTTGGTTCTCCATAGCCTTCTCTTCCTCTTGCTCATCCATGTTGAATTTGCATCTTGCCATATCCTTTTATATGTTGTCATGTGCCAGGCACACTGACAATATTTTCTAACAAAATAATTTAGAAGAATGTTGGGGTTTTAAGGGCATAGAAGAAGAACTTTCAATAAATGATGTTGTCCTTACCTCCATGTGACTCAATGTATCTCTCAAATTACATTCATCTATAGGAGGCCCAGAGGCGTAGTCCTCTTCTGCATCTCATGAACATAATTTACTTGGATAGGATAGAACAATCCTGTCCAAACAACAAGAAGATACTTTCTTCCACTTTATATCCAAATGGTATTAGAAGTGTCAAGATGTTTTTCAACCACAGCTTTGATCACACTGTTGTGAGCACCATCTTGACTTTTTTTAACCATGCCATGCGGACAACTCTGAGATAGAGCTTCCAATACAGGCTTTAGCGCTCTTCAGACACATCCAGTGGGCCACAGTGAGAACCATTGCACTAGATGGACCATTAGGATATTTCTCATAAGCAATGCTCCACTTGTAGACAGACCAGTTACAGGTAAGGACCATTCCATTATAGGTACAATAGATGCCAGTTGGCCAAAGTTTTTTTCTTGACATTGGACCCAAGGAAGTTAAACCAACAAGCTTTCTAAAAGTGCATCTACAGATAAAACGTGTGTTTTATTTTTAATTCATCTTCATTTGAGGTGTGATGTTCTTCAGCTAGGATAAGTGTGCTCTATAGCAATCCTATTAATTCCCAGCAAATTCATTTTAATCAGTGTTATTACATGAATTGCAAATGTCTTTCTAATGATCAGCCACTTTAAATAAAAGGTGTCACTATTTTCTGTTGTGGTACAATAATGATATAAATTTAATCCCAAATAAATAAAAAACCCCTAAAACTAAATTCAAATGAGATTCAAAAATGACTAGCAAGGACATTTAAATTTAAGCCTTTTACTGTTAACAAAAGTCCTTTGGATCCTCCTCAAGGGCATCTTTAAAGTGCAATTAATAAAATATGTAATTATGTTTTTAATCTATGTTTAATTAATTTTTTGCTATTTCATTTTCCCCTCCTTTCTTCAGGTTTTATAACTCAGCTAAAAGAATATTGCTTTAGGCTGGCAATAGGCTTAAAGATTTTAGACTACTAAGTTTTTTTCTTTAAACAAATAAGAGAATTCAATGTTTTTTACACTTTAAGGGGAAGAGAAGTGCCATCCGTCTCCCCCACCCCACAATAGCACTGTGTTTTAGAACTGTAATTTGAGAAATGCCCAATTGTTGTTTGAAAATAACTCTGTGGAAACTAATAACAGAAGATAAGCAATCAGAAAGATCACGATTGGAAAACAGTAGCCCATACCAATGGTCATTTCAAGTGGAAATGGCTTACATTTTAAATTCCTTACATATTATAGCTCCTCCCTCCCAGGATCATTTTATATTGTATTTTTAATTGATTTTAACTGCTTTGTAAACTGCCCAGAGTCGTTTCTGATGAGTTGGGCAGTGACAAATTTGATATATAAATACATTTAAAAAAGAGTCAGTCATAATTTTTTTCAATCATTGATCAGAATTACAAAGAAAGGGGGTGACATTTTGGTGCAATTAAAGACTATCACAAAACACAAAACAAAGAGTTTCTAGGAAATAGTAATTCGTCTTGGTGATCGCAGAATACAAGTTTGAGAACAGGAGGAGGAGGAGGGGCAAAGGTCAAAATAAAGCAGGCAGAAAAAGAGCACATGTGAGGCTGACTCGGTTTCTCTGGCCTCCTAGAGCTGCAGCGATCCTACTACTTTCAAAAACACTGATCAGTCCAGAGAGAAAAGCCTTTGATGCAATGCAAACACAATATCTTGCCAATAATTTGCAGGAATGAAGAACTTCCCAGCCTAGAACTCCCCAAAAGGTGCCTTGAAATATAGATGCATTTTTTTTTTAAATCTGCTTAACAGTCATTACTGACCCTGCAGTGACCGCCCCCTTGCGGTTTTCAAGGCAATTGCATCTTTCTAGTTTCGGAATGAGACTTTGCCAGAGCCTAATTCCTAGAGCGTCAGCCCAGCTGGCAGCACAGGAGGCGGGACTTCCGTTGCTTCGCGCCCCTTTTTCGGATGAGCGCGGTTTCGCGCTTTTACCGGCAACTTGTCCCGTCTCTCTGTTGAGCCGCTGCCAGCATTTTCCTCCCACCGGAGTGAGAGTGCTCATTTATCAACTCACGTACGTTTTCGATCTGCTGAGTTGGCAGAAGCTGCGGGTGTAGAAACAAGAGCTCACCAATAGAGAAGGATGATGGGAACTGCAGTTTTAAATATATGGAGGGCTACATATTGCATACTGTGAATCTGGATGGACAAAGTAGTATGCTGAAAATGCTGGTAATGACATGGACAACATTGTGCCCTTCAAGTTAGGGGGTCTTAAAAAGAAATGAGACAAATATCTGGAAGAGAAGGATATCAGTGGCTATTAAAATAGAGAAGGCATCTTTTGGAAAAACAAGCAGGAGGCACCCAATCTTATTTCATGTTTATTTCACCATGTTTTAGTGTATTCCTCTTTTAGTTGCATAAAAGCTACATTATAAAGATTAGCCCTGATGGAGACTATTTCAGAATGCTTCAAATGAGCATCCTAACTAACATTTGTGGCATGTTATGAGATTTTGCATATCCTGCTTCTCCTGTCAGAGACTCAGTGGCTTCTAGTTATAACTAATCTCTTTCTTCCTCCAGAATTTAGTTGTCCTTTATGGAAAATAGGATGCTGGACTGACAGGGCAAAATTCTTATGCTCTTCCAAATTGTCTAATCAGAATGAAAAGGGTTCTTTTAGCACAAAGGGCCTTGTATTTGGGTTATGTTTTTCTATGTATGACTCTGTAGACAGACATGTATAATAGTAAGTTCAGTTGTTGAACTCATCACTTGTTTGCCTTGCAAAGCATCTTGAAGGCACTTAAACCCAATTCCCATTTACTGTTGGTGTTCTCCTCCAGGAGTTCCCAGATGCCACTGGTATGGCATTGAACTTCTAGGGAACAGCTTCCAGTAATTATCCCTCTGCCAAGTTAGCCAACAGCTGTAAATTGAAGAACTCAGCCAAATAGCTTAGCCATTCAGGACTGACAGTTACTGTTTATCCACCCCCATGAACTTCTACTGCTAATAGCCCTAGAAGAAAAGACACTGTTGGACAAGCTTCATTTTCCATTTTTCTTTTAACCACCATGCTCAACCTACTTTTCCTGTCTCTGGACTGGAAACTGAGCTGGGAAACAGAGCAATGTAGCGCAAGGAGTGTATAACACATACCCACAAACCCAGGATGACCTCACTTTTTCATTAGTCTCTGAGGCAGGGAGGAAGAAAAATAACTGGTTATAGCAGGGAATAAGGGTTTCTTGACTTTTGCAGCATTTTGCTGCTGGCTTTGTGCACTGAGCAAGACAGCATGCAGCCTCAGAGCAATGTTAAAATCCTAGTGCGGTAGGGCTCATTAACCATGTTCATAGAGAGAAAAGTAGTATCGAGTGTAAGCACAGAATACAGAGGTCTACCGTACACCCAAGTGAAACTTGAAAACAAAGTGAAGTCTGAGGTGAGATATGGGCTGAAGCCTTTGGAGCTTCTGTAAATTACTGAGCTATGACTTCTGTTGATTTAGGTAACTCTAGCTGCTCAGATAATGGAGGAAGAGGAGTAGTGGCAGTATGTAAAGTTTAGGGCCAGACAATCTATTAATGAACTGCCACCTGGAAGACATGGTGAGAAGGTTATTTTAGCATGAGGCCAATAAGCAAATGGCAAGTGAAAAGAGGTTGTCCTCATGAATATTGCCATGTTAGCAACACACATAGTTTGGGCGTGTGTGTGTGTGTGTGTGTGTGTGTGTGTGTGTGAAATAGGGGTGAAATGAAAACTGGGGAAAATAACAGTATATTTCAAAGTAGGGCTTAGCTGAACATTCTGAAAAATTTATTTTTTTTTCTCAAAAGTAATAAAAGAAGATGACGTCAGAGTTTCCATAACTGCTCTGCTACTGTCAGCCCAACAAGGTAAACCAAAGAAACCACTGTATAGGTCATACTTTTATGTAACAGCTACAGCAACAGAATCTTGCAAGTTTGAAGGTGCTTCCCCCATCCCTCATTTTATCTTTGTGTGAACTAGGGAGGTGCTTCCCTGAGACATTTTCTCATGTTACCTTCTCGGCCAGGGCTCAAGCCCCTCTTATCTGCCCATGCCCTTAGTACTGGCTCATCCTTCCGTCTTTCAAGGCCATTCCTCACCCCCTCTACAGCTTCAGAAAGAAGTTTGCAATAACCCCTTCCCCATTTTTCTCCTTCTCCACTATGTGGCCAGGGCTTCGTGGCCATGTTAGTGCTCATCTATGGTCCTTTTGGACTGCGACCATTCTGGTAATATATGCTTCAACAGAATGATGTGACAGTAAAAAGTAGCTGAAGAGATAGTGGTAGGTGATGATAGTGCTATGTGACCAGTGGAATGACGGTGGTCTATATTGGCTTTAAAAGCATTTCTAGGGGTCATGTTTTTTTTTTGTTTGTTTGTTTGCAAAGCTGCAATCCTGCATGCCATCTCAGCAATTCCTCCAGTGAGTTTTGCCTCCCTGCTGAAGATGTTAACTCTCTGCCTTCTTTGCAGTTGCATCAAACATTTACTTTATTATCACATGACTCCAAAAGCAAGCCATCATGGTCAAGCTTCAAAGAAATGTTCCGATTAAGTTCTGAGTGAATAAATTGCCTCCAAGCCTGCAGAAGGCCATCAAGCCAATCTGTTCTTCTGACTGCCAGCAAAATAGCAGTGTGTCTAACTTGGCCTGAGGTAATGAAACCATAAACTCCAAGCAAAGTAAAATGTAACCAGGCCATATTTCAGCACAGCAGAATCCTTGAACTTAAACTGAACCCTGGCCATGTGCAGTCCATTGAAAACGATGCTGCATTTTCCATGGTTCGGTTGGCAGAGGTTCACATCAGTGTGAATGTATAGTCTTGACATCAACTTCTGTCCTGGTCTTGTATTTCTATAAATGGTACTTATATAATCAGAGGGCAGCAGCTGAATTCTTCATTATGTTGCATTTGTGATGCTAAGGTTCTTTTTCTTTTCTTTTTTCATAACCTAGAGTAGTAAATGAATACATCTACTGTTGAAAAATAAATCAATTGCAAAGTACCTTATTATGCCCTTGTGTAATAGCAGGCTTTCTTATACTACTGCATAATCCACTTCTTAGCAATAACAGGATTCTCAACACTTAAACTATCAGTCTTTAATTTCTTAACAATGGATAGATTTCATAGCTAAAGACAATTTTGCAGGGTTAGCAAAAACAAGCCAGGCCAGATTTTTAAATCCTTAAGAAATCACACAGAAAAGTTTCCCAGCATCTAAGTTGAAAACTCAAAGGCTGGCAAAGTTATGGAGAAATTGTGCTCAGAGATTTAGATTCTACTAGAGATGTAGAATTACAATATATAACACTCTAGTTGGCTGCCCTCCAGATGGGTGGGAAATTTGGACAAATGTAGCTTGGAGGAGTGTGTGGAACTTCATGGAGACTTGACATATAGTATGCATTTGAGATGTGTGCATTTGTGTGGATAGTCCCAAAGAAGACATGGATCTTCCTTTTCAAGAATAGACATGATATGGATTTCAAAAACTTGGCTACTAAGGTTTCTAAAGTAGAAATATTACCAAATACTTTTTTGGATCATAACCCTGTGAGTTTGATTTATAAAAGAAAATCTAATTCTTTTAGATGGAGACTAAATGAAATGTTGCTACAGAAAGAAGTATTAGTGGAGGAATGTAAAAAGAAATTAAAATAATTTTTTTGAAAATAATTTTGGTAAAGGCGCTGACTTAAGAATGGTTTGGGGCATAAATAAAGGTGGTTAGAGGTTATTTGATACAATATAATAGTGAACTCAAAAAGAAGAGTCAAAAGAAAACACAAGCTATTTTGGATGAGATAAAGAGAAAAGAAGAATGAAAGAAATTGTCAGAGAAGATAAGTATTTCTCAATAAATTAAGCTTTTACAATGACAATTATCTATGTTAAAAGTAAGAGAAATGGAAATAAAAATGAATTATGTAAAGCAAAAAAAAAAAAAATTGAGTTTGCAAATAAACCAGGGAAGTGGCTAGCATATAAATTACAAAAAGAAAAAGAAAAGAAAAGAATATAGAAATTATAAGAGGGAGATGCTGTATTAATGGACAATGTGGCCATGCAAAAAGCATTTCATCAATATTTTTCCAACTTGCTTAAAGGAAATGACATCTCTTGAGAGAAAATAGCTGAATATCTAAAGAAATAAAATTTACTGAGGATTACAGAGAAACAGAGACAAATTATGAATGGACCTATAGCAATAAGGGAAGTTTCTGAAGCTATAAAAATGATTAAACCAGGACAGGTGCCTGGACCAGATGGATTATCAGGTTCTTATCATAAATGCTTTGAGGATGAACTTTTACAACCTTTACAAGACAAGATGAACTCTACCTTACAGGGAGGAAAGATGCCAGAGAGTTGGAAAGAGGAAAATATAGCACTAGTACCTAAAAAGGGACAAGATTTGACTTGAACAAGAAACCATAGGCTGATATCATTATTGAATAATGACTACAAGTTGTTTACAATGATTCTAGCTGATAGACTGAAAATAATTCTGCAAGAATTTATTCATGAGGATCAATGTGGGTTTTTACCTAAAAGGCAGTTAAAGGAGAATCTTAGAAATGTGTTGGACATTTTGGAATATTTGGAGCTACATAATGAAAAATAAGCATTGACTTTCTTAGATGCAGAGATGGCCTTTGACAGTTTGAACTGGGCTTTCTTGTTCAAGGTTTTGGAAGATATGAATTTTGGAGAGAACCTTATAAAATGGGTAAGGCTGGAAACCCCTTATGGACTTTTTGCATAAAACAGAAAAAAAATGAACTTATGATTTATGGTTTTGATGATTACACAGGATAGATTATAGAAAGGAGAGAGACATGTAACTTTAGAGAAAGAGGTAAATTTGTAATTGTACTTATAGCTGCTGTAAAGAAGATCAGAAGCTACTTCTTTGTATCTTTTTTTCTTTCTTTTCTATTTTTCTTTTCTTTTTTCTTTCTTGCCCTTTTAGCTTTTTTCTTTGATTTCTTCCTTTTTTCTTTTCTTTTTCTTACTTTATAATAGTTTGTATTAGTTGTATTATCTTGCTTTTTAAAAGCTTTTAATCAAATTATATATATTAAAAAAAAAAAAAAAAGGTAGAATGAGCTTATCTGGCCGGGCTTCCTGACTGGTCTACCTTGCAAGGCTGACACACACTTTTGCAGCACAACTTGTTATTCATCAATGAATACAGCTAGGTAACGTTCTGTAGTCAGGCAGATGCTTCACAGCCTGCCCTTCCCTTCCACTCCAATTTCTGAAAAAAGCAACAGCATGTGACTCATTAGTATCTTTTATGCCTCATCTTCATATCCCTCTAAAGACAGCAGAATATGCGTCACGAACCATTTTAAAGGGCATATCCTAATGATCTAAATTCTCTCTCATCTCCAGTCTTCCATCAAGGCAGCTTAATTTACTTATTGAGCAGTTCGACCTGAAGTGCTTTCCCAACATGATTTTTTTTGCTGTGGATAAGATGTATGACACTTCCTCAGTTATGCAGCTGATGCTGAAGCAGTTAAGGTCTAGGATCTGCCCAGTTCCCATTGACTAGCTGATCCTCCCCTCCGGTCACTAGGACCTGCCCTCCATCACCATTTTGACTCGGGCTGCAGGAGACCTGCACATCTGGCTTCTACAGAGACATCTGCCTATGCAATACCTGATTGGTGCTGGCATCAGGAAGACTCCTTGCAAATGTATTCTTTCACACATCCATTGCATGCAAAACACTTGCACAGAAACTGAGCAAGTTTGAAGACATGGCTAAACTCACCAGTCTAGCCTACGGTCAAGCTAGACCCTAACCCCATTCCCACCCACATCAGAGAAAGAGAGTGGTAGATTTTTTCCCAAAGGTTGATGATGTTCGACAGGATGGGAAAGGATGCTTGGAAAATCCACCAGTTGCTTTTCTTAACTTGTTCAGAATTAAATCTCTAAGGATACCACGGGTAGAGCACAGCCTATGGTGGCAAACATTTCCGCCAGCAAGGACTAATGGATTGCATTTTTAATGTATCCATGAGGAGCAACCAAAACAGAGTTTATGACTTTTGTAGATTAGGTTTAACCCTAAACCTAACCCTAATCCTCTAAACTAGGGTTAATTATCTGGGTTGCAAAAATCTGGACATCTCCTTGGTGGCTGCAAAGAAGTAGAGAACAAGTCTTTGCTGACATCTAGTAGCCATTCTGGATTTCTCCAGCCCACGGTTGAAATCCATACTCAGAAATCCAAAAATGGGTGGCCTGTATGCTTGACCTGCTGATGTTACTCAAACTCTTTGAACACCCATCTTTCGTTCCCAATGCTGTGTCAGGAAGTATGGTACAGGAAAAAGAAAAAAAAAGGAGGAAGGATGCAAGGAAAGCGGCATTAAAATATTGTTTGGGGAAACAAAAAGGCTTTTAGGTGGAGATGCACCATCAGTTGAGATGAATAGTTTTGCATAAATTACAGAGGGTGCTGTAGGCTACAAGTTCCAGTAAAAAGGAATTGATCAATGAAACCTTCACTGCAGTGTAATACAGTTGTTCAGGCATATAGTAATTCTATAGGGCATATGAGTCATGGCACTGTTATTGCTTTCATACTAGTCCACATATTTACAATGTTATACAATAAGCTTGAACAAGATATTATTCCTTTATAGGATATAGTCCACTGAAAAGAAATTGTCCTTCAGATCTCTCTGCATTTTGGCTCTTCTATGTCAAAATGTATTAGGCAGATCGGTTTCCTCTCCTTCTCCTTCTCCTTCTCCTTCTCCTTCTCCTTCTCCTTCTCCTTCTCCTTCTGTAAACCAGAAAAAAAAATTAAAAAACAGTACCGGAGGAAATTAAAAGCATCACACAAATTATTTTGGTCCCCATTATAATTTAAAAGCCCCTCTGAGGCCACCTGATACCTATCAATTGGATCTCCCCTTCCCCTTGCAAACCACACATAACCCACGTTCCCCAAATTAAAAACATGCTGCTTTTTCATTTCTAGCTACCAAAGTGGAAAATTCATTTGGATCTGCCATGCCCTTTGGCTCCATCCTCTGCTCAAGATGATTCTTTTATTTTCCATGGTGATCTGACCCAATTTGTCAGTGAAATGACCTTTCTTTCTTTACAAAAGAAACTAGTTCATGTTTTCAGAGTCTCTTTCATATCGAAAGTTGAGCATGAAGCATACTTGTCAATCCATTTTTCTGTCCCCTTTTAACAAGGTAGCAGAGAATTTTACTGATATGCCAAGGCTATTATCATAATATGGACAAAATAGGCATACCTAGGACTATTTGTAAGATCATTCATAGATATACTTCTGGGACAATTCTTAGTTTCTTAGAATCAATTCTGAGAGCGATCTTAGGATTTAAACCTATTGCTTTCCAGATACACCTCTCAGAATTTCCAGTCATCAGGTTGACGATTATGGGACTTATTGTCTAACATGTATAGAAGACAACACATTGGGAAATGCTAATGTGAATGAAAACAATCAGTGATGACTCTAAGAACTTCTGACACAGATGCTTTTTATTCACTGAATATGAAATGTGAAGCTTGTGATAGTATAGAAATACACATGTTTGAAGTTTGCATTGTAATGTCGGCATAATCAGCACATTATATCCTCCTGGATTGTCCTTGGCTGTTTAGATCTTTAAGGGTCAATGCATTAGACTGTGCCTGCTAAGCAATGACAACCAGTGCAGAACTTCCAAGACAGCCATGATGGATTTCAGACTTGCTCCCTGCTTCAGAGTAGATTTTATTCTTATTTTCCAGTTTATCTGGAGAGTTAAATGATTGAAAATAAAACTATTCATTGTAAAAGGAAAGAAAAAAGTAAACTGTAAAGGAAACAGTAAAGAAATAAGGAAGTTGCATGCTGTAACTTGCACAAGAGGAAAAGAAACACAGTCTCTGGCTTTGATTTCATGGCATACTGGGACTGGACATCCAGTAAAGACCAGGGGCAGAAAGTACTTGTTCACATCATGCATAATAAATATTTGGAATCCATTACCAGTTATCAGGATGTGCTGATAACTTCATTGGCTTTAAAGAGAAGTTGGATAAACTTATAGACAGCAGCTTTATCAAGGGCTATTAGTTTTGATGGCTCAGTGTTACCTCTGGATTGGAGGCAGCCGGCCTCCAAATAACAGTTGAAGGGGCAACAGAGGGAGCTGGGGGTCTCCGCCTCCTGCTTGTAAGCATCCCCAAAACATCTAGATGGTGACAAACAAAACATTGATCTAAGATAAGGCTTGGCCTAATCAAGCAAAGTTCCTCTGCATTCTCTTATCTTGTTACTTCTAGCTGCTTCTAGAAACACGAAATAGTTAATATAAAAGAATATGCATGACTCTACTGAGAAAGTTTGTTTCGCCTGATAGCTAAAACAAGGGGGGGGGGGGGATGAGCTAATTGAAAATTTGAAACAAAGGTCTTCCAGATCTGACTTAACCAGACTGCTCATCAGCTTCTCTCTGTAGAAATATGTTGTCCAGTAGGGTTTCATTCCATTTGAGGCAGAAGGAGGAACTTTCTATATTAAACGGTAAGATCCTCACTAGAACTTGGGAGGTATTTATCTCAAACATTAAATTGCTAGCCACTTGTGACCATGCAGCACCAATCATTTAAATCCTGGGATTCCTCGGAGAGGATGAAGTGTGGCACTTAGACTCTAATGGGTCTCTGGTGGTGCATTATTTTTAGTTCTTGTTTGGATTTGCTTGAGCTTCCAAGAGTTGCCTGGCAAAATCAAGTCCCAAGGCAGAAATCTTAAAGATAAGTGAGTGCCACTGAGCACTGGAACCTGATTGTGTCTCCCGGGAAAGGGTTGGTGCAGCTCCCTCATATTTCCAAGTTTACACGATACACCAGCTATCAAGAAAGAGAGGGGAGAAATATGAAATATTGGCAACAGCTGATGATTCTGTAAGGCTTTGTGTCCAAAGGGTAAAAGAATTAACAGTCAGGACCAGACCAATGCTTCATCCAGAATTGCTAGATCCTGCTACTAATATAAATTGTAGCTTTTGAGAAAAGATGACATATTTCTCCTTCCGCATAATTCCTCTTTGGTGTAATCTGCTGTGAAATTTTCATTTTGCACCATTGCTTTCAGATTTGCAACTTCTTTGGGAGTGCCGAGGGAGCCATGAACTGAAAATCAGCTTCATCCTAAACCTGAAATCTGTGTGAAAATCTGTCTGGCCTTCTGAAATCCTGCCGTCTTTGTAGATGATAGGAAGGAAGGAAGGAAGGAAGGAAGGAAGGAAGGAAGGAAGGAAGGAAGGAAGGAAGGAAGGAAGGAAGGAGAGTGAGAGGAAGAAAGGAAAGAAGGAAGGCATGTTTTTAGCCCCACTCTCCCCTCCCCCCAAAAAATTACAAGTTTCAATTAAAGAATAGTGGTTAGAAGTGACTTTTTAAAATAAATAATAAAAGAACATTTTTTTTTTCTTTCAAAAGCCATTTCTAGGAAGGTGAAATCTTCTTTCAGTTCAGGTTGACTCCTGAACATATCCATGTTGTTTTTCTGCTGACAATATAGAGGTGGTTTGCTTATATACAGCAATCTGCGTATTCCAGTAGACACTCTTAATCATCCTGCTAGTGTGAAAAATATGATGAACAAGGGGAGTCATACATTTTTATTTTCTGTTATATGGTCTCTCAGTGTGGATATTTGAATTATTTTGAAGATACCACTTCATGTTTCTGATGCAAAACTATCCATAGAAAGCCGATCAGGTTGTCCTGTAGTGACACAATTATACTGGCATGGCCATATGAATCCGCCTGTCAAAGAAAATATTCAGCATGGTTTCATTTCCCAAATTATGGAGTTTAAGGACTAACAGATAAGTATTACATGCAAATTAAAAAAAAAAATCAAGCACTGTCAGGTAATAAACAAAGGGTAAGTGGGCATCTTGATGTCAAGGGATGACGATGAACCCAGTAATGAAGCTTTACTTTAAAGACAACTACTGCAACTGATTATTACTATGTTATAATATGTTATTGAAACTCTAGGAAAAAATATTAGAAACCTATTCTACCTAGGTAATGAAAAAGCATATGCTGGTGATGCAGGGGACAAGACTTCAATGTCAGTCAAATCAAAGAGCAGTACTGATGACAGCATTCACTTGCTTTGGAAATGAGCGATCTCAAATTATGCTCCTAATGATATTGGAAACAAATACGAAGAGATTTTCTTTCTCAGGATTGTCTGGGAAGAGCTGAGGGCACTTGTGCAGGTGTTGCTCTCTCAAAGTAGGCACCAGGAAACCCAACACCAAGGTACTGTATGAAGGCTATGACATGGCTGTTTTAGGTCACACATAGGACATTTCAGTACTGTTCCCAAGGATATACCTGATGCAGAGTCCTTGAGGTTCTCTGAGCTTGGTTCTTTTCTTGCAAACGTTTCATTACCCAGCTAGGTAACATCTTCAGTGCCAAAATGGGGTGGGGTTTGCTCTCTATTTATATGCTGTATATAACAGCATATAAATAGAGTATATAACAGCATATAAATAGAGAGCAAACCCCATCCCATTTTGGCACTGAAGATGTTACCTAGCCGGGTAATGAAACATTTGCAAGAAAACAGCCAAGCTCAGAGAACCCCAAGGACTCCACAGTTCAACCCTGAGCTACACAGATTCACCTCTATTGATACACCTGATGCCTTTCAGAAGCTCCAGTGGTTTGTGTCATATATCATGCTAAACCATGATTTCTTCTATAAATATAAAATAAAGCTGCAGTGCTTGGCTTGAGAGATCATGCTAATCCATAAATCATGGTTAACAAGCTACAGTTGCCAAAATCACACATTTTGCTGAGCCAAAACCAACAAAAATCCACTAAACAAACACACACATTATGGCTTATGATAAAAGCTAATGTCTGAAAGCAGGATATTGGCTCACTCATGGGAGAAAAAAAATTGCTCAGAGAGGAATTTTAAACCAGATTGTATAGCAAATATGATCTGCTTCAAAGTCTGCTATTTATCACAAAAGGGCTAAATTCATTTGGTGAACTAGGATGGAACAGAAATGGCTCCTTGCTATCTTTAAACATTCTGAAAGATTTACTCATGGTGCCTGAGAGCATCACAACATTATAAGTGGGGCCCTGCAGAATTAGATCAACAAATCATGAGTTCACACCAGCTGTTCTCTACAGTGGCCAGATGCTTCTGAAAAGACCATAAGCAGGACAATCATCTCCATCTCACCATGTTACTCCCCAACACCCAAGTTATGCAGTCAACCTTAGAAACATGTTGATTCATAAACCAGTCTGACGTATCCTGAATTCTCAGATGTATAACAAATGCTAGCATCAGTCCGAGAAGGATGAAGGGGTTTTAATATTTTAGTAAGATACAGTGCTTCATATCTGTTTAATCAATGTCTTTTTCTTTTTTTGTAAGAAGGTAAAGACTTCCTTGACTCAGGCTTAACTACGTGGATACATCTGGGCAATAGTACAGAAAGCCTTATTTGTTTGTTTGTTTGTTTGTCTGTCTGTCTGTCTAATTTGGCCTACAGTCCTGGGTTCCCTTAGAGAAATGTGAACCAGGCCCAGCCAAGCTGTGTTTCTTAAACCAGGCGAGGTCAACCAAGTATGGGGATATGCATATTTAAAGACAAGATTCTGCTGCCTTTGAATAGCTGCTCCTATCACAAACTTTCAAAATGGTATGGACAAACTTGCTCCTCCTGATAGCCATTACTGTGATTTTTTTTTTTTTTTTTTTGAGAACTCATTGGACAAGTGCAGACAATATAAAATTAAAACAGAAATGAAAAATAGGATGTTGATCTAGTACTGTTTTGGCATACAGATACCCCAAATTACTTATCTAAGGAAAATTGGTTGGTGACATTCTCAACTTTTCAAATGTTGGCAACATTTGTAGATGATAATGGCTCAGCTTCAGGATGCTTTTGGAGAACTAGAGCATGAAAATGGTGTGGAAATGCTCCTGATGTCTCTGAAAAGCCCTCAGATGACCTGATATAAAGTAAGGTAAAGGAGTGGCTGTTTGGTGTAGTGGCTAAGGTGTTGGACTAGAAACCAGTGACTAAGGTCTAGTCTTCCTTTAGGCATGACAGCCTGTTGGGTGACTTTGAATATAATTTTTATTAAGAATTTTAGTTACAATAGTAAAAAATAAAACTAAATTTAGAGAAAGAGAAGAGAATGGAAAAAAAGAATAAAAAATGCAGGAGAAGAAAGAAAGAAAGAAAGAAAGAAAGAAAGAAAGAAAGAAAGAAAGAAAGAAAGAAAGAAAGAAAAAAGAAATATATAAAGAAGTAACTTCCAACCTTCATCACAAGAAGTATAAATAAATTTAATAACTCTTTACCCCCCTATAAGATTATAAACAGATATCTTTTCATCCCATATCCCATCCCTTATCTATAAGCAAATCCATAAAACATCACTTTTCTATCCTGGTGTCAGCAAAAAGTCCATAAAGGCTTGATAGAACTTTGCAAAAAAATGTCCTATTTTAACCTTGAATAAATAAACCAATGTTATATTCCTTCCCTTTACTTCTAACAGTCTTAATCTTTAATTCAATCAAATATTGTCATAGGATTTAATTTATCTTCAATTCTTCTTTATCCCATCACACAGATTTCTTCAAGGCTTTAACAAGCTGCTTGTAGATCTTATCGGCTCTATAAAAGAGGCCAGTTGGGTGACTTTGGACCAGTCACTTTTTCTCAGCCTAACAGGCTGGTTGTTGTGGGGAAAATAGGAGGTGGGAGCATTATAAAGTAAAGGTGGGATATAGATCTAATAATTAAGTCACAATGCTTGTTCCTTAAAATTTTTATATCAGATAATTATGGTCTCAATTTAAAAGACTGGATTCATAATGTGATGAGCAAATGATGAAGTATTAAAGGATCAGTTTGTTCTATAAGAATTTGATACCCATGTCTTCTTTGCTGTTATATGCCTTATAAAGCAGTTTAATGCCATTTTCCCATTAGCAGGGAATCCTTTAACTAAAGATGTCCTCTGCTTGAAAGAGTGTCCAGTCCAAGTTGGGTTTGAAGACCAAAATTCTTACAAGGTAGAACCTTAAGGATGATGAGCTTTCAGTTGCGTATCAATGGTTGGAGAACACTCAGCACAAAAACTTTCCCTCTCTATATAGACGTAGTATAGTCTTTATTTAAATTTGTAATACTTGTTTCCAAAGTTATGTCTCTGCATCTAGGCAAGTACATATATAGGTTGTGGGGTTTGGAAATCTGTGTCCTTCTATTTTGAAAAAAGTGATGTCCTGTTATCATTTTTGAAGTTTAAGGGGTTGGGATTTTGATAGTGGTGGAAACATCCTTCTTCAGGTAGGACACTAAAGTCATTTCCACTAATCACTTTTAGCATCTTCCGACCATCATTATGTCAAAATAACAGCAATTAGGACAGACTTTTTTTTATTTCAGTGGTGGCTGGGTGATGCTATGAAGATGGTATAGTATAGTATAGTATAGTATAGTATAGTATAGTATAGTATAGCATAGCACAGCACAGCACAGCACAGCACAGCACAGCACAGCACAGCACAGCACAGCACAGCACAGCATAGCATAGCATAGCATAGTATAGTATAGTATAGTATAGTATAGTATAGTATAGTGGAAATGTCTTCAGTAACTATCAAACTCTGGATAAATTCCATCCTAAAATGGGGGGGAAAAACACTTAAAAGGGTAATAATAGCAGTAGTAACAGTAGTAGTAGTTTCTGTTGGTATATGAATTATTCTCATCCTTGCTGGAGGCAAAGACAAGGTGCAGTTGGCAGCATATGGCTCTTCCTTCTTCATTCTTTGCACAATATAAACAGGAAGGAGAAATGTTGCCATGGCAACATTTAGAGGTTACCACTCATCACCAATGCACTGTGCACAATTTGTAGGCAATCCATGATTCAAACTGTTTGTAGAACTATCCTATATAACAGATTAATAGAAATCAGAGCAGCAATAACAAACAAGGCATTTAGAATAAGAGGTATTATGCTCTTCGCTGGAGACTGTTCCCTGTAATTTAATGCAGTTGTTTGCTTGTTTTGTTATTTTGTTCATCAATATTTTTTGTGTCCTCCCCATTTCCTTCAGTGGACCTTCTCCTGAAGTACCTATAAGGGTCATAGGCATTGAGTACAAACCACAATGAGGACAGATCTGTGATGACATCAGCACACATATGATGCACTGTATGTCATTAGTGTCATTTGTGTGATGATGACATACTGCATATGATGTCACTGACCCCCCCCCCCTCAGATTCCCATGATAGGAATCTAGCAATTGTACTCTTTATTTTTATGTTTCCATTTGTGCCTGTTTGCCTTTTACTTCCTTCCCTTGCTTGGAAATTATGAAGTATAACTTGTATTATTTCATTATTTTCTTCCTTCCTTCCTTCCCTGGGTTTATATCCCACTCCAGTTGCCTCTGATTCTGAGTGACTTACACACCTTATTCAACAATAGTATCAAACCATAATTTACAAAACAGTACCAATATAATCAATTACTTGAGCTATTGAAGACAACCCATAACTAATTAAAAACATTCCCCTGCAGGAACAGGGTTGTTATGTCCCAGAGCGACAGGCAGACAGATTGAATACTTGGCAGATGTGGCCAATCTGCTCAGTTCCAAAACGTACCCATTGGCTAAACTTTAGCCCTTGAACTGAGAACATTATGGTCTGCAGCTGGGACCTCAACTAAGCTATTGGCACTATGTGTCAGGATTAGCCCAGGAAACTCCAGGAGACAATACAGATTCAATCCAGCAAGGTTTATTGGCTCAACTCCCGTTACAGAATCTTCTCAGAGTGAGAGGAACTCTCAGGGTCACCCCACAAACATCCTCTGCATTCCTCAGGGAGGGGCCAGTCTCATTCTCTTATCTCGTGCTCGTTCTTCTGGGGATGAAAGTCCATGTTTCACACCCTTACTCCACACTCCCACACTATGCATGCTCAAGGTTATTCCTGAGGAGGCGAGATAGCATCCTAGGATTGTCTTTGGGTTTTCGGGGCCTGATTTTATCATTCTTCCCACTCATTTCCTCTGAATTTGAAGGAAGAGAACTGGACACTTTTGCAGCGGGTTGGGATTTTCTTGTTTTTTTCCATAGGCTGGAGGGCTTCCAGGATCAGCAATGAGAGACATGCTATTCCTTTCTTCTTAAAAGAATTCCTCTTTGCCAAAGCAAAAGGCTAGAAGGATGCATTAAAACAACAGTAAGGCTGAGATCTGCAATATCGGTTCAAGTGGGACCCAGGAAAGAATACTCTTAAAACTGTTTTGTGCTAGAAGATTGATTAATTAAGGAGCTGAAAAACTTCATCCACTGAAAAGAGACCCGGAATGTAATAAGGCTTGTACAAGAATATATCCTATCGTAAGATGTTCCAAGGCAAGGTGTGAAAGGACAGAGAATTTTTGAACACACCATTCTTGTATTCCCTACTATTTTATTATCCTCATGATTCATTCATTCATTCATTCATTCATTCATTCATTCATTCATTTATTAAATTTGTATGCTGTCCCTCTCCCCCAATGGGTGACTCTGGGCGGTTCACAGTTAAAATCAAAAAACCCATGAACAATTAAAAGTAATACCATGTAAATAATTAGAATTAATCAATTAAAAGACTATAAAACAAACCCTATACCTAAATACTAAAAACATTCAAGATAATGATATCTTGAATATAAAGGACATGATAAAGGGCATCTTGACACTGAAGCAGATTGCCCAGTCAAGGTCCACGTTGGAACAGATCTAAGCAACTTTATCTGCCAGAGAGCCAGAATATACTTTGCAACATCTCCATAGATGAATCTGGGGCCCCTCCCTGCCCAGCAGGGACTGATTCACCCTAAGAGGATCACTGGGCAGTTACCAGTGATAAAGTCAGAGAAATGTTGATGTTTCTCTGCCCTGATCACCACAAGGTCATTCCTAATATGGGTCTTTACCTACATTTGGTCAGACTTACTCCAAGTCTTCCTCCAAGAGCACTCTAGACTCCCAGAATTTCTCAGTAAACCAAGACGCATCCCAAAATCAGTGCATAGGCAGAAGCCACTTAGGTGATCCCAAGCCTCAGCCACCTGCCTGTTTCAGGCAGTGACTAAGGCCTCATCTAAAGCACTCACCAAACCCTTGGGGAAAATCCCAAACTCTCTCTGGAAACTCAGTGGGTCCATCAACTGCCTGGCAGACCAAACAAATAGGTCCTATCTCCCCATGGGGAAGGGTGACACCAGCGAGATGGAAGTGAAGTGAACTGTCCACTACCAAATGTCCTCCATTACAAATCACATTGCAACTGCACCTCACATTGGTGATCTGAAGAGCAGAGCTTCTGAGAGCCCACAAAAATTCACAGATGACAACAGCCACCCCTTCCCCTTGGACCTTTGTGTTGCAAAAGCCAAAACTTAGTGGGCACATTTCCAAGAGGAATATTCCCCCTCCAAACCTAACCAGGTCTTGGTAATAGATGCAGGGTTGGTGCCCTCACCCATGATGAGATCATGAATAAGGGTAGCTTAATTAAATACCAACCTGGCATTCAAAAGCAGCTCCCAGAGCCAGTGCCACTAAGATTCTGCTAGACAAGCATTGAGGGTGAAAGCACTCAACAACCCACTCCGTCCCACAGGAAACTCAACTCCTACCTCTGGCCACACCCTTATGAGCACTCAGTGGCCTCAAGGGACATATTCTGATTATGTTGAATAATACTGGCCCATAAACAGATCCCTGTGGGAGATAATTGGTTTCTTCTTCTCCAACTTGATGTGGAGCCATTAATGCTGATTTTCTGAACATGGCTACACTAGTTGTAACACCCCCTCCTTAATATAGTGCCATCCAAACCACCCTTTAACAGCTGAGAATGTTGTGTGGAACCTTGTCAAAAGCTTTGCTGAAACTGAGGTGGATTATATCCACTGCATTCCTCTTGTCCACTAAAGAAATTACTTTCTCAGATAAGGTGTTTATCTCACATTTTTGACAAAACCATGCTGACTCTCAGCAATCATGTCATTTCCTTCTTCTGGATTTTTTAAATTCCCAGTTTAGTCCATTCCTCTGGGATTTTCTGGTAGTCTCTTATCAGATCTGACCCTCCTTAGCTTTTAAGGTCACCCAGGATTGGTTAGGTGCTGTCAGATGGAGCCCAAACATTGTATCCCATAAAACTGAACAGCGGCTACTGACTCTGACTCACAGTTCTTACTCTGAGGTCTTTGATGCTGCATTGTCTCCCAGCAACCTTTTATATGTAGTAGACACAGACAAATACTGAAACAGGGAACCTAATATTCTTCTTATCTGAGTGCATTGTCCCCAGATAATGGTGACTAGGGAAAGTAATGCACAGAGATATTTAGATACCATGTCTTCCTTCTAAACAACAAGAATTTCTTTTGCCAGCCTCCTTCCATTCTCACCAGCTCTCACTTGCTCTCTTGGGAATATTTATTTCTCAGTGGGTGGAATTATTGTTTGACTTGGCAGTACCACAGCAGCCTCACATGGATGATAATGAAGGCCTAGAGGGTTGTTACTATTTTGGTTCTTGGTTATGTCATCCAAATGGTCTCAGATGTCAGGAGCAGGTGTCTCTGCTGCTGGTATAAATAAAACAATTTTCAGCCAGGCTCTTCATCTAAAATGAAAGGAGCAATGAGTTGCCAGAGTTTTTCCCTTCACAAAGGCAAGCAGGAGGAAGGAAGGAAGGAAGGAAGGAAGGAAGGAAGGAAGGAAGGAAGGAAGGAAGGAAGGAAGGAAGGAAGGAAGGAAGGAAGGAAGGAAGGAGCCATCACTTAGAACTTCATGAAGCTACATAGAGAAATATGGAAAACAATTAATCTGCGGAAGTTTTGCTCCTAGTTGTAATTCTATACTGCTTTTAGGCAGACAATGAGGGACACCAATGGTGTCCCTACACTGTGTTTGGGGGCAATGATGTCTGTAAATAAAATGATGTGAATAAAATTATGTGGGTCAATAACATCAGCAGCAACAAAAGGCCTTTGAGAATGAAGAGTAGGGCAGGCAATTCTAACAAAATAAGCAAAGAAGATCTAGAGGTGATCAAAGTTTATTTTGGCAGTACAATATTTGGCAGACATTAGTGCCATCCTCAGTGTGAGAACAGTAGATCCCAAATGTTCTTCTCCAGCTCAGATGTTTCAATGGAGCTAGAGAACAACTCCAAGGTTTCCCATTACCACTTACCTGGCTAGGTGTTCTAGCAAAGATGGAAAGGGGGATGAAGCTATATCTTAGGAGTCCTCAAGGAGTCTTGAGGACAATGCCAGTTCTTCTCTGCTCCTTTCCTGCTTTCATCCATTCCACTGTCTTCAATGCAGTAGCAAGTCAAATAAATCAATGGATGAAAAAGAGAGAGAGAGGGAGGGAGGGAGAGGGAGAGAGAATGAAAGAAGAAGAGAGAATGAATTCAGAAACTCAGGGGAACTGAGGGAGCAGACCAGAACCACTGATATCACTGGCACATGAGAAAGCCTGAACTGGCTTGGAAATATGATTTACTCAAGAAGAAAAAGTAATGGTAGTTGTCTTCTGCATGGTGTTGTAATAGTTTGAGTTGTTATTCATCAAGTTGTGCAAAATATAGGAAACCACGCTGGCACAGAAAAGGTCAAAGTGGAAATATGTGCAGGGTAAAGGAAGAGTGAGCTCACAAGCAGCTCCAATCCAATCCTAATACAGAACCATATGTAATTAAGGTTTCCTCTGACAGAGTTAGTCACTGGTCTTTGTTTCATTTTTATTCAGGATGTGACCTCAGGAATTTGTAGTAGCTGGAGATATACATCCCCCTTCTTATTTGATCCTTGGCTACAGCATGGAAAAGTCACCATTCCAGTAAGATGGAATTACATACTGGGAACATAAGACATCTTGCAGATGGTGGAATTTCAAAGATTGTATGTCTTTGAAAGCATATTTGTAGAACATGAAGCAGTTTTATTTTGCAATTTTCATGACTTCAGATCATTTACACTACAACTGTTTCACTTGTATCATTCACTCAGATTTTATATAAACTAACCAGGTCTCTGAAGTTTGGACTCAAATGACTTGAGACCCAGACCTTTTCACAGATATTGCCACAAAATAAGAAACTAGGATCATCATTTTCTATACATATCAATATAGGAAGGGAGAAATGTGGGGGATGCTAAATTCTGCTAACTATAATGTAGGGAACATTTAGAGATGACCCTTGTTGTAAATCTCCAGTTCATTCCAAAGGGTCTTTATTATGTAGAGACAGATGCTTAAGGTCCAAAAGGAGAAGTCAAGTTTGTTAAATAAGCTGCATACTATCATATAACATCTGCATCTTGGCATTTTGTCTCCTGATTGTGGGAAAAGGAAAAGGAGATTATGAAGCACCTAAACCAGGACAGGGAGGTAAAAGAACTAGTTCGCATCACTTCTTGTGACCCTGGCATTCAAACAGGAAGAGAAAAGGATGGAAACAACCTTCTAAGTCAGAAGCAAAACAGTAAGGACATTCTGGAATGTCTAGGATTTCTTAGAGATAAAGTGTTGTGCATATGCTTGAACATTGCTGAGAGTGGGAGAACTGAAGCCATCTTCAGTGAAGCAGGTTTTATCATTCTAATGTGAAAGAAGGTTTATTTAAACAGATGCAATTTAGGGGTAGGCAAATCTAGCACTTGGCTGCCTACACTGTACCAAGAGGAGAATCAGAGAGCAAGCGCTTCTCTGATTCTCTGTGTGGTGCCTGGAAAGTGACCTGTGATTAGGAATCCCATAGATAAAAAGCAGGCGGAGTGATAGATAAAGAGGAGACACACAGTAATTGCTTAATTCTCTGTCTATACCCCAATCCCCTGGTGGACAGTAGGTGCTGAGGTGCTGAGAGTCAGTACCATAGAAATTACACTTCCAACAAGATCTAAAACAAAAAACAAGGAAGATGGTGTACCAAGGGAGATCTGCTTTCTAAAGCAGAATGAACTGTCTACCAATAAAAAAAACTGATATAAAAAGGCACTAGGAACACTCCTGTATGTAGCCACAGAGTCAAGGCAGGCCATGTTGCAACTGTGAGGATCTTAAGTGAGCTGTACCAACCATTTATTTATTTATTTTATTGGACTCTACTATGTTTGTATAGAAAAGGACTAAGACAGCATTTTGTTGGAAACGTAATAAGGATGATACTTCTTTAAAACACATGTTTTTACAATGTCCTATATTAAGTCTTGGGAGAAGTTAGTGGACTATATAAATGTGACTGTGTGACAAAAGCTAAAATTTTCAGAGGATCATATTCTCTTGAATTACATACCTAGTACATGGAATTTGACAACTGGATAACGTAAATGGATTCTCCGTGCCCTTACTATGGCCAAAAGACTGATGTTACAGCACTGGAAAGATAAATGCGTGGCCCCTTCACTCAATGGATTGAAGACCTGATTGCACTTGCCACTTATGAGTGGATTACCTATAGACATAGGTTTTGTATGGACAAGTATAATGAAATATGGGGACTCATTTATACAAAATACAGAACATTGAAAAAAAGCATGATAGTTATATAAGTGTATTAAAAATAAATATACATGCTTGCATAATATTTGCATTAGGTAAATCTATACAGAATTGTAACTGTTTACTGCTATAACATATTATACTTTTTTTCTTTTTTCTGTTGTATTTTTTCACTCTTTTTAAACACTTGTTATGCATTTTTTCTTTCTTCTTTGACAATGTATGTATCTTTGCATTTTGTTCCCTTTTGTTTTCCTCTTTTTCTGTTATTATTTTAAAATAAATACATATACATACATACATAAAAAGTGAGATGTACCAACTACAAAAAGGGCTGAACCATAATCAAAAGGCTGAGAAGATACCTACAGTGCATCTGAAGGTCAGATTATTGCCAAGCACTAATCTCATGCTCACGGGATGCATGGATACAGGTTAGGATGAAAAGCGAGTCGTGTTTGTCTTGCTTCAGATGGAATAGTGACAGACAGAACTCTGTTTATACGCTGTTTGTTTCTAGTCTCTATTGGTGTAAAAGAGCAGGGAAATCTGGAATGTACTATTTAATATGGAAGGGAGGCAGAAATGAACTCACAGGTTAGGGGAAAATGCCTTCAGTTCTTCAGTTCACTCCAGGCCTTGAACGCTGGATTAGTTTTTTGTTGATCATAATGTTTTCTTTTATACACACACACACATTTACAAAATGCTGCTTTTGATCAAATTCATCAATGCATGCACGTGTAACATAGTTTAAGATGCAGTCATTGACTCAGATTAATCAGAAGCAAAAATATTTGAATCAAATGAATTGGATTTTCCCATTGTTTGTATTTGGTACAGACTTATTTCAAAGTAATGTTTCTTTTGTTTTATGATGTACTTTGCTCTGGGTGGCTCATAACTTTTTTTATGACCACTTGGTGCATTTCAAGGCTAAACAGAGGCATCACTCACATTTCCCATCTAATATAAGCCATCAAATATGCCATAATGCTTCTGTCCCTGGAATCTTTCTTCTTGTTCTTTTCTTTGACTTCTACGTAACATGATATCATAGGGACTGATCATCATAATATTACAAAAAAACACTGTCTTCCACCACTGAGAACACTTCCAAATTGTGCATTTCCCAACATCCAGCAGTGACAGCCAGTGCTATGAGAGAAAAGCATATACTGATACCATTATGGCATAAGATGATTGTGGTGCCAGAAAGAGGGAGGAAAAAAGTAAGGAGGATCAGGATACGTTTCTTACTGTTTGAGGGTATCTTGAAAGTATGCACTTTGTGTCCTTTTGTTTTATTATCCAAAAAAGAGAAGAGTTGTAAATCACCTGAGGCCTTTAACTGCTTCAATAAACCTTTTGGATGGCCCTCGGAAGAATTGTTATGCTGAATTTCCAGATGTTACCAACCATCCAAGTTTTCCGGGGGAGGGGCAAGGAGTCTTCATTTCTTTCAACTGGATATTGTGGGAAAGGGACTATGCTGATCATTCCCACAGTGTTGGAATTGACTTGGGGCCCAATCTATTGGGAAGTTCCCCTGCCCCCCATCCCCACTGAAGCTCCTAGAACTCTATGGGATCAGGGAAAGAGTAAGTGCCAAAGATACAAAAACTGGCTTTCCCAGTATTGTTGATCAGTGAGAAAGCTCCAAGCTTGTGATGGAATGAAGCTGGGGTCGTGGTCTACATTTGGGAAAAGCAGCTGCAGCCAGGCAGAAATGCTTCCTACCCCACTTCCCCACTTCTTCAAGAAAGCTCAGGCTTTCTCCCAAAGGGCAGTAAATGTCTACAGCCCCAGAAACCTGAGAGGAGATGGGGTCATTCATTCATTCACTCCTCTCCCCCACTCACAGTTTATTCACAGGCATCCACACCTGCATTCCAGGTATCTGGCTAATTGAGCCACACCCTTGCATTTTTAGGAATTGCTGATATCCACACGCAGTTTCATCCTACCCAGGGCCTTCATCTACAAAAGTGTGGGTGTGTAGGAGAAAGAGAAGATGACACAAGCAGACAAGGAAGCGGAAAGAAACCTCTGGAAAATACAACTATTACAAGCAAGTGAGAGGGCTATCAGTCAACTGCCAAGACCATGAGGCACAGTAAACAGCCCGTTGTGGTGGGATTCCTGCCTGGAGCTTGGCTTAGAGCTTGGCCTGGAACTCAGTGACAACCAGAAGAGGCAACCACATTGATGCAGCCCTCATCCCAACCAGTGCAAGAAATTTTGGAAGGAGGCAAAGGTTGAATGCCACTTTACAAACATTAGGACTTTTATTTGTTATAAGGACTAACCATCATTTACGTGGCTACATCAGCTTGCAAAGCCTAGGATGATGGAGTTAACCCAGAGCAACAGGAAAGGCATGTGCTACAATAAAGTACTTTGTACAGTTATCTTCTACGCTGTGGTGTGACCAGTTCTTGGAAAGCAAAGAACCCTCAAAAAGCTCAGACTGTCTCTTGCCACTGTTGGGCTTTTGTGTAATTCATTTATCCAATCAAGAGATGCATGAGATGCTAACTCCCATAATTCCCAACCAACATGGCATCGAATTGAGGAAGAGTAGTATAGAGGTATGCCTACATTTATACCCAAAGCTTCAGTCTGACTGCTTCCCTTTTCTGCAGGGTGTGTAAGCAATAGCAACCAATAAAGTGAGGTATTTTTAACAACTTCACACACACACACACACACACACACACACCATACACTGAAATCTGCTATTTTTGAAAGCTGTAGGGAAGTCAGTAATACATGAGCATCTCTTAATGTTTAGGAACTGACTGAGTTGAGTAATTTTCCAATTTCTATTATTAGATAAACACAGCCATTCTCCCCTCCCCAGCCACCACTCCTTTTCTACACCTAGAAGCTATCTTTTTGGGAAGTAAGAAGAGGAAAATGGAAATTAATCCTCAGGTTCATTTTTTAACAGGCATGTTTTGGGAGCATAAACGGATGGTGGAGTGATTAACATTCCAGTGAGTGAGTCACAAAAATGCATTGTATAGACACAAGAAGAAATGTTGATTCACTACGGTGGTAGCAGATTCTGTCTCTGTCTCTTTCTTCCTCTCAGCTCCAGCATCCTCAAAAAGATATACTATAATGGAGAAAAAGAAGGGGGGCACTATTGACTCCATCAACATACAATTCTGGACGTACTCCCACACACATGTTCATGGAAATGTGATGAAGTATGTGTGAATGAACACATCAAACATACAAAGAGAGCTTTCACAGCCCCACTGGTTATTTTGGTGCTTGCCAAAATTTCATCTAATTTCAATGAGAAAAACCACACAATGTTTTCATTCTCTACAGATCTTAAGTATAAGACGCCCAGGGTCAGTCAAGCTGGGTGGTTCTATAAATCTGATCAGATAAATAAATAACAAATAAAGACACTGAAAACCTGGCTATTCTCTCAGCCCTTAGGGATAGGGTGGAGGCTGAGCCACTCTCAGACTTGTTTATCTGATATAGATATTTCTTCGGGATGTATATGACAAACACAAGTCATAAACTGCCCAGAGTCTTGTGGAGTTGGGCAGCCTATAAATTGTACAAACAAACAAACATGTGGTAAGGGTATTGGACTAGGGGACTGACAAGGGTTTTACTCCACCCTCAGCCACTCAAACTGGGTGGTTGTTGTGGGGGGAAAAATGGCTGGAAGATAAAGATAGGATGGAATAACATGATAAAAAAAGATACCCTCAAATCAAGCCCATCTTTTGCTGATTTCATGTTCATATCCATGCGGTTTTCTTGGCAAACATCTTTACTTATAGTGAAAGACCACAAAAAACATATACATACAAATAGAATAAAGGTGTGAGTATGTATGTCTCCCTATCTTCATCTCCATCTCCATGTTCTTCTGCACCTCCACCTCCACCTCCACCTCCACCTCCACCTCTACCTCTACCTCTACCTCTACCTCTACCTCTATCTCTTTCTCACTGCTTATATATTATATCAATCAAATTGCTACTGTCATAAATAATGAATATTAGTGGCAACTGAGCAGAATATGGCTACCTTCTGGAGATTAGACAAGATCTCTTGGCTAAAAGGAAGAAAATATTCTCCTCATTTGAACAATTGTGGCTATTGTTCAAAAGATGTCCAGGCTAAATGAAAAGGACAATGGTCTCTATTTCTCCTGCTAGACTAGGGCATACAGTAGACACTCATAGACATGTTTTTCCTAATAATCTGTCCAGGTAGACATATTCAAGCCAGAGCAGGAAACCTCTTATATCCAGAACCTGAGCCACAGAAGGCTTTAAAAGTGACTTTTAGGGCTTTCTTGAATTGCACTCAGATCCTAATTGGCGGCCAACGCAGCTCCCAAATCTGGAATTCTTTACTCTCAAAGCTTCATAAAGCTATGTCCCTCATAACATTCAGAAGATCACTAAACGCAATTTTATTTCGCTGAGCCTTCAACCTTAATTCTTCTTGGTGTCCATCTGGAAGAGGGAAAGGGGTATCTTTCTTTTATTATTGCTGTTTTTTTCCTTATATTTTTAATGTGTTGTAACCTGCCCAGAATGTCCTTATTATAGTGGGAAAATCATGCAGGCGCAAAAAAGTTCTGTTGTTCATAGGGGCCATCAGGGAAGATTTAAAAGAGATGTGTTTTAGGAATTCTTGAACTCCTCTTGTAAGTATTCACTCTTTTATTTCAGAACACATCTGCATTGCCAGTGTTGACAGTTGCAACCAAATGAGCCCTGTCCACTGTGTAGCTATTGTGAAATCTCTTTCTTCATGAAACACTTGGAAGATTTTCAACTTGATATCTTCTATATGCTGGCAGCAAGATATTGCAAAATAGAAATCAAGGCAGAGAGCAAAAGGGGATTTTTTCCTTTTCATTTGAAGTCCAGCTGTGGTACCAATCCTTCTGAGACCTTTTCCCTTTTTTAAAAAAAAATTAAATAGTCACTAGAAGCTAAATTTTTGATAACAGTCTTGTCTGAAGAAGAATTCTGTGTCGCATAAAATCAAGCTTACTAAAATCTGGAATCCTCGGGGTTCTCTGAGCTCAGAGAGCCCCAGGGACTCCACAGTTCAACCCTGAGCTACATATATTCTCTTCTATTGTTACTAAAATCTTTTTGGATTTTTTTTTCCACTACCAGAATACTGAAAAAGAAAACCATGCTTTTTATGACTTGTTGCACACTTTGCAAAGCTAAAATTTTAATTTTAGTTAAATTGAGAATTGTAACATCTGATCATAATCAAATCATGACTGGTTGTATTACATCCTAATTGTGTGGTCTTAACCTCTGTGATTAATATAGGAAGAAGTAAAAAACAGGAGAAATAAGGACACATATTAGAAAAACAACTGAATTTTCACATAATTTATAAGGCACTGAATGGGAAGGAGGAAAACATTTCTAGTCTAGTGTCATTCCCACTAAGGTATTCCTCACCAAGTGATTGCAACTCTGCAGCACTGATGGATTACTGGCTGCATTTTGCTGTCATTGGGAACAAGGAGAATGTTTTTTTTAATGACTAAAGCACAAGCAGAAATGAAGCTTTCCGTTGCTTGCTTTTATAAATTTTCTGCCTGAAATCGTTAGATTCCACTTACAATACTGTGGCATTGTTCATATGAACCTTTTTCACATAATACTGGAAAAAAAGAGAATCTATATTGTATCCCAATATTTTTCTTCCCCAATATTCTAAGCCCAGGCCCCAAAACCTAAATGGAAAATAAATGCAACCTTAAGGGAAGTTCTAATAAAAGTAGTTTATTTTAATTTATTTTAGATACAGGCAATTGTCAGCACACAAGAGCAGGACTATTACTTTCTTGACTCAATGCTTAATCAAGCATAGTGGTGGCAGGAAATAAAGAGAGAAATCCATTCTTTTCTAAGTCAGACTTTACACCCGAATTTGTATCTCTCTCCAGCATCTGTACTGGACACAGCACTTTACTCCCTCTTAGCCTGGGTCAAATGTAACGAATGTTCTATCTGGTCCTACAATATTTCTAATACCTACCAGTATGAACACAGGCAGCTAGAATGAATGTCAAAGTTTTACCACTTGATTCAGCTCAACACAGTTCACCTTTTCAAGTCATTCCCATTTTGGGAGGCCTAACTCACTCCTAGGGCAACAATGAATTCCAGGGAGGACAATTTTACATTTTTTTTTTTTAAGCAACTGCAGTTTTACTGGTTCTTTTGACTCAGGGAATTCTTTCTCTCACATCTCAGTTCATCTGCAGTAGAGAAATAATAATACTGACCTGCCTTATAGAGCTGAATAATGAAATAATTGTTATAACTAGTAGAACTTGAACACAGCAAGGGTTAGAAGCATGATATATGGATTTTCCAATCTGTTAACTTCTAAATCCCTAAGTGGGTAGAAATTGTAGAAATTATACTTGCAACAAAACCTTAGGTCTTCCATATGGAAGTCTGTGCTTATGATCTATAAGGATCCTGTTCTGCAACTGTGCCTGACACATTTGCCTACCTGTCACAAGTTGTTCAAAACTGCTTCAGCTAATCAGCCCATCAGATTTAAGAGAAAGTGTTTTAATTTTCACTATCATCAATCTAATGAAAAGTCTTTATGCAGCTCCTTTTCCTTCTATCTGGCTTTTTTAGAGAGAACTTTTGTACAACCTGGAATCATTTCTCAAGTCTTTCTTTCCAGGCTTTCAGACATCATGTTTCTTATAACAGTTGTTTTAATCTGGGTGGTCAAAAAATCTTTTTTAACATAATCTTTATTCAAAAAGAAAGAAAGAAAGAAAGAAAGAAAGAAAGAAAGAAAGAAAGAAAGAAAGAAAGAAAGAAAGAAAGAAAGAAAGAGAAAAGCAATACAAATATTAGAAAAGAAAAAAAAAGAATAGTGAATAAGTAAGAAAGAAAGAAAAGAAAAAGAAAGAAAGAAGATGATTATAAAGAAGTGGCTTCTGAGGTAAAGAAGCTCCCTTCTCATCCCTATGGGTGGTCTGTGTCTTCCTCAATCTCAGGTCCTTTACCAGAGGCTTGGGAGTTTGAGGGTTCTGCACAGTATCATAGCTGTTCCTGGCACTGCACTCTTCTGGACAGAGAGCTCTGAGGTTGTTCCTGGGATCTGTTGGAGCCATTCTCCCAGCTTAGGAGTCACGGCCCCGAGTGCTCCTACCACCACTGGAACCACTTTGGCCTTTACTTTCCACATCCCCTCTAGTTCTTCCTTCAGGCCCTGGTACTTCTCCAGCTTCTCATGTTCCTTCTTCCTGATGTTGCTGTCACTTGTCACTGCTACATCTGTCACCACCGCTGTCTTCTGAACTTTGTCTACTACCATGATGTCTGGTTGATTGGCCAGTACCTGCCTGTCTGTCTGGATCTGGAAGTCCCACAGGATCTTAGCCCTGTTATTTTCCATGACCTTCTGTGGAATCTCCCATCTGGACTTCGGGGGGGCTAGCCCATATGCTGTGCAGATGTTCCTGTACACAATGCCAGCTACTTGGTTGTGCCGTTCAGTGTATGCTGTTCCTGCCTGCATTTCCTCCGCTTGAACTTCCTCCCATGTCTGCTGCTGCCTGAAGCATTCTCACAGCAGCTCATCTTTGGGTGCCATCTTACTGATGTACTCCTGGATACTCGGGGTTTCATCCAGGACAGTGGCTTTGACACTCATCAGGCCTCGCCCGCCCTCTTTGCGGCTGGTGTACAGTCTCTGGGTGTTGGACTTGGGGTGGAAACCTCCGTGCATTGTGAGGAGCTTCCGGGTCTTCACATCGGGAGCCTCCATGTCTTCCTTTGGCCAGCTCACTATACCGGCAGGGTATCTGATGACTGGCAGGGCATACATGTTGATGGCATGGATCTTGTTCTTCCCATTGAGCTGACTCTTCAGGACCTGTCTTATCCTTTGGTGGTACTTGGATGTTGCTGTCTTCCTTGCCTCCTCCTCATGGTTCCCATGTGACTGTGGGACACCAAGGTATTTATAGCTGGTTTCTATGTCTGCTATATGGCCCACTGGTAGTTCCACTCCATCGGTCTTAACTACCTTCCCTCTCTTTACTATCATCCTGCCACACTTCTCCAGTCCGAATGACATCCCAATGTCCTCGCTGTAGATCCGTGTCAGGTGGATCAGTGAGTCGATGTCTCGTTCACTCTTAGCATACAGCTTGATGTCATCCATGTAGAGGAGGTGGCTGATGGTGATTCCACTCTTGAACTTGTACCAGACCTTATGATTATCTGGCTGAGGGGGTTTAAGCCTATCCAGAACAGCAGTGGGGACAGTGCATCACCTTGGTATATGCCGCACTTGATGGCCACTTGTGCGAGCTGTCTTGAGTTCACTTCCAGTGTTGTCTTCCACAGTTCCATTGAGTTCTTGAGGAAGGTCCTTAGTGTCCTGTTGACTTTGTATAGTGCCAGGCATTCACAGATCCATGTGTGTGGCATTGAGTCATAGGCTTTCCTGTGGTGTGCTCAATCATAGGCTTTCCAGGCTGTGCTCAAATTGGTCTGCCTAGACCTTGAGTCTCGGGCAACTGCTCTATCTACGAGTAACTGGTGTTTTGAGCCTCTGGTGTTGTTCCCAATGCCCTTCTGAGCTGTGTTCACATACTAGCCCATATGGTCTTGTAGCTTGGAAGCTAGGATGCCTGATAGGGCTTTCTTTGTTGTGGGGAGGCAGGTTATTGGCCAGTAGTTGGATGGTGCTGTTCCCTTGTGGGGGTCTTTCATGATCAGCACTGTCCTTCCTTGTGTTAGCCAATCCAGGTGGGAGCCTGCTGCTAGCAGTTGGTTCATCTGTGCTGCTAGGCGTTCATGCACTGCTATTAGTTTCTTTAGCCAGTAGGTATGGATCATGTCCGGGCCAGGTGCTGTCCAGCTTTTCATGTTCTTGACCCACTGTTGGATGTCTGCTACTGTGATGGTGACTGGTTCCTGTTCTGGGACATTGCTGTGGTCTGCTTTCAGGTCCTGCAGCCACTTTGCACTGGTGTTCTGTGTCTTCTCTTTCTCCCATATGTTCTTCCAGTACTGTTCAGTTTCCGCTGCTGGTGGCTCAGCTGTTACTCTGTGGTTGCACTGCAGTTGGGAGTACACTTTGGATGGTTCTTTGGAGAACAGGGCATTTATCTTCTTGGCCTCTGCTTCTCCAGTGTATCTCCTTAGCCTGGCAGCCAGTGCTGTGAGCCTTTGTTTAGCAGTCTCTAGGGCTTCAGATGGAGTCAGGCCCATATATTTTTTCAGTAGCTGAGTCTTATCCCTAATCTCCACACGCTTCTGTAGTTCCACCAGCTGACTGACTTCTTTCCGAGTTGCCTTGATCTTAGCCTCCAATCTCATTTTCCAGGGTGGGTATGTACTGCTGTTCTTCGTGATCGTGTAGCCAAGCATTTCCAGGATTACAGTGGCTGTAGCATATACCAATTCATTGGTTTCAGTTATGGTGGTAGTAGGGATTGTCTGGAGGGCTCTGTTGGCATCTTCTAGCATACTATCTGATGGTACTTCTCCACTGAGCCTTGGTAATCGGACTCGAGGGTTGACTGTAGCTAGTTTATCCATGATCTTATGCCTCATATCAGCTGCTGTGCTCTGTAATGGAAGGGGTGGCAGTGACATTCCAGTCCAGGTTGTAATGTGGAGTTGGTCTATCTCAGGTTGTGAAAGCAACTTCCTCTTCACTATGTTGAAGCGCTGGGTAACTAGTTGTTTCTCAGTTAGTGTGGATATAGGCCTTCTGTCTATCCATAGTGCCCTCATACATTTCATATATCCCCTCTCATTAGGTCTGCTGTTGTAGTAGCATTCCATCAATTCCAAGTTCTCTTGTCTCATCCATGTATGGTTTGTTCCAGTAGCCCACTTAACATCAGATTGTCCTGGTTCCCCAACATCTGACGCGGACCTTGTTAATCCAGGTGACGTCCGAGCCGGCATGACTCTCTTAGTTCGTGTCACTCTCATATTTGAGGTAGGCAGGTGAAGCGTTAGGGGGTCTTTGCCCAAGGACCCCTACTGGTAAGGTAGGTACCAGCCAGGATTTGAACCCCTGTCTCCTGCATCAAAGGCGGTGTTCTAACCACTACGCTATCCAGCCGCTATATATATATAAATAATTTTATTAAAAGTTTTAAAACTAATAGAAACTAACATAAAGAAAGGAAGAAAAAAGAAAAAGAAAGAAATCAAAGAGAAAGCTAGAAGTGCAAGAAAGGGGGAAAAAAGGAAAAGAAAAGGAAAAAGATACAAAGAAGTGGCTTCTTCTTTACAGCAATTATAAGTACGATTATAAATTTCCTTTTTTTTCTAAAGTTACATCATGACTCTCTTCTTTCTATAATCTATCCTGTCTAATCATTAGAACCATAAATCATAAGTTCATTTTTTTCTGTTTCATGCAAAATTCCATAAGGGGATTCCAGTTAGCAATAAACATAATTATTGTCTTTTCAATTTAGCCATCTCAGCAAGTTCCACCTTCTTCACCAACCGTTCCTCCATTGTGGGTAATGCCAAATCTTTCCATCTTTCTGCATAAAATAATCTTGCTGTGGTTATCATATACAAAAACAAAGATCCATGACTTTTTTCCAGCTGTTTGTCCATCAGTCCCAAAAGAAAGACCTCTGGTCTCAATTGCATATTAATCTTTGAAATCCTCTGAATCAGTGTATGTCTTCGAACCCAAAATTTTCTGGCTTCTTTACAAGTCCACCAAGCATGATAAAATGAACCTTCACGTTGCCCACATTTCCAACCTAAATTTGAAGTACCCTTATACATTCTGGCTAATTTTTCGGGAGCCATAAACCAACAATTCTCTTTTAAGTTATAACGTAATATAAATTTCCATTCTTTCAACCACAGGTTTTCCCACTGTTCCCACAATATGTTATGTCCAAAATTCTTAGCCCATTTTATCATGCACTCTTTCACTGGTTCATCCTCCATTTCAAATTTCAGCAAGAGTTTATACATTGTGGCAACCTCCATCTGGACATCTCTGATGCTTCACTGTAAGTCTGAGGGTGGAAAGTACATAGCAGTTGCTAGGCAACCCCGGGACTCATTCTCCAATTGTCCAGCCCCGCTTATTATTTCCGGTTGCCTAGCAATAACAGCCACACCTTCCCACACCTTATTCCCCGATCAGCAGAGTTTCAGGTGCAAGCCCCCCAAAAGGGATCTTGGATAAGTAATGAGAAAGGGGGGAATGAAGAGAAGGTAATAGTCTTAAAGCTAGCACTTTGCCTTGACTCCAGGAGAGTGCACAAAATAATAGCAAGTGAAATACTAAAATGGATTTCTCCCATGCATCCATAATGGCTTCATCCTGGTGGTATAGGACAGTACCTGAATACTGTTTGTTTCTCTTGTGTTATCCTGAACAGTTGACTCCCACAGTAAATGTTTAGGGGGAAAAAAAAGCGATAGAAACCCATCTAGAAACTGGTTCAATCAGGAAAATATTTAAAACTCATAGCAAATCATGACTACATGACAAGATGAGATGGTTCTCCAAATCGTCCTTAACAGCATTTGGTCTCTCTCTTCTGCTGCCCCTCCCCCCTTTTTAAACAGCCAAATAAAAGGAACAGATGTTAACATGTTTCTGCCAAAATTTCCATGAGCCCCCATAGACAGCCAGAGCAACTGAGCTGAGCTGTCACCATGGCAGAGTTTAATTCCAAAACTAATAAACAAACACAGGAAAACAATTAAGAAATGAAGTGCACAGGATAAATGCTGTGAAAACTGGCAGAGGGATTTTTTTTTAAAAAAAGAAAAGCTATAACTTTTAGGATCCTCTGTAATGTGGTGCTCTGAAAGAGAATAATGGTTATTATAATAATTGATTTTTCTTGATGGGAATGGCGTTTGCTTTTAGCCAAGCGTGGTCATTATTTCAAGTTATTCTAAGAGCATCGGAATATACTGAGTGAGGTTTATTCCAGGAACAAAAGCACACAGAGGCATCTGCAGCTGGGTTGGGGTTTACAAAATCAAGATGGTAGCCACAACCACTTGAACATGGTACTAACTCCTTTTATATGTGTCATGTGTGTCAGACACATGTAAAAAAGGATGGGGCATTAATTATATGGGCATGGCCACCATGTTAATTTTTGCTTACATCCCCTCCCCTCCCCTCCCCTCCCCACCCACACATAGGTGAAGCTGTCTCCTGGTATGGATATGGGTCCAATACATAAATAGTACAGCTGATTACCTCAGGAACCATTCGTGCTACCAACTATCGCAATGTTCTGGTTCATCAAGAAAGTATGCATAAGGTTCCCATTTTTCCTGCTCAAAGGATTGATCCAGGACTTACAGCAAATCACATTCTCACTTTCTCTAGTATCCAGACTCTAGAGAAGGCTGCTCCTTCTGGCATGAGCCCCTCTGTCCTCTCTCCCTTCCCCATAGCAGGAAGGCAGGAAGGAGAAAATGAGGAGGAGGACTCCCTTGATTTATAAATGTCTCAACATTGTTCAGCCAAAATAAATGGAATAGGGAAAAAACCTCCAGTCCTCCAATCAATCAGTTAACAAGTTTCAAGTACTGCTTATATTCTTAAAATTCTTATTTTAAAAAACAGTATGTATTTACATTTAAATGAAGCAGGTAACCTGTTACAGAAATGCACACAATAAATCTAGCAATACTTTGATTTTAAATACAGCCTTGCTTGAAGAAGCATCTTTCAATAGCTTTTTTTTCCATGGTATTTTAATATAGCAGTCCCAGCCATATCAATTTTTAATTTGCATGGATGTGCTACCTTTACTACAAAGGGGGAGATGATTTTGCTGGTTTGGCCATCATAGTCATAGCTAAGAAGCTCTGTAGTCTGCACTGTGAATTCTCTGCTTGTTTCCAGGAGTAGCTTCTCCTTCCAATATTTACATAAATGTTTAACTATGACTACTGTTAATGGATTTACTCATTGAGAAAACTGTGGGGAAAAAGAAACAGCTCCTGGAGGTCAAACTTGTCCCAGCTTTACTGTGGCATGTCTGTAACTCACTGTGTTGTGAGATGAAGATTTCAGGGTCAAATTTAAATCATGTGCTTTGATAATTTTTGGAAGAGAATTACCATGATTCTTCTTTGGGATAAGATCAGAAATAACATGATTCTTTCTGATTAACAGGATTTATTAAAGGGTGGTTAAGGTTACAAGACAAGAATTCCAGTGAGTACCCTACTTTCATTTGAGATGTATGTTCATATGGACAATTTAAGGTGGCAAAACTCTTGTTCATCTTCTCAAGGTCTTGTGATACAGAGAAGGGGAGACTTGCCTCAAGGTGGGGCACTTTGCATCTGTTCATTGTTTTGAAAACTGCTGTTCCCTTTGTAATATAAGAAATGGCTCTCACGCTAGTGATACCATGGTTTCCTTGTTTTTTTTTTCTCAAGCTGCATTTTTTTAAGAGCTTGCTATCTACATGGAATTCACACATACATTCCCATGCACATTTGACCTCCCTCCCCCCCCCTCCTCTTCCTCTCTGCCTGTCTATATCTAGAAAGATCTCTCCAATAAAGGCATTCTGTTAGCTCTAAAAATATTTCTTTTAAACAGATTTTCATCTCTAATAGTTTTTCTAGCCAGAACCTTGAAGGAAACATTTTTGCCAATAGGAAAGATTGAAAACCTGCAAGGTTCCTTTCAAGAAATTTTCTCACACCATCATGACTTTTTCTTTCCAGTGTTAGGGAACACCTGAAAAACCCATGAAATGTGGCAGGAACTTTGGACTTCATGTGATGCAAGCCAAAACATGATGCAGATGGGGGCTCACTGAAACCTGAACATAAAGATGTCTCAGGACTTAAACCATTTCAAGAGGCAGAGAGACTTGAGATGGTGACATGATGATGTGGAAAGCTTTCTTCTGTCCATCAGTTACATGGAAAGAAGGTGTAGGCTACAAGTTCAACTTTATTTGCTTGTTTGATGTATATCCCATTTTTCTCCAGGATCTCAAGGTGGCTTACATGGAAATCTCCATTTCATCCCCTTAACAATCATCCTGTAGGTAGTTCAAGCTGAAAGAGAATGATTGGCCCAAAGGTTCCCACTGATTTTCCACAATTGGGGAAGGATGTGAACACAGGTTTCCCCATCTGAGTCCAACTTATTTATCCCTCTGTAAAAATGGTTCTCTCAAAACAAAGAAAGGTTCTTCTTTGCCCCCATGGCTTACTTCATTATATACAGCTTTTCTCTGTTACTGAATAAATGAATTTGCTTTCAGAATGAAAGATGGAGAATATACTTGCTTAGCAAACAAACTGAGAAACATGAATGCAACTAAATGTGTAAACACTGTAGGAGACAAAATTGTAAGCTCGGTGGGATGGGGCTGCCATTGAAAAGAAGGTCTCCAGGCTGACTTCTCCAACCCCCAAAAGCATTTAGGGTCATCTTCATGTTGAGGGTTTATCCCTGGGCATTTCCATACCATTCTTTCACACATTTGGCTCCCAAATAATACAACAGCATTACAGTGTAATCTGATATATTATGGGGGATCATAAGAGGAATTGACATCCTGTTCTTCAGCATCCCCATACTCAAGTTTCCCTAGTGCTGGGCTGAAAGTGCAGTTGCGTATTGATATAAGGAGTTTCTTATTATTGTTATAGCAAAACACTGGGAGAATAAAATACATCTTTCATTGGATTAATGGGGTTTAAAGGGTGAGAAACCACTTTGGCTGAAAACTGGATGCAATGGGAAAGAGCTTTGAGGAACCCTAAATGGACAAATTTATTCCAATCTGGTCATCCTTTACTGGTGATATTAACAAGGGTTTTTGTTAATAATCCTAACAGATTATCTTCATTTGTACAAATATCATTCTAGACAGAAATATTGAACATTTATGCTTAAACTGTCTGAGTTTCTCTTTAAGATTGTGTTGTATAGTGTAGTGGTATGTGTAATGTTTTGAGTTTTGTTGTTGTTTTCTTTTCACTTCAGTATTTTTTCTGTTTCTGTCTTTTTGTGTTACAGGAATACTTCTGCTGTTGTTGTTATCCTCATCTATTGCTGGCTGACTTTCTTCATGAAGATTCTTCATTTTCTCCCTGAAAATACAATGTAATCATTTAAATTTGTCCCATTTTGAGTCATTATTATTCACTGATATCCAATATCCAAGCCAAAAGTTCTACCAATTGTTCTTTGACTCAAAGCATTCCTGAAAACCCAAAGGTTTCATGCACAAAGAGTGGCTCAGCCAAATGAAAGAGAAAACACCGGCACACAAACACACAATTCTTTCCATCTTGATTACCTTTTCTGCCCCCATTGTTAATTGCATAACAAAATTCCGTCTAGTTTCAGAGAAGCTAAACCATTTCTATGATGACCTCCTCATTTTTATGTCATAATGAATGGACCTAAATGGGAACATATACTGCAAGGTAAAGATTTTTCCTGAGTTGCTATTGCAATCATCCAAGATTGTGTGTGTGTGGGTGTGTGTGTGTGTGTGTGTGTGTGTGTGTGTGTTTCCCAGTTTAGCTTTCCACCCTAATGTAAGATCTGGGGAAATTTTCATCTTTCATTGCCAACCAGTCATACAGATAAGAACCAAATTCTGATAGCCCCACTTCACACCACGTGCCTTCTGTTAATAATGTTTATTAATGCTACAGCTAGTATTCCTAGGGTCCGGAACTCAATATCTGGGTGTTTCTGGTTCATAAACCTCTCTATGGGCTACGAATCCCCCAAAACAGCACAAGTGCTCAGGCACATGGCATATTCAGATTGCAGTAAGTAAAATCTCTGCCCTACAAATCATGCAGTCTTAAATGGCAAGACACAAGCAAAGAGTTGGGCAGCTTTGACACGGATTAAAATAAGATAAAACAAATAACTTCAAGTACTCTTTTCTTGGTTCACAGAAAGAATTTTGCATGTTTATTAAGCAGCTTATAAGAAATAGGCAATAACAAGAAAATTTACAAGCATAAGAAGCAGATGGCCTTTCTGCTCTGTCATCTGATGCCTTCAGTCTGGCTGGGAAAGAAACAGTGGAGCAATGGCAAATTAAGATGGAATACTGAAATACTGAATGTCCATTTGAGAGGGTAAGAGTCATGTAAGGCAGAAGATCTGGGGAGAAGGAACCTTATTTTGTCCAAGCCTATTCCAAAACAGATATAATGGTTTCCCAAGGCAAAGTAGGGCTTCCTTCAAAGTCACCAGAATCTAGCCAAAACCTTCACAAAACTTTGGGAGTGCTTCTATGTGTTAGACTGTTGCAGAAAGGTAGACCTCCTGCAACACCAAATCAGACATTAATTGGTCTTTGTTTTTTTGTGTATGTAAAATGTTAGTATGGGTGGGTTAGGATGTCTGACAAGTTTTAATAATAAAGGACAGTTTACCAGGAACTTTCTAATCAGGCTCTGTGGAGGTGAAGTATTGAATCTCATGTTACGCTTTGCTGCAGGATGACAGTGGTCCCCATCATGTTTGAAGAAATTGTATTTGCTGATGGTGAAGTGAAAGAACAACTTAGTCTTCTAGGGACTGGTAGTGTCTTATGGCCTCACCCACTACTGCCCTGCTGATATATCAAGAATTAAGACAAGCTTTATGCTACCACAGAAGGATGGTTGACAACCCTACAAATCATGAGAAGATTGCTGTTAGGCTCTTTAGTACTACTTAAACTGAAAGTGATGTTTTTCCAAGTGGGAGTCTCACAAAGTTCTCTTAACAAGAACAGGATGGGGTTACAAGAATTCCTGCATCTGAATTTCCCATTTGGAACCAATATATTCCCATGTACATCGGGGTGAGGCTTTCTGATTTGCTTTCTGACAGCTTTCCTGTGATCCAGCAAGCAGGTGGGTCTTTTCCATGATGACCAGGAAGCTTGCAGCTAGCTGTTTACGTAGCAATCTCCTGAATCTTTCCAAGAATCCAAGAATTGATACTTCCTATTAATGTTCATTCTTCCATTTAACCCAGATTTCACTTCCTTCTTTGTTCCATCTATACATTTCCACCCTGGTCCCAAGTTTCAAGTATTTCTTTCCAGTCTCTTGTTTTCTCTTTAGTCCATCATGTGCTGTATTAGAGAGCTTGGTTGCATCTTCCTTCCCCAGCCCTGTTTTAACCTTCTTAAAATTCATGAGTCTAACTAAGTGGCCCCACTTAATTAACCTGGGCTGATTTCATAAAGCTAAACAGAGCCAGATCTAGTTAGTACTCAGACAAGAGACTGCCAGGAAATTCCAGGGCTGTAGACTAGGCTTGGGAGTTCAGGAGACATCCTGGAAGAAGATGATAGTAACCACTTTCATGTAGTTGCCAAGAAAACTGAGTGGGCGTGTTCAGAATTGAGCTAGGCTAGACAGAGACTGGGAGACCACTAGGGAATCCTGTGTCAGTAAATAGATTAGGAAGACAAAAGGAGGAGGTGGAGGAGGAGGAGGAGGAGGAGGAGGAGGATGGTGGTGATGGTGGTGGTGGTGGTGGTAGTAGTGGTCAACAGGAACCAAACTTGACTTAGATGACTCTGCCTTTTTATAATTCATGAGCAATGAATTTCTCAAAATATGGAAGCTCCATCGTTTAAAAGGTTCTTCATGTACGATTACCACAGCTTCATAATAGATATTGGAATAAGCATAGCATCATATCCAAACCTAATGTTCCACCCTCAAATATGATTTGATCATTTTGTTGCTGTGATTATTTATGGTGGGGAAAATCATGCCCAAAAGTAGTACTAAGTAACATTGATTATTCAGTGTTCCCACTGAAATCAGTGGTCATTTGAAAAGTCTAGTGGAATTGTGCTAGCAATCTTCTTTTAAAATTGGGAAGCTAAGATATAATGTGCTAAATGATGTATGATGACCGGACATGAAGCAGCATTGCAGTCCAAGGATTTTCAGTCAAGCTTCTCTAATTTTGTATGACAGAGATAAATTTTGCTATTGTTCAGCTCTTCACCATGAAAGCATATTCTCCCTATAGGTAGGAACACTGTGCTCTTTGTCAAAATCATCCACCTTTGTTTGTTGGATGACTTCTACTATTCCATGTGACTCTGACACAGAAATTAAATTGGACGTTGTGTTAATTTTCTTGTGGAAAGAAAACATCCTTTTTGGAATTGCTTTTATAACAGTATAAATGTACACCAGGCTTCTACATTGGTCTTAGTGCTCAATCTTCTAATATCCATCAGTATGAATAATATCTTAGATGATCTTTTCCTGAAGCATCACCTAAATTTGAAATGAGTTAAGGTGTTTCTCTCAGACGGCAGGCTTCCTGGACCAGTACTTGGCAGTAAATTTCAGTCTCCCAACCTTTCTTTACTTCACGTGGCTGCTAGACTCAGCCTCAATTTCTGAAGCACACGATATGTGGTGGGTAGATCAGAATCTTTATTGCAAACTAGTCTGAAGCTACATTAAGCAGTTGATTGTCCTCTGTTGGTGTAACAGTACAATTCCCATTTTATGCCACCTGCAGTTTAAATATGTTATTTCTTCCTCTCACCTTTCCCATATTTTAACTGATGCTTTAACTGACTCTTTACCCGTCATGGCCTTGAAGCCAAGTGGCTTTAGGTTATTGACAAAACTGACATTTCTGCCCCAAGAATTGCTGACTCTCACCTTATCTCTCATAGCAGGTGAACAAATTTTAAGGAAAGCCACAAAGTCTAGTGGTGTACAAATAAGACAGAGACAAAGACAGATGTACATCTTAGATATTTAATTTCGAATAAAGAAACATTAGTATCAAATTTTACAAGCCCCCATTGCAGGTGAACTTTTTAATGCCCTACCTTTTCTTGTTGCTCATGAGAAGCTGCTTCAGGTTGGGTCTGTATATCAGTACGGGCCTGTTACCTTTCCCAGGCTCTGGAACAAGAAACCTCTAGTACATGCTGTTGTGTGCATAAGCAAGGAACCACTGACACCTGAGTCAATGACCTTATTGAGTAACACAGAGACCTGAAGGTATGAGTACCAGCAGAGTTGGGGGCACAGCTCTATGAAATGCCAAAGCAAAAGAATCAAGTGTAGAGTGCATTGCAGGTCCAACTCTATCTCCAGTTGGTGAGGCTGGAATGAGGTTGTGAAGAAACAATAGGCAAAACCCCAAGGAATGCAAAAGGCATATAGCTCAGTGGGGAAGAAGTGGGCAAGAGGAGTCAGTGAAAAAGGAGCAAGTAGGCACATTTGTTAGAACAAGGTAAGGGCAATATGGAGAGGGCCAAACTGACTCTTGGCCCAGCAGAGACTTGGTCTGAATGATGAAATACCATATAGCCACACTGCCATTCTAGGATTTTGGACAAAAATATTGCATTCCCCCCCCCCCCTTCAGTGTTGGACACTTCAAGCTCTGCCCAATCTAGGGAGACTGCAATTCTTTCCATTAGCAGATTTGCAGAATTTATGTCAGCAAAAAGCACAGTTACTATACTGGAGATCAAAGCAAAGGCAACCTCTTACAGCTACGTCTCAAGAGGCAGGGAGAAGGCAACCAAAATCAGGGGGTCTTAGCTCCTGGTTTCATATTCATCACATCTCTGGAGATGGAGCAATCCTGGGATCCATTTCTCTGGTGTTCAGAGATCTACCATGTCACACAACCCTTTGAACAGGATGCTGGAAACTCCACCCAGGTTTTCAAACAGCCAGAAACAGCTTTGAAGATGAGAGAAAGCTAACCACGTGTGGAAAGCATTCATGGTTATTTTCCTTGAGGTGTTGTGTTTCAAGAACAATATGAAAGGATTTGGAAGCGGGTAGAAAAAAACAGCTACTTCTGTTATGAAGCCATCGATTATGAGTCATACACTTAAAGGAAAGAAAAACAGATACTTATTCTAAGACAAGGAACGTTTTCAAGTAAATATAGAGGCACTGGAAAAGGAAAATCGGGGCTACTTGTTATAGCATTTGGATAATGATTTAGAAGGCAACTGGAACTGCAGCTCCTTCAGATTTACTAGAGATAAACCCAGTAGATTATGTGTACAAAGTATGTGTGAACCCAGCCATAGAGGTTTATTGAACAAATAATGTTTAAAACCAGCAGTGGTCAACCTGTTTTCATGCAGCTATGACAAATTCAAACTTTGCAAAAGGAACTGTTGTAAATTGAAGTAGGAAGCATGGAAGAGGAGGAAGAGGAGGAAGGAAAAAACCCAACAGTGGTGTAGATTGCAGATTCCAAGCAATGTGGATCTTATAGCATATCCCATGCAGCACTGTTCATATGCTCTTCTACTCTTCCATGAATGGTGTCTGTAACAGTGATGTGCATTGCTTCCCTCAAGTCAGGACCAGAACTGATATTTTAGCAGTGCAGCAGAGAATGGATAAAGCTAGGAAGAAGACAAAATCAAACTTGATGAAATAAAAGATTCAGTGATACAATTATTAAAAATGATTAAAAAATAAATATATGGAATAAGGAAGGCATGGAACCATTCAGCTGGACTCTCGCTTCTCTGCACCATGGTGTCATTACCACCAACTGCCCTGTGCAAAAGTTTGCTTTAAAATATGTATTGCAACTTTACAGGTGAAACTCGAAAAATTAGAATATCGTGCAAATGTTCATTTATGTCAATATGACAACTCAAAAGGTGAAACCAATGTTTGAGATAGACGCATTGCATGCAAAGCGAGATATGTCAAGCCTTACTTTGGTATAATTGTGATGATTATGGCATACAGCTTATGAAAACCCCAAATTCACAATCTCAGAAAATTAGAATATTACATGACATCAATAACACAAGGATTGGAAATAGAACAATATCGGACCTCTGCAAAGTATAAGCACGCATGTGTACTCAGTACTTGGTTTGGGCCCCTTTTGCAGCAATGACTGCCGCAATGCGGCGTGGCATGGATGCTATCAGCCTGTGGCACTGCTGAGGTGTTATGCAAGACCAGGATGCTTCAATAGCGGCCTTCAGCTCTGCTGCATTGTTCGGTCTCATGTCCCTCATCTTTGTCTTGGCAATGCCCCATAGATTCTCTATGGGGTTCAGGTCAGGCGAGTTTGCTGGCCAATCAAGCACAGTAATCCCATGGTCATTGAACCAGCTTTTGGTACTTTTGGCAGTGTGGGCAGGTGCCAAGTCCTGCTGGAAAATGAAGTCAGCATCCCCATAAAGCTCATCTGCGGAAGGAAGCATGAAGTGCTCCAAAATCTCCTGGTAGATGGCTGCGTTGACCCTGGACTTAATGAAGCACAGTGGACCAACACCGGCAGATGACATGGCTCCCCAAATCAACACAGACTGTGGAAACTTCACACTGGACTTCAAGCATCGTGCATTGTGTGCCCCTCCATTCTTCCTCCAGACTCTGGGTCCTTGGTTCCCAAATGAGATGCAAAAGTTGCTCTCATCAGAAAAGAGGACTTTGGACCACTGGGCAACAGACCAGTTCTTTTTTTCTGCAGCCCAGGTAAGACGCTTCTGATGTTGTTTGTTGTTCAGGAGCGGCTTGACAAGAGGAATACGACATTTGAAGCCCATGTCCAGGATCCGTCTGTGTGTGGTGGCTCTTGATGCACTAACTCCAGCCTCAGTCCACTCCTTGTGAAAGTCCCCAACACTTTTGAATGGCCTTTTCCTGATAATCCTCTCCAGGCTGCGGTCATCCCTGCTGCTTGTGCACCTTTTTCTACCACACACTTCCCTTCCACATAACCTTCTATTGATGTGCTTTGATACAGCACTTTGGGAACATCCAACTTCTTTTGCAATGACCTTTTGGGGCTTTCCCTCCTTATGGAGGGTGTCAGTGATGGTTTTCTGCACAACTGTCAGGTCAGGAGTCTTTCCCATGCTTGTGATTCCTACTGAACCAGCCTGAGAGACCATTGAAAGGCTCAGGAACCCTTTGCAGGTGTTATGGATTCATTAGCTGATTAGAGTGGGACACTCTGAGCCTAGAATATTGAACTTTTTCACACTCTTCTAATTTTCTGAGATTATGAATTTGGGGTTTTCATAAGCTGTACGCCATAATCATCACAATTATACCAAAGTAAGGCTTGACGTATCTCGCTTTGCATGTAATGCGTCTATCTCATATATTGGTTTCACTTTTTGAGTTGCCATACTGACATAAATAAACATTTGCATGATATTCTAATTTTTCGAGTTTCACCTGTATATAATGTTGGTGTTGTCATTGGTAAGTAACTTGGGTGGATTGTTGGGTTATAAATAATTGTGAAGAAGAAGAAGTAGAGTGGAATCCTTGGGGTTCTCTGAGCTTGGTTGTTTTCTTGCAAACGTTTCGTTACCTGGCTAGGTAACATCTTCAGTGCTAGAAGGGAGTGGAGTTTGGTCTCTGTTTATATGCAGTGGCTTGCCCTTCCAGTGTTGGTGGGTATGTGTTGTTGTTGTTTTTTTCCTGGTAGTTCCTTGATTAAGGCATTGTTTACTGCTTGATTGTATGTCTGGTGGTAACCTTGGTGTTAATCTCTGCTTATCTGGGTGATGATTGTTGGTGAGGAGATGTTCTGGTCTTTTTGTTTCCTTTCTATTGTCTCTTTTGAATAGAGTGTAGATGCTGTTTATCTCTATGTTCCTGTTGATGGCTGCCTTGTCAGGAGGAGGAGGAAGAGGAGGAGGAGGCGGACTCTGCAAATCACGTCTGTCTATTGTTGCCAAGAAAACTGCATAAATGACTTCATGAAGACATCGGGAGTGAGCTTGACTAAAGGAGAATTTATTCATTTATTCATTTATTGATCAATTGAGTTTACATCCCCTTGCAAGCTCACAACTCTCAGTAGTTTATAAGTTTATAAAATTAATAAATTAATAAGACATCCATGTTACGATTAAAACAAAAATTAACTAAATAATAAAATTAATAGCTGCATACAGGATAGCAATAAGAAGTAAACATGAGGGAGGCCATTCCACAGCAGCAGTTCTTCCTGGAAGAGTGGGATTTCTCCCTCAGTGCCCTAGTAGGTCAAGCAGATATAGGCTGGGGAAGGCAGTCCTGCAGGTACCCAGGAGCTAAGCCATTAGAGTCTTCATAGGCTAAGACCAGCATTTTAAATGGTTCCTGGAACTGAATCAGTAACCAGTGCAGGGCATGCAGATTTGCTGTTAGGTGCTCCCCACTTCAGAAGCCCATTAACACATGACCTGCTATTTATTGGACCAATTAAAATTTCTGAGCAGTCTTTAAAGACAGCCTCATGTAAAGTGCATTGCAGAAGTCTGAGCGTGAGTTACTGTAGCCAGGTCCTTCTGCATCATGTAAGGCCCCAGTTGGTTCACCAGCTGAAGCTGGGCAAAGACCTCTCTAGCCACAGCTCCTTCAAGCAGGAGCTGTGAGTCTGGAAGGACTCCCGAATCTCAAAGACACCTTAAATTATATTTTAATTAGTTGCATGCAGTTAATGAAATTAGTAGCTGTGTGATTATTCCCTTTGTCAGTGGCAAGGTTTGCAGTGGCTTTGGATATGGCTTTAGGTGAAAACTGTGCAGCCTCCAGTTTTGCATTCCTATCAATAGAAACACTGCTGGATTTGTCCATGTTGTGTTTCCCCACCTCAGGCGCTGAAGGAAAGTTCAGCTCCTTTATATGTGCCATCAAAGCATGTTAACATGGAGAGGTGGGGAACTCAACTCAGCTTGTAGTTTTCTTCTCTGTGATGATCATCACATCTAATTCTACCTTAAGGTTACAATTCCATATGTACTTACTGGGTAATAATCTCACTGAATTCAGTTAAAACTTATTTCAGAAGACAGACATGGGGTTTGGAATTTGAGGATGGTGAGGTTTTGCCTTTCCATGCTTACAAATTCTTTTAGTTCTCCACTGTAAAATGGATCTACTTTGAAAAAAAGTATTGTTCCAGAAAAAGTTCAAAAAGTCACAATATTGTATCTAATTCCCAACAGATAAAATGCAAGAACAAATAGATCAAGCTAGTTCTAAATACAGCTTATACTTTTCTGACTGCATCACACTGGCCTCTCTGCAGGGCCTCAAGGGAATGTGTCTGGAGCAGAAGAACCCTTAAAACAGGAAAAGCCATAAACTGTCATTGTGTATTATAGCAGCAAACATAAAAGCCAGTGCAGAATAATGATAAGTCTAGAGATGGTTAAAGAAATACCATATTCCTATACATCAAATTATTCCCGGAGATAGGAATAAAGGAAGATATATTTAACCCCAAAAGATGGATCAGCAGTATATTTTTAATGTACCTTGCATCTATAAGTCATCTCTCTCTCTCTCTCTCTCTCTCCCCCTTTCTGTAGCAAAAGTGGAAGGTAAACTATCTCAAAATTCATTTGGATGTGGAAAAGAGGATAATAAAATGTGCCTGTGGTCCCTAACTTTCAAATGTTTCTGTTTCTGTTCTGTATACATTCATTCATCTGATTTCCACATCCATCCATGATTTGCTTTAAAATAATCAACATGAAAATGCATGAATACCCATTTTCTCATCGAAACCATTTATAAACATTTCCTTTCAAAGTTCAGACGTACAAGGGCATTTTATCTTAAGATATGCAATCTTAGCACATTTTGCTATCTTATCATCTTGAGATGAGAAGGACATCCAAGTATTTGGAGATACACCCAAAGAGTAATTTTGTTCTGACCACCTATGAGTTGGTTCACTTCCAAATAAGGACTGAATGAAATGTTAAGGCATCCTTGCAATACTTTGCTTTAGGAAATAACATCCTAATATGTGCATGCATGTTCAAACACATATATAATATACCTTAATCTTAGGATATAATGAGTGCTTTCATGGCATCAGGAAGAATTTTTCCAACAGGAACATTTATATCTGATCTATTTGCATCATTAATAACCAGCAAAATTCCCTTTATAGTTCAACAGATTTTGCATTAAGGAAAGAAGTAGCAAGACTTGGCTAAAAAAAATATTGGCTTCACAGAGATGGGTCTAGCTTCTCTACCATATCGTCCCAACACTTGGGGCGCAGATGTTATTGTTGCTTGTTTTATGTACTAAGCATATGACATGCTTAGTACATAAAGATAACTTAATCATGAGATGCAGACTAGGAGTTTATTTTAAGATGGACACATGATTAAATTCATTTATGCAACTTTTTTGTTTGTATGCAGTGTTTGTAACCTGGACTCTGGGAACTGTACAGTGGAGTAATAATATGAAGAACATTGTTTTTAAAAAATTCCTGAATTAAAACCATATTACAGAAGAAAGAAAATGACATCCCAAGATGGATGCCATGAAATTATCAGCTGAGGTGGAAAATGCAGTAGAACAGAGTAGCTCTAACTGCATTACAGAATTCTGTGAGTCCCTCCCATCTCTGTTCCACCATGCTTTCAGCCTCAGCTGATTGTTAAGATAGTTAAACCACATGAGCAGACCTCTTCTTAATCCACAGGATCTATTTTCCCTTCATCCCCTTTGCGGTCCTTGAATCCTTCCCCAAGATAGGTCTAAATTGAGCCAAGGCTCCTCCTCTGGTCTAGGATAATAAAAAAACCTTTAATATGGAATAGGCATCCATTTAGATCTGTCTGCTGATGAATCGGTTCAGGAGCAGAACAGTTTACAGTTCTGAACAAAGAACAGAGGCCAAATCAGTGTTGAACCAAGGTAACAAAGACAGTTAAACATGAAAATATGCAGCTTTGGTAGGAAACACCATTTGACATTGGTCCTCGAGAAAAGGTTGTCTAACATAGTTCATACACTATTGAATGTCAGGTTCAAGGTTTCTGTTCAAAGGAACCAGGATAAGAGAGAAGGTGTATACATGAGAGTGTGTGTATGTGTGTGTGTGTGTGTGAGAGAGAGAGAGAGAGAAAGAGCGAGCAAGCAGATATGCAGATGAAAGATGAGAGATGAGACAGAATCAGGCAGAGCTAAAGTAGACTGATATTCAGGCAAAAATCTGCTGCTTGCTTGAAGACATTATGCTAATGTAGGATGATAATCTTCTCTTAGGTGCTTCAGTAGTATAAGTCACCATGAAGGAAAAATCAGGTAGGCTAAGAGGTTTAAGAACCAGTTGGCTGGATTTTTGTACTAATTTTCAGAAGAATGTGTTCCAAAACAGGGACACAGCATGTTTAGAAGCCACCTACCTGATATCTGCTGAGGAAGCAGCACCTCTGTAATAAACCAAAGTGATGCTAATTTACCCATCAGTGGTTGTGACAGAATTGGTGTAACTCTTCCTGGCTATTACCGATGAAGGCTTTAATTTAGAGGCTACATTCATTACTCCCCCAAGTCCTCAACCTAATGACTTCTTCCCATTATGACAATATAGCAGTATGAAATTTCACCATTTGCAATCCCTCTTTCAGCTGTTTTCTCTGAAAGGAGAACAAAGCTCCAGCCACACTTGAAGGCATTTTTCAGGGAAATGACAGGATCATTAGGGAAGTGTTGGGAATCAACACCTTCTGGAGATTTCCTTTGGTTAACGCTGCTTTTAAAGTTGAAAAGCAAAGGGGGTCTGGGTTAGGAGCCAACCCATTTGTTTTGCCCATAATTCATTTCATAGTAAACTAGCCCTATTCACTAGTCCATGAACATCACATACATTACAGCCTCATTTGGTGCTGCAGTACATCAATTTGACACCTCCTCTCGGGGGAAAAGGTCTATGTGCTCTCCAAATGGCTTTTCAAATGAAAAATATGTGTGGTATCTGGGGATACACAGGTTCAGTGCTTTGATTAGGTCACCAGTGAAAATGAGTTTCCATGGTCTCATCCTGTACACCTTTGGGCTCTTGAGAAAAAGGAATGTTATTCAGCAGGACACAGCTCGATTTTTGTTTAATGGGTCTAGCAAGCTGTGTTGACATTCCCTGTAAGTGCAAGCTGGTGCTGTCTAGAATAAGGAGTAGAAACTGGTGGTCCAAGGGCTTCAACTGAAGCTCCCAGTGTAGTCCCTGAAGGAAAGTCTGGTCAATATGTAAGCAAGACTACAGATGCTCATCAAGCATCTCGTACAGCCTTCGACCTAACAAATGGTTCAAAAATATATCAGAATAAGTATTAAAAAAATTATACTTAAATACAGTCCCTCAACACACAGAAGAGATGCTAAGGAGCTTCGGTTTCCAGAAGAAGAAGAAGAAGAAGAAGAAGAAGAAGAAGAAGAAGAAGAAGAAGAAGAAGAAGAAGAAGAAGAAGAAGAAGAAGAAGAAGAAGAAGAAGAAGATCCCAAAATAACCCATGGAGGACTGGCTATGCAAAGTAGTCAGAATACTGAGGAGCAGAAAAGAGGTAAAGATAGATTGCAGCATCTTGGGAAAGGGGTGAATGGAGATGAATGGAGATAGAGTCTGAGTAAGCGTATTGCAGCATTGTTGAAAAAAGAATAAGTGCTCTTTGATTGCAGGTGAGCCACAGCCTACAATAGGCCCATGCTAATCATCTGATGAGAAGGTTTGCCCCTGTGGATGTGCCTCCCAAAATCATGAAACAGTTGGCAACAGGCCAAGTGAAGTGGAAGTGTCTTCTTGGCATGTACACATATGGTTAGAAGATCGCAGGGTTTCAGTGAACTGCTTCAAGGAACAATCTGAGGGATACGGTGTTGTTCGATTTGCACAGAGCTGGTCTATATTAGTTAAACTGCAGAAAAACGGGGGAACTGAATCCAGTCCTACAGAAAATACCCATCTTGGAATGGGTAGACAAACTTTAAAAATGGATTAGATCAAAGTCCGTTAGCCTCTGTTTCCAATACTGACAGACAATTTTTTGTACAAAGAAGTTAATCATAGGTTTATTTTAAGACCTTTCCTTTTCGGTTATCCCCAGGTTCTGGTATTCAGAAATAAGTTCTCATATATGTTTGGAATATTGACTTTTATTATAAGATTTTGGAATTATATATAAAAAATAAGTAACTTCTCATGGGAAACAGACTTATTTTGGTTATCCTGGTAATTGCAACCCATAACAAAAGATAAGTGATGATTCTAGAAACTGGATACTAGAAGGGTCTAAAGATTTTAAGCAGAAGAAAAAAAAATGCAAAGCCTGATGTCAGTTAATACTGGGACTTACAGAATGGTACAAAACATTATAGCATTGGAAATATTAAAGGAGAACTTTGAAGAATGGAGCCAGAAGTTAGTAACTACAATAACAACACTGTCAGTAATGATGTCTGTTCTATGGATAGACTATGTCTGAAAGATGCTAATGAAGGAATGACAGATGTGGAACAAATAGAGAAAGCACAGAATGTGGAACTACAAATGATAGGCCAAGAAAATGATTTGGGAAAGGACGCTGTACTGGATATACAAAAGAAACTGGTTGAAGTTTTAAAAATTGCAAGGGAAATACAAATGATAAATCAAGAGAATGACCTGGAAAATGTTTTCTTATTGGATCTACAAAAGAGGCTTGTTAAAGCCTTGAAGAACTCTGTGTGATGGGATAAAGTATTGAAGAGAAATCAGATCCTCTGACAATATTTGATTGTATTAAAAATTAAGACTGTTAGAAGTAAAAGGAAGGAATATAATATAATATATGTATGTATGGTTTATTTGATTAAGGTTAGAATAAGACCTTTTTTTTTTTTTTTTTGCAATGTTCTGGAAACCCTTTACAGACTTTTGCTGACACCAGGATTAAAAAGTTGATATTTTATAGATGTGCTTATCGATAACAGATGGGATATGGGATGAAGAGATATCTGTTTAACCTTAGAGGGGGTGAAGAATTACTAAATTTGTTTATATTTATTGTGATGAAGGTTAGAAGTCACTTCATATATTGCTTTTCTTTTTCTTCTTCTTCTCTTTTCTTGCACTTTTTCTTCTTTCTTTCCATTCTCTTCTCTTTCTCTAAGTTTAGTTTGTATTAGTTTTTACTATTGTAATTAAAATTCTTAATAAAATTATATTTTTAAAGAAATATAGGTCCATGACAGAATTGAGTCAAAATCTCCATTATTAAATAATGCTGGATTACATCTTCAAGAACCAATATTTATACATGGAAAATTGAATGAGTTGAAACATACTGCTGAATAACCATATGAGGAACATTACTGGAGAAGAATGGCATTGTTCCAATCTAGCCTTCAAAGAAGTACTAACAGTGTACCAGATTAAGAAATGATTGAGAGGAGGGGAAAATAAGAATGAAACACTGAGATGCCCTGCAAAGTCAATTGATTTAGTTTATAACTGAAAACAATACTTCAATAATGTATTCTAATATATCATAGCATTAGGATTAATCTACACTTATGGCTGCATTCACATGGCTCACTTGACCGGGGCAGGTAAAAAATGAGCAGATACAACTGGACAACATGTTCAGCTTGGTTAGCATTCACCGTGGTTACTTTTTTTGATGGTTTTGTCCAAACCTTGCCCACCTGGTTATAGTTCACGCTGTTGTGCAGCGCCCAAAATGGGTTCATACAGTAGGCAAGTTAAATGTGTTCTCCTTAGCATGTTACTTCCACTATTGATCTATAACTTTCCAGTCCTTAAATCAGATGGATTCATTCTATATTCCACCTTTCTTCTTTTTTTAAAAAAACAGTTTTTATTAAAAGATTTTACATATATAATAAGAAATACATTCTGTTGGAAGAAAGGTTTATCTTACCAGGTTTGTTTCTGAGCTGGGAGTAAAGACACTGACGAATTGCATGAAGTTAGGATGTTTATTCTTCACCCAAGAGCAGAAACAACGACAGCATGCAGTTAGGTGGGTGGCCGCGCTGGACCCCCTTCATGCAGTACATTATATACCTTTCGTTACATTCACATCTACGTTAAGATGTCATGACCTTTCTGATCCAATCAAAGCCAGTTACCTTGATCCATACTCCTCCCCTTACCCAGGACCCCTTTCTCTAGTGCTGATTAAAGTTCTTCTTTTCTGTATGTGAACTAATTTCTATCACCTTGAGTGTTAACAGCCATATGTAAACTATCCTTTATCACTCTGATTGTCTGCCAGGCGCTGTCCTGATTTACATCCCTAAAAAACAAGGTCAGGACCGCTTATCTTTCTTTGTGAGGGGTCATCTGAACAGGAAAGACTATCAGGTCAAAATAGTTTATCTGCTTACATGAATTGTCTTCCAGTCAGGAAAAAGACAAACCATGAGAGCAATTAACGCATCCTTGAGATATTTAGAAGTGTTGAGGGTCACATCCTCAAGAATGCAACCTTTTGATAATCTAAAGTGAGGCCAATCACTATGAGGTCAACCATACATACAGGAAAGGGAATATTGGCATATTTCTGGGCCTGCTTTTACTTCAGGTTTTACAAGCAGGTAAAAATAAATGTCTAAATGTCTAAAAATGTCTACATGTCTAAATATCTAAAAATGTCTACATGTCCCAACCTTCTAACAATTCAAAGAAAAATATATAGAGAAAGAGAAAGAGAAAGAGAAAGAGAAAGGGAAAGGGAAAGGGAAAGGGAAAGGGAAGGGAAGGGAAGGAAAGGAAAGGAAAGGAAAGGAAAGGAAAGGAAAGGAAAGGAAAGGAAAGGAAAGGAAAGGAAAGGAAAGGAAAGGAAAGGAAAGGAAAGGAAAGGAAAGGAAAGGAAAATAGAGACAAAGAGAAAAGGAGATAGAAAAAAGAAAGAAAATAAAACAACATAAAACATGAAAAGAAATATAAAGAAGTGGTTTCTGATCTTCCTATCAGCAGTTATACATATAATTATAATCAAACCTCTCTCTCTCTAAGATTAGATCATAATTCCCTTCTTTCTATAACCTATTCTTTCTAATCATCAAAACCATAAGTCACTAAATCATTTTCTTTCTTATATAAAAAGTCCATAAGGGGTTTCCAGTCATTGATGAATGTCAATAATGACCTTTCACTAATCAAACAAGTCTGGCCATCTCAGCAAGTTCTGTCATTTTCACCAACCATTCCTCCATGGTGGGCAGTATCAAATCTTTCCATCTCATTCCACCTTTCTTCTGAACACAGGTGCCTTCTTTTGTCCCTTCCACATCAATGTAACAGATGAGATTTCCTGTCTCATACAACAATATTGTTGCAAGTGCCACTGTTTAAGTTATAATAATCAGGAAGGCAATTCCTTCTGCTGTTTTGTTTTTCTTAAATGTTACTTATTTGATATTTTCTGTTTTCCTTCATATATTAATTGTTATCAGTACCTTCTTCACTTAAAGCTTGCCTTGTCTTCACTTAACCTTCTCATCAGCAACTAGAGAAACCCACCTGATCCCAGAAAAGCTAAGCAAAATTGGATCTGATTAGTGCTTAGACGGAGGACCACCACAAGAACCCAGAGTTATACATTAATGAGGAGTTCAGAAAACAGCCTGACTGAAAGCTACGGCAAATCTCTTCTACACTCTTGCCCAATAAACTGCAGGGATGTGTCCATGAAGCCACCAGACATTGAGAGCACTTCAAGGGAGATTTTTATCCTTCATTTAGCTACCAGCATTGCCTTGTTCTTCAAGTGTTCTTTCTTGAGATGTTTAAATTCAACACGGAACAATCTTCTACTTAAGTGACATTCTCTATGGTCTTTCCACACTAAAATAGCCTTTCTGATATCCAAGTCTCTTTGACTATTCAAGTGACTTATTAAGGCATATCTATTAAGGCTAATTATCCATCCATCCATCCATCTCTTATCTACCTGCCTATCTACCATATAAAAATCCAAAACAATAGTATTGCTGTGATATATGAAACGTCAGCCACAGGAAAATAAATTACTTTGCCCTTCCAAAAAAAAAAAAAAACACTACATGGATCAGCTACATTGACAATGAAAGACTCTTGCCTAAATGTCAATTATTAGATATCACCCAAGATATGAATAGCTCTTTCACACTTTAATTGATATCTCATTAATTTGATAGAGCAGTGATATTTAATTGATAAATAAAATGCCCCTCTCCAGTTTGAGTTAACACCAGGAAATGCATTGATTTGAATATGTAATGTGCAGCTAATTACACAAAGAGCTAGATGTACCTTTTAAGATAATTAGACTTCAATGGATGCTTTATTTACAGGCTGGGGTACTTAAGATGCAACAAATGGTTTATTAAATATAAATGGTCCACTTTGCTGAAGGCCCTCACAGAGGCACTTAGTGTGGTGTCTTTGCAGCAAACTTGGGAAGAAATTCACATTTTCTTAAGTCTTTAAATGTTAAAGGCAGGGTAGACACTAATAAGAGACCCATTAATATTGTAACTAACACATCTTAACATTGCTTGCATCCTATCTTCCTTCCCATATTTTGTGTTCAGCCATAAACCAAAATCCTTCCTTCTTCCATCTTACTTTTACTGCACCTGAAGCCCTGAAATCTCAGCTGTCTTGAAAGAATAACCTTTTTTTTTTCTTTTTACCATTAGGTATCATCTGCATCAATAAGCTCTTCATAAAACACGCATGTTTTCTCCCTCTTTTTTTCAAAGCCTTCCTCAATTCTCAAATGTTTCAATCTTATCTTTGGAATAACTACTAACCAAAGCAAAGTTAAATGTCAGCCTCTGTATTTGGTCACATTCACCCCATATTCCTTTTTTTTTTTTTTTTGCTTCCTGGGGTCTTTTCCTGGGGAAAGGGCATGGGCATTGCAAGTAAAAACTTCCAAGCTCAATGTACCATCAATTTCCAGAGATATTAGATAGCCACTGCCAGTCACTGTCAAGTAGTTTTCCCTAGCCTCACACCCTCCAAAAGCCCTGAACTCCACACTCCATCAACCTGAGCCAGCACAGCAATCCCAAGTCCAGTGGGCCAATGATATGATGCCTCAATATAAGTCGATCTAACCTACCTTGTGGATTGCTTCTACTTTCTTAGTGACGGGACAGAATTAATGTTATTTATAGATGATGACTCTTACTTGCTGTTCCTTAGGAACTCATCGAATGGGAATCATCAATCCAGCTCTGCAAGTTACATTAGCTCAGAACATCTTATACAAGAGAACCTGATAACCTTTCAATTTATGTAGGTCTTTCCCTTCCATCTAACACTATCCCAGTGTTTCCCCAACATTATTTTCACCTCTTCCAGCTAGAATCACAGGGATTTTTTATCTAGATGATGACACAGAGGCATTCCCATATTCATAGGGATGTGTGAAATCCTATTAAAACTTGTTTTGGCTTTCCACCAAATTTTGGCAGGTGAGAACCCACCCAATCCCCTTCCAACATACAATTTACATGTTTGTGTTTGTGCAACTGAACAGGGAGGGAATTGCTCTGACACATTGTAAAAGAGGACCGTTAATTTTTTTGCAAAGCCATATGGGAGAAAAGATAGGCAGTTGTGTATTGTCCCAAAAAAGAGAAAGTGCATTGTGAGATTGGGAGGAAGCATATGCTGATCTATATCCATGCGGATGTTGGAAAGATATTCCAGTGAATTGTCCCTTTGAAGTGTCTCTACAACAGGGCATGCTCACCCCCTCTTCTAACAAGTAGCCATAGCACTTTGCTACACTCTTCAAAAGTAGATGTTGCAAATGAAAAAAAAAATGCACATTTTTCAAAGCCAAGTGACTGATCAAGATAGATTGGCCTCACTTTGAATTGTGGTCAATCTGCCTCAAAGCCTAAAAGTACTTTGTGAAGGCAGTTCATTGTGCCTCCATCAAACAAGCTTAATATGTATAGAAGCAAGTTTAAAAATAATTACTGCAATACAAATAGCTTTTAATAGGAATGAAGACTGTGGCTTAGGAATATGGAGTTAATACAAAATCCAGCCTATGTCAAAATTGCAAGGATTGATGCAATATTCATTTCCACAAATGATACGTCAAACTTTAAAAACAGAATTGAAAAATCCACAGTTATCATAAACAGCAATTTCTGATATGTAAGCATTTATATACAAGTCTATTTTATATTCTTAATGCAGCAGTCCTAGGACAATACTCTGGAAAAACATCTTCTATTATAAATGTTTAAAGATAAATCCTAGATAAGCTTTGTAAAGGACTTTTTTGGGATGCATAGTTCCAAAATAATTCTTTCGAATGACTGTTTAAGGAAAAATGATGGATGCCAGCAGAATTTTGTGTTGCCATTCATCCATATCAAGATGGTTTTCATGTTGACGGCTTGATCCATTTTGGTAAGAAAAAAAATCCAGGGTGACCAAGGCTGATCCACGGGCATGTTCAGTCTCTCCTTTCCATAGGCTACCTGTGGATGGACAATTTCAAGGCCTCCGTTCAAACATTTTATAATACTTATTTACCTTTAAACTGGACTTGGAGTAGACAGTCCTTCAAACCAAGTTTGTCCTCTTAAACTACAACACATAAGTCCTCTAAGTATGAGTCATTTCCATGTGGCTGGTTCCCAGCTTACTTTGGTGATTAAATGGGTGAATCCCCATTAGGAAGAACCATCTGGATCAGAAAACCAGAATGTTTAATTACTTCCAAGGTGGTACGGAGCTAATATGGAAAGAAACATTGATTGCTTACCGAAGAAGATTCTTCTGAGAGCAGGAGAAGCCCTGATCCTTGGAGAAGCAGAATATGGGAAAGGTTATAATTAAATGGAACAAACAACTACGTGAAATTTTTACTTCTTTTCAGCTTATATTTTATATGCAGGAAACAGCTGAGTCTATGCATTACACATTACATATTGTAAAGCAGTAATCATTCTAATAGGTGGGTGCTGAGTTTGATTACAAGTTTAGTGTGTGTAGAATAAATGGACTAGTCAAAAGCTAAAAGCAAGGCAAGATACTTAGAATATATCAGATTTAATCAGGCAAATGTATCCCTCCAGGCTACTTTTGCCTGACCTAAGCTTTCCATGGGGAAGCGGGAGTTCAAAATAGTATTTCTGCAATGTAATTTCAGGTGCCATGAAGTCACATTAGGAAAAAAGCTTGGAAGATATTTCTCATACTGAGATTTGCGTGGCTAGTAAAGTTAACACCTTGCAAGCTGACTGCCTTGAATGTGATTTCCAAATGCCCAAAGGCTTTTAGTTCCATACCAGCTGAATGACCTCCTTCAAGCTGGCTCAAATTGAGCTGTAACTAAGAGAGATGGGACACAGGCAGGTGGAAATGTTGCATTTTTTTTTTTTAACGCTCACTCAGAACCATTCTGTTATGATAATTCCACTTGTTCCTGATGGAAAACTACACTGTAAGAATTCCTCTGGGGAAGCCATTTATGTAGGATTCCTCCTCTCTATTAGATAAAAGTTATTCCTGGGATACAGCTACAATTGATTCAAGCCTGTACAGTAAGTACCCTTATGACTGTTCTAGGAGGGAAGCTACCTATGCTAATAGTAGTCGTATTTTTAAGTAGTGCATGCTTACATACACCTAAGCACAATCCAATAGCAACAATGCAATTCTTAGTGCAATATAAACACAAAAGTATTGTATAACAAGCAAAGATTAGTGTCACCTAACAACAGCTCTACCATAGATTAAGCAAGATTATTCTTATAACCTCATTAACCTGTTGGGGCCAGCTGATATTTATAATGCTACCTTGAATGTAGAGTATTTTGGTGAAACAGCAATAAAGCTAAAGACATTATGGGCTACTAGAACACTGTCCATCATTATGAGAAAAGGGAAAGGATACAGGTATGTGTGTGGGGAGGAGAAGGGAGATTTATGTACCATCAGATGCCTGGAGATATATTTGTATACACACACACACACATACCAGGACCCCTTAAATTTCTGTATCAATTTAGGATCTTCAGATGCTTTGATCTGCTTTGAAGATAGGACTACTGTTGTAGCTAATGCCATATCCTGGTGACCAAAATGCCCTGGATAAGGGCATTTTTGGCTGACCACACCTCTCTTTGCTTAACCATGGCCATTTAAGTTGAAAGACATGACATCTGGAATAGAAGGCAGGTTCACTGGAAAGTGAGACCCAGATTGAATAAATCACCTTTTCTCACCTTAGGCAATGGCAGCAACTGAGAACAAAACTTTCCCCTTAATTGGGTACTTGTGATATTCTAATCAGAGCCCACTTTGAATTCAGGTCCCCCACTGCAATCAAGCTGGTGAGCACAGGAACATACTTTCCAGTCTAAGATGTGCTGGAACTACACAGTCTAAACCGAATCTTCAATCTCCTACTCCCAGTCAGTGGGACTCAGTTCTTACCACATCAGCTGGTGAGGGGAGGCATTGGTCTGTCTGGAACTGTAGGAATCTCATCAGGATCCAAAAGTGAGAGACTCACCCTGCTCAATGGGTTCAGGCTTCTGTAGGCACTTGTGCTTCAGACCCTTTGCTGCAGAAATCCCAGGGACCTCTCTAGATACAGTATAAATACTAAGACACTTGCCTTCTGACCTTTTTGGACTGACCTTTGTACTTCTTTGGCCATCCTAACACCAGCAGCAGATCAAGTTCTACCCGGAGTTTTTACTGTCTCTTCCTGTTCAGCTTTCCACTGTAGTTCTGCCAACTATTCTGCTCTGAATTTCAGTAGCTTCTTCACATGTAGGCTTTGTCAGAGTTACTAGTGAGCCAAGATTGGGAATTATAGTTTCCACTGGAGATCAAATCCCTTTTCTTTTCTGTAAAGCACATATACTATCCTTCCACATATTTATGTATATTCATGCCATGGTTGATTCCAGTGCATGTAAGGTTTACCCTGTGTGTCTCAGAGAAACCCTCATGACATGTGTGTTCAGCAAAGAAGTTTACTCAAGCATAACATAAGTAAGTACAGACAAAGCCAGGGTTGGCTTGGCATATCTTACAATCTATTTTATAGCTTCCCTGTTCCCGCGCTTTACCCCGTTGCTTAGTTACAGATTATCCGCAGTAATCCCCTCTTGCCCAAATGGCAGATTCAGTCTGGTGCTTTTGTCTTTCTGATTGCCATCTATGGGTTGTGCTGTTGTTGCCTTTGTTGGGTTTTCCTGTTTGCGCGTAAAGCCGGGAGTTCTCAGTCGCTCGCTGATTGCTTTGCTTCAGAGTCTCTGCTCATTCCTTTGTCTACAGTGCTCAAGGGAAGCCGGCACTGATACAAAGTATCCGCTTGCGGTTGGAGTTAAGCGCCGCCACGTGTCGGCAATCAGTTTGCGGTCTTGGCTAACTTCCCCTTTTTCACTGCTAGCGCCTGGGGTGGTGAAACTGACTAGGCGAAGCTGAGCAGCGGCATTCGCCTTGCCATGCCGTGCCTGCTGAATCTGACAGTGCAGACTTCAGTCAACCTTGTAGATGCTTTGAGATTGTTTTAAAAAGCAGCAATTGGATATTTAAGCATATACACACTTACTCATTGGTTTATATTCATCTCAGCTCTATTTAATATGTATTTGTTTAGTTTTAGATATGTGTCCTGCCTTTTCTCCAGGAGTTCAAGGTGGCATACATAGCATTGATTAAACATGCATGTAAGCCAAGAGGATCTGGGGAGTGATCCACTCTCTAGTGTTTCATTCCTCTGGTGTTTGCATGACTTTTCATAGTCATCTGCTTTTCCTTTTTCCTCTTTGACTGATCTCTCCAGGCAAAAAGAAAGAAGGGGAAAAAAGCATCCTGATCATATTCTCAAACTTGCTTCAGTTTCAGGACATTAATCTGAACAAGGGAAGGCTTGATATTTGCATTAAAACCAGAGACATTTGATAGTCTTCTCTTCCTGTGATAGAGGCATGCACATCCTGTGACAGCAAAGGACTGATAAAGCAAGAAAGGAAAAAAAAAAAAAGGAAAGGAAAGAAGAGTCATTATTTTAGCACAACTGGAGGGTAACGTGAAAAAAAGCAGCAAGTCACTTCAGCTGAAAATGCAATGGTCTTACTGCATACTGAGCTGGGGTTTTTTGCTTCAATTTTTCTGCCTCAGATTTGTTTTGGATTTGCAATTGGGTTTATTAATGCAAACCCATTGTTCATGCAGCCATGCATTCAGCTATTCGGTATAAATAATTTATCTGCAAGCTGACTTGGCTGGTGATGCTTACATAATTGAAAGCCAAACCCACACAGTTTATTGTGGAAGCTTTACGGCAAGTGAGCAGGCTTAGCTCCTGAAATGAGGACTTATAAGCCATTTTCCTAGGTGTGCATTTCCAGAAAGGAAGTGAATATATTATATTTTTGTCCTACTCCCAAGGAATGGGGGAAAAAAAAATCTTAAGAAAGGTATCTTCCAAACAACAGTTCACATATATTCAGACTCTGTATTCCATAATTTCAAGGCCAGTTTATTGTTGCCTTGATTTCCACCTATATTTTCCAGACTTGCATGAACATTCTCCTTCCCAGCTACCAGAATCTAGGCATCTGTCTGGGTAGTTTCACAAACTGTACCTTAAAAACAATATTTGTTGTTGTTCAGTCGTTAAGTCGTGTCCGACTCTTCGTGACCCCATGAACCATATTGCACCAGGCCTTCCTATCTTTCACTGCCTTCCTGAGTTTGCTCAGTTTCATGCTCATTGCTTCAGTGATGCTATCTAGCCATCTCATCCTCTGTCGTCCCCTTCTCCTTTTGCCTTCAATCTTTCCCAGCATCAGGGTCTTTTCCAAAGAGTCCTCTCTTCGCATTAGGTGACCAAAGTATCTGAGCTTGAGCTTCATTATCAATCCTTCCAATGAGCAATCAGAGTTGATTTCCTTTAAGATAAAAACAATATATCACTGTTTAAAATTAAACACATATTTAGGAACTACACTACCATTTTAGGAAATATACCACCATGTTTTCCAGTATAGTTTAAGAGAACAATCACAGAATTGTTTTCCTTACAAATTTCCATTACTGCTTAGTTGTCTAGCACTCTTAGCTTTTGCAAAAAGTTCTAGCCACTTTTGAAGAACTAAGAGTTTTTCTGAACTGGGTGGGGAAAGATACATAAGTGTACATAATAACCAAGAGCCCAAATCTCATGTCATTTCTTTCATTCCCTACTCAACTTTTACATATTTAGCATTTCTGATAACAAGTCTACCCAATAATTCCTACATTAAGATTGGACAGTGTGAAAGACTCTGGTTTTCTTAACTTTTTCATGGCTTAAGCACCTAGATGACTTTGGAAGATTTCATAAAGTACTTGAATGGCAGACCACCAGGAAACACCTAGACTGAGAAGTTTAAAAAAATCCAGACAAAATAATTTTCAGACTGTTACTGACAAGAATGCTAAATGCACCTGTCCATGAGGTTATCGGTATTTGAGCCCAACATGCTATCAGTGATTTTCTGGTCAAATGACTACACATCATCTGGATGATGAAGTCCTGGAACTGGAAACTATGTATATACTTACATACATTACCCATCACCAATCTAGCTTACGCTACCACCATTCACTGTGTCTTCCATATATATATAAAATTAAAATTCCCCTCTCACCCCTATGGGTGGTATGTGTCTTCCTCAATCTCGGGTCCTCTACCAGAGGCCTGGGAGTTTGAGGGTTCTGCACAGTATCTTAGCTGTTCCTAGCACTGCACTCTTCTGCACAGAGAGCTCTGTTGTTGTTCCTGGGATCTGTTGGAACCACTCTCCCAGCTTAGGAGTCACGGCCCCGAGTGCTCCTACCACCACTGGGACCACTTTGGCCTTGACTTTCCACATCCTCTCGATTTCCTCCTTCAGGCCCTGCTACTTCTCCAGCTTCTCATGCTCCTTCTTCCTGATGTTGCTGTCACTTGGCACTGCTACATCTATCACTACCGCTGTCTTCTGGTCTTTGTCTACTACCACAATCTCTGGTTGATTGGCCAGTACCTGCCTGTCTGTCTGGATCTGGAAGTCCCACAGGATCTTAGCCCTGTTATTCTCCACAACCTTCTGTGGAATCTCCTATCTGGACCTGGGGGGGTCTAGCCCATATGCTGTGCAGATGTTCCTGTACACAATGCCACCTATTTGGTTGTGCTGTTCAGTGTATGCTGTTCCTGCCTGCATCTTACACCCTGCCACTATGTGTTGGACTGTCTCTGAGGCCTCTTTGCACAATCTGCACCTTGGGTCCTGTCTAGTGTGGGAGACTCCTGCTTCTATGGATCTGGTGCTTAGTGCCTGTTCTTGTGCTGCTATGATCAGTGCCTCAGTGCTGTCTTTTAGTCCAGCCCTTTCCAGCCACTGATAGGATTTCCCAATGTCAGCCACCTCAGCTATCTGTCGATGGTACATCCCATGCAGGGGCTTGTCTTGCCATGGCATTTCCTCCGCTTGAACTTCCTCCCATGTCTGCTCCTGCCTGAGGCATTCTCTCAGCAGCTCATCTTTGGGTGCCATCTTACTGATGTACTCCTGGATACTTCGGGTTTCGTCCAGGACAGTGGCTTTGACACTCATCAGGCCTCGCCTGCCCTCTTTGCGTCTGGTGTACAGTCTCTGGGTGTTGGGCTTGGGGTGGAAACTTCCATACATTGTGAGGAGCTTCCGGGTCTTCACATCAGCAGCCTCCATGTCTTCCTTTGGCCAGCTCACTATACCGGCAGAGTATCTGATGACTGGCAGGGCATACATGTTGATGGCATGGATCTTGTTCTTCCCATTGAGCTGGCTCTTTAGGACCTGTCTTATCCTTTGGTGGTACTTGGATGTTGCTGTCTTTCTTGCCTCCTCCTCATGGTTCCCATGTGACTGTGGGACACCAAGGTATATATAGCTGGTCTCTATGTCTGCTATGTGGCCCACTGGTAGTTCCACTCCATCGGTCTTAACTACCTTCCCTCTCTTTACTATCATCCTGCCACACTTCTCCAGTCCGAATGACATCCCAATGTCCTCACTGTAGATCCGTGTCAGGTGGATCAGTGAGTCGATCTCTCAATCAATATATATTATTGCCTACATTTTTCTACCTCATCCATACACCACTTCATATGTTGCCTTTTCTGCTTTAAACTTTTCACCTCTTTCTTTTTGAGATCTCCTCAAAACCACACCTTTTGTGGCATTCCCCCTTCCTCTAGACAATTATCTTTTCCTTCATATATTTGTTTTGCAATTTAATCTTCATTAATTCTTTCTATATGACCAAACCACCTTAAAGTGCTGCTTTCTACTGGTCACTGGTCACCCATTATTCTATTCAATGTTCATTCATCACTCATTCATCTGTGACCCTACCTCTTCTTGTTTCATCATATGTACTGTACTTCTTAAGTTACTGACTTTCAATCAATCAATTTACTTTGATGTTTTTCTTGATACATTCAGCTCTCAATTCCCTATAACAAGGTGGGCAGAAGCCCACTTTTACCCAAAGTCACTTTCATCTCTTTTGACAAATGTTCATCCCTGTAAACAGAACACATACAATATAAACCATTATTATTCTTCCAGCATTTGCGCATTTTAAAAATTCTCCATCCATTTTTCTATCTTTAATAAACTTTCCACTAAAGTAAACAAATTCATGTCTATCCAACATTCAGAACCTCTCTTCAACCTTGTATCCTTCACTAATTCTCTCAACCTTTCATCAGAAAAAATTAAATAAATCATACATTTAGATCAATACAGTATTTATTTCTTTGTCATGTATTTGGTCTTTTGACTGTAATAAACTTAACAATGTATGACAATAGATATGTAACTATGAACAGGCTTGATTTAAACCATGTATTTGAAACAAATCAGACCTTTGTCTAAGTCCTGATTTCTTTTCTTGTCCAGCGTCTCAACTAGCCAGGAGGCTTATAAAGAAGAGGTGATATGGTTTCTGACCAGCTACAGACTGTTCATGATATCACTTCTCTCACTGATTCTGTAAAGGAAACAGTCATAGCTGCTGTTCTGAGGAACCCTCAAATGCATATAAATTTGCATCCCTCAAATGCATATTTTCCATTTCCTTGGAAAGGATCCTGGGTTGCTTATTTTTGCAATGAATTCTAATACTGTTTGGGTGGCTTATACAGAACTTCTCAGATGTTTGTTGCTGTAAAAATAAATGTCCTATTATTCATGCAGCTGACAGTTGGTTTTGTTGTCCTTCCAAATAGGAAGAGAATATGTTGCCTAGACAAAAACATAGCTATGTTTTCTTTCCCTCCACTCAAGCACTTCATTTACTATAGGAGGAGAATTCATCAACAGATGGATTCCTGAAATATATATGAAATGCATTTTTTGGAATGTGTTACCTCTCTAGTACTGGGTTCCTAAATCAGGGTATTACCAAGAGAAATACAATCAATGCTCACATTTTTGGAGAAATATGTATAATCACGGTTATATTTGCAACATCAAAACTGATCAGCAGTGTTATTGTGGATCTAAACAACAAAGCAAAAGAAAGAGTCATATCAGGCAAGGCCAATGGCACTAAATGGTCAAGATGCACAATAGTCTTTTGAGTAACAGCCCAGCAGCAAGAAAGAACAATGCTTACTTTTGCCAGCATAAGAACTAAGATGCATATAGGCCTTTTTGGGGAAAAAAAAAAAAAATCAGGCTTGGCAAATGCTCTGGTTTTGAGGATAATATCTCAGGTCACCTCTTGGTAGAACAGAAGTTTTTGGGAAAATAAGGGACAAATGAAATACATTAAACTTAGCAGTTGGATGACTCACATTTCAAGTCTTTTCCTGTGCTTGTTACCAGCATTGGCAGGAAAGCTTTATTTCCAAAGCTTTCCTCCCCCTTCTCTTCCATCAGATCACTTCAGGTCTCTTCCATCAGACTTACACTTCAAATCAGGGAAACTGTTGTTTCTACTTTCCACCAACAGCTTTCCATTTTGCTTGGGCTAGTACTCCCCAACTTAGACTCTTTCCAGATCAGTGGACTTGAATTTCCAGAACTCTCAGCAAAGATTGTCCTAGTTGGGGAATTCTAAGGATTGGAATCTGAAAGTTGCTCAGCTTGGGCAATATTGTGTCATTGCAACATTGGTTTTCGAGTTCAGTATCACATGCATATAACCTTTAAGGTTTAATGTGATCAAGCGCCTGAGGCAAGGGAATAGACTGAATGCAGTTTTTATGTTTACCTTCCCAAACATGTGACAATGAGAATGACAATGTCATATGAAAACCACAGCTTCTTTCAATGTATCCTATGCTCGTAGGCAAGGCTGCTAAAACAGAGATAAGAACTGTTCACATAGCACTTGGTTCCACAAATTTTTCCCTGTCAAAATACACGTGCTGAAACCTGTAGGTAGACAACTGACAGACTCCCAAAACTGAGTCTGATACAACAGACTAAATCTCAGTTAGAGATCTCTTAGATTACACAGCTCACAAACTATATTTCCCCATTTCTTGTCCAACTGTCTCTGGAAAACAAGCTCAAAAGATTGCTGCACAAAGAATTTTGGATATAGAAGCTCAGGGAGATATAGCTACCCTCAGTAAGGCTGGCACATTAAGATGGATAAGCTGCTACAAATGGACCTTCCAAATTTCAGAATATTTAAACACAGAAATGTCCATGTATTTTAGGGGGGTATTTACTCAAGCGAGACTTGAGCAGCTGGACAAAATGTTTTCTTTTTAATTAATTTTTAATTGCTTTTAAAATAATAACAGAAAAAGGAAAAAAAGGAACAAAACACAAAGATAGTCATGATAGAAATCCATACATTGCCAAAGAGGAAAAACAACAACAACACATAACAAGTGCTTTAAAAAAATGAAAAAAACAACACAATGGTTAAATACGGAAGGTTTAATCAAGTTCCTTATGATGAACACACTTGTATTTGTGGAGCTCCAGAGTTAGAGGACATAGCACATATACTATTTGAATGTCAACTGTATAAGAAAGAAAGAGATCAATATCCTGGACCTCACATTAGACAAACAGCCTATTGGGGTCCTTACATTAAAGCAACATATTTCATGTGCAGTCAGAACCCAAATATTATATATAACATGGCCCTTTACCTGAACAAAACAGTACAACTGAAAATTGCCTAGTGTATGTGGATATGTTTGGGGTAAATTGACCCAGAAATGTGATTTGTATTTTGTTTTAGTTCTGCCTTTTACTCTATTCTGTAACATATGGTGTTATTATTGTTCTATATTTTGTATTCTGATATGGCCAAATGGCTAATAAGTAAAATATGATTACTCTATAGTTAGACTAGGATAAGAAAGTGATCGTTGGAGTTAAAATACTAAAAGAAAATATCTACTGGGTAGACACACAGTGCATATGCACATACAGGAAAGTATCTGTTATACACGCAAGCTTAATTATGATTTTTTTTTTCATTCCATCTACCTCCCCCCCCTCCCCCGGCAATTCGGTATATCAATCAGCAGAGGACAGCACCTGGCCAATCTTGTCTGTCTAGAAGTTAAGCAAGGTCCTATCCAGCTGGTTGGTTGCTGTTAAGGAAACCACACAGATGTGTCCATAAAATCACCAGAACTTTTGCTCAGATTGAAGACTTCATTTTTGCCATCGTGTGTAATTAGATAATCTTAATTGCTGTCACTGACCAGCAAATTAAACTGTTGGCTTCTTAAAAGAATTCAAGAACAGAGTACAAGTAGCCATGGTGCTGGAAGCAAAAACATAAATATCATCTGGAAAAATAGTGAAATGCCTAAAATCTAGAATGATTGATAAAAGTGGATATATTGATTTACTACAATGCAGTGAGTCCAGGAATAGACCTAGATAATAGAAACAAAGAGATGAATTCATTAGTAGAAATACTTTAAGCACAGAATGCTTAAGTTCTACCTATGCCATATTGAGCTATTCATATTTATATTAGTTTATGTGAATATAAATGTATATAAATAAAATTGTAAGTTGCCTCAATGTCAAATAGCATATAACATATAAAAACTAGGCCCATTTTATAGATACATTTAACTGCATGAAATAAGAGTACCTCCTTGCTTGTAACCCTGACATTCTAAAAAGAGTCAAGGTTTAATGAAAGACATATTGAAAAAATAATTACATATTTTAGGCTTGAAATAAATAACAATCATTTGGGTAAATGACCTCTGTGTTTTGACATTCCCTTTCAACAGAGAAATTCACAGGCCTTTCACAGGCACCTACTGAAAGCTGTAAAAGCATTCTTTTCTCAGTAGGTTTTGGAAAGAGTTGATACTTCCTAAAGTTGGAGTGGCACGGATTCAATCCTGTTTTGTTTTGTTTTTCTGTGTGCATGTGTGTTTTCCAGAATCCACATGGTCCAATTGATAATTGTAAATAAAAACTGCATGCCCAGTATCTGTTTATAATTAAGAAAGTATAAATCATTTATATCCGATAAGTGTTCAAGAGTTTGCATCCTTGCATAGAACATAAGAAATAGTTTTGCTAGATTCTGGTTTCGCTTCAGGTTGTAAAAATCTTTTGCTGGATCAGTCCCAAGATTCATATAAGTCAGAAACCCACTATACTCCAATAGAAATCCTCCAGTGATCCCCTAGAGAACTACAACTTGGCAGTTTCAGTGGGCAGAAAAACAGAAGAGATCTTTAAAATCTGTTTATAATTACAGGTAGTCCCCAGTTTAAGAATGAGTTCCGTTCCCAAAGTCTGTCCTTAAGTCAAATTTGTATGCAAGCTGAAACAGTATTATTGTATAATACCATATAAGTAGTATTGTGTAATGAACTCAAACCGTTGCGTATTTAACTCAAACCATTGCATATTTAACTCGAATTTTGCTACAGTAGGCTTCATCCTTAACTATGGCTCAACCTTAAACCGGGCATTCTTAACCTGGGGACTGCCAGGTTATTTTTATTTTATTTTATTTTTTTATTAAAAAAGCAAATAATTGACTCAAATACTGGATTTGTTGACAGCATAAATTGCTAATTATTGTTTATAATATAAGCCCTTTTATCATTGTAATTATGTAATTGCAATCATATTTGGACTACAAGCCACCAATAAACCCTTACGTAGAAGACCAGGTAGCGTTATATTCCAGGATGTTTCTAACCATGCAGCATTCTGCCAGCTCAAGGGACTTCTATGACCAAATTGTGCCATCTATCAATTTCCTATCATTCAGAAAGGTGAATCAAAGTTGGCAAGCTACAGTGGAGCACCAAAAGGGAAGGAAAAGTTTGGCTTGACTGGTATGTGGAAGTATAATCCCATTACATTCTCCAGACATTACACAGTTCACCTTCTTGTCATCAACAATGTTGGGTTAGATCGGGGGGGAAAAAACCTATTAAAGCAAACTGGCACTTCTTTTACAGAGTTGTGTTTTTTTTTTCCCCCAGATAAAGAGGATCTGACAAAGAGACAGAAAATGATGAAACCAAGGACCTGAATACGGTTGCCCGTGAGACTCCTTTACCCAATAGGAACATCTTATTGACCTTGACGCACGAGCATAGGAGCCCCACTTATCAAAGCCACAGTGAAATTGGATCTTTGCTTCAAATAATGAATTTTGCCAGGTCATCCAGTTGTAATTCATATGTCACAGCTCTGCTGGCTACCTTGCCTTGCCAATGCTACCTAATCGGTTTTGAATCTTTCTACCACCTTAGGGGCTAGGAACAGTAGGGAAGGGAGGGAGGGAAAAAATTGCAGTTTACAAATTCAACTTCTGTGTAAGATATGATCACAACATATATAAAAAGGCAGCCATGGAAAGTAAAGCCTTTCCCATTTGCAGATAGTATGAAAACTCTGTTCTCTTCCTGTGAACCTGCAGTCTTTTCCCCTTTGGTCTGCCTGTTGGGCTCTCTCAGTGCACTAATCCTGCTCTTTCAACCTGTAGCCATTTTAGTGGGGCAAGTACCTCCCAACCCCCTTCAGCAGCCAGGCAAGAAATATTCTTACTTCCTTAATGGACTTTTGCTGATTAGAACTGAAATGATGAGGATTTGTTCATAAATAAGAGAGGGGATATGGGAAGAAGAGATCATTTGTTGTATTTTAAGAGAAGGTGATAAGTTACTAAAATTGTTTATACTTGTAATGAAGGGGAAGTCATTACTGTATGTCTCTTCTTTTTCTTCAACGTATTCTTATTTTTTCTTTCTTTTCTATTTTTCTTTCTATCTTTTTCTTTCCTGCATTTTCTATTTTTTCTTTTTATTCTTTTCTTTTTTTTAGTTTGTATTAGTTTTTATCTTTTTAATTGTAACTTCTAATAAAATTTCTATAAAAAATCACTCCCATATTTCATCCAAAAACCCCTATGAAATGAGTCCAGATCCAATCTGCACACAAAGCAAGCCTTCTTCTAAAGCCAATGAAATCTTATGTATAGGATTGGCCTCCTGGATTATTATATTTGTTAATGTTTGCAGTATATTTTTGGTGTTTATTTTTCTTGTAAATTGCCCTAAGAATGCAACCAAAGACCAGCATTAAAATGCTGGCATTAAAATATATATATATATATTCACAAATGAGAATCTCCCTCCAGTTCACTCTTACATTGCACTCAATAAGTATTCTGGGCACCACATTTCCAGAAGGATATTGACAGGTTAGAACAGGTTCAGAGGAGGGCAACAAAGATGATACAGGGACTTCAGGACATGTCCTAAGAGGACAGGCTGAAGGAACTGGGGCTGTTCAGTCTGGAGAAAAGAAGACTGAGGGGAGACATGATAGCAGTGTTCAGGTACATAAAGGGGTGCCATAGGGAAGATGGTCAGGAACTCTTTTCCATGGCCACAGAAACTAGGACCAGAACTAATGGGTACAAACTGCAGCTACCTAGATTTCACTTAAATATAAGGAAAAAGTTCCTGACGGTTAGATCTGTACAACAGTGGAACAGTCTACCTACGGAGGTTGTGAGTTCTCCATCTCTGGAGGTTTTTAAGAAGAGGCTGGACAGTCACCTCTCGGGGATGGTTTAATTGGTTTCCTGCATATTGCAGGGGGTTGGACTAGATGATCCATGTGGTCCCTTCCAACTCCAAATTCTATGATTCTATGATTCTATGATTCTACTCCCTTTCTTCCCCACAGAGTTTTCAGTCCTGTTGCTGACACTGGTTTGGAAGCCATGAATTTACAATGCAAATCAACTTCAGAAACACCATTTGAAGCCAGGGATCTTTCACATCATCTTCATAGAATAGAAATGCTATGGGGGGGCGGGGGGGGGGAATTGAAAAGGCAAGAATTGTGCTTTGTAGCAGAATCACAGCAGAGAATGCATATGATGCATATATATTATTAGAAGTTTTATACAGCATTTTTCAGTAGTATTCAAAAGGGCTTTATTTGTTTATTTATTATTCTCTTTGTACATCACTGCATGGTAGCTTAATACAACACACAGCCAATTAAAACCTCCACAACAAACATAATTAACTTATAATTAAAGCATTAGAATGTTGTTGTTGTTATTATTATTATTATTATTATTACCCACCCACATTGTTATCCCCATGATACAACAGGAAGATTTACTTATTTATGTATTTATTAACTTGGTTTCTAAGGCACCTAATTGCAAAGTGACGCAAGGAGATATACAAAGAGAGTTAAAATCCCACCCTTATAATAAGGAAGAACCAGAAATATAAAATAAACACATGCAGGAAAGACAGAAACTTCAACCACATCGCACAGGTCCACAAATCACCCCAGTGGGGTCCACAAATCAACCCAGCCCAGTGCCTGCTGGAAGACCCAGGTGGAGAATCAACTGGAGGCACCAAGCCATCACTATATGACACTTGAAATGGATATTTCTTGACTGTCAATCTTAGACAGCCCACAAGAGCCTTATTCAGTTGACAGGGTTTATACCTCCTGTCCAATTATGCACTGAATCACTCTGTCCCCAAGGTTGCTCACTGCAACTTGCTCTACCCTTGGTGTCCATGTGGACAACCTTAGAAAAGAGGCCTTCAGCTGCTCAGATGTATTTATTTACTTATATTTATTTATATTTCAAATTTGTCACCACCCATCTCACTGTGGGGTGACTCTGGGCAGTTTACAGTAAAAACAGAATAAACATAATTTAAAATAGATAAATATTAATTAATTAATTAATTAATTAATTAATTAAAATATGCTAAAAAACAAACTTCCTATATGATACTTCCAAGAGGCTGATGTTAATTAGGTGTTGTTAAACTCAGAGAGCATTGTCAAGGCACCAGCCATCCCCAGGGTCAGTTGTATCTTTTCTCGCCCCACACAGGTTGGCAGGGCCAAGTCTTCAATTTCCTCTGAAAAATTGGGAGGGTAGGGGCCTGCCTCACCTCTGGGGAGAGAGTATTCCATAGGGTGGTGGTTATGGCAGAGAAAGGTCTCCTTCTAGGACCCACCAGTTGACATTCTTTCACTGAAAGGATCCGCAACATGCCTTCTCTGCTGGACCGGGTGGGACAGGTCAATGTAATGGGGGTGAGATGGTCTCTCAGGTAACCTGGACCCATGCTATGTAGGGCTTTAAAGGTGATAACCAACACCAGATGCACACAAAGATATTCATGCTCTGTGTGTGGAATCCAGAGCTGAAGATCATCAAAAACTCTAGTGTCAGAAATGCTGATGGGGGCTAATCAGCAGGATCCATTCTCCATTCATGTCCCCCATTCATGGACACAGGCCCAACAAGTAGAACAGGGCAAATGAGGAACAGACTGAAGCTTGTTCAGGATTCTAACAATACACAGTGGAAAGTATCTTCAACTGAAAACTATAATGATCAGGATATCTAATCAGAACATGTTAGACTAGCCACTAATCCCAATAAAACATTATTCAAAAGAATTAGATTATTTTGTTCTCCAACCACAAAATCCACCATAATAACCTTATTTTTATCCTATGTTTACTTGTAGGAATGCAACTAGATGTGACCTTCATTTATTAGGAAAAAAGTTGATTTACTAAAGTACAAATGCAAACAGGAGCTTCTAAAACTATTTACATGAAAATGATCCGTCACAAATACAGAGGAAGACAGATGTCACATTTTTAAAAGCAGAAGCATGGAAAAATCCCTCATCACTTTTATTAGAAAAGTATAATTTTTCATTCTCTTTCAGAAACCAACAAATATTCTACATATTTTCAGTATACATTATTATGTATCAGACAAACTAGATTAAGATACTGCATTTGGTTAGCATAGTTACTATTTTGTTAGTATTAATTAAAAGTTGAAATATTCACACACACTCACACATACATTCTCTCTGTCTCTCTCACACACACTCATACTAACACATACATCAAATAATGAAGTTTTTAAAGTAACTTGTTGAAATATCCCATCAATTTTCTCTCTTTGTCTGAATAGTGATGTACTGAAGGGTAAAAATATTTATCTATGGAAGGATCAGAGAAATTCCTAGGTGACAATAAAAGAACAATTAAAAATTATGTCCTCAGCTTTGATCGTTAAGTATTTCTCCCACTTTGTTCAGTATATAAACTCTGCATTCAATTTGCCTTAATAATAAAGTTCCTCACCATCACAAATTTGCATTTTGAAAAAATGTTCTTGCATGTTCAGTTCTGGCTGTTTTCTATGTGGCTGGATATGATTGATTGATTGATTGATTGATTGATTGATGAGAGAAAGAGAAGGTGTGGCTTAGGGAAGTTTGTGTTTCCAGACAGCAATCACTTCATTATTTAATTGAGGACTTACTTTACATTTTTATTCACAAAAACTGAGGCTAAGCTGATGGAAATTGGTATTTTCTCAGTCTCCAAAATTCCTAATGACAGAGAGGTACAGTTAGGGAAAGAGATACTGTATGCAGACACTCAAACTTTGACCAAAACAATACAACCCTCCCCCCCTTTTTTTTCCTTCCTTGGCTAGATGAGGAAACATTGATTGATTGGTTGATTGATTGATTTGAAAGTTTGCTTCAAAAGTTATTCCTCATCCTGATTTATCATGCCTGCTTCTGAAAATCTAGTTGCACAATCAAATGGTGGTTTACCAATATGTAGTCAGTTTTTAACATCTGAAATAATCTAAGTGCTGACATCAGCTGACCTAGATGCAGTTCTTCCAACTTGACCATCACTGTGCCCAGCATAATATTTAATGTGGTCTTGAAAGTATTTAACTATCTTGCTGTGTTTTCTAAAGAGCACTGGCTATCATAATTTTCCATGAGTTCTATGACTGATCATTTGATTGATTGATTGATTGATTGATCGGTAATATACTGTATAGTGAATTATCTGTCTTGAGGATAAAGTTGTATATCAGGAATGCTCATTTTGGATTCATTTCCTGTTAAAAAGCTTCAAACTAGTTTACATATTTTATGAGATGGGGATTTTCATGGGACAAGGCTGTAAAAACATGAGGGAAGCTGGATGAAGGAGAGTTGGTTGATAAGACATAGAGTTTATCTTTACCCAGTAAGAATAAGGTCATCTTCCAGTCAAACATGACTTCTGGTGATATAATTAATATACCCATGCAGTTTTCTTGGCATAATACACAAGTGGTTTGCCACTGATTTCTTCTGGGATGATTTTCTGACTTCCTAATCTAGCCTACAACTCTGGATGGTCCTCATCCAAGGATTAACTAAGGTCAACCCTGCTTAGCTTCCCAGAGCAGCCATATTTGCTTACTTACTACCTCTGATTGGACTTTTTAGCCATAGTGCTACTTCATTCCTTCCACCACCTGAATGGGAAGAGGTTGGGAACTACTATATGCAACCAGGCAAGAGCAGGTATAGTGAGCCGCAACTCCCAATATTTCTAGCCAGCAGCTGAAGGCCATGCTGGTGGGAATTCTGGGAGTTGCAAGCCCATCTTAGCCAGAAGGCAACCACTTCTGCAACTGACATGCTGCTGGAGGAAATCATTTGCCATGCCCCAAATTAGCACTGCCGGGGGCAGCTTTGTCCTATTTGTTGTAATATAAACTGTATATTGGAGTGAGGAACAAGAGACCTTTTCTTCAGTAATCCAATCACATATGAAGTAACATAGATACTCTTTTAACTTCCTGTTCCTTACCAGTTGTTCCCTAGCTACAACCCCTTGTGGCTTTCCTTTGGTTGCCTCCTTCAGTCACCATCATCATGTATGCGTCTTTCTCATTTCAGAAAGCAGAGGCTGCACCTCTAAGAAATGCGATCCTTTCAAGTAGCCCTGTTGGAGCCTCCTCCAAAGCACACAGGGGCTGCATATGGGGATTTCATTTCCACTGTTTCATGTCAGGCCATTATCTGCTAGAGTTAAATCAATACAACAGGTAAAACAAATTGCCATTGCCTCCATTCTAATCCAATACTGTGGCAGAATTAATATCCTTCCCTCAGTCCACCAGAGATTTGCTGCTATTAAAACCTAAATTAAGGGTGTTCTGTTTTGCATGATACACTGCAGAACCTTCCGGGAGAGGGGGATTTGTTGATTTTCAAACCAGCATCTGCCTCAGTGCGGCTTGCTTCTTTTTCGCTATTATTCAGGGAAGTTTTCCTCCTTCCATTAACCTTTCTGGCCTTGCTATTTGGTTCTCTTCTGCCCAAAGCTATATGTAGTCTCCAGAAGCCAACAATGGGTGTCTTTTGTTGGGTCCATCAGATAGTGCTGGCTGAGATTTCTTGTCAATAAATGGATATGAAGACACTTATGGGCCAGAAGGGTTGTATTCTTGATGTCGTGGGGTGGGGAGGAAGATTCAGCCACCATCAATGTAGAGATGCAGTGGAATTATCAACTGTCACAGGAAGTCATCTTCCAGGACACTTTCTTTGTCAGGTCTCTGGATGTGGCTTTTTCAACAGGAGGTATAGTCTTCTTTGCAAGATTTCCATATTCTTCTTTGCAAGCCTGCCATATTTCAGTATCACCACTGTAACCAGTCAAGGATGCAAGCCCAGGAGCTCATGGAGTTCTTCCAGATGATGAAGCTTTGGTGACATGACCCCATTTCAATCCTATCATGCTGTCATTGAGGTTTTGGGATTCTGACCTCTCCTTGTGCCAGTCCTGTTTTATTTTGATTAGGAAATGCCATTCTGCCCAGTGCCGGAGCCTTTAGAAATAGCATCTTCTTGCCGTTCTGTGCTTCAAGAGGCAATCTGCACTCCCATTGGTGGGGCTTCTTGCCATGTCCTGCCCACTAGTTCCTAGAATCCCATCATAACAGCTTGCTGGCATGGCTAGCATTTCAAGTGAGAGGGACATAGAAGGCAATGGGAATTTCCTGCCATACAGCTAAGAAGCTTTTAAGAGTTTTCAATGTATTTGACTCAGTTTTTAACAATCCATGTCCCCTTGCAGAGTTTCTCTCAAACTGCTTCTGGCATCTCCTCCTCTTCTTTTTTTTTTCTTCTTCACAAAACTATGGGTGATGGTTTGCAAATACACAGTCAGAAATACAGGGAGTACAGAAGAGAGGAAGTGCTAGAATTCCTCTTCTTGTGATGAAAAAAGGGATGCTTGTTTAGGAGTGAACCTGTTGAAACCTAGAGGGGATCAGTTATTGACCACTTTGGAATGATAGCAAGCAACTACTGATGAACTGACAGTTCTCTGAACTCAGCCATTGACCAGGGAAGACAAGTACTGATTAGCTGATGGTTCTCCGGGAGTAATAGATCTTCAAACATAGCCACGTTCATATTGCCATGATGTCCTAATAGAACTATTTTGCCTTTTGAGAAAGAATCACTGCACAGCTGTAAAACAAATATGTCCATAACTGTTTCTTTCTTTACAGATGGGTAAAGTTGTGACAAAGGTGCACACTCTTTAAGAAGCCCTCCCTGGCCCAGTTATGCCACTACCAAACGAGTCGCAAATACCTTCAGAAGGCAGTTATTCTTAGATAACATCCTTTCTTAGACAACATCCTTTGGTAATGGTCTCTCTCTTCTTCTGTCACACTTCTTAAAGCTGGCACTAAGAGGCACATGTTTGCCATGAGCATGCACACACACACACACACACACACACAAATCTTTACTATTTTCTCCCCAATAAATCATGCTTTTACGTGCATTGGTGATCCAACATGTACATGGCCTTTGCATTTCTCGGGGGCAAACAATTCAGCTTCCATCCCATCTCCACCTTCAGGACTTTAGACGCAGTGATTCAGAGCTCTTCTTTTCATTTTGTCCAAGTCCAGACTGAAATTTGCTACCTATAGCCTAAAAATTTCACTTCTGAGCTTGAACCTCGGCAACTGGGAAGTGAAAAAGCTCTTTGAACTGCACGGCTTCTTGCATAGAGCTGGAGGAGGGGCAGGGAGGGAGGAACAGAAAGAGAGATCTTTAAGTCCAAATGTGGCTGAAACGCTCTGGAATTGGGTGGATTTGAATCCAAGGGGAATCAGAATGTGACATATGGATCCTAAGCAATAACTAAAGGAGAAGCTGAAACAATGCCAAAAAAGAAGTAGTCAAAACCAGTAACTGGAAAACAGCCAAGGAAATAAGGTGGCGGTGGGTGGTGGGAAGAAACCAGACGGAATGCCAGACAACTTATCCTGGTTTAGGAAATGAGTCTCAGCAGGGATCTGAAGCATTTAAATCAGTCTCTAGTTCTCTCCTCTTTTTATTTCCTTTAAATGATGTGCTCAGTTCCTCCTAGCCTCCCTCCCCATCTGCATACATAATTAAGTTGCATTTTTATCCCCTTAATTCACACCCTTCTCTGTAACTGTGCAACCAAAGTTCACTGGGATGTTTTATACTGAAGTCGGTCATTGGGAATTTCTTTCCTGATATTTTTGCTTATTTCTGACTACAGAAGCTGAGCAGCAGCCATTTTGGGCTTTGAAGGTACATTTAGTCACTGAGGAGAAAGGGAATCAGGCAACAAAAAGAGAAGACAGGCTGACAGTAGAAATGGGCAAAAGATTTCTTACAGTTCTTGGTCTGCCATTTCCTCTTTTTTCCCCTACTATCATGCTGAATTCCAGTTTTATTGCTTAGTGCAAATAAATATTCACAATATCACAGATGAATAATATATTACGAACCAAATGAAAGATAAACAGCTTTACTTATCAATCAATATAAATGATCAACAAGCCCAAGATAACAGATTCAAGCAAAGACACCCATTTCCAGTTTCAATTTTTATATAAAGTGGCTGTTAATCAAAATTATAAACATGCCACATGTAAAGAGAATCAAAAATATTAACAGTCAACATCTCAATGCTATGTCAAAGCACTGTCATTCTTACCTGCATCAGCTCTTATCTGAATGCATCACAGCTCTTCCAGATCTAAAGGTTTTATAAAACTTTTGCTAAGCTCTAGTCCAAGAGCATTACATGACATTTCCATGTTTATGGTGACCTGCTTATTCTACCCATATTCCCACTAGACAAGATAGAATTCACCAAAATATCTGTATTTTCACTATTATATCAGGGTCATGCCTGGCAGGCAATCTGATGTAATGGCTGAAGTGTTGAACTAGGGGCAAAGAGACCCAAGTTGAAGTCTACCATCAGCCAATGGAAACTCATGGAGTGACTTTGAGCCAATTTTTACTTCTCAACTGTACTGAACTGCTGGAGCAAAAGTGGAATCTCTCTCTCTTTCTCTCTCTCTGTCTCTCTCACACACACACCTGCACAGAGCAACACACACAGATTTCTTTTTTTTCCCAATTACATTAAAATTTCTGGCTGTTCTTCCATAGTGTACAATAGCAGAATGTTCTTTACAGTTTTAAACTGTAGGCTTAAGAATAAGAAGTTGCAGTAGTCAATACATTGCTGTTTTCTCCTAGCAAAGCCTAGCAGCGACCTTGATGTCGCTAATCTCTTGTACACAATAATACTTCATTACTCCCTGATGAAATGAAAACCTCACACAATTTCTTGCTGACACCACGTGATTGATAGCACAATGTTTGCATCCCTGCCCATGTAATATTCAGTCCTCACTGCATCCAGGAATGTACTATTATTACATACTACAGTGCAACACTGACTCTTACAGAGTTAAGATTCCCCATGAGAATTAGACCAGGAATGCATATTTTCATATTTCACTGGGTTTAAGCAGGTGAAGAACGCTAGTAGGGAAAATCAGCCACCTCTCCATCACCATTTTTTTTAAGGGACATTTTTTAGAAACCTTACTTCTGAAAGAAAACCCATACCACACTGACTGATAAACAGAGTAAAGAAATTGAGTTCACCACATAACTGGAACCTTAGATGCTAGATAAATTATTGTAGATTCAGGAGGAAGAGTCTGGAAGATCTGGACATGGGTCATTATGAATTAGAGGACAATCTCAGTGAAGAATAAACAGTAATACAGCTAGAACCCAGCTGTGCTTGGGGCCACCTGAAATGTAAGTGATAGCAAGGAATTGTTGTAGTATGTCCTGTAATTAATAAATGGGAACCCACCTTCAATAAGCATTAACATTTCAAGTTGGATCACTGCCTGTCTTCTTAATAGCTTGTGATTATGTAGACCTAACAACCTGCTCTTTTTTGCTCGCTCCTTCCTTCCTTCCTTCCTTCCTTCCTTCCTTCCTTCCTTCCTTCCTTCCTTCCTCCTTCCTTCCTTCCTTCCTTCCTTCCTTCCTTCCTTCCTTCCTTCCTTCCTTCCTTCCTTCCTTCCTTTCTTTCTTTCTTTCTTTCTTTCTTTCTTTCTTTCTTTTTCTTTCCTTTTCCTTTTCCTTTTCCTTTTCCTTTTCCTTTTCCTTTTCCTTTTCCTTTTTTTCAGTACCTGAAAGGCAGCAGGATCTATAAATGAGTGACTTGGGGGGTGCAGGAGAGAGAAATCTCATGTTGGAAATAGCTTCCTTCCCATCCCTTTATTACTATCATATTATTATCCACACAGCCAGTACCTCCTTTAATCAATTTAACATAATATGACCTATGAGTTAATCTTCCCTAATGAGAAGGCCACCTTCACTCCATTAAGAAATAGATATATCATCAACCTTATCTTCCAGATGAAGAAGGCAATTATGAAGGGAGCCTAGAAAATGGTAATGCTAACTAAAGAGAAAAGATGTGACTGGTAGAAGATGTTTGAAGGGAAAGTCTTGTATGTAAGGCAAAGTCTTAGGATAAGCAGAGGATTTGCCAGTTCTCCTCCGAACTGACCTGACCATTCATGCTAAGCCAGTGAGCAAATTGTACAGATCAGAATTTTGATAACCCTTGCTTTTCACATTTCCCAAATATTTCACTGCAAAATGGCCCTATATATTTCTCCAGAATTACATTGGAGAAGTATGCAGAAATACAAAGTGAAAGATGAATGTCCATGCATGCAGACGTTTAAGAAATAAACATGAATGAAGGGATGGAAAAGATAGAAGACAGGAAGAGACCCAGATAGAAAGATAACTCCATTATTTTCTGGAAGAGGGAGCATCTAATTATATCAATAGGGTAAGTCTTCTATAGTTTTGCACAGCCTGGGAGTTGTCTAGGTTTCTGTTAAATAGGCATTTTTAGGGAAACTGACTGGTTTCCAGAGGAAACTATTTTACAGTGATTGGTTTGTTTTGCTGTTTTCATTCATGAATTTCTGTAACACTTTTCTGCAGAAAAAGGACCACCAAATCCATTCCCAAGACACAAATAAGACAAATGCAAGATTAAAATCAGTTCCTCCAATAAAGGTAGAAAGAGATTTGGCTTGAGTAGAGGAGGGATGGAGCCACATACCTTAATCCATGGATAGTGCCTATGTTAAATCACAGCTTCCTTTGGATATTTCACTACTGGGCTACATCTGGCTTTGTTTAATGTCACTACATTAAGCTAACCACATTTTGTAACAATTAATAGCCCCCTGGTGGAAACTCCAGTGAAGGCTTTGGGGGGTAATTTATGGCAGGCCCATATCAGGATCAGATAAGCTGTTTAAAAAAGCTTGTTTGGGTGGTGAGGGAGTATGAAAATTATGAAGTGGCTTTAAAATAAAAAGCAAAGCAACAAAAACATTACTCACCAACTGCTGAGTGAGGAATAAAATACACACATGTGTACATACATGAAAATGGAACAAGGAGGGGTGTGGAAAGAATGCAAAGATTGCCTTCTCCTGTATTTTCCATTAAATATGTCACACATTATCATGCATACCCTCTGTTCGAACACAATCAGCAAAAGTTTGCCTTTCCCATATACCGAACAGATTTATGGTTTCAAACCTAACAGAGCCTGGATCCTCTGTCTGTTAGAAAGCCAAAATTTGACAAATATCTGAAGCCATATTTCCAAGGCATCGTGCATATTACAAATGGTGTTCTGTACTGTGGTCATCAGTTCGTAGCACTGTAATCTCACTGCATCATTGCATGTCAGAATATAGCAGCTGTGTTTTATGATACAAACCCCTCAAATGGTGTACGGGTGAGGTGGCTTTTGTTTAAATATCATAACCTATGATGAGCTGACACCCAAAGCTTGGAGAGTTAGTCAATATCTGGGCTACAAATGGTGGTTCACATCATTTTGGAATTCCACTAACTTATTTGCTGCTTAAAAACACAATACACACTTTGGTAAGTTAGAGAGCTAGCAACTGAATTAACACTGGTTAGGTTTTCAGGGGCTTCATGTGTAGTTGACTCCCAGCTGACTTGGTTAGGACACAATTCAACGTATCATGCAAACCCAGAAAAAATAGCTATTTTGGTGACTAAATTAGGCAAATGATGTGTCAGTCTTAAATAATACAGGGAAGATTTATTGCATTTATAGATGATCTCTTCTAAGAGGCTCAAGGCCACTTAGGTTTTTTTCCCCCTTACTACCCAGAACCACCACCACCATCCTCATACACATCTCTTGTTTATCTCGCTGTTCTGTGAGTAGGTTATGTTGACAAAGGGGAACCTGAATCTTCTTTTTCCCAGGTGAATACTTCAACCAAATACTTCAGCTGGATTTCTACATTGCACCTGGCCTCTCCACGCATCAGTGTCCCAGCTCTTAGAGTACCTGCACCTTGTACCACTGACATTCAACTGCCAAGCCGCCACTTTTTCAACAGGCAGTTTTGCTACCAAATCAAACAAATCAACAAACAAGGGGAAAAGTTCAGTCACACCTCCTCTGGTAATGTCATAATGTAATTTCCTATATTCCCTGCGGTCTTAGAAACCAACAACTCTTGTTTTAATGAAAGTCAGAGCTTCAAAACCTGGCTTTCCCTAATCTACTGATATTCAGATGAACTGGAATTACATTTCCCAGAATTTCCAGCCAAAGCAGCTCAAAATTATACTGAACAGAAGTTTGTACCACACCATATTGCCTCGCTGGTATCACAATACCAGAATTGTCCCCAAATTTGGGCCAAAATCATACCAGGTCTTCCTACTGAAAAAAAAATCTCATCCATACCTTAAAGATGATAAACACATTTTTAAAAAATACCCTTCTATGGTGTTTGGTTGATTAAATTGGTGTTGTTTTTTCCAAGCTTTTTTCTTACATCTGCTTTCCCTTTTTATTGTCTTATTTTGTAAGCCTGCCAGATTTGTGATAGATTAGGATGGTCTATCCACTTCATTCATTCATTCATTCATTCATTCATTCATTCATTCATAAATAAATAAATAAATAAATAAATAAATAAATAAATAAATATCAAGACTGGCAACACTGTGTAATGATCTGATTTGCATATTTTTGTGTCCCAGGAAAACTGACTCTTTACAGCAACACAGAACTTCAGAGCAGCTTCCATAATCTCTTCTGTAATGAAGCTTGAAAAGAAATCAGGAGGGCCTCTCTCAAGAAAAGTCTCAGAATAGGTGAAAGGCAAATTTTTATAGAAACTTCAGATTCTATACATTACTATGTGAAATTCAATGTAATTTTGGAGATACTTTGAACAAAACATTTTCTGGGTGGCAATGGAATGAGGTTGCAATAGGACTGTCAAAATTTCCAAGTTAGCAGCCTATACACAGTTTGCTTCTGCACTTGTATAAAATCTTATTTGTCATTTTACACATGCATAAAGTCCCATTCCTATTTTACACATACTTAAATATGCATAAGAGACATTCTGCTTTAACAGATACCCTTTCTTCTCTATTAGTCAGTTCAATCAAAATGTTATCTGTATTTTGAATGTGTTCTGATTACAGATGACCCTTATCTTATAGACAATCTTTAGGTCCACTCAAAAGTAATTTCTAAGTTAAATGACAATGGCAATACTAAGCTAATTGCAAAAAGAAAAAAAAGCTAACCAGTATCAGACTTGTTTAGTACATGGATGGGAGACAATCCCAGGATTGTAGGCTACACTTGGAAACCCCCAAAATATCTTCCAAGAAGAAAAAAAAATTGCAAACCACTTCCTTATTGTCAAGGGAAAAAAAAAAAGTGAGGTTCAGGTAGTTGCCCTGAGTTAAACTAAGGTGATCTCAAGAGATTCTTTATCTTTATAGTCCAACTCAGGTGGCACCACCTAGCTGACCTTGGCTGATCTAAACAAGTTAAGCAGAGTTGAACTCAGTTAATGACTAGATTGATCACCATCAGGAAATTCCAAGGCTATAGGAAGGAAGGAAGGAAGGAAGGAAGGAAGGAAGGAAGGAAGGAAGGAAGGAAGGAAGGAAGGAAGGAAGGAAGGAAGGAAAAAACATGTACATATCATTGCCAAAGAAAACTTCATTCATGTGTCCATGCAGTCATCAGGAGTCACACTCAACTAAAAGGAGTCTAGTTTTAAATAGCTGAAGAATTCCAGAAGCATTCATAGTACAGGGAGGCAGTGGATGGTCTGGAAATCAATAGGCATCTTAATGCTTATTCTTTCTGGACTGCATCTACATAACCACTAGGTTGCTGAAGCTGCTTGAAAAATGGAGATGCGGCTTATTTGTCAGCTTTGTGTAGATGTCATTTGGTGCCTTGAATCAAGTATAGATTTTGAGTTCAAACAAAAACATCAGAAAAAGGGGATTTATTTGAAAGGCATTCACATTTCAATTGTGAGCTATGTCTTTTGGAGCATTTGTTCCTGTTCTTCTCATCTCCATCTGCTCTTTGTTGGCTTTCAAAAGAACTAATTTTCCCCACCACAATGAATCTACCTTTACTTCTTAAGAAAAGCCCATGGGTGCCTTCAGACTGGGTGATTTTCTATTGTTTGTTAAATGGGGCGGGTTCTGGAGAGGGATGGCAAAATTTGGGTTTCTGGCCACTGTCTACTCATTTTCCCCAGCAAAACCTTTACTTCTTCTGCACACTACCTACATGCAGAATTGCACTTTGCTTCCATTCTGGCAAATGTATCTGTCCTTCTCCTTAAATTTCAAGGTGCACTAGCTGATGAAACAGCCATTGAAGATCAATTTCAGAGTCATTAGCAAGTGAAAAATGCCCATTTTTACCCTGATAAAACTTGTGCCTAGTATCAGATTTGTACAAAGAATGAGGTGGAATGTTTGCTTCAAAACAACATGCCTATATTGTTATTTTTAATCTCCAAAAATTTCAGATTCTAAAACTGGATTCTGTTGCATATATTTGATACGGGAGTGGGGGATAAGTTGTTCCATTTATTTTCAGACTTTCCCTCCCCCGCTCCAAAAAAATATGTTTGGGATAAGTCTGGGGATAGTTTTGGCTGATTTGATTGATTGATTGATTGATTGACCAGATCTTGGCAAAAGATTAGGGACATGGAACATCAGAGGTCAACAGCTGTGGGAACATAGGCTTACCAGAAAGTTAGCAACCATTCACTGGCCTTTTTCTTTTTTAATTATTCAATCAGTTTATAGAGCTGCCCAATCAAATTGCGACTCAGGGTGGCATATAAGCAACACATTCAGAAGAGGGGGAAAATCACTCATGAGGCAGTTACATCTACCCAAATAGTCAAATATAATCAGATAAGGCACAAACCAAACAGCAAACTGGTCCACATTGCTAGTCTTGTGCAACAACATTTGTTTAATGTGTAGTAAGGGATCAAGATCCATCACCTTTCTTGGCCAGGGGGCGCATCAGGAATTTTGAGAGCATGTTGTGGGGGTGAAGTGACCTTTTTTCTCCAGAGAGACATTGGTTCTAGTCATCTCATCTTTTTGTTTTCTAAGGTCATTTTCTTACTAGTTGCTATTGTGTGTGCGTGTGTTTTAGAGTAATCCAGCTGTTGTTATCCAAATAAGCAACAACAGGGACAGCCTTTATGTCACTGCAAAGGCAGTTGGGTCTTTGTTCACAGTCACTCATGACCTGATTGCTTCATGGCTGGATTACTGCAACACGCTCTACATGAGGCTCCCCTTGAAGACCACCCAGAAGCCACAACTGGTCCAAAAATGCATGCAGAGTGTTGTGCACTTTCAGGTGCGTCCACATTACACCTCTGTTGCATAAGCTACACGGGCTTCTGGTTCTTTCCCAGGTACAATTCACGGTGCTGGTTGTCACTTTGGAAACCCTGAATGAATATGTGGGACTGCCTCTCTCTGAGGGTATCTGTCTGTTCCACCAGGTCCAATAGAGTGGGCACACTCCAGGCCCCTTCTCTTAAATGTTGCCATCTAGTGAGGCCTAGGCAGCATGTCTGCCTTTCTTTTTCTTTCTTTCTTTCTTTCTTTCTTTCTTTCTTTCTTTCTTTCTTTCTGTCTGTCTTCTTCCTTCCTTCCTTCCTTCCTTCCTTCCTTCCTTCCTTCCTTCCTTCCTTCCTTCCTTCCTTCTTTCTTTCTTTCTTTCTTTCTTTCTTTCTTTCTTTCTTTCTTTCTTTCTTTCTTTCTTTCTTTCTTTCTTGAATTTTGATTTATTGAGGATTTTATATAAAGTAAACAGCAAATCCAAAGAAAAAGATAGGGGAAAAAAAGAAAAAAGTGTAAGGAAAGGAAAAAAAAGCAAGTAAGAAAACTAAAGTTATGAAATATAATGACTTCTGAGCTCCTCTTCAACAGATACTAACACACCTATCATTTCCCCTCCCTCTCAACTTTTCCAGAAATCCCTTCAACCCTTTATTTAATTCTCATCTGTTTCAATCATTAGGCAGCATGCCTTTTCCACAGTGGACCATGCTCTTTGGAACATCCTCCCCCCTGAGATTTGGCATGTTGCAACCCTCACGGCCTTCTGAAAAGCTGTAGAGACCTGACTTTCCCACAAGCCTTAGTGTGATGTTTTTTAGGTCAGTTTTATGCTTTTTATTATTGTGTCATTGTTGTAAGCCACCAAGGATTATGATACATAAGATGGGTGGTTATAGAAATCTTTTAAGTAAATAAATAAAATAAATGCTATGAAGACACTATGAGTCATTAGTAAGGAAATGGAATAAAAAAAAATTGTTTCCCAATTCTATAATCATGAACATACCTATATTTTTCTTACTGCTAACACAGAAAAAGTAGAATTTGCAGAGAACATAATCTAACCAGCATTAACCTTAATTGCCTCCATGCTGACCTGTAGCTAAGAATCTGTTGAGCCTGTCTTTAGAGTCTACCGACCCTGGTGAATCTGCTTGAAAATTAACCAAAATTCTTTCATCTTCCCCTCCATAAAAATAAAATAATTTGATAAACCCCTGTCCCTAATCAATGTGTTTTTTAAATATATTTTTTTAATCCATTCAATCGTGTCCAATTCTTGGAGACTGCTTGGACAGGTCCCTGCAGTTTTCTTGGCAAGGTTTTTCAGAAGTGCCTCCTTCCTTGGCTGAGAGAGAGTGACTGGCCAAAGGTCACCCAGCTGGTTTTGTGCCTAGTCAGTAATAGAACTCACAGTGTCCTGGTTTCTAGCCTGATACCTTAATTGTTACATCAAACTGGCTTTCTACATGTAGTTATCTGCATTTGGGGAAGGAAGGAAGGAAGGAAGGAAGGAAGGAAGGAAGGAAGGAAGGAAGGAAGGAAGGGAGGGAGGGAGGGAGGGAGGGAGGGAGGGAGGGAGGAGGGAGGGAGGGAGGGAGGGAGGGAGGGAGGGAGGAAGTCAAGTCCTCAGAGAAAAAGTACCATGTTCTGTGTATAGGAGACCTTCACAGTCTAATTCTACTTTTTCAAGGGTCTAACAGAGTTGCATGAAATATATGGAATGTTCTTCATCATCATGAGAATCAGATCTGTTTTGAGGACTCCTCCAGTTCCTGTTTCTAACGGGTCATCTTGTATATCCAAGCTAAATTTAACACCAGCAATGAATGGATGCCTAAAAAGAAATGAATAAGTCTCCAGTTCATGTTGATCTATGACTGCAATAAACATTAACTGACAAATACAGTACATCTCCTGATTTTGCTACCTTTCTAAAACTGCAAAAAAAAAAAGGAGGTATTAGGCATCTAGACAAAGTATAACCCATAACTGCTGAGTTGTATTTAGTTACAGGGGTCACACATTGTGCAGACTTGCTGTATATGGGCCCTAAATTAGCCACTGAGCTTATGTTCATCTTTTTTTGCTTTTCCATCTTCCATTCAGGCCACCCAAAGCAAGGCAAAGCTTTACCCACTGTTTAATCTTAGCTCTGCTGGAAAAGACTGAAATTGTTTTCTCTTTCCTGGTTCAGAGAGGTTCACTATAAAATCTAAAATTCCTCGTCCAGAACAAGAAAGATGTGGCTGTCAAGGCACTTTGAAGCCAGGAGGTGAGAATTTAACAGTGCTTACCAAGTGCGGATACTGGTCATTTAGAAACAGTTCAAAAGAGATGGATGACAGACAGATGATTTAACTACTCCATCTACTGGCAAATGGCTAAATGGAGCTGGCAAAGAGAGGATGGGGTGCTGTGTCGATAGACCTGGAGAGATGTTCTCAGAATTTCTTCCATTCTTACCCCTTCTTGCTTTCCTCCCCACAATGCACTGACAGATGGGTCTTGCTTTAACTGGATCCATTTAGGCAGCACAAGTTAAAGCTGAGCTGCAAATAACGAGTAATCCATTCGAGCAGTATATTGCTTCTTTGAATTTTCTTCTTTTTCTTTTCTCTTTTTTTGAAGATGGGTTTACTGGTAGTGATAAAAGTCCTGCTTGCAGGGATTACACCAAGGTATGAAATTCAATATTAGATCATTCCCCTCTCAATATTTCACAAATGTGCTTTAGGACATTTGAATCCCATTGAAGCTCCTTGAGACACAATCTATACTTCATACTATTGTGCAAACTCATCTAACAGTGATGTTGGAAAGTATTGTTTGTCTTACTATGAATGATTTGATTGGCAAACTACAGAAATGCCAGTGTGGTATAGTGGTTAAGGTGTTGGAATAAGACTGGGGGGACCCAGTTCAGGTCCACCCTTATCCATGAAAACTCACTGGATGACTTTCAGCCAGTCTTTCTCTCTCAGTCCAACCTACTTCACAGGGTGAGTATCATAGGAATAAAATGAGAAATCCCATGTAAGCTGCCTTGAACTCTTGAAGGAAAGCCAGGGTATGAGTGTAACAAACAAATAAATAAATAAACAAAATGCCCTATTGTTTCTCAACCCAAAATGGCTTCTCCTCCAGAGCTTGTCCTTTGTCCCAATTCTGCCGATGTGGTCACACATCTTGGAGAATTGCAGAGTACCACAAAAAGCAGCCTGCATCTGACGTTAATACCAAGGCATGATTCTAAAGACTGCTAAGGGCACCAGTGCTAAATCCACAGATTTGGAGTTGGACCATTTGTTTTGGAAACCAAGTGCCTAGAAGAGATCAGGAGACAGAGTGACCTTAGCCTGAGATGGATCATATTGATGAATAATTTACGGCTAAATGTTGAGGATTTACAGAATCATAAATACAGATACTGCATTTGCAATATTGTGGAATGAAAATAGAGAAATGTCTTAATTACTGGAACCATTAACACTTCAAAACTGAGTTTTAAAAAATGCTTTAGACTGCATGAGCACAGTATCTCTGTTATGTTCCATAAAGGAGCCCAACTTTTTCAGACTTCTGTCTGAATTTTTTTTTGGGAGGGTGGGTGGGCGGGGAAGAAGTGCCACTGTTTTAAAAGTCAAAACAATTGTTAACAGATGTGTTCCCTAAACCAGCAGCACCTTGTCTCCTGACTTGTGCAGAAGCTTGAAAAGGGCTGGAGTATTTTATTGAATCACAAAATGCTGCAAAGCTGTTCTTCCAAATCGTTTTTGAAGTGTCGAGACAGCCCTATCGCTGTGCAATGCTTTGCCTTCAGTTGCCATCCTGAGCTTCATGTCAACTTGTTACTTTCCCAGACCATGAATAGTTTGAAGTTTAAAGTTGATGGGGAAAAAAAAAACATATTATTTCTTAGGTTTATATTTGTATACACATATATTGTCTCCAGAGAAATCCAAGGCATTAGTGTCTATTAGATCAAGTGGCGTGATGGAGATGGATGGAAGAGATCTCCAGTGACTAGGAACTTGAGAGGCTTAAGTGCTTCTAAACTTCTCTCCCTTCATGCTGGACCTAGAGGTGGGAGGGGCTCAAATAAATCATGATGTTGGCAACAATCATTCAATGGAAATGATCAACTGACAACTTTTTAATTTCATTTATTTATGCATTTATTTATTTTATTAAATTTAGAGACTGCCCAACTCCAAAAAACTCTGGGTGGCTTACATTATAAAATAAAAGGAAAAACAGAAGGGAAAATCATGCAAAATTCTGGATGTCTGGAAAGACAAGTACAGTGCCCTAATAAAACAGCCCCCCCTCAAAAGCAAAACCTCAAACGGACAGGGGCCCCAATAGATGGCATCATGCAATAGAAGGAACCTGGAGCATGCCCTCTTTGTACAAACTTGCTGAGCAGACAGAAAGTACTGGAAATACAGTAGATGGGTACCCCTGAGTTTTACATGTCTGTCTGAACCACCAATTGATGTTGACCAGGCTTTCCTCTGTGGCAACACATCCCTTGCATTGGCATTGTCTGTGGGCAGGGGGGTGGGCAGAAGAAGACTAAAAATGGAACAACTAAAACCAGCCCCACTTTCTGTCTGCATAACTTGAATTCTGGAGCAACTAGCTAACTCCAATTTCATGTTCAGTGCTGCGCTATTTTCACCTATGGTTTATGAACAACACAGCTGAAAAGATTTGCTGCCAGATGTCATTGTTAGCAGACCACCTTAAAAAAAAGGTCTTTCTGAGGTTTCTGTCAGCCCCTGGAGTATTTCTCAACCTATTTTGTTTTTGTCAATATATCATTGTCTAAATTCTGTAATTCTCTAGCTCACAGCTAAAGAAATTCCCATTTACCAGGATTGCGAAAATAAGGACTTTGTAATCCTTTTTCTCTCTTCTCATCAGATCTCCTCACCGTATATTATTTATTCATGAGGGTCCCTCACCTTTTTTGCATTTTGTAAATTCCAGGTGGTTGTTTAATCCGAGCATGGCAAGGATGAGCTGATAGCAAGCTTTCCTTGCATTTCAAACAGATCCTCAGGGCAGAAAGCATCCTTCCCATCCTCGCCTTGGCTGGCGATGGCTATCTGCCGGTGCATTTCTTTCTTTGCTTTCTGATAGATTTCTATTTTAAGTATTTATTCTCCTATTCAAAATACTTAACCTCTTTCCTTCCTGCAGAACTCTGTCTTCTTTCAGAGGTGGTGGTGGAGATTGTAGAGAAATGATGATAGGAAATAACCGTTCCCTGAGCCTGACGCTTTGTAGCTTTTCCATCTGCTTTTCTTGGAAGATTTGAAGTGATTGTTTGAAGCTGCCCTAATGATGCTTCCAGTACAGTTCTCCAACTCTTTAATTTTGGTTACTGTTCCTATGGACTTACATTTGTGTTGCTGAAATTTTCTGGGCTCTCTCATATTTTCCTCATTTTAGCAGAAGTCTTTGTGGACTTTAGAGCTTTTGGGAAATCCATTTTGAGTGCTTGCTTAGATCTTTGTCAATGAAATTAAATGAAATGTAAAAATTAGGGGATATCTTTAAGGCCACAGTCTATGACAAGATGGTAGGGCTGAGTGCGAGGAAATTATGTTTACTTTTCCTACTAATCTTTTACAGTTGCCAGCTGCGATATGATTTAAGTCAAGAGGTTTTACCTACCACTAATCATTAAACACACTGATATCGTAATGGGTTTTGGGTTGTTAAAATGTATTGCTTTTGAATAAGAAAGGCCTTTAATTATTACCTATCAACAATATGCCTGCATACAGACATATTTTCTAAGTCAGAGTACTGAACTTTTTACCATTTTCATCTGTACTTTTAAAATTGCATGAAAAATAAATATTACATCTGACACGTATTTTCACAATATGTTTTAAGGGCAGACCCAAATCTAGGAGGATAAATTTTATCCCTCTCACACTTCATTTTTTTTAGTAACTACTACAAAAATATGAAAATATTAAAGGTGATTCAGTTTTGTTTTTTTTTAATCTGGATATTGATATACATGAGCCAAAAGCAAAGGAACTGGCTGAGGGGAAAAGAAGAATACATCTACATCTGATCTAAAGAATACTTACATTTGCAAAAACTGTGATGGGCTGGGTTCCCATACGTGGCAGTTTTAAAACAAAACTGTGGAACTGAACAAGGTGCTATTTTCTGTATGTTATGCTCTTGGAAAATTGAAGGCAATTTTCGTATAAAAGTAGCATTACAAAAAATCAGTATACTATTGGTACAGATGCTAAAATGTTCTAAGTTCCTTTGACCTGCTGAACCTCTGTAGATATGCAGCTCTAAGACCCCAGATAACACATCACAGAATAAATTGGCATTCGTATTCCCCAACTTCATCGCTGTCTTCAGTTATCTTTGGTTTGAACATAACAAAACAATACCCAATTTGAAAATATCTCTGGAGCTAAAAACTCGCCCAAATATCAGTTCAGTTTTGCCTCACATTTAATCAACACTTTTCAGTATAAGTACTTACACACAAAGAAGTCAAGTAACACAGATTTAGAATACACTGGTCCACCTTAGGATCAGTTCACACAATATATTTTTGATGTATATTTATAAAAAAGGTAGAATTAGCTTTTCAGCTGCAGTTTGGAACTTTCTAATACTATGTTGATCTTAAAGCCAGAACAGGAGGAAGCATTTACATTGGACAAGAACAAGATGGTGAATACATCTGCTTTCCCCTGCTTATCATATTTGTTTTGCAATAAATCATTTTCCCATAATCGTATTTTTATCCAGCCTTCATCCAAGACTGGATTGATGCTCTCTTTGCATCAAGAAAGGAAACATAAAAGTGTCCTTTTCTTCCATCATTCCACCCACATAGAATTGTGCAAGTGGGCTTTTGAAGGAAGTCAAAGGTGTATTACATTGGGGCCTAAGGGAAGAAAATGTTCCTGATTCAACTGTCTGTTGTAACCACTGGTATATAACATTATTTTTAACTGTTTCCATGCCATGGTTGATGGCTATTAGGTAGATGTAATTTTGGGACCTGCGCACCTAATTATAATGGAAGTTTTCCCTTAATTTGTACAGCCTTTTGAGAGACACCTTGAGAGACACCTTGAAGATTTTGAGAGACACCTTGAAGAGAGAGAGACTATAGGTCTGCTTGACTCTTGTTCTTCCTAGCTTATAAAAGCAACCAAAGGAGAACTAGCTAAGAAGTAGAGATTGTGGAGAATTCTTCATATTTTATACCGATCTAATAAGTCCCCTGTCATGTGTATGCATGTGTTTTAAATAATTATGCACCAGAAGTTTTTTTGCTAAGTTAAAAGTTTTGGGTGATTTTTAGAATGTTTACAATGTTCCATTCCTAAGCATGATGCTGGAACAAGTGGTTGCATATGGCAGCAACTAACTCTACAATCTCTGAATGATGCAGGTTTTCTGGGACTTCAGGAGAAGCCTCTTTCTCATTCTTGGCGCCACCAGAGCTACCTCTGTTAGAACATGAGACAAGGCCTCCTTGGTGCCTAATCTGAGGCTTTAGGACTTCATGATAAGGATAAGAAAGTCAAAAACAGTTTTATTTAGATGGATTTTTGGTATAGGTGACTGCTGATCATTGCTCATTGTTTTTGTTTTGCTATGCTTTGCTTTGACTGAATATGTGATTGAGTTTGCATTATGTTTTAAATCATCATTTTTATCTTAGCTGCCTGGAGGAACATTAATTAGGAGAAAGCCTGTATATAAATCAGATAAACACATCCTTGGGCATAAACATATATTTAATTCTTGAATGTATTAGTTTTCTTCAAAGGAAGCCAACCCATACATTAATAATTTTTAAAAATAATTTTTATTAAAAGAAGATTTCATATAGATTTTAAAAACTATAGAAATATAAAGGAAAAAGGAGGAGGAGAAAGAAAATATAAAAGAATAAAAGAACAAATGAAAGATAACAAAACAAAAAGAAAAATATCCAAAGAAGAAGTGGTTCCCCTCTTCCCTTAGACAAACCTTTTTAATCAATAAATCCCAAAATCACCAGTTCATTTTGTCCATTTTCAGCAAAAAGTCCATAAAGAGTTTCCAGTCTTTAATAAAAGTAATTATTGCTCCCTCCTTAATCAAACGAGTCAATTTAGCCATTTCTGCGAGCTCTGCCATCTTCACGATCCATTCCTTCATTATGGGTGTTTGTGTAGTCTTCCATCTTTGTGCATATAATAACCTCTCTGCAATTACCATATATAAAACCAATAATCCATGAGCCTTTTCTAGCTGAGTGTCCATAAGTCCTAATAGGAAAAGATCTGGTTCCATGTGAATGTTGATTTTTAAAACTGTCTGCATCACCCGTATGTATTTGTGTCCTGATTCTTTTAACTTTTTCACACCATGCATGATAAAATGCCCCTTCATGTTTTTCACATTTCCAACAGTAATTAGAAGTATCTTTATACATTTTAGACAGTTTCCCTGGTGTCATATTTTCTTTTGAATTCTAAGATAATGTGAATTTCAAACCTTTGAATATTATGACCAAAATTCTTGGCCCATTTTATCATAAATCCTTACCTTGCTCTTCCTCTGTTTCAAATCTCAGCAAACATTTATACATGTTAGCAGTCACATGTTCATCATTTGTGCATAATTCATTCTCAAATTCCATTTTATCATATTCTATTCCTGGTATTTTTTTATGTATATTAAATCTTTCTCTTAATTGTGCATTTGAGAACCACTGAAAACTAAATTCCTCTGTGGACAATTGTTCTCTTAATTCATCAATTCATTTTCCCGCTTGCCTCCCATCCAGGCACTGATTTTGAAATTGACCTGCTCAGTGCATGAGTACAAATTAAAGAATCCCATAGAAATCATTTTCTAGCCTCTACTTGAACATGTCCAATTAAAGGAGATCACTACATCTTTGGAAAATTCCTTCCACTATCAAAGTGCTCTTAGGAAGCTCCTTCTAACATTCAGTCACAATGTGCCTCCCTGTGATTTAGATCAATTATTCTATGTCCTGCACTTTGGAACAAAACAGAGCAAGTCTTGACCTTCTGTGTGACATCCTTTCAAGTATTTGAAAGGTGCTCTCATCTTATCCCAATCTTCTGCTCTCAAGGCTAAACATTTTGGATTCTTTCTAATTTTCTTTCTAAGGTCTTTATGTCTACTCCTCCAGTAATCCTAGCTGCTCTACTCTGAACCTGTTTCACTTTCTCTGAACCTTTATTAGAGTGTTGTGATCAGAACTGGGCACCAGTGTAACATGATCCGATGTAGTTCCCATCTGTCACTACTCCGTGGGAAACCAAAATTTGCATTTGCAATAATATATGAAATAATACTTTGAATGTAGCATGTTCACATTTTTTTTATTCTCTACATTTCTTGATCTATATTCACTCATCTCAGCATACCTATCTTTGAAACAAAGCTGTTTTTGCTCTGGATTCCTCCTCAGAGGAAGAGGAGGTGATGCCAGGGGATGTGAACAAGGACCCAAACTTGGGTGCAGATGGAGTGGGTTAGCAATCCTAAGCAGCATTGCTTAATGGCAGAATAATCAGGCTTCTTGGGAGAAACAGTCCTCCAAGGGGTAAAGTGGATGCTGGGAGTTTTATAAGGCAGTCTCTGAGGTTGCTGGAAATTTTTGAAAAATTATGAAATGAAAAATTATTAAAATTATAAAATTATTTTTTCATTGGATCTTGAATCTTCACATTAGAACCTGAAACCATGAACTCTTTGACTGCATCTACCAAACTTTGCTTGGACAACCACTCTATTTGAATCTGACCTTTCTTGTGTAAGGTCTAGTAATTATTGGCTTTGACCCACAGCTTGGTTTGAATAACCCTTTGGTTCTAGTATTTCTGTAAAACTCATTCACCGACTCTCAGTTGCCTCCTTCTCAATCTGTGAGATAGAACAAGAAGGTAACATTTGGAAAAGGACATTGCACAGTGATAAAATATCCTTGAAAAAGTTAATAAAGGACGATGCCATAGAGAAGAGGACAAAATCCTGGAAAAAAGATACAGCTGCTTTAAAGAGTAGCTGACAGGTACTACTTGAACAGCCCCACACACTCTGAAGCACCTGAACTGGCTGACTTTGGGCCAGTCACTCTCTCTCAGCCCAAACACCTCACAGGGCTGGTGTTGTGGAGAAAATAGGAGGAGGACGGAGTATTAGGTATATTCGCTGCCTTGAGTTATTTATAAAAATCTTGAGATATTTATAAAAATCTTGAGTTATTTATAAAAAAGTTATTAAAAAAGGGATAAAAAATCTTTAAAAAAGAGTTACATAGATTCGCTGTTAGTAGGACTGAGCTGTGCATCAGTTTTGATCTCCAAAAAGTGCTTCACAGCACACAGGAGGAAGGACTTTGGTCCTGTCCAGGAGACCTTAAAGCAACTACATCTTCACCCTTTGAAGATCTAATCTGAAGCACTCCACAGCCCTAATTTTTACAGTGTATACATATATGTGTGTTTATTACCAAGGCGGAGCAGAAGATCCACTTCTGTTGATTAAGAGTTCTACCAGCCCCTTCATCAAGCCCTGATTTTCACTTTTGGCATACAGCCAGTTTAAAAAATATAGATCCTGCACAGGATACGATTCCATTTTAAAACATTTTCTATCAAAAATCTGAGAGGAGGTCATATGTCAAAGTGATTGATGTATCACAGAACTGTGTGTTTACCAAAAAAAAAAAAAAAGTCTGAAAGAGATGTGATTAAGGTCTGATTTGGGAGGAGCTTTTGTCTAGTAATTCATAGAAATTTGAGGGATTTTCTCCCCTAATTATGGCATCAGTGACATTTTAAATATAATGGCCGCTATTGTTGGCTGGTAGATTTTCTGCACTTATTTTCAAACTACAAAGTATCCAACTCTTCTGAGTAACAGTTATGCTGTACATTGAATATAAAAGCATGCAGATATGAGATCCCTGCTGATCAGTTAAGTGTACTGTTGAATTGTCTACGTGAAGTTGCTGATAAAACTGAAATGTAACTGGAATCAGTAGATGCTACTAAGATAACTACAGTATTGCTTTTTACTACCTAAAACAAAACGAAAGAGCCAGTTTTGTCTAGTGGTTAAGGCACCGGGCTAGAAGACGGTGAGTTCTAGCCCTGCCTTAGGCATGAAAGGTACTAAATGAAAGTGGTTGGGCTGAGAGAGAGTGACTGGCCCAAAGTCAGCCAGTTCAGGTGCTTCAGAGTGTGTGGGGCTGTTCAAGTAGTACCTCTCAGCCCATCTCACCCCCTAGGGTTGGTGTTGGGGGGAAAAATAGGAAGAGGAAGGAGTATTAGGTACGTTCACCACCTTGAGTTATTTATAGAAATAATAAAAGGGGATAAAAAAGATAGATAAATAAATAAATAAATAAATAAATAAATAAATAAATACCTATTTCCCTCTTTTGATTTCATGCCACCAATTGACTGTACTTTAAAAATATAAGGTAAAGGAATTGCTTATAGAGTTTTAAAAATCTGCACCCTGTTTAAAATTCAATGCAGTAACAGTCCAATCTGAGATCATCACCCAGAGCTGAAATGAAGCAGGTGGAAGGAAGGGGGAATAGCTTTCACACAATCATAATTAGTTCTCCGATGCCCTCAAGCAGCCTCCACATTTTGCATTCCAACCTCACCCTCAACAGCACCACTCCTTGGAAATGTTATCAGACAGATTCAAAATAATCTTCTGGGAAATTCTTGATCTAATTCATTTAAAGAGACATCTATGCATTGAAGTCATCTTTTGCTTGCATAGCTAAAGCAGATACATCCCACTGCAGGACTCATCTGGGTGCTGCTAGATAACCAGATTTGAATTGGATATTAATTCTGATCTATGGTAAACTCAGTGAACTAGTTCCTCTCTCTCTCTCTCTGTCTATATCTGTCTGTCTGTCTGTCTGTCTGTCTGTCTGTCTACCTACCCATCCATCCATCCATCCATCCATCCATCCATCCATCTATGGAGGAGTTATCCTGGACTATATGTGGTTCTATATGGAATATGATTTATAATTTTATCTGAAACAAGTATTTTAATTAATTATTAGGGGCATTACTGTAGAAAGTCTACATTTTCCATTGCTGGCAGCAATAATTACAAAGGTGGTGGTGGTGATGATGGTGATGATGATGATGATGATGATGATGAATAACAGATTTACCAATCTCTCCCTGGTCATTAGGTACTAAAGTAGTTTAAAAAATGTTGATAAAACAGAATGTGATGAATTCCATAGCATCTAAAACATGCTTGAGCACCCACCCCAACAATGGACATTCCTCCTCCCAAATATTTTACCTAAGACAGGTCTCTCTCTCTCTCTCTTTGCATTTGTTTCCCCATAAGATTCCTCATTTTGGCATCTGTAATTTTTCATGTGCTGGTTTCATAATATTAGACACATCTCAGAGAAGAAAGTCAATACTAGATTAAGAAGGATTCATTGTTATATTGAATTATGTGCTGATTTTATTTGTTCCTCGGTGTTCACCCATGTTGGCATAATATGCAGATGTGAAGGCAGGCAAGCTTGAAAATTTCCACCCGTTCCGCACCTGAGATCTATCGTAGCCTGCTTGTTTTGTTGCAAAGGGCTAGTCTCTTTCCTTTTCCTTTCCTTTCCTTTCCTTTCCTTTCCTTTCCTTTCCTTTCCTTTCCTTTCCTTTCCTTTCCTTTCCTTTCCTTTCCTTTCCTTTCCTTTCCTTTCCTTTCCTTTCCTTTCCTTTCCTTTCCTTTCCTTTCCTTTCCTTTCCTTTCCTTTCCTTTCCTTTCCTTTCCTTTCCTTTCCTTTCCTTTCCTTTCCTTTCCTTTCCTTTCCTTTCTCTTTGCACAAGCATGGAAGTGTGAATCACTCCTTTCTTCTGGGGTATTCTTCTGACTTCCTAGCCTTGACCACAGGCTCCCTGAAATGTTCCAGTTGTCTCTCATCCAAGTATTAATGAGGTCCAATCCTTCTTAGCTTTTTCAAAAGCCAACTGCTGTAGGTCTTTCCAGGAATGATGTGAACAAATAATGTTGTTCCTCCATATTCAAATAAACCAACAGTGCCTTTCTTACATCATACTAACATGTCATTGCATCAGTCCCACTTTCATCTCAAACCAGTTTACCTTTATATGATTCAAGGGTGAAATGAAACATTTTGTACAACCTGATGTTGTTCCAAAAAATGTTGGCAGAATATGTCTCCAGCTGACTCACAGCAGGAGTGGCAGTTGCTTTGGGATCCAGTGAAAATTATGCTCTTTTGTAAGGTCCTTGAGGAAGAGAATCCCAATCAGGTGGACAGCAGGATGACAGTTTTCTGATATATTTTTCTCTTTTTAAATGATATTTCTCCCGCATTTTATGACTGTGAGCTGCGGGGACCATACAAACAGATAAATGCATTAGGGTGAAAACCTAGAAATGCATAATAATATAGAACTATTGGGGAAAAGAAAGGAAGGGAGGAAGGAAGGAAGGAAGGAAGGGAGGGAGGGAGGGAGGGAGGGTTTTTATAAGACCCTACTCCATTTTAGACCAGTATGTTCTCTTGCATCCAGTGATTTATCAAGTATGAATCTTCCCCTTCCTGCATAGCCCATATTCATGTTTCTTCTCCTCTTCCATATTCAGGGCAAGGGGGGTGGGGGTGTTAAAAATGTTAAGATGGCCCTACACAACTGAAGTCCCACTTTTTTTTTTTTTAATATGCATCACATATGTGGTCCCAGGCATTGTTCTGACTTTTTCGACACCCTTGCCTCTATTCATACTGCAAGTTGATACCATGTGCCCCCGATAATTAATTAATTAATGCAAACAGTTGAATAACATCCACTCTGGGCAGTTTACAAAACAGTAAAAGTCACAAATATCAGACAATCCTCAAATACCAGGAAATCACAAAATTTAATTTAAAAAATAAAAAATAAATAAAACATGTCCTCATCCAGGAGGCGGCCCATAACCCTTATTAGTGTCATAACCCTCATTAGCGCCAAAAGCTCAACAGGACAAAATGGTTTTAGCAATCTCATGGAAGGCTAGCAGGTCAGGGGCCCCAAAAATTCAGGGAAAAATTATTCTATGGTGCATAATTATCGCACAGTGTGAAGCTGCTGAATGCCAGAATTATACCATGCTTTTATCTTCTACTAGACAACCGGTGACCCATTAGGTCATCATTTCAGAGATATTTCCTTACCTTAAACAGAGAAACAGAATGACCAAGGGCAAAAAAGCAGTAGGAGTGGGAGTGACTTACAACTTGCTGCTGGCTTCCCCATTGACTTTGCTTGTGGGAAGCTGGCAGGGAGCATCAGAAATCTTCCTTCCTTCCTTCCTTCCTTCCTTCCTTCCTTCCTTCCTTCCTTCCTTCCTTCCTTCCTTCCTTCCTTCCTTCCTTCCTTCCTTCCTTCCCTCCCTCCCTCCCTCCCTCCCTCCCACATATAATATAGGCTTGCACCATTTGCCTTCCCCTCACAACCCTCAGGAGAGCCCCCATGAAGCCTCCTCCTCCTGACTTGTGGAACTGCCTGCCACTTTTCTGGGGAGAGGTGGAACAAAGGGAGCCGCAGACTGTGAGGAATAGTGCACTTCCACTCCCCATTCTGGCATGTCCCCAAGGGCCCCCTCCCTCGAGGGAGGAAAAGGGCTCACCCATCAATCACTGGTGTCCCCCAGCCAGCCCTACCTCATGAGCAGGCATCTAATAGCTCTCTCCTCTTTCCCGCAATGCCAACCACCGTTAAGAGATTTCAAATTTCTGCCTCATTTCCAAAGCAGCCAATCACCGCTCACCCATCAGGCCTTGCTGCCAGCTGATTGGGCACAGAGGACAGAGGGAGGAGGCAAAGAGGTCAGGGATACACCCATGACAATCACATGACCTGGGCTGATCGCAGCAGTGTGGCAGCATAGCAGTGCTAAAGAGGCCACAAATTCCCCAAATTTCAATTCCATGGGAGTCATGGGTCCTGGATTTTGGACGTATTCTGTAAGTTAGCCCATTTGAGGTACCTTGGTTCAAAAATTGTTGCCCTATGATGCACCATTTCACTCATTTGAAGGCTATAGACACAAGAGTTTTAGTAGTATATAGATCGGTGGTCTGAGATCCACCTGCCTTAACCTTCTACAAACAGATAAGCATATTTCTTTTTGATTTCCGTAGATCACTGTGCTTCTTTCAAACCCAGTAACAATTTCTTGTTATGCTGCTTCCCCAATCCATTATATTGAACCATCTGTGAATAACAACTACAGGATGACCCACTTCTGCTATATTGCCGTTCTGCTAATTACCTACAAAAATATGGATGGGCCTCCTGCTGTTGCAAATGTTATCAGACACCAGAAGGTAATTCTCAGTAGTAAAGAGGGAAGGGGTTGCAAAATATTAAAGAGCCAGTTACTTAAAAGCATCTTCAAGTCCTTCACACTTCTGCCAAGTCAAAAGAATGGATGTTTTTAGGGAAGCAAAACTTAAGATCCAGTACTGATGGCTATGGGAAATGGCCATAGATTTAGCAGTTTACAGAAAAGCTCCTAATTTACTCTTGCCAAAGCAGACATCTAAGGTCAATTTGGCCTCCCCAAAGCAAGCCCTGGTTAAAGCAATTTTGGTAATCAAAACTTGATTTGCATTAAATTTAAATAAATATAGCTGTTAAGTTAAAACAATATGAATCATCTCATCTATCTTCAAGTGGTTGATTTAAAACAAAAGAAGTCTATTGAAGCATGTAACAGCCTTGCAGTTTTTGGGGTTATATCTGAGAAATTTCCTGTACATATTTTGCCTTCAAATGGCCTTTAGGTATCTTCTCTCTGTTTGGGGATTATGCATTCAGCCTCTGTCATTCAATGTTTGAATACCTGATCATTTACTTCTGATAGTATTTTAGAGCTGCCAAGAAATCAAACGTGACAGCTTGTGATGGATGATCGTTTAGTACCTGATTATATTACAACTGGGTATGTTCAGTGACCAGAGAGTGCTATCTGATTATTGGGGAGAGGAAGAAAAATGGAGATATAAATGTTTTCAAGTCCCCACTCGTAGATTCTAGGTAACCAATGCACACACTTCAAACGTTAACCCAGAGAAGATCCAATCTAGGCAATGAAATGGTTCTCCCCTACCTTTTGAATATCTATGTGTGCCATTCAGTACTTTACTGTTTTTATTCTAGTCATCCCATGCCTTGCCCCCTCAGTTTCAATTTTTGTTTTTAAGCAATTCATTGGTCACTAAACATGTTCAGACCTCATTGGGATATTTTAAGTGTCTTCAGTGTCCCCCCCCCCCCCCCCCAGAATATTTGTTCTGCTTTTGCAAACCTACGTTTCCACTAAAGTACCCTCACCCTTCTGGGGTACTGTCTGAATAGGTGGTTTCCTGATTTTTAACTTTTTTCTGACAGATAGAATGAAGGCATGGCATAGGAATCCAAATAAATGGATGGGAAAAATCCAAGATTGAAGGCAGCTGGAACTGGAGAACAGTAGGACTATATTCTTTAATTTCATACCTCCAAATCTCAAAAGACAACAATGAAGAATTACTTACTTTTTTATCTAAGTTCTTATTTAGAGAGATAATATATAGATGATATAGATATGAATTTTGATATATGGGCACACAAACACAAACATTTTCTAGTGCAAATTTCAAAGCAAGTGTAGTTCAGACTAGACAACCTGTGACCCACTGGGTCATCGTTTCAGAGATATTTCTTTATCTAAACAGAGAAACAGAATGACCAAAAGGGCAAAAAAGCTGTGGGAGTGTGAGCAACTTGTGACTTGCTGCTGGCTTCCCCATTGATTTTGTTAGTGGGAAGCTGGCAGAAGTCTTCCTTCCTTCCTTCCTTCCTTCCTTCCTTCCTTCCTTCCTTCCTTCCTTCCTTCCTTCCTTCCTTCCTCCCTCCCTCCCTCCCTCCCTCCCTCCCTCCTACTTCTTCCCTTTTTCCCTCCCTTCCTCCCTTCATTTCCACATATAATATAGGCTTCTGCTGTTTGCCCTCCCCACATAACCCTCAGGAAAGCCCCAGTGAAGCTGCTTCCTCCTCCTCCCTCTCCTCCTCCCTTGGGAGGTGGAACCAAGCAAGCCATGGTCTGTGAGGAAAACTACACTCCCGCTCCCCGTTTTGTCCCCAAGGGCTCCTTCCTCAAGGGAGGAAGAGGCTCACCCATCAATCACTGGCACCCCTTAGCCAGCCCTACCTTGCCAGCAGGCATTTGAGTCACTCCCTCATCCTGCCCTCACTGTCAGCTGCTGTTAAGAGATTTCAAATTTCTGCCTCGTTTCCAAAGCAGCCAATTGCTGCTCACCCATCAGGCTTGCCACCAGCCAATTGGGTGCAGGGAACAGAGGGAGACGGGAAAGAGGACAGGAATACGCCCAGGATGATCACTTGACCTGGCTGACTGCTGCTTTGCAGTGCTGAAGCAGCCACAAATTCCCCAAATTTCAATCCCATGGGAGTCATGGGTCCTGGAATTTGGATGCATTCTGTAAGTTAGCCCATTTGAGGTAACTTGGTTCAAAAATTGTTGCCCTATGACACACTGTTTCTCCCAGTTGAATGTTATAGACAGGAGAGTTTTAGTAGTATATAGATAAGAATATTTTTAGTAATAGGAAGAGAAAGTAGAAGAGGGAAGGTCTCATGGATAAATCCATTGAGCACTAGAGTTTTTTTGAAAAAGAAGAAGAAAGGTAGGAAAATGTACAACAATATATAATATCCTTTCTCCAAAACTAACTTTCTAATTGACTTCAGCCCCTGTTTATTCCATTTCAACTTTTCCCTTGTCCTTCACAAAGAGACCCAATCAAGGTGGGGAAAATGCGAAGCCTGACATACCACTTCTGGTGGAGCTGCTTGGATGCATAAACAAGATGGCTGCAAAGAGTTAAGGGTTTTGCCATCTCTTTGTTGCCATCCAGTAACCCTAACTTTGGTGCACCATCTTTCTTTCTGTAGCTGTCGTTTCCATTGTTCTACAAACATCAGATATGATCAAGAGGAGGTAGTGTGGCCACGAAAATATTGCTTATTATTTTGGAAGTGAAACAAAAATGTTACATTCAGTTATTCCTTTAACTGTGAGGCCAAAGAGGGAGCTTTGGACAAGTCAGTGTCTTTAATCTTACCTCATGGTAGTTCCAGGGATTAAAAATACACTGGACAAGATTCTTTAGAAGAAAAGCTGGGTACAGAGATGATCAATAAAGCCTTAATTTCTGGTACAAAACAACAACAAAAGAGGACATCGGTGGTGTCCATGGCAACTGCTCCCTACTTGTAGAAAGTTAATAGACTTTCAATATAACTATTGAAAAATCTTCAGTACTGTTACATATCTCCACTCTTGATCTTACAGAAGAACAGACTTTTTATCTAGAGCACAGCAAAAAGAGTTTCCCAGTTTAACTGTCCTATTTGTATGCTTCAAAGAAAGTCCATTTTCAGCAGTTCTTCCAGAAGCAGCTGCCAGATCCAGGGCTACTGGCATTAAAGTAATAAATACTTTGCTGAATAAAGAAGCAAAGTATTTGCATATCTCATTAGCAACAGTCTTGGCAACAGCAACTATGATCCTTGGCATCTAATTTGTATTATTCCCCCCCACACACACACACACACTTTGAACTATAAGATGGAAGTTTTTACTCTAAAGTGGCTTCATAATAATGCAACGGAGCTAGAAGCCAGTTCAGAGTGAAGGCAATGTTCCTTTTTTTCATTCATTCAGGTGTAGGAGAAAGGGGACAATGTCACTATTCCCAGTGACCTCATAATTAAATCAGGAAGAAGGAGTGAAGGATTCATTCAAGATTATCTCCTTTTAATTCCACACACCTAAACATACACACCCTTGTCTTTTTCAGAAAATTCAGTTCAATCCTACCTTGAATAATGGTATAAATTCCCAGTGATCAAAATTCTAAAATGGCACAAGTGTAGTCTAATATTCAATCTTCCAGAAACAGAATATTTCCAAAATCCAAAGCAGCTACTTCAGCAGCCACTCCATTAATTCCTTTAGATGCAGTAGAAACATCCTTAAAGCCTCCCCTTTTAATGCTTTCATCACAGTAAAATAAGAATCTCTTTCACAAACCTTTTTCTTTCCCCAAATACTGTTTTAAATGGCAAAGGTTAAGAACAGGCGATAAAGAACAGAAAGCCTTCCAAGCCCATTCATTTCAAACAGAGGGCAAGCTCTGGAAATCCTCAGAAATACAGCAACACATTTAAAAATCTATAACCAGCGATTTAACAAGCCACTAAATAAAAGAAGCATCTGATTATATAAAATTGCCAAGTAGACACCAAGAAATGCTATTACAGTTTCCAATCATTTACAGACTGTACTTCTCTGCAATAGCCTCCATTTTCCTCCCAAATTATTCTTTCAGCATTCTGAAGATGAAAAGGCGGGGGGGGGGGGGGGCAGAGAAAATGTTCCTGATTTGCAGTCATCATGATTCCTTACACTCCACCACAAGGTATTTTAATGCCCCAAATGAGCCATGAAGCCCACAAACCAGAGCATACCATATTCAGGGGGAATTTCCATTCTTCCAAAAAGAAAGAAGAATTCCCATCCTTCCAAACATTTCCACATATACAAAAGAAATGATTCCAAACAGGTGAAGTTTGCAAAAGGAAATAGCGTGTGGAACGTGGAGGCCTTAGCTAGGTCATAGAACCATTGCCAAATGCTGAAGAGAACTAACCTTGGAATGCTTCAGCGCTCTTCCCCCAGCAGTTTTGGAGGGCCGATACTAAAAAGTTCCCAATGAGCTAAGACTACAGCTCATGTCCTGTTATACTGTACCCTCTATAAGGATCCTAGAATCCACCTTATAACTTCTTACCTGGTGAAACCCCTGGGAAATTCTGATCTCTTTATATAATACAGTTGCTGTTCTCAGATCAATATGATTCGGTCTCCCTGAACATAGCCAAGTTTTGTTGTACTGCTTGTAAAATTAGACAGACTTTGATTGACCATCAATAAATCCATCACAAATCGTAATATTTTTTATCCTATTTCATTTTTATTTTTTAATGTGCTTCTATCTTTAACTCTGATCTGTGACTGTAATAAGAGTTCTATTGTATTCTATTCCTTAGCTAGCATAATTCTAGTAAATCCCAGGCCATAACAGCTTTTAAAGTGGCTTTATATGCCATAAAATTGGGGACCATTAGTAATTTTGAAGCAAGTCTGGTAAAATGTCCTTCTTTATTTCCAAACTCCACATAGGTGGCAGATGTCAGTTTAGATTTCCAGAATATCCAGTGTTGATGTGGTGTGAACTCAGTTTCCTCAATAACAAGAAAGAGTACCACGCATTGAACAGATTATATTCCCTGCCACAGTCTCCAAAGCTTAGAATGGGCCAAAGAGTAGGGGGGTGCAAGCTCAACATTTCAATATTTTGAGAGTTCTGAGTTCAAACCATAGTTGCACGTTCCATAAGTTTGTTTCAAGGTGGGAAGAAAATATACTTCTTTTTTCCCCATCAGAAAAAGCTTGACTGCTTAGAATGGTGGTATTTTGAGTGTTATGGTCATAGGAAACAACTTTGAAACAGGTTGCTTCTACTGCCATACAGGACATTTCAAGCATTCTCAGGTGAAGTGTACTGTATGTATTTTTGAGGGTTTTATTTTGAGGTTGGAACAAAACCTTTAGGCCTGCTTCACAGGGTAACTTGCTTTACAGCCCAGTAATGTGTCTTCTAGCATAGAAAGCAATGGTAGATGATCCCTACACCATGACAAATGGTCTCTTCTTCCTGGAACTCCCAGTCCCAAACTGGCGACATATGGCCCATGTTTCATTTTCATTGGGGAGGGACACCTCAGCCTTCCTCTGCTCTGTCCCAGCTGAGATTGAGACTTGGACCAGAAGAATGGGACTGAGCATTTGAAAGGATGTGCAGAAGGATCCATTCTTTCAGGGTGAATGGAAGGATGGTCATGTCCTTCCCAGTAGCAGAACAAACAACTGCTTTACAGTAGTGCTCCTTTCAAAAGGACCATGCAGGCATTCGCTGGGCTCATGGAAGTGGGGATATAGCCAGATGCACAGCATCTTCCTGTACATCAATGTATTTGAGATTCCATCATGACCTTCTTGTTTTCTGTTTTCTTTCTTTAGCTTCACTTTCCACTCCTAGTACTGGATATTTTAAAATCTCAACTTGGCCATTTTCTAGTGCAACAGAAAGACACAGTATGATTTCATTAATATCCCTTCACAAGAAATTCTTGGACATAAGTTCAACTGGGAGACAGTGAAGATCTTAGAGTGTGCCAAGTTGAAAAAAAGCAGAGAATCCTTAGAAGCATGGCACTTCAATCAAGTAGCAATCAACAGACATATAGACTTAAATTCTATAGTCTTTCAAAAGACATAACCAAAGACCCAACACTAGTGCATCAGTCTGACACACAACATTCCCCCCACCACGCAACAATCAGCCACTACCCTGATAAACTAGAGCCATCTCCTTATCAACCTAATAACCCAAACCCAACTGCAATTCAACAGCAACACTTTCCTAACAAGCCTTCCCATCACACAGCTATCATAGGGGAAGCAACCAATACAGAGATAAGACAGAGCTACTGCCTCATCAGCCAAATACTCTACCAACGACAAGGCATCAATCTGTTGCCAAGCAGGATTTGCTCACAGGACCGTTCCTTCTAAGCACATACAAAGCAGGCGAGGCAGAAAGGTATAGCACTCTAGTCAGACAATAAACTTCAGTTTTCCAAAACTTTGGAATTGAAGATGTCAACTAGTATGCCAATGAAATGTCTGCAACTCAAACAACTAGCTTAGAGAACTCCCCCAATACACTACAGAAGCCCTGAGCTTCACATATTTCTTGCCATCATCTAGATTGGAAGCACTGTTTAAATCTATGGATCATAAACTCCTGAACTATACTATGCTTGCTTTATCAAGCACCTTGCTCTAAACCCAATATTTGGCTGGGGGGTGGGGGAGGAATCATGTTTGCTTCCTCTCCGCTGATTGCCGAAAGATTTCCCTCCAACTGCTCAGTATGCAAACTCACAAGCCAACATTTACTTTTTGGGGGGGAGATAGATAGATAGATAGATAGATAGATAGATAGATAGATAGATAGATAGATAGATGTAGTTGAATGCTGAATAATAATAAAATCTAATACAAACTAAACTGAGGAGAGGAGAGGAGAGGAGAGGAGAGGAGAGGAGAGGAGAGGAGAGGAGAGGAGAAGAGAAGAGAAGAGAAGAGAAGAGAAGAGAAGAGAAGAGAAGAGAAGAGAAGAGAAGAGAAGAGAAGAGAAGAGAAGAGAAGAGAAAAAAGATGCAAAGAAAAAGAAAAAAAGAGAGAGAGAGAGAGAAGAAAGAAAATAGTAAGAGAAAAGAGGCGTGTAAAAAAGTGACTTCCAACCTTCATCACAAGAAGCATAAACAAATTTAGTGACTCTTCACCCACTCTAAGGTTACAAACATTTTGCAAACTGCATTGCCAGTCAGTCCGTGCAATTGCCCAGTTACAGGCTGGCCATTCCTTGACACCTAAACAGGGGCTATTTTCTTTTGGGACCAGGAATTCCACTCCAAATTACCTGCATTGCTCACCGTTGAAATTAATTAAGCCCAGTAAGAGCATATGTTGCCCATGCCACTAAAATTTACATAAGAATAATGAGTGATTAAATTTACCAGGCATTACCATTCACAAAGAAGGGAAAGATGGTCATTGTGCAAAAATTGTACAATAAAATGCTTTAGGAAGGATGATGAAGGAGGAGGAGGAATGCCTTTCCATCAGCCTTCACCAACCTGGTATCTACCTAGCCTCCTTCCCACTAGATGTATTGATCTACAGCTTCCATTATTTTCAGGCAGAAGGCTGATTTCCATTCTGGGTGGGGAAGATGGAAGCTTTAATCCAACATAACTGGAAGGCTTCAGATGGTCCCTCTTCCTTCATTATAAGAATGTTTCAGTAGCATCCGTAATTAGTATATAGTTATAAAGCAAATCTGGTCAATCTCATGAGAGCGACAGGCTTCAGCATAATTTGAAGATGAAAACATTTGAGGTTTCTGGTTTGGGATATAACTGTATATATCTAAATCACCAATTTGGGTTGCTTCTTTTTTAATCAATCAATCACTAACATAAACTGGGTTGATCTCAAATCACCATAATCAGCAACAGCGCCTTCTTGTCTGAGTTCATCTACAGCTTGGTCTTCGAAATTCACTTTAGACCCTGTGCAGACCACACTTCCACGGCTGATTGTCCATGCAATGGCTGTCCATGCAGTGTCCTCTACAGGGACTTCAAAGGAGGCAAGATGGCAGATATGGCAATGTGATCAAAGCTAATGATGCACATACACGATCACATACTTCGATTGCCCTGATGTGACTGCCATCTTCCCTCTTTTGATCCTTGCTGCGCATGATGCCATGTGCATACACACATACACCTGGATAAGCTTTTGAAGATAAGCTTTCAAAAGTATCTATGACACCTTGAAAACTTGTCACTGCTTTAATACTTGGAAGGGAGTTGTTGTTTTGTTCACACTAACATGCTTTGTGAAACACCTCTTTCAACTCCATTACACAACTCTGCTATCAATCCATCACTTATCCATTTTTCAGTAATCCCACAAGGATTACAGGAATGCTACACTGCATTATTGTTGTGGGGTTTAATAATACAATATTGAAAATCTACTAGCATTTCCTTCTGTCCTCTCTTCCACCATACAGAATCAAGGCAGGGTTATTTTGAACTTCCTTGTCTCACTTTCTCCTTTCATAGGACTGAGTTGTCATTTCTCCTCCCTTAATGGCTACTGCATTTCTTCATCAAGGTTATTTCTGTACCATTGGTCAATGGAATTCAAATAAAAATAGTTCTTGTTTAATTAACACAACTTCTGAAAAGGTCCCATAATTTTTCCTGTAAGTGGAAAGAGCAAAGAATAAACACAACCCCAGAAGAAATATTTTTTTGTAGTTTAGGAGCAATGCAGGACAAAGGCCTCCCTTCCATATGCCAGCCAAATAGGCTTCTAAAAACATGACAGTTTTTAAGAGAGCCTCCTCTGCAGATTTTAATACCTGGCCAGGTTCAGGGTGAGAAGGGGCGTTCCTCATGGGCCAAACCAGTTAAAGGCTTTAAAGGGCAGCACATAACAGCTACGGATTTATTTTACTTCCTCAAAAGCCAAAACAAAACAACTCACCCTAAGGAAAATTTACTTTGCACTAGACAACCCATGACCCGCTGGAACATTGTTTCAGAGATATCTCCTTACCTAAACAGAGAAACAGAATGACCACAGGAGGGCAAAGAAGCAATGGGAATGGGAGTGACTTCTGACTTCCTGCCAGCTTCCCCATTGAATTTCCTTGTGGGAAGCTGGCAAGGAGTGTTTGGAATCTTCCTTCCTCCCTCCCTCCCTCCCTCCCTTCCTTCGTTCCTTCCTCCCCCTGTCCATCTGCACTCATGCTGTGCCAGCCACTTGGGCACCCCTGGACACCCTCCCCAACCCACACCACATCCTTGCACAACCTCTCTGATCCGCATCCTCATGCACCTTCCCCAACCTACGCTACACCCTCGGGCACCATCCCCAACCCTCTCCACGCCTCTCACACACCTGCTCACTCCTTTCCCCACACGGCAGCAGCCACTTACCTGCCTGCTGGCCTGGGACTGGCAACTTCCTGCTGGCTTCTCCACTGACTTTGCTTGTCATGAAGATCATGTGACTGCAGCTAACTGCGGCAACGCAGCAGCAGCGCAGAGGTGCTGAACCAGCCACAACTTTGCCAAATTTTGGGATGGGATTTTGGATATATTCTGTAAAGGCATTCGTAAGTTTGCCCATTTGAGGTAACTTGATTGAAAAGTTGTCCTATTGAGCACTATTTTGCCTAATTGAAGGTTACAGACAGACACAAGAATTTTAACAGACACGAGAGTTTTAGTAGTCTATAGATTTATTTTCAATTCCCCAAATGCAATTATGAAATAAATAAGGAGAGCCATGTATCATAGAAAAAGAAATAATGATGATGCACTGTATTGAGAATTGGAGTGTCTAAAAACTCCATCCTCAAACCTAAGCAAAGAAACGAAACAAGTGATTCACCTTGAACCAAATGAACTTTCACGGAGTTTTTCATTTTTAAAATTCAAACATACTTGTGCCATTTACAGAATATGAAGAGCACTTAGAAAGGCCAAAGTTTTTATGCTTAAGTAGAAAAGGAACAAATAAGTTCAGGATGGCAGCAATCTTCAGAATGCAAAACCCAGGGGAGACTTCCTTAATAAATATGGAGTGGTTCCTCTGACATTGAACCATATTGTTCCTTCAGAACAAGGCTGATCAAAATTTGACCTCTGACTTTATAACACTCAGTTTTCAAAAAGAAACAGTAACCATACTGATGTGATTTTAAAAATGCAGGAAGTACAGGAAATGGAGTTCATTATAGACAGGGTAAAATAAACACTCTGTCTATATCTGAAATGATCTACGCTCATTTTCAGCAGCTTGTGTTACCTGATTTCCTTGAAGAACTTATGGCAGATGTTAAAGATCTCCTTAACCTTGACCTGTATTCTTCAGTCTTTTCATATTCAAGGTGCACTTTTAACCCTAACGTGGCAGCATGTGGTCCTCTGGTGTTGTCTGGAAATTCAGCCTCCATATCTGGCTTCTCCAAGAATTAACCTACTGATGTAAGGAGCATCTTTATTCTCCATCTATGGTAGAGAAAGCAACAATCAGTCTTTTCACACCCCAATTCTCATTCTCTCTGTCTTCCGTTGAACTCCAAAACCACAGATGATGATGATGATGATGATGATGATGATGATGATGATGATGATGATGATGATTTAAATTTATATACCACCCAACTCCCAGCAACTCTCCAGCAACTCTGGACAGTTTACAAATGATTTAAAACATAAAAAAATATGATAATAAAAACAAGAAACAAAAAAGGGTAGAGATGGCAGAATAATAACCCAGGTGGAAAGGAAAAGCAACAACCCAGGTTAAAAGGAGACTTCAGTAATCCCCATCAAAGTTTATGTTTCAGAAAATGCCCGGGCAACCATTTTAGAGATTGGGTAAAGAAGGGAAACCAAGTTCTTCTTTGTGTAACTCCAACGAATTTACCAAGAAGTATTTTGAAGAGGGTTTTTTTTTTTCATGAATGTGTATTCTTGTTACACTTTTCTTCCTGAAAATCTGTGCAACTGACTTAACAAGGATCACAGGCAAGATTTTTATCTATATGAGCACTCTAAAAGTGTCCACTGTTTCACTTACCTTATATGCTTGATTGATTGACATATATCTTCAGTCACCAACCAGGATCTCCAGTCACTGGTTGTTGTTGTTGTTCAGTCGTTAAGTCGTGTCCGACTCTTCGTGACCCCATGAACCATATTGTGCCAGGCCTTCCTATCTTTCACTGCCTCCCTGAGTTTGCTCAATTTCATGCTCATTGCTTCAGTGATGCTATCTAGCCATCTCATCCTCTGCCATCCTCTTCTCCTTTTGCCTTCCATCTTTCCCAGCATCAGGGTCTTTTCCAAAGAGTCCTCTCTTCGCATTAGATGACCAAAGTATCTGAGCTTGAGCTTCATTATCAATCCTTCCAATGAGCAATCAGAGTTGATTTCCTTTAAGATTGACTGGTTTGACCTCCTAGCAGTCCAGGGGACTCTTAAGAGTCTTCTCCAGCACCACAGTTCAAAGGCATCAATTCTTCGGCGTTCAGCTTTTTTTATGGTCCAGCTCTCACAGCCATACCTCCATACATTACTACTGGACCAGTCACTGGTATGGCCATGCTAAATGTGACACATTTGATAATTGCATGTAACTGTGACCAGAGGTACACAGAATATTTGCATGGATGTAACCCATGGTAAGACCAAGTATACAATTGGAAATCTGAACTTTCAGTGTCACTGGAACAAGCTATTGTTTTCCAATAAGTCTTTGCACAAGTAGTTAGGGAAGTGAACCAATATGATCTTGCAAAAAACCCAAATCAGCCTATGTCTCCAATAACCCTTTTGATTATCAATTATTCTTCTATTTGTAGTAAATGCAAAATTCACTATGGTTTTTCCACTGTGCTTCTGCTTCACACAATCAGGTACTTATACATGGATCAGGAATTTCAAAAGACCAGTAAAGATCAGATGAACATAATTTTGCAAAAAACTTTCATTTGGTACTTATTTACTATGGTAAAGCATGACGACATTCTCCCCAATTTACCTTTGAATGCCATTGCCATCTGGAAGATTATTGTGAAGAGAACCTGAGGTGGCCCCAGTTAGGATAATTATGGGTAAAAGGAAATATGTGATTGAGATATGATCATGCCATGAAAATGGATGAGTGGTAGTCATCCTGGTGTGGTCAGTTCCTCTGATTTCTTCTGCATTCCAAAGAACTTTAGTAATGGGCTTACTTCATATATGGATGGCTTGCTCACTTTGTCCAAGACCATATTATCTTTCTGGAGAAGCTAAGTTCGGTGTGGATGTAATTGCTTTGTGGTGGTTCCACTTGGATGGCTGTCTCCAGAAGATGCTCCAGGAAATTTCTGCTCAACCTCACGGGGTTTGCACTATATGGTTTTTGTTTTTATTTTCATGCTGTATAATATCTATGGAAAACCACTGAGCAAACGCATTTGGAATATACTGGAAGAAGGTCCATATACCAAAGTTTAATTTAACAACACAATAATGCTGTTAGTAGGTAGCTAGTCTGTCTGTCTGTCCAGATTAATAACATTCCATCTGGAAGAGACTGCATTTCCCCTTAAGAATAACATTCATGGCTTCATGGCGTTTCTAGACATTTCTGTGTCCTTAGAGACGTGAGTGTCTTCTGTTCAAACTTTTACAAGAATAGCCTTGTGTGCATGGCATGGGGCTGGGTTATTTGAGGGGCCATCACTCCCCAGTTACATCTACCCATCTCATCAAGCCTTGCAGGAGAGGCCTGCTCCAGGTCCCATCCCTTAGGAAGTGCCATCTGGCAGGGCCCAGGAAGAGAGCCTTATCTGTCATGGCGCTCACCCTTTGGAACATCATTCCCCCAAAGATTAGATTGGCACTGACCCTGTCGGCCTTTCACAAGGCCTTCAAAGCCTGATACTGTCACCAGACCTGGGGATCCAGGTGTGCGTCTGAGCCCATGCAATGGCTGCGATGATTTCTGTTGTGGTTCTTCAGCTCAGCTGTATTTTTATGTATATATATGCTGTTGGATTTTTTAAAAACTGTTTTATGCTTTTAATACTGTTCTTTAATTATTTTAGCTGCCCAGAGCAATGAAGTTGAGATGGGTGGCCATATAAATCAAATCAAATCAAATCAAATCAATTATCCTACTTAGATAGACATAGCTTGACTTCAGTAATGTTTTTATTCTTTGTATTTAAATTATTTTGCTTTAGTACTTTCATTTCATTATTTGTACAAATTTATTGGGGGAGGAATACAATGTATTCTATTCTATTCTATTCTATTCTATTCTATTCTATTCTATTCTATTCTATTCTATTCATTCATCTGTGTATCAGTTATTAATGACACTATTTTCCATTTTCTACAGTGTGTGTTCTATATGAAATATTTTAACATTATTTTCAGTTTAATTAATGGCTTACCTTTCCTAGAGTGGTTATAGTTAACTGGAAAAATTACTAGAACCATGTCAATTCTGGTTACAAGAAATCTCTCATGAGTTGTATCGGAGTGTTTAATGATCCATTGGTTTAGAACCATAATACATGATAAGACAAAGTCTCCCGTAAATTAAGCTTATATGGAAGTGGCTTTCCATTGTCTACATCCAGGAAGGTTTTCCCATTGGGATGTCTAAGTGCTACAGCCATGATTACTTTTTCCATGATCAGCCAAGTTCAGCTTTGTGCCATCACATGTAATATATTACAATAAAGGAATGAAACTGGGAGAAGGCTACCTGCTATAACAGAGACCAGTTCTGCTTTATCTTGATCTAAATAGTGTTATGAGCCACGGTATTTTTTAAAAAAAATGTGGAAAGGAATGAGCTAAAATATTCATAGAGATTAATAGAAATAGAAGGCAAAAAGGTACTTTGGAGTGTACATTCCTGAGTGCAACTTCTTAAGGTAAATGGATCTTTCCTTGGGGTTGCTCCCCAGCTGCAGAGGGTGATAGCTGGGAAACATGCAGGTACTTTCAGAAGCTGCAGACACGTTGCATGTGGGAGCCCCGTGCTCTAAGGATCTTCAGGCACACAGCCCAAATTTTTATTCATGGATATCTAGGAAAACTCTAAGTGTTATGGGCTGCTTTTCAGCAGTATTCAAAGAAGTAATTTCACTTCATTTGGTAATGGATTGCATTGTAAGTAAATGTGTAAAAAAACAACAACCTACTATTATTCATTTTGCTTTGGAAGGCAGTTAACAAGTACAACAACTTTCTGTTCTATTTCAAAAGCAAAGCTAAGCATGTAGTAAATTATTTTTTTAAAACACGCTCAGTAAATGTATTCCCTCTGTTTCCAGTGGTTTGCACTTCTCTAGCTACAATAAGCTCACATTTTTCACCTTTGTAGGCTTCAGAACCACTTCATCCAAACATTTGACCATACGTGGTAGTTATGAAGAAGACTCAAATGTAACAAAAGATCCAGAAAATTACAAAATGAAAATTCAACTTAAAACCAGAATTTTTGTTATTAGATATGACCCCAGAGAGTATAAATGAAAAGCATCGCAATTTATTTATATGATGAGAATGGCAAAAATCCATCTGGCCAAACACTGGAAGAGAGAAATACCTATCATCTTAGCTAAAGTGTAAAGCAAATGAAAACCATCCATTTTATTACAGAGAATAAAACAACAGAAGCATGCAACCCCTTTGTAATTAACCCAACTACAACAGTAGAAGGAATTGTACCAAAATATAAACAAATAGAACTATAAATTAAACCAATAACACCAAAGGTTCAGATAGCTAGATAGATCTTATCTGGCATTAAGTGAACATTAGGAAATGAAACAAAACAAGCTCCATTTGTTTGGTTTTAGCTGTGAAAACCGGTGGGAATTCAAATCAATGAGTAGGAAATGAATTTTCCTTTCATAAGTTATTTGTTTCATTTGGACCTCATCCATCTGAATTGGAGCACAATGCATCACGGAAAGGTTACAGAGAAAAAGCAGGAGAGAGGAGGAGCAAGAGGAGTTCAAGGAAACAGACGGATTGGAAAACTGTCTAGTCTGTATCCAAAAAAGCATTTTAGCAATGAAGGTTTTCTAAGCCGTGTTACCATACAGAGAACTTTCTAATCATAGATGTGATGGCAAGCTGCAGCATGATGGATTTGGCTACCCGTGAGTATAATATAATGCAATGGGAAGGCAGAAAATAAAAGAAAACACCCACAGGATATTATTTTAGTTGCAGACCTTAATTTTTTTTCCCCCTTGTTTTTTAACAAAGTCATTTGCTCTTGTGCCTATCAGGCATGGTTGGGAATGAGTTGGGCTGCAGCAGGAACATCTGGGTGGGAGTCAAAGTGGGCATCCCAAATCTTGCCCATTTGGTACATGTTGATATCCCATGTATGGTGTGAGACAGCACACACAAAGGAATGGGATCGTGACATCAAGTCTGGACACTCCTCACAGATGCCACTGTGTCTGCATGTTTTCGCTACTCCACACAAAATGAATAATGCATAATGACACCAGAAATTGCACAATTTTTAAAGTTATTTGTTAGACTTATATCTCACCTTTCCTCCAGAAGCTCAAGGTGCCTCATCTGGGAATCTCCCTTCATTTCTATCCTAACAACGGTTCTGTGGAGCAGGTAATAGCAAGCCACTTCTATATTGATGATTGCCCAAATGTTAATGTGGACCTGTATCCTTCTATAGTTCTTCAGTCATCTCTCCAGTGTTGTTTTTGCTCCTAGTTTGCTCTTAGAGTTGACTATTGATTTGCCTTTGGGTTCTGCTTCTAGACTAGCTGACCAATCCTGGCTTGATTTCCTTTCCTAGATCAACACCAGGCAGCAAAGAATTGTAGTTTTCTGAATCACTTTGCTTCCATCTAATGGTCATGTGGAGTTTTGCCGTCCAGATCTGCAACCTGCATTGGTTGTCAATGTGCTTCTGAGTCCAATTCAAGGTGCTGGTAGTGACCTATGAAGCTCTTCATGGCATGGGGCCAGGTTGCTGCAGGCACTGCCTCTCCCTGATTATGTCTACCCGTCCCATCAGGTCCAGCAGAATTGTCCTGTTCCATGTCCTGTCTATTAGGGAATGTCATCTGGTGGGTCCTCGGAGGAGAGTCTTTGCTGTTGTGGCACCTGCCCTTTGAAACATCATCCCCCCAGAGATTAGATTGGCCCTGGCTTCTGATTTTTCACAAGGCCTTAAACACGTGGCTTTAAATACATGTTTAAACACATGCTTGGGTATCCAGATGTGTGGCAGAACCCATGAACTGATTGCATTAATTTATTGTTCCTGTTTGTGCTTTTTTAAAAAAATGTTATACTGTATGTTTTTATATAGTTTTTAACTCTTGTTATACACCCAGAATCATGACATGGGTGGTCTTATAAATTGAATGAATGAATGAATAAATAAATAAACAAACAAACAAACAAACAAACACTCATTGTTCAGGGACATTGCTGTGACATTTGCATTGATTGTTCATCTTTCATTTTGGCCTATGAAAGTCCACTGGTTCTTTCTAGGATTGTATATTGGTGAAAGGTTGAACAAAGCTGGGTGAGTGCCCAACAATTTTTTTCAGTACTTTAAGAGGGCAAGAGGATACACTTACTCTGTATAGGTTGCCGTCTTCTCCTGAAATACAGTACAAGCACATTGCCAAATCCTGAGTGAAGTAAAATGGCCACACAGGCTTTCAGTCAGCAGTCTTTCAATTTTCCTTGGCAATTGTGGCACTGTTCATCTCGTTGTTAGATGCTACATGTTTGATAATCCAAATCTGGGAGTAATGAAGAGTCATTAAAGAAAAATGTGACAGAAAAAGAAGGAAAGAATATAATCTCCTCTTGACAGTGGAAAGGTCCTCCAGTCTTCATTTCACCCTCACTTAGTCCAACCCAGCCCCAAGCTAGTCCAGAAACCAGTGCAATCTATCCAGCTTCCATTTGGTTTTCATTATTTCCCAGGCATCTGCTTGTCATCCCAGCAGAGGCTCAGAGAGACTTTTCCATTCCATACAACTTATTTTATACCATATTATTGCAAAATTAGCTGTTGTCTGAACATTTCTTTGTAGCTGCGGAAAAGTTCTGTCTGTCGTTATCACAAATTTAGCAGATTAAAACAATCCAAGGGGCAGAGTTAAGTTCAGTAGCTAATTATGAAAAAGGGCAAGCCATTAGAAGCATGGTTAGGCTGAGGATCACCCAACAGATGTAGGACCAAGAGGGATGAGGCTAGGCCTGATAGACAAATAAAATAAGACTTTATCAGAGCAGAAGAGTCTTGCTTGAGCCAACAACAGTCTGACGAAGTAAATATAGCATGGACAGCAGCCATGCCAGCTTCTTGGGCAGAACTGAAGTAAGGGAAAAGGTCTCCCCCCTCTTTTTTTTTCTTTTAATTGCCAATTGCTTTAAATTAAATAAAACTATGGCCAAGTTTTACCTTAAGATCAGCTTGAGTCTTTCTTCTCAGCTGAAAGCAGACTGATATCATTAATAAAATGACTTAGTTTGCCACAGCCAGTAGAATTAAGCAGTACGGAGAGCAAAAGATGCCAAGGGCAGAGAGGAGAAGGGATGAAGCTAAAAAGAAGACCGTAAAAGCAAAGATTGAAACATGCCCCAAATGGGGAAATACTTTGGAATGCTGATGGAAGCAAGCACAAAATGGTTTCAGTTCAATCTAGATCATCTTTAAGCAAGCCATAAGCAGGTGACTTGGTCTGCAGTGAATAAAATAAAAACAATATTCTTGCAGGATTAAGAGATGGAAAAAGCACCTGGTCAGGCAGGAGAAGCTGTACTTCATAAGCATTTAGCAGCCAATATAAGGAATACAAATAAGCAAAGCACAGTTTGCATATTAAAAAAAGTCCTCTGTCTCTTATTTCCTAACTTCTAGCTGTTTCATATTTCAGCATCTGGATTTTTTTAGCACTGTTGTGTATTTTAATGAACTGGTTTTTCTTTTCAGAAGCAGCAGCAAAAATAGAAGGGGGGGGGGGTAGGAATCTCCAGCCAAGCTACAAATTGCTAATAAAGACATAAAGCAGGCTCAGAAAGAATACATTCAGAAGAAAAATGTGTTTTACTCATGTGCTAATGGATGCCATGCTTATTCTAAGAATGAATACCAGAGTCTAGGCTGTGCACATGTATGATTCCAAGGGAGGGCAGGAGAAGCAGAATGCAGCACTGAGTAAAATGAACCATCCTGACAAATCCAACTTGCTTTAAAATAAGCTGGGCCTAATAACTGCCAAAATATGCTTGAAAGCTACAGCTTTATGTGGGCATCTTAGAAATATATACAGTCCTGCTGGAAGTCTTGCATAGATGAAATATTTGCAGAAGTCGGTGTGAGTCAAAGCTTCACTAGATAAATGAAGTAGCTAGGATAATGTTGTACAGTTTGTGTAATATGGGACTGATTAATAACTCTGCATCCTGTTATCTATAGGGGACAGATATTTGTTTGTATCAGGAATATAAATGTGTGCTAAAGATAGTTGGGGCCAGGTAGTTCATCTTCCTTTTCAGATTTTGAGGGCAGAATGTAAAATGAAAGGCTATTGATCCAGAACGAAGGGTTTTACTCAACATTCATTAGACTCGACTCCAATTTGAGGCACCAGATAGAGTCAGGTTTCAACCCCTAACCTCTGAAGCATCACCTTCTAGCTCTGAGACTTTATCCCCAGTCTCACTATGATCCCCAGGAGATGTGCCAAAGTCATAAACCATCTGCACCACATACCAAACTGAATATTACTGGAAGCCTCAAACACTGAACCTGTTCCTAATGATCCATGGAAATTGCTTAAATCAGTAAGCAAGTACATTGGAAAGCCTGGTCTAGAGGGCCAGGGGTTATCTAAATGGGAGGGCCATCATATAAATGCACCAGGTGAGTCCCGTTTTCCATCATCACTCTGATGACATCTGTTTTCATGCAGGAGAAAAGCCATTATGTTTGCAGCCATTGGCTGTGTACACAAGCGTCTATAGGGAAGCCAAAGTCATTAGAGAGACATTGATCATTAGAAGGGGGGTGGGCTTGGCCAGCTGCTGTCTGCATGTGGATACACTAGTTTTCTAACATCTCAAGAGAATCTCTGTGCTTATTCCATACACATTATCTTGTTAATCCTTACAACAACACTTCTGCTGAAATATTATTAAGGTCATAATATGGATGGAGGACTGAGATTACAGTGAATTCATACTTGAGGAGTGATTTTGTTTCCTCTCCTTGGTCATATCTAAGTTTCTTTTAAAAAAATAAGTCTTGCAAGATATGCACAGATTTTGGTTTGAGAAAAAAAAGGGGGTGACAGATTATGTCACTATACAAACACAGTAAGCAGTGAAAAACTTGGAAAACAAACTGGCTTCATCATGTTATATGAAGCTGAATTAAACAGTAGGAAGGGAAGTTAACATGAGGCCATGAATTCTTGTAATGTTTAACTTGTTCACCATTAAGTCATATTTGTTATCATAAGTCTACACCAGCCCATCTTTCCTAAATGTAGTTGCTTTGTAGACACTGATTGTAGTGGCAGGGGATTATGGAAGCTGTGGTGTGTGGGTTATAAGTCTGAGGAAACCTTGCCTTGGGGATATAAGCAAGCCACAAAATATCACAGAGAGGGGAAAGGACATAGGAATTTTTAAAAAGCCATAATGGCTTCTTATCACAAATTGCATGCCAGTAGAGTCATCCAGTTTGTTCTGGATCTTTTCTAGGCTCAGGGATAATGAGGACCTGATTTTTCATGTGTCATTTTGAAAGCTTAGTTTTCTCTGTGGTGGGGACAACAACAACATGGGAACTTAAGGAAAAAATGCACCCAAACCCAGCATCTGCTTATTCTCAAACTACTTCTAGTAGGTATGATATTGATTACCAGATACCAACTATCGCAATGTCTTAAGGGAAGATTCTTGGAGATTTTAATGGTACTAAAGTCTTTCTCCCTCAAATAAAAGAGTAATTATCCAACTGTTAAAAACCATTAAAATCCATGAACAATGATTAAAAAAAGGAGGGCTTGCTCACATGGGTAATCATCTGCATAAATTATATAGCATACCCGCTACTGGGATATACAGAAAATCAATGCTGAGCTATTTGCAAGAATCTGTTCAAGCATATGCTTCTGGTCAGTAGTACATTGATGAGTTCTTCTAGGGAATCCTCAGTGCTGGGAAAACTGGGCCTCCTGATGTTGCTAAATCACATTTCCCAGCAGCAAAATAGAGACGTTTTGTGGTCAGCAATGCCAGTTCAGAAAGTCACAATAATGACAGAATATATAATTGATTTCCCACCAACAGTAGGTACAAAGATCCTGATTCAGACATGGCTGAATGGAAAATACCCACACAACAATTTCAGTCCATGGTTAACAACATGAAATGTACAAAGACCTTTTTGATTGATTATGTGCCATCAAATCATTGTCAGTGCTTAGTGACCACACAGATATTCTCCATGGCATTCTGTACCTAACCTGGTCTTTCAGATCTTTCAGTGGGGTATTCATCGCCACTGTGACTGAGTCCATCCAGTTGCTACTGGTCGTCCTCTTCTTCTCTTTCCTTCCACCTTTCCCAACATAAGAGCCTTCTCCAGAGAGCTGGGTCTTCATATAATGTGCCTGAAGTAGGATAAGTTGAGCCTGGTTATCGGTGCCTTAAATGAGAACTCTGGGTTGATTTGTTCAGTGATCTGTTTGTCTCTTTGTTTGTCTGTACGAAGACTGGAAATATCAAAATTATTCCCAAGAAGCAAGGTTCACTGTACCGGTAATTAGGAAAATTCCCCTTTGGTCAGGCTGGGCTTTGACAGTTATGAAACTATTTAGTTTTTCCAATTGTATCCTGCAACATCTTTTCTAAAGAAGCAGTTCGTAGCTGTAAGAAAGAACTAGCAATGGATTTGTTAATAACCAAGAGAAAACAAATGAAAACTTAGATGTTGTCTCATACTGTCACTTTCTATCAGAAGTATCATTTGAAGAATTAGAACTGGAATTTGGAACATTATCAAAGTGATGAACCTAACAAATTTGGTTAGAATGTACAAAAGTCAGCAAAGAAGTAAAGTTCTTTAGTAAGAACAGTGTAAGTACATCCATTTTTGGAACAACTCTTCTGGCCAGTATAAATAACATAGAACTACGAACTCCTTAGACTAAAAATTAGGCCTGCATTTCAATGCTTAAATAAATGTGTTTGCATATATGTAATTGTCTGCTGCTAACAACAATACACCTCTGCCTGGGATTACAACTTTATGAACCCCTTCAGGTGACTTAACAAATCAGCACATGCAGAAGGTTTTCTCCCTCTGCTTGCAGTTCCTTTGCACCTGCTTTCCACTTCTCTTTATGTGAGCATGAAAGCAAGCCAGTAAGCCCCAGCTCATGATAGTTTAAGACAAAACTGGAAAATTGTAGTGAGGGTTTTCAGAACAAGCCAGGATATGAAACCACTGTGTTAGCTTTCCATCCAGCCTCCCTTATCTATGGGCAATCTGAGAAAGCTACATATTCTCAACCAACCGTTACCAAAACAATCAATCACCTTCCCATTGCACAGTTTCTCCAGGTGCCATGTCTACACACAGACAGACATATTCAAGTTGGATATGAGCAATCCTAGACTGTATCTTGGAAATTCAGAAGCACCATCCTCTTGTTTGCCTGAGGAAGGCATCTTTAAGGGTACCAGGAAAAACAGAAATTATTATATAAAGCAAAAGTTCACTTGTAGGTTCTGCAGTTAGAGCGAAAGTTAGTTACATAGAATATTTAACAATACTCTTATTCTCTCAAAATTGAAGTTTGTAATTCTACATTCGTTTTACATTCCTTTTTTATGGTTTAGTTTTCATTTCATATTTGTATTACACTCCTGTCCTGGATTCTTTCGGTTGCAAAGGTCAATAGACCAAAAATATTATTACTACAACTTTCTTAAATGTATATTCTCAGGGTGTCATACTCTGTATGAACTACAAACATATTTATTAAGAACCATGAGTTTGTAAGATTAGGAAGTTCCCCCCCCCCAAAAAAAAAAGAATGAGTCATAAACACTTTAGACTCCCCCCCACCCCCTTCAGGATATGCAAGAAAAAGAGAACCTGGTTTAAAAACTTTGTAAGTGAGAGACTTCTGGAAGTAATGACTGAACACAGTAAAATCTCATGTTCTCATCCTGGCAAATAATAATTATTGTTACTGATGCATTGTTGAAGATATGTTGGAATACATGTTAGTAACCACATTGATTCCTATACTTTTTTATTCACATCAGAGCAATTTAAATTGGAGGGTGAAAAGCTTTGCTTTAAATATTTCTGTAATATTTGTGACTCTAATAAATGTGTGGCTTTAATAATTAACCACATCCTTCTGAGATCTACAACAAACATATCTGAAGGATTGTTTGCTACTTTACAAACTGTGTAGCTTAACTGTGTAGCTTGACAAACACACAGAGAGACATCTAGGGTTTGTTTTTCCTGGGGGGAAAAAATGAAAGTAATACTTGTAAAGGCTCAATCATTTGCCAGATGATGGTGTTGTTCACACTACTGTAGTATGATTAATCTTTTCTTGTGTCAAATGACATGGGGCGGGGGGGTTATCAAGACTGTTTCAAATGAAGGGAGCTGGATGGTAGGAAGAGTACCAATTGTGAACAGTGAAAGCTTATGTGACAGTCCCTGTAGTCAACATGCTTCATTTGATTCTCACCACCAAGAATGTGAAAGACCAGGGTTTAGAACATTCTCTTCCCAACCTCCATATCCATTAAATCTTCTCCTTCTTCTTCTCCTTCTTCTGCAGTCTTTGAGGATGAGACATTTTCATACTAGAACATCTCAGTAAGCTTTCTCTGCTGGCAGACGCTGTTGGCAGATGACCGGTGAAATTGGAGGCTGCCCAGCTAAGCAAGATTCCTTGCTGGAGGAGGAGAAGGAAGACAGAACGAAGGGGCAGCCACAGCAGATACATATGTTGCCTGAGGGAAAGGCGATAAATAAACAGAGGGAGACTTCTTCTAAGATTTCTAGTTTTCTGGCACTCTAAAGAGCTTGCATACTGTTCAAGTGTGTGTGTTCTCTTGCCCACATGCTGAACGAATTCACTTTTCTGGTTTTTCAGAAGTCTTTTCTAAGAAATGGTGGTGGGGAAAATAAAAACTACAAAATCAGAACTTGCTTCTCCCAAGTATTTTCTTTTCTCTCCCAGTTCCTGGTGGACCAAACATGTAGCCTCTGTACTAGACTTTTCATACTAGGCTTCTAAGTGTGTTCAGTTCTGGAGAAGTGGCCTAAGCTGTAGTTTTCCCTGTTCTGTAGCTATTAAATACTGCCAGACCACCATCAAGGGCAGAGATTATAATCTTAGGTACCCAGCTAGTATCTGTCCAGCCAGTTCAATCCTGCAGAGTTCCATTGATTAAACAATGCCATCTATGAGGACCCCAGAAGTGCACCTTCTCTGTAGCAGGGTCTGCTGTCTGGAATGAGGTTCCCCTGAGATTCGAATGGCCCCCACCCTGCCTGTGTTTCAAAGGGGCCTGAAGATCTGGCTCTTTACCCAGGCCTTTGGTGAGGATGATTGATGCCCCCTTTCTTCCTTTTCCTTGTTCCCATCCGGGTTTGTTATCTCTGCCCTATTTATTCCTTTGTTTTGTGTAGTTTTTGTGCTTTTTGTATTGTTCCTGTTTTTTTGCTGGGAGCCGGGTGGCATATAAATGTATTATTAGTATTATTGTTGTTGATGGTGCATGCATTGCTTACATTCTTGCCTACCCCAGATTTTTCTGCTATCAGCAAATGTAAAAGAAAATGCAGCTAAGTCACAGGTCATAGGCTTTGCGTGTAGAGAATTCCAGATTCAGTCTCTGCCATCTTCAATTTAAAAGGATAAGATACCAGGAAGAGTAAAATGAGTGCCCTGAGCCTTGCCAATAGGAGTAGATTCTATTGGGCTAACTTTCTCTTAGTTTTTAACAAACATGGAATGATCTAGGGCTGACCATTAGCTTTCAATTGTGCTTGTTTATTTTATAGATAGCAAGAAACTATGGCAAACAAGCAGAATATTAGGCCACTTGTTTTAACAGCAGCTGCACATATAGTTGTGAGAGCAAGTTTTCACACTGTCATGAGCAAACAGCTTGATATCTGAACAGTCCATTACCAAAACAAGGGACACATGGAAACCATCCATCCTGGCAAAAAAGAATGGTTTCTAGCCTATTGCTTTGCTTGGATAGGAGAAAATGGCAACCTTTGAACCTTGATTTCACTAAATATAAATAGGGATTGCATTCAGTACACAGCAGTTGCTGGAATTCTTTGCAATGGCTTCATTAACTTTGATACAATGAATCGACATATCAAGCTTTGGTGTCCTTGAAGGTCTAAACTTGCAGTTTTCTTGTCAGGCCAGCTGAGAGAAGTCTGACAGTAGTTTGAGTTCTTCAAGAAAGAACATTGGAGGACTGTTTACTTAGTTTTTGCCCTATTTGTGGTCCTGCAAAGGCTTCTGCTTGGCTGTCAGCACAGACTGACTTTTTTTTAAAATCTGACCCAGTAGGGAAGTTGTTATTATTACAGCTGTTCACCTTGCACATACATTATAGATCCCAGCTTATAGCATACTGCAATGTATTTTCCACACTACCCTGAACTTGGCAATATCTTGCAAAAAAATTACTACTTTATATCAGACCTTCCTCTTCCTCTTCCTCTTCCTCTTCCTCTTCCTCTCCCTCTCCCTCTCCCTCTCCCTCTTCCTCTTCCTCTTCCTCTCCTCCTCCTCCTCCTCCTCCTCCTCCTCCTCCTCCTCTTCTTCTTCTTCTTCTTCTTCTTCTTCTTCTTCTTCTTCTTCTTCTTCTTCTTCTTCTTCTTCTTCTTCTTCTTCTTCTTCCCCCTCCTCCCCTCCTCCTCCTCTGCCTCCTCCTCTTCCTCCTCCTCCTCTTCCTCCTGCTCCTCCTCTCTCCCTCCTTCTTTATAATAATAACATTTAGATATCCTTCCTCCATGTTGAAGCCCAATTCACACTTCAGGTTTCTGTGAGTAGCAGGGCAACTGTCACACAATAATATATCCAATCAAATTTTATCTGCTGAACCACTAATCTTGGCCAGAGGAGCTATCCTAGGCAAAGGATAAGCAACTTGGTTTAAGTCACATCAGTCTGAACTAACATGTTGTAATCAAAGCACTAGGTTACTGATCCATGTCCTCAAAATCAGGGTTCTCTCTAAGAATTCAATAATTTCTCAGCTGATTTATTACAATCCTCCTACAAATACAGGATCTAAAGTGGGAAGGGCTGCAATCTTTTCACAACTCTATTCTCCTCCCCACAAATTTTGGGTAACGTACACATATACAGTCAACACATGCAAAAACTAATGTAATGACACTTATTCAGTGCAGTAAAATGTATCATCTTGCTTTCTGGAAAACCGTGGGTGCCTTTCTTGTGAATATATCAAGAGGTGCCCAAAGAGAATATCTGTAATGACAGGCAAGAATTCCTATATTGCCATTTCCTCACCACTATTAATCTTCATTTTCAAGAAACTAAGGTCTGACTTAATCTCTGATCCAAACATCCATGAGATCTACCTTGCTGAAGTTTGCCCCCGTACTCTTGGCAGGAGCTAGATGTACCAGTTATCCATAAATTTGTTTCAAGTGTGGTCAAAAGATTCTATTTTGATGAAAGAAGAAAACAGAGCCTTGACAGAAATGGCTTATATAAAGTCTAACTTTGTCTTTTTTAGAAGTAAATTGAGAATATTATGTTGCTTCCCACATTCAGCTTTGGCTTGATCATCCTGCTGGTTCTATGCCTCCTAAGAAAGACAGAAATAACAGTGCCATGGAACTAATGAATTTAGAAACATTTGTACTGTGCCCGCACACCATATTTGGGAATTTATTCGGATCATCCCAAATGACAGAGAGTTTAAGCATTATAATTCTTCTTTACGTGCAACGCTACATAATGTTGTGCATGTCTGGAAGGAGAGAACCATGAAATCTGAAAAGTATGTCAAATAAGATTTTTAAAATTGTAATTCAAACCCATACTACTTGCACAAGAAGTAAAGAAAGTGTGTTAAATTTTGCACATGTTTGCATGCACAAATGTTTTAGATTGTGTACTGTAAGTATCTAAAGTTGAAATAAATTTGTTGTTTTTCTCTAGATCTTCTCTGATAATGTGTGTGTGAGAGAGTATGACAGTAGAAGCAAAATACTAGTTCTCCTTTTCCTTCCATGCTTAGAATATTTGAAGGCCCTTGGATTATCAGTGAATTCTAAAGGTCCAGCTGAAGGACAATTTATAATTTAGTTAGGTTGGAAAGTTTCAACAGAAGTAACCTTTTCACTGGATTTCAGTGTCCCTTGAAAAATGTAAATACTTATAGTATATTTTGAAAAATACTATAACTATACATAATGACAGTATATATAAAAAAGAAAATATAAGAAAAAGAAAAAACACCAAAAGATAAGCTATGTCTGTAAAGGCTATCGAAAATAACATAGCTCAGCCAAAAGAAAGGTAGAATAGAATCCAACAGGAGTAATTCCAAGTCTTCATTCAAGTTAGTGAAAATTAAAAGTTTGTATATGTGTATTTAATGCATTTCTATTCTTAATATAATTAATGTCATACATATATGTATTTTAATCACCCAGAATGGAATTCGTTTCATTGCAAATTATTATTCATGCCTTGAAATATAGCATGTCCTCAGCATCTGACAGTTATACTGATGAAGTCTATAAAGATAAAAGTGATGTCATCAAGGCTAGAGGAACTGTTTTTCTGTCCAGAGCAAGGGGGAAATCTCGGGTGGAAAAACAGCTTGTAGTTTTAATTGTCAGAGTTCTCTAGGCTGACTAGGAAAAAAAATGGGCACACAGATTTCCCAATGCACAAATGCTCAGATGAATAGATTTGTCGCAGAAAAACTAATGAAAACATTCCAAAGAATTCCAGCAACTGTTGTGTGTGAAATGCAAGCCCTATTTATAGTGAAACCAAGGTTCAAATTCTTGTGTCTCTTTCTGTAGCTGATGTGATCTAATAGGCTAGAAGCCACTTGTTTTGATAAAAGATTAGTCTAGTATAAGGCTGCTTCCCTGCCACTATTTGGGAACTGACATTCAACATTCTGTTCTATATACTGATTCTAAAATCTTTATTTACCTCTTTGAGAAAGACTAAACGAAATTGTTGTGAAAAATGCTTATAATGGCAGTTGATTACAAACTGAATATGAGTCAACAGTGTAATATGGCTGCCCAAAAAGAGAAATGCAGTTTTAGGGTGCATCAATGGAAACACAGAAGCTGAAAAGCCATCTGCTGGACTTGCTTTAAATTGGATTTCTACACTGAGCAGGAGGTTGGAGTCAGTGGGCTAAATAGTCTTTCCAACTCTATGATTCTATGGATTTATAAACTGAAATATCCAGCTTCCAACAGGAAATACAGATTTATTATTTCAAATGCACAGTGGATGGAGAAGCAATTTATTAGCTTGAAGGATGCTTTTATCAGTTGCTATAGCAATGAGACTAGACTCTTTACAAAATTAAGAAAATGTTCAGAAATATGGCTTGTGCTTGCTGCAAATGTAACCACTCTAACCCATGCTTTATACATTTTGTATACAGAAAAGACTTTTTCATGAATTTCAAAATAAAAGTGAGTTTGAGATACCTTTAAGTTCCACTGCATTTTTGTTGTTGAAAGCCACATATTCAAAATGCATAACCGTTCATGGCAGGTAACTTTCAAATAATTATGGTTGTTGGCTGCACATTGTCAATTGCTTAGCACCATTTATGCAGGATCTGGCAGATGATCTTTGTGAATAAGAAGTCCAAATGTCATCAAGAATGGAATGAGCCATTGACAAGAGATTTGCTTCCCCCTCCATCTTGATCCCTGCAACTTAATTCACTATGATATACCCGTGATCTTCCGCATGGCACACAAATCATCTTTTGGTGCTCACCAGTCTCTTTGCTTCATCTGACTCTCTCTCTCTTTTTCTCTTGCTCTCTCAGTGATCATCATCATCATCATCATCACCATCTCTCATGATGCCAAGTAAATTGTCAATCTATTTCCAGGAATGCCCCTGGGCTCCAAATGGTCTCCGTAAACTAATCAGTAGCTACAATTCAGTGGTAGGTCTGGAAGTGTGCTGGCCTATAAAAAGAGAAAAGTTGCTTCTTGAGGGAGGGAGTTGCTGAGCAAATAGCAAATAACATTCTGGTAAATTGGTGCTTTCCAACCGATTACGACCTATGTGGCAGTCACTCTGTGAATGGGCAAGCTCCCTCAGAAGCCATTTTGCAAAAGCTTCCTCAGTACTGTCTCAACATTTCATATCTATTAAAAATGTTGGGGATACCAAATATACTTTTCAATATGCAAATGTTGGTGTTACTCATCCTTTCTCATCAGCAATAAGAAACAACAGGACAGTGATGCCAACATGGGAACTAAACCCTGAAACATACTCAGATCTCTACTTTGCCACCACATCTACACAAGCAACATCATCACAGAACCCAAGAAGTACCCACACAAGATTAGAGGTACTTTCAGGTGCTTTTCCTCCCATGTGATATACGCTAGTAACAGCCCCCTGGATTCTACATAGGACAAACAGGACAAATTTTGTGCAAAAGAATAAATGAACACAGGTTTGACATCAGGACTCAAAACAAGGACAAAGAAATGTCAGAACATTTCAACCTCACATAACACTTTGTAGCAGACCTCAGAGTAACTGTTTTAGAAAAGCAGGACTTTAACTCCATCATTGAACAAGAGACTTCTGAACTCACCTACATCAACAGGTTTTAGGCAATCTCAGAAGGTCTCAACAAATGCAATGAGATTTTTTTCACATGGCAATTGTTAATTGATAGTAATCTGTCCCTTATGTAACTTGCATTTGTATAACCAACCTATCTTCCCTTCCTTCTCCATCACCTTCCCCCTTCCCCTTAATTTAAACCCTACCTCGGTTTCTCCTTTGATCTATCAACTTCTAAGATTCTCTGGCTGGCTATCATGGCAGTTGGGGATAAGAAACGGTAATTCAGTATTCTCCATTTATGTTCCTCAGATAAGAAAGAGGTTAAAGAAGACAGTCAGCCAGGAACCCATAACAAGGAAAGTAAATAGCTCCAATCCATCCAATCTCTGAAGTTCAATATAGCTCTAGTTAGTTACTGCAAACAAATCAAGTTTCCTTTTCTTTGAGCTGAGATTGATTCTAGTGACTTCATGGAAATGTCCATGTAGTATTCTTGGCAACTACATGGAAATGGCTTTTTACTACTTTTTTTTTTTTTACTTCTCAGTATTCCTGAAAGACTTTCTGCCAAATTTCTGCAAAAATAAAGAAAATGACTCCATGCCACTCATATTTACAGCATCTGAAGGCAGTAAGAAAATATTATGGTGCTGCAGATGTTTCTTTAATTAGGCCTAGCATTCCAGTAGAGGAATGTCAAGATTGCACCCTTCCATAATTATTAAGGCACATTAGCCATATTGTCTGGGAATTCTGGAAGTGGCTGTCCCAATACTCATAAAAAGCGTCACATTAGAAGTCTGCCTTATTCTCCTGTTTTTTAGGAAAGCATTAGAAATCACAGTTAAAACTTCTTTAGCTGCATATGGAAGAATGTCAAGATAGCACCAACAAGCTAATTGCCATTTCAAGCTGTCTCCAGTTCACTTGTTGGTCTCCTCTTCAGTTTGTTTCCTAGGTTATTAAAAGACCTTTGCGGGCTTGTGGGACATTTAACAAGCACTTAATGCCAAAAAGGGATGCTTGATAGAGCTAATTCTTGGGGGGAAATGTGAGAGGAAAATAATTCAGATTTCCTTCCACCAATAACAAAATGACAGAGGGAAGATAGTATAGCATGCTGGAAAAGCTGGGCTAAGTGCAAAACGAAAAGTGCGGGAACTGAGGTTTGTATGTAGAAGGTAATTATTAAAAAGAGTAAATCATTATGAAGATCTGATAGTTGAACAGAAATGTAGTAAGTGGATATATCAGTCTATAGAATATCATGGAAGATTGTCCTTCCTTTACTCAGGCATTGTATATCTAAGATTCACCATGATTTTTTTTTAAGTGAAAACAACTGAACGCTAGACCCATTGAAATATTGATCCTTTCCCTGTCATAAAAGCAAGTGTTTCCTTTTACAGATGCCGTGCCTGTTGGGGAGACCCTCACCTCCTCCCTTCCATCTTCAGAAATCCATTAACTATATCCATCAAACATTTAAGGAGCCTGCTAAAGAGCAATTCCATTGAACCAAGCTACCAGACTTGAAAGACACCCTGTTATTTGGGTAGTATTTCATGGTGAGCTCTGTGTGCCCTTTGACAGAAATGCTACTTTTGTTCATACTCCCAATCTGATCATTTCTCCACTTCAGTTTTTCCATCCAGCACATGAGCTGGATATTTTTCAGAATATTCAATCTACTGTGTTGCACTGCTTCTAAAGATCAAATAAGCCAGGGTCACACTTTCTTCGTGAAAACATGGGTCTTCCAAACTTGCTTCTGTAAGTTTTGACACCACAGATTTTCCATCAAAGTGGAGTGAAAGGAGGTTCATCAAATGCACCAGCTAGTTCTTTGAAATGTGCCTAGCCTTCAGTATTACAGTGAGGCTGTCAGGAGGAGTGATTAAAAAAAAAAAAAGCTACAGAAAGGAAGTTGTTAATTCATTCTGAAATTAGGGTGATATGTTGGGCAGGTAAAATAGGGCCTCATGTAGGAACTGAGCATACCTTCTCTGTAGTGGTGCCTACCTATGGAACAGGCCTCTGTCCTGAGATCTGGATGACTCCAACCCTGTTGGCCTTCTGGAAGGCTTTGAAAACCTGGCTTTTCCTCAGGCGCTGGGCCAGGATGTTAGTGGACCTCAATGTGTGTCTGTTTTCTGCTGGGAAACAGTCTGTGAGGAGCCTCATTCATTTTTAATTTGGAGATACCTGACAGCTTTTACATGGTGTTTTAATTATATGTTTTGTAAGCTGTCCAGAGCTCCCTGGCTAAAATGGGTAGCCATATAAATTTGCTAGATAGACAAGCAAATAAATAAATGATGGTTGTGTAAAGAGAGCAACACACACAGTAAGTGTGGGGAGAGTGACAGGACAAAAGAAGAGGGAACTGGAGAAATTAAATTGGGAGAGGAGAGAATAGACTACATAAGAATGTGAGAGATCTCAAAGTTCATCTTAGTCAAGATTTCTGGTGGAGGAATAATCTTACTTCTGGGGTTTCCTTCCCTTCCCTTTGCCAGCATCACTACATTAGCTCATGTAGGATGTCATATTGAGAAGTTTATTTCCTTGAGGTCTTAATCTATGTCTCAGACAAATTTGAGAATAGAAACATAGAATATAGAAACTTGTAATTTGACAGTTACCTTTGTAGCAAGTCATTTATTAAAGAAAATTCAGCAGGGCAACTGACATAAAGGCCACATTACTAACAGACACTGGTAAGACTGCTAAAACGGCATCCTTGAAGCAGTAGGGCTATAGGCCCTCTAAAAAGGGATCTGGGGGGGTGCTTTCGATGTTGGGAGCATACAAATACAGCAACACTTCTCTGAAATCCACTAAAGCAGGCATTCCCCCTCCCCCTTCCAGGATTTTGCACAGGCCTGAACAAAGAAGCTGCTGCAACTTTTAAGACTTGTTTTAATGAATCAGCTTCTTAAAACAGTGGGCCATGTCTAGTTTGACCAGTAGCAAACAGTAGCAAAGAGGTGGTCTTGAAGCACTCATGTTCAGCTTTAGGGAGCATGAATATCTGGAGATCAAGACTCATTTTGGACAGCTTCTTTCTTAAATGCACTATTTATTATTTGGTATTAGCACTTGGTCAGTATAGTCCTAATATGTCCATTCTTCCTGGGTGTTATTTTTTCAGAATAGGCAATGATCCAGTTGATGGATGGATCAACTTCATTTGGTAGTTTTTCATTGCTTGATTACTCAACTAATCTCTTCTTGATTACTCTGCCCCCACCCTGAAGTTATACTCAGTTGAAACATGTTCATCCCTAATTCCCCAGGCATTGGCAGTCTAAAAATGCACCAGCAGAGATAAACTGTATTGAAAGAAGGACAGCCATGTACCTGGCAAGGCTGTAGGCCTGCGAGATTCTGCCCACAGATGGTAGTGGGTAGAATTCATGTGAACTCCCATCGTCCTGTAATGGTGTTATGTGGAAAGAATGAAAAAGATGACATGCATCAAAGCAGTATATCTAACATGAGTGAAAAGCTCAGTGTTTCTTCCCACTGAATCTTGGGGCCTTCTTAAGTGACTCTTGCTTTAATTTCCATTCTTCAACATCTGTGCAACCTCCTTCTCCCTTTCAAAATATTCCTACCAAAGGCAACAGTTAAGCAGAGTTGGATCTAGTTAATATCTGGATGGGAGATCCCAGGGAATTGCAAGAAAGCAGCATAGAGATATCCACTAAAAAGGCATGAGCTCAGTTTGACTCAAGGGACACTTTGCATTAGCTCAATGGGACATGCATAAGTCATTTTGGTGCCAGTATTTGTTACTGTATAGGGAACGAAACAGAAAACAGTAAAGGTATCATTTTAGCTGACCGATTTTGTTTATTAAAAGGTACGTAACAACCCTTCACAATCATGAAAGACCTTGTTTTGAATCTTGGGTGGTATGCATATTTACTTACACGTACATAGCTGTTTAATAAAATGGGGATGAGATGATCAGTCAACTGTTACCTAGCTAGTTGACAGACCTATCTTATATTGAAGCAAGAATTCATTACATCTGGTATTCTGGATCTCAGGAGACATGAGTAAACATCTCAGTTGATCAACAGGAAACTATTATAACAGAGTAAGGAAATGAAGTGTGACTAGAAGGATCTGCTTTATTTATTCCAGTAAAAAGTAAAGTAAAACAAAATAAAGTAAGACAAAGATCCTATCAGGTTGAGCTCGATTCCCTGATAACTACATAAGGGGAATCATTCAGTCTTCTCCACAACAGTATAGAAGTCTACTGTTGTGTATAAAACAGTGTAAGTCACCATTACATTCTCTTTTCCTCTGGGACATTTTGATTCCCAAGTGGCCCCCCATCTAAATACTAACTAGAATCAATCCTAGCTTCTGAAATCAGCCAAGGTCATCTAGCTACTGTCACCTGTTCAGCCACTCTTCCCATACTCATAACTTTCATCCAGATGGTCATTCCCTTTCACACAATTGTTTTTCCCTGCAATGTGCCCAGTGCTCATCTGAAACATCATTACTGTGGGGCAGAACTGCTAAGGAAACGTGATAGCTAGAAAAAGAGTTAAGATCCTCTGTCTTGCCTGTCTTTTCTCAGCTACAAATTCCACACTACCACAGCACTGCAGGTCTCAAATTCCCATATCAAGGTCAACTGCCAAATGTGTGGTTTCACTTCATAATCCTTTCAATGTGTCTGTGCGTTATGTCTATCTTGAGCTGTGAGTGACATGCACATTTATTTATTACATTCCTTTCTATACTCCATTTTCCTCTGAGATCATTTTTTTAGATTTTTTTTCCTTTCTTTCTTTATTATATTGTTGTAAAACATACATAATGCATTATATTATGTTGGTACATATTGTTAACACTCCAGTGTTAGATTATTAACACTCTAATGTTTAGATAACTTAGATCATTGAAGACAGAAAAAAAAAGAAGTATTGTATCAGTATTAATTATGATTTAAAAGGTCAGTGTTAATAGGCCAAGGATTATTTAGATTTTTTTAAAATTCAGAACGGAATATAACATTAAAACAAAAATGCTTCAAATAACATCAAAATATTTGTTGTACAGTTTCAACAAAACTGAATAAAAGTTTCTGTCTTAAGCCAATTACTTAATACAAAGGTCTCCACTGTATTGTTACTTATTATTATTTGTGCATGGTGGGGGAAAAGGACAAAGCAAATTTGATGGTGACTAAAAATAAGAAAAAAGGAACAGTCTATTTGGTTTCAAACTTCCTCCTTTTTGTGCTTCTACTAATTTATTATATGTATAAACATTTGGGCCCCCTTAGAAGCCAAACTGTAAATATTTGTACTTGCCGTGCTGCGTGATCTATTGTATATATGGGAACAATTCTTGCTTAAATTTGGTTAAGCTTCTGTTGTGAATATGTACTGTCAATTTTGTCATTGCTGCATATTCTCCAAGTTCAAGTTCCCAGTTAGATATTATCAGAATTGTATCTTTCTTCCAGCACTGGGCAAAATTTATTCTCACTGCTGTGAGTATTATCTCATTAAATTGTGATGTTTGTTGTTGATTTGTGGGGGGGGGGGGGGGGCGGGGCAGGTGGTTATACCTAGTAAGAAAAACTGTGGTTTCACTTCAAATTTAAATTCCAAACATTTCTGCATTGTATTACGTATATCTTTCTAGTACTTTTGAGTTTTTTTGCACGTCCACCAAATGTGATAAAATATTCTTTCTTTTTCATAGCATTTCCAGGATTACTGTATCATTTATCTATCTTGGATATTATTGATTGAGTTATATACTGTCTGTAACACATCTTGTATCAATTTTCTTTTAGGTTGTAGCTTAGAGTAACATTTATAGATTTAGTCCATAGTTCTTCCTATTGTTGTATTGTGATTGTTTCTTTGAAATTTTGCATCCATTTTTTGTTTGTTCTGCCTCTGTGTCATCTTTGAGTAAATTTATCTATGTACCGTAACAAATGGTATTGGTTTTGTATGAGCATTTCAAATTATGCCTTTCTTCTTAATATCCCTCCTTCATTCTTGAGATCTGATTTTATCCTTCCAGCAATTTTTAAATACTTCAAACATGGTATATTCTGGCCTTCACTGAGTAATTCTTGCTGTGTCTTTAATCTGTTAATTGTATTTGAATTTGAATTTGAATTAATTATTAATTAAGTCTGAGCGAAACATGTCTGCATATGTAATTATGTTTCTTCTAAGTGTAATTCCAACATGGAAAGCATTTGAAGGAGAAGCTAGAGGTGAAATTGTTGGGCTTATTATTTCTTTTCCAGAATTCCATACTTTTATCAAACTTTGTCTAATAATACAGGTGAAACTCGAAAAATTAGAATATCGTGCAAATGTTCATTTATGTCAGTATGGCAACTCAAAAGGTGAAACCAATATATGAGATAGACGCATTACATGCAAAGCGAGATATGTCAAGCCTTACTTTGGTATAATTGTGATGATTATGGCGTACAGCTTATGAAAACCCCAAAGTCACAATCTCAGAAAATTAGAATAGTGTGAAAAGGCTCAATATTCTAGGCTCAAAGTGTCCCACTCTAATCAGCTAATAAATCCATAACACCTGCAAAGGGTTCTTGAGCCTTTCAATGGTCTCTCAGGCTGGTTCAGTAGGAATCACAAGCATGGGAAAGACTGCTGACCTGACAGTTGTGCAGAAAACCATCATTGACACCCTCCATAAGGAGGGAAAGCCCCAAAAGGTCATTGCAAAAGAAGTTGGATGTTCCCAAAGTGCTGTATCAAAGCACGTCAATAGAAGGTTATGTGGAAGGGAAAAGTGTGGTAGAAAAAGGTGCACAAGCAGCAGGGATGACCGCAGCCTGGAGAGGACTATCAGGAAAAGGCCATTCAAAAGTGTTGGGGACTTTCACAAAGAGTGGACTGAGGCTGGAGTTAGCGCATCAAGAGCCACCACACACAGATGGATCCTGGACATGGGCTTCAAATGTCGTATTCCTCTTGTCAAGCCGCTCCTGAACAACAAACAACATCAGAAGCGTCTTACCTGGGCTACAGAAAAAAAGAACTGGTCTGTTGCCCAGTGGTCCAAAGTCCTCTTTTCTGATGAGAGCACCTTTTGCATCTCATTTGGGAACCAAGGACCCAGAGTCTGGAGGAAGAATGGAGAGGCACACAATGCACGATGCTTGAAGTCCAGTGTGAAGTTTCCACAGTCTGTGTTGATTTGGGAGCCATGTCATCTGCTAGTGTTGGTCCACTGTGCTTCATTAAGTCCAGGGTCAATGCAGCCATCTACCAGGAGATTTTGGAGCACCTCATGCTTCCTTCCGCAGACGAGCTTTATGGGGATGCTGACTTCATTTTCCAGCAGGACTTGGCACCTGCCCACACTGCCAAAAGTACCAAAACCTGGTTCAATGACCATGGGATTACTGTGCTTGATTGGCCAGCAAACTCGCCTGACCTGAACCCCATAGAGAATCTATGGGGCATTGCCAAGAGAAAGATGAGGGACATGAGACTGAACAATGCAGCGGAGCTGAAGGCCGCTATTGAAGCATCCTGGTCTTCCATAACACCTCAGCAGTGCCACAGGCTGATATCATCCATGCCACGCCGCATTGTGGCAGTCATTGCTGCAAAAGGGGCCCAAACCAAGTACTGAGTACATATGCATGCTTATACTTTGCAGAGGTCCAATATTGTTCTATTTCCAATCCTTGTGTTATTGATGTCATGTAATATTCTAATTTTCTGAGATTGTGAATTTGGGGTTTTCATAAGCTGCACGCCATAATCATCACAATTATACCAAAGTAAGGCTTGACATATCTCGCTTTGCATGTAATGCGTCTATCTCATATATTGGTTTCACCTTTTGTGTTGCCATACTGACATAAATGAACATTTGCACGATATTCTAATTTTTCGAGTTTCACCTGTATTCTGAATTCCCATCAAAATATCCATTAAAGCAACATACGGTATGTAAAAAGATAGAAGATATCTATCTATCTATCTATCTATCTATCTATCTATCTATCTATCTATCTATCAGATGAATGGATGGATGGATGGATGGATGGATGGATGGATGGATGGATAGATAGATAGATAGATAGATAGATAGATAGATAGATAGATAGATAGATAGATAGATAGATACTGATTCTTGCTGGACAATTGAGAAAGCCAAAGAATATCAAAATAAGTCAGTATGTGCTTCATCGATTTTGGAAAAGCCTTTGATTATGTTGATCATGTCAAGCTGTAGAAAGTGCTCAGAAAAATGGGAATCCCAGAACATCTCATTGTCTTCATGAGAAGTTTATGCACAGGTGAGGAAGCCACAGTCCAGACAGAACATGGCAAACCAGACTGGCTCCAGGTTGTCAAAGGAGTGCAACAAGGCTGCATACTCTTCCCTTGTTTATTCAACCTATATGCTGAATATATATTAAGGGAAGATGAGTGTGGTTTTAAAGTTCAGGAAGAAACAGCAATAACTTGCACTACACTGATGACACTACCCTAATAGCCGAAAATACAAAGGATCTGCAAGCCCTAGTACTAAAAGTTAAAAAGCACAGTGAAAAAAAAAAAGGGGGGGGGGACTAACATTAAATATAAAGTAGATCAAATTAATTACAACAGGTAGAACAACCAGCCTTAGAATTGACAATAAAGATATTGAAGTGGATAGCTTCTGCCTTTTAGGATAAACTATCAACAGTAAGGGAACAAGCAGTCAAGAAATATGCCACAGACTAGCACTTACAAGAGCAGCCATAAAGGCCTTGGAAAAAATATTGTGTTTGTGCGTGATGTGTCTATACCTGCAAAGATCAGAATCAGGCAAGCCATGGGATTCTCTGTGACACTCTATGGAAACGAATATTGGACTTTGAAGAAGCAGGATAGGAAGAGTGTTGACACTTTTAAACTCTGATATGGGAGAAGATTCCCGAGAATACCCTGGACAGCCAAGAAAACAAACCAATGGATCATTGAACAAATCAACCCAGAGTTCTCACTCAAGGCATAAACGGTCAGGCTCGAGTTATCATACTTCGGACACATTATGTGAATATCTCACTCTCTGGAAAAGGCCGTAATGCTGGTAAAGGTAAAAGGAAAGAGAAGAAGCAGCAGCAAGATGGATGGATAGACCCAGGTACAGTGGCAATGGCTGCACCATTGGAAGAGAGACCAGGTTAGGGACAGATCATCATGGAGAATATCTATCCATGTGGTCACTAACAGTCGATAATGACTTGATGACACATAATCAATAAAAAAATAAATCAATCATCTATATCAAGACAGTTTGTATAGCACACCAAGCCATAACTGTTTTGTCTGATTTTGATTTAGCATCCAACTGAGTAGCACTTTGGTCTTCTGAGACTCAACGTTCTTCTGAAAAGTCAAGAGCTTCAGCAGGTAAAGTGGCAACTGAAAGTAAGTAGGATTATGCCACAAACATATACAATTTTCCATTTTTATTATGTTCAGGGTGGAGGAGGGCTCTCTCTCTCTCTATTTTAGCAGTCTGTTTCCTTGCCTCATAACGGCTGGAGATTGCCCCATTAATTGGGAAGTTGAGGTTTAATTCTCTGAATTGTCCCATTTGACATCATGATCAGGAGGGGCCCCAGGGAAGGCCATAAAGTAACAGTTCAGGGGCTACAGAATATCCACATGTGGCCTAGCATAATGTAGAATGGAGTCACTATGGGGGGGGGGGGGTTGGCTTAGTGGCATTATCAACCCAGCTGCTTTTGCCTAATGAAGAAATAATAAGTTTTAAAAAATAGCTTAACACAGTCATGGGTGAACCGAACTAATATTTTTCATATTCCACTCAAATTATAGGCAATATATGAACGAAAGACACACTATGTGTGAGTTTCTTGACACATGGTGAGCCAATGTATGCTATAATAGTTATGGAGTTATGGTATTGGATTGGGACCAGGGGGACCTGGGTTCTAAGCTTCCCTTAGCCATGGAAACTCATAGGATGACCTTGGGCCAATTACTCTCTCTAGCTCACAAGATTATTGTGGGGGAAAAATAGGGAGTGCTTTGGATAGGCTTAAAAGAGAAAAAGGAGTGGTCTCAAATGACTCTTTCACCCTTCTTTCTCAGCAAATATTTAACCTAGTTCCTACAGTCATCTTCCGCATATCATTTGCTTTGTAACAATACCATACTGAACTAATAAATATGTATATGTAGCTTTATTGTTTAAGAATAGTAGGCTAATCATCCACCTGAATATTTACATTTAACACCTAAATGAGCCAGCAAAATAACAAAGTGACTAGTTTTAACACGTATTAGTTCAACTTACGGATTTACAAATAATTCCTGTCAGAAGAGCTTTCAAACAGAGGTTAGTATCGATTCTGGTCCTTAGGAAAAGCACAGGGCTGTGACAGCTTAAAATGATCCATGCTGAGAAAATGATTTGCCAGAAGTTGATGAAAAGTAGGACATTAAAATATGGCACAATCTGTTGCACTAAGAGCAAATATAATATCAAATGGTTAGCCAGAGGCATGCCTTTTTTATAGGTCCCAATTGATAATGAAATATCCAACTCTTCTGTCATGTATCCTGAGCCATCGTTACCAGGACAGTGTCTCAAACACTTCTGACTTAATGTACACTAACTCCTGGAACTAAAGCAGGAATCCCGCTTCATCAAATGTGCATGAATGAGGGTGATATAAAAGGGTATCCATCTGGTGCAGGCACACAGGCTGATCAGTAGGAGGCACATTGAGATGAGCATGAAAATATGGTTGAAGATGATTTGTAAGGGTGTGTCATTCTGACGTCTTTTAGTATTAACTGAAGGTAGGGCTTGACTTAACTTCGAGGAGGAGAAGGAGGAGGGGGAGAAGTAGGCATCAATTATCTTTAGCAGCTTTCTAGGAACTTGGAATGAGGGTACTAAGACATCCACTGGTCAGAATCTAATCCCACTGAAAAGCTGCTTGATAATCAGCTGTCTAATGTCTCTCACATCATGCACCCATCTCTAATTACTACCTAGAATTTAGCTTGCTTGGATAGCTTTAACCTTTAATTATGGCTGAGCTATATATCAACAGGAGTGCTGCTAAATGGGAAGCCTCATAGAAGGAGTTATGTCAAGATGCCTTCCCTTAGGATTTAAGTGTTGAAGTCAGGGTGGCTAGACAGATGATTAGCCAATGAAAGACAGGTCATTGACACACAGTCCTTGGCTGCCTCATGACGAAATTATTACCAGAACATTACAGTTCAATCATGAAAATTTCTGTGAAGTTTTCTTCCTTTTGAAAGAACAGTGCCTGAGGGTAGAAAAAGAACTGATGGACAGAAGCTTTACAGACTGAGATCCAAACTCAAAATAAGGAGGAAACTCCTGACTGTGAGCGCTGTTAAGTAGTGGAACAGCCTGCCTATTGGAGCTGTAAGCGCTCCATCACTGGAGGATTTCAAGTAAAGGTTGGGCAGCCATTTGTCTGGGATGGTCAGCTGATTCCTCCCCTGAGCAGGGGGGTGGACTAAAAGACCACCAAGGTCCTTTCCAACCTTATGACTTTAGGAATTTCAAAAGCCAATGAGAACCAATAGAGAAACATGCAGAAGAATTGCTCTACATGCTGGCTGGGGAATTCTGGGAGTTGAAGTCCATACATCTTAAAGTTGCCAAGGCTGAGAAACACTGCTCTACAGCGATGTGCAAAACATATTTTTCCAAAGATTGCTCTTCTTCCACACCATACCAAGCAACCAAACTGGAGGTGATCTGGCAGTTTTCCAGAAGTAAATTTTCCAGGACCAGAAGTGTAGTTTGTGGTTCCAGACATGGTCTATCTCTGGAACCATAGGGATCCACCAAGAGGGGCATGGGTAAGATGGGCAAGTGAGAAAATACATGTCACAGTGCACCTTTTGTTACTTTAGCATAGTTGTAGTTAGGAATTGATACCTGTATCTGGAACATTACATTTTGCACATCTTTACTTCTCTTGCTTATAATATCTGTCATACCGTGTCAGCCTTGCAAGGTAGACTAGACAGGAAACACAACCGGACGAGCTAATTTTACTTTATTGGAAAGCTACATTAACAGAATCTTGCAAGTCTGAAACTACATCTCCACCCTCATCCTCCTAGCGAGAATCTCTTATGAGCCTCTTGCCCTGCCCACATTCCTGCTGCAGGCTGAGCTACCTTTTATCTGACCATTCCCTTGGCTGCGTCTCTTCACCCCTGTCTCCCAAAGTCATTCCCACATACCATTACATGTTGTCACCTCACAGTAAAGCCATGTTCTGATTTTTGATGGGATGATTGACATCAGATTGGAAGTTGAAAAGGAAAGATATTCTAATTGAGGGAAGCTCATTTTTATAATTAAAACTAAAACAATCTGTAGAACTTAGATAAAGAATTAAAAATAGTGTTGTTTCAGCCTAGCTCACTGCAGGCAATATAAAGAAAGTTCGAAGTCTCCTTCGTCTCATCCCACCTCTTCCCTCTTTTGCCTTTCTGCAACTTCTAAGGCTGGCCAAGGCCATTTTTCCCCACATCATAAGAACTACCTGCAAGATCCAGTCAAAAGCCCATGAAATCCTGATATCATATTTCTAACAAAGGCCAGTCTCAGCTACTTGTCAGCATCTAGCAGACTTTGGAAATCCTGCAAAATAGACTACACTGGGAAGCTGATAAAAAACATCTCAAATGAAAGGATTGTTAATTATTTTTCAACAACATGAAATATCCCCAAACTCATAGGATTTGAGATCAACTTGAAGGAGTCTTTACTTACCAGTGAGATGCTTCTGAAAAGACCACAGAGGTGCATGCAAGCAACAGTTCTCCATCCTCTTTACTCAGTAGTGAGTAAAGAGGATGGCCTTGGGAGACAGAAAGAACTGTTACCAGAGAGATCAAAGGAAAGCATAGATTAAGTCCAGGACATGTGTAAATGTCTTAGACAGACGCCTTTCTAACTCACATGGTTATAAAAGAGAGTGGAGGGGGAGCACAATCAGACTTGCAAGACTGATGTCAGCCCTACAAGACCAACTCTGTGGAAGACTAATTACTTCTTTTATTTAGATTGGCTATATACTACTATATGTTACTTTAGATTGGCTATATACTATACACTATATGTTTTAGTGCAAAGATGGGCATGATAAAGGACAAAAAAGGCAGGGACCTAACAGAAGCAGAAGAGATTAAGAAGAGGTGGCAAGAATACACAGAAGAACTATACAAGAAAGATCTTAATGTCCCTGATGTCCATGCTGGTGTGGTCACTGACCCTGAGCCAGACATCCTAGAGAGTGAAGTCAAGTGGGCCTTAGGAAGCATTGCTAACAACAAAGCTAGTGGAGATGACAGTATTCCAGCTGAGTTATTTAAAATACTAAAAGACGATACTGTTAAAGTGCTGCACTCAATATGCCAGCAAGTTTGGAAAACGCAACAGTGGCCACAGGGTTGGAAAAGGTCAGTTTACGTTCCAATTCCAAAGAAGGGCAATGCCGAAGAATGCTCAAACTATCGCACAATTGCACTCATTTCACATGCTAGCAAGGTTATGCTCAAAATCCTACAAGCTAGGCTTCAGCAGTACGTGAACCGAGAACTACCGGATGTACAAGCTGGGTTTCGAAGAGGCAGAGGAACTAGAGATCAAATTGCCAACATTCGCTGGATCATGGAGAAAGCACGAGAGTTCCAGAAAAGCATCTACTTCTGCTTCATTGACTATGCAAAAGCCTTTGATTGTGTGGATCACAACAAACTGTGGCAAATTCTTAAAGAGATGGGGATACCAGACCACCTTACCTGTCTCCTGAGAAATCTGTATGCGGGCCAAGAAGCAACAGTTAGAACCGGTCATGGAACAACCGATTGGTTCAAAATAGGGAAAGGAGTACGACAAGGCTGTATACTGTCACCCTACTTATTTAACCTATATGTAGAGTACATCATGAGAAATGCCAGGCTGGAAGAATCACAAGCCAGAATTAAGATTGCAGGGAGAAACATCAATAACCTCAGATATGCAGACGATACCACCCTAATGGCAGAAAGTGAAGAAGAACTAAAGAGCCTCTTGATGAGGGTGGAAGAGGAGAGTGCGAAAGCTGGCTTGAAACTCAACATTAAAAAAACTAAGATCATGGCATCTGGACCCATCAATCCCTGGCAAATAGAAGGGATAGAAATGGAAGCAGTAACAGACTTCATTTATTTGGGCTCCAAGATCACTGCAGACGGAGACTGCAGCCATGAAATTAAAAGACACTTGCTCCTTGGGAGGAAAGCTATGGCAAACCTAGATAGCATATTAAAAAGCAGAGACGTCACCTTGCCGACAAAGATCCGCATAGTCAAAGCTATGGTTTTTCCAGTAGTAATGTATGGCTGTGAGAGCTGGACCATAAAGAAGGCTGAACGCCGAAGAATTGATGCCTTTGAACTGTGGTGCTGGAGAAGACTCTTAAGAGTCCCCTGGACTGCTAGGAGGTCAAACCAGTCAATCTTAAAGGAAATCAACTCTGATTGCTCATTGGAAGGATTGATAATGAAGCTCAAGCTCAGATACTTTGGTCATCTAATGCGAAGAGAGGACTCTTTGGAAAAGACCCTGATGCTGGGAAAGATGGAAGGCAAAAGGAGAAGAGGACGGCAGAGGATGAGATGGCTAGATAGCATCACTGAAGCAATGAGCATGAAATTGAGCAAACTCAGGGAGGCAGTGAAGGACAGGAAGGCCTGGTGCGATGTGGTTCATGGGGTCACGAAGAGTCAGACACGACTTAACGACTGAACAACAACAACAACCAGTGACTGGAGATCCTGGTTGGTGACTAAAGATATATGTCAATCAATCAAGCATATAAGGTAAGTGAAACAGTGGACACTTTTAGAGTGCTCATATAGATAAAAATCTTGCCTGTGATCCTTGTTAAGTCAGTTGCACAGATTTTCAGGAAGAAAAGTGTAACAAGAATGCACATTCATTAAAAAAAAAAAAAAACCTCTTCAAAATACTTCTTGGTAAATTCGTTGGAGTTACACAAAGAAGAACTTGGTTTCCCTTCTTTACCCAATCTCTAAAATGGTTGCCCGGGCATTTTCTGAGACGTAAACTTTAATGGGGATTACTGATATGGTTCATGGGGTCACGAAGAGTCGGACATGACTTAACGACTGAACAACAACAATACACTATATGTTACTATAGTAACATAATCTTGCAAGTCTAATTGCAGTCTCCATCTACTGCCACTGCACAGTTTTATATATACAGTTTTCTTGGCAAGATTTCAGAAGTGGTTTGCCCTTGCCTCCTTCCTAGGGCTGGGAGAGAGTGATTGGCCCAAGGTCACCCAGCTTGATGCCCTAACCACTACACCAAACTGGCTCCCATAGTGTAACTTGCCCAGTCATATTTCGCTAAACTTAAACACCCCAAATATGTTGGCATTCAAGATATAGAAGTTGATGCAACTCTTTGAAGCTTTTGATTTTCAAATAAACATTCTTGTCACAGGCATTTGGGAATTTGTATAGATCCACCTCTAAAGTATTTACTGGCTCCCACTTGGAATACTAGGAAAAAAAAACAGATAATAATATATTAAGCTGGAAAAACATAGGCAGTATTTCAGTGATGTACTGGTTGAGATCTTTTTATAATATTATGGATAGGTATAGTTAATTACTAGGTTAGAGTTAACTGAGATGATTATCATTTTTCATTTTTTTATGATTAACTTTTTCTTATTTCCTTTCTGCTGTCTTTTTTAAACTTAATTAGTATTTATGTTTGCTAACATTCACAAGAGTACAATTCAATCTTTCAATCATATCAATAGAGGAGCAACAAGGCAAAATATGGTACAGCTCCACTGTATGATGCAAAGCCATAAATTTGGGATGTACAGTGAAGGTAATACCTCTATTCAGACCGGCAGTTCAATTTGGATTTGCAATCAGATTTAATTTAAATTTCTGATTTGACTTAGAAAATCAATCTTATTGAATCTGAGCATCCATATCTTATTGTTGTGCAGTTCAGTGCCAGTCTTCTATCTCTCCAACATCACAGCTACAACAGTAGAGGCTTTTTAACAGAATAGAAGGAATGGATTACATCGCAAGGGAGCTTCCTCCCATAGGAATTGTATCTATTCTTCTCACTCTCTCCCCCGCTCACTTTTTGCAAATAACACATCATAAGTACTGAAAATGTAGATGGGAAAAGGGGATGCCAATTTATTTTCTTGTGTGGGTGTGTTTATGTGTGTAGGTAAGGGAATGGTGGGAGCAAGGAAACTGCAGTTTTGTTTTGTTTTTTAACTTGGGCAACTGCAGGAAGAGTGGATTAGCTCGTGAAGTGCCCTGCATGTTTTCAGCATTTGGGGACTGGCAAAAGTAAAGATGAACATCATGCCATAGGAAAGCATCATCTAAGGAAGTCAGTTTTGGGGGACCAGAGCAATGAGTCAGGGAAGGAGCAAGGAATCCAAGTGCAGTTCTACCTAGCATGTACATTAGAGAAAATTGTGCCCCAAAATGTGCATATTAATAATGTAATATGCAAAACAGCTTACAGGAAAGGGGGAAAATGCCACAGAGCCAACATTAAGCAGAAATGCATGCAAAATGTGCATGTGAAAAGGAATGAGCATACAAAAATGGTGCTGCCTTAAAAAGAAAGAAAGAAAGAAAACTAAAATAGGTTTTAAAAAAGGATGAAACAAGTTCACTCATAGAGAAAAAAATCCTATTAAAGAGTTTCAATCTCCTTTTCTTGATCTCATTCTTGGGTCCTGTCAAAAGTGAAGAGGCTCTTTTTTTTCACCCTGAATTCCTTAGAGCCTTAGTTTCTGCATGTAAAGTTGAGGAAAGCTCCAGAGAATACATTGTGAAAAGCTAGAGCAATTATAATCTGTGGAGGTATGAAGCTGGATTGCAGATAAATCATCAGAGTGAAACATGGAAAATCAGTTCTCATTCTCTCTTTCACACATATGCACACACTTTATAGGGTTTTTCCCCATTGCCTGTGGTAATGCAAAGCATTCACTTATTTGAACACTATTCAGGATCAGAAGCCAAGTATCTTTCTGTGAATGAGAGAGCCCTATTCAGAAGTTATTACTCATAGGTAGGCCAACACAGCAGCAAGAAAGAGTCAAGTATTCACTACCCACCAGCTGTACTGCCTGAATGTCCACCCCAAATGTTTGCAGAGCCTCCATGCTTCCTGTTTCCTTTGGTTTCCACTTCCACGCCTCCACTTGCACACATGGAGGCGTTCACTCCCCCGCCCTACTTTGTTTCCCTTGATGCTAATACAGACCACATATCTCCTCTGACAATAATAAAAATCCTTCCCCCCCCCCCCCCTTATGATACCTTTGTTCCTCTGATGCTACAGTAATCAAAACCATGGTGAACAGGTTGCCCTTCCTTTGTAGAAAGGAAGAACGGGAAGTTCAGCTTCATAGAAACAAAGTAGCAATGTTCCCAAATTATAACTTAAATATATTGAAAAAAGTAAGGAAAGGAAAGGGAAACTTTGCAGTCCTGTGGGCAGGGGGTGGGAAAATAAGAAGAGCATGCTTCATCCACTTTGGGCAGAAATGATAATAGTGCCCACTGGCAGATGTAAGGGTTGAATGGACCAGGAGCTTCTAAAGTTCATTGACTTAACATGCCATTGTTGGATGAACCGCAAGATTATTTTAAAAATGAACTTCAACCAGAAGAGAACGTAGCAGCATGGCAGTCCAGATTGAAATGGCTACCCAGGGCAGCAACTAGTCCCTGGAGGGGAAGGGCTATGTCAGGCACTGTAGTCAATCAGAACCAGGGCTGCTATTCAAAAATAAAAATAAAAAAATCAAGCATTGGAGACCATGCAAGCTAATGGGTTTAAGTTAGCTCAAGCAGTTTTGAATCAAAGCTGGAAAACATGGAGGCAGTGTGAATGGGAGGAGGGCAACGTCATCTGTTCCTGCATTCAGGAAGCAGCAAGGATCCCATACTGACAGTGGGCCTGCTGAAAATACATATCTGCCCTACATTTCCAGGGCAGTACAATTTTCATCTGCTAGAATAGCTAAGCTCTGCATTTGTCTAGTTCTTATGCTGATCTCTGTACCAGATACTAGAACATGCAAATGGCTGGAGATGTAATAGGAAAAGGCCTTTAGACTTTTTGCTTTTAAACCTGGCTTGGCTGTGAGAAAGTTCACTGTGTCAAAGCTTCCACAGGCCAGTTAAGAACACTGGGTCACCCTCATGCAATCGGGCAGTTTTGTCTGTTTGGACATAGGAAGGCATTTGGGTGAATGAACAATAAAGGAAAGGACATGTGTTCAAGAGAAACCCTCAAATTAGCTCCCACCTGCAAACTTCAAACAAGCTGCCAGGATAACTGGAGGGGGTTGTGGTGTCTCAGAATGCCTTGGGCCATCTGTTTGCAATGATATGCCCAGAACATCAGGTTTCTAAGCACACAATTTAGCCAAGCAGCTATGTTTATTGATCAAGCACTGACTTGTTTTCCTTCTACTTAATGCTGATTTGTAACCTTCTTACCTTTCTCTAGCTTACTCTCAGAGTTATTCTGCAATGCTTTTTTGCTCTGAAGAACCAGCAACTGAAAGCATGAGCAGATAATATCTGAATCCTCCCTTAATGCAACCTGAGGAGTAACCAGAATGGAAACTGTTAAATAATTCTGCTCTAATCTTGCTTTGATGGTGGTTTGTGTTCAGACTTTCTCCAGAACACCTATAGATGTTGCCTCCTCTCTCATTCTTCAGATTCCTCCACAGAAATCATTTGTCCCATGAAGCTCTTTACTTAACTCTTTCACGCATAGGCCTTTTCAAGTAACACTTGTATAACTATGTTAAATGCTCCTTCATTTTAATATTGGTTTGAGAATGGTAGAGGGGATTGGAGGGCTAAATGACCCAGTTCTCCCTGGCTTTGGTAAGAATAAATTCTGGGCTGCCTGGTTGTTGGTTTCTGTAGGACAATTCTATCACTTGCTCACAGTGGTTGGGTGAAACAGAAAAAACAAGAGTTTCATGGATGGTTAACTGGATGGTTAACTAAACATTGAATATGGAGAAGAACACTACACATTCTGACATTAATATTTACTTCTGGGAATTATGGATGGATTGCACCAATTTACTGAGTTGTGACCATGGAGAGAGGTGCCTGTTTCTTAAATGTTTCCTAACAAGTGCAGAATTACAAATGATTAATGGTTTTATTTAGTGACCGAAAATAATTATGTATCAGCAAGTGGAAGTGCTTGACCAAAATTATCTTGGCTTGCAGAATAATTGAAGTCGCATTTGGTTAGTACTTGAATGGGAGACCAATGGGAAGTAGGAAAAAAGCACTTTCAAAGAGAGCAAGGGCAAACCACTTCCATACTTGACAAAGAAAACTACGGGGGTATGGGACTTCTTTAGTAATTTTTATTTGCTTTAAGATACAATAAATAAATAAATAAATAAATAGTACAGAAAATAACAAAAAGAAGAAAAAAGAAAGAAAAAATGTTATCAAATATATTATCAGTGAATATATATCTATCTATGGAGCCCTTGGGGTTCTCTGAGCTTGGTTGTTCTCTTGCAGACATTTAGTTACCTGGCTAGGTAATATCCTCAGTGCTAGAAGGGAGTGGGATTTGCTCTCTGTTTATATACAGTATCTATCTCTATCTCTCTATCTCTGTCTCTAAATCTATCTATCTATATATTAAAAGGACTCAAATGTTTTAACTCCAAGAGGAAGGGACTGGGAGAAATCTGCCTTTTGTGTATGTGACAAAGGCGATCTCTACTTAGAAGATGTGAATTCAGAATGAGACACTGGGTGGCATGGAAGCTTATGTCAGCTCGCTGGCTATAAATGTGAGGATTTGCAGTCTGCACACTCACAGTGTATACATGTTCCAATTAATTAAATAACTGGATAGTTTATCAAACAATTGTACTGTACCACTTTAATACACTTTGGAATAGAACCTGATAACTGTCCATCAGACATAACATATCATCAGCATATAATAAAGATGCATATCCAGAATGTTCTTCAGTTGCCTAATAAGACAGGCCAATGGTTCCAATATCAAATTAAACGTAAGATAGATAGATAGATAGATAATATTTAGATAACTAGATAAAACAGAACATATATAAACTAAACACCACAAAGAAAAAACAGCAACCTTACAAACAAACCATCCACATAGCCATAAGATAACTGAATCAAGAATAAGGATGTCAGTCATGTGTGATAGTCAGTTTGCACAGTAGCTATTCAGAACTTTGCTCCATTACGGGTGATAACACTTTTCTTGTCTAAATTAAATATAAACATAGATAAAGAGCATTTTAACACATGAAGAAATAACCCCTAGACTTTGATCTAGAATAATATATTTTAATCTAGTTAACTTTTTTTTTAAAAAGGAGATTCATATTTAATCAAAATTTGCCCCTCAAATATAATAATCTGTACCATATGACAGACCTTTCCTACAGCCAGTGAGACTGTCGTTGCCAATTCCAGTTTTTTATGAATGTATATCTAAAGTATCTCAGAAAAATCTAATTGTATCTGAAACTGCTGGCTTTAGATTGTGCACGATGGATAATCAAATGTTATTTCACCCATATTCTACACACCAAAGTTAATGTGAAAATGTTAGCATCAACATTTAACAAAGAAAACTAGGCAACATTTTGTATAGTCATCCTTTACCAGCCTGCAAAATAGTATGTATGTAATCCTAATGAAAAAACATTAGAAAAACTTTATTCACAAAAACAGCATCATAAACTTCCATCAACACAGAAGCAAAAAAAAAAAAAAAATCCATCCCATAGGATAATCATTAGGAATAGGGACCCCTTTCCTTGTTTTCCTAAATTTAATGTGAAGTGGAAAGTTGGCTGCCATCTACACATGATCTGGATTACTGCAACACCAATATGGTAGTCCTGCTCATGGTATTATCAGTAAATTCTGGGAGGAATCTCTGCCCGCAGGAATTAATGACCATATGAATAAACAAGTCTGTGATGGCTGAGAAGGGGCTAAGAAAAACACCATGGAGACAATACTCAAATGTGTTCTAGCACCTGCTGATGAGTCAAAAAGGAAAAAGTATTCACAACACTGAACACAAAGGAAGATATTACTGACTTTCTTCCTTCCATTTCTCCTTGTCCCTATCTGCCCTATCAAAAGATCCTAGGAGCAAATGAGGTACAAAAAGTAATAACTGAGCCACAACTTTCTCCTCTTTTATTATTTCATGTCCTTTTTTCATAGAATTGGAAGGCCACTGAGTCCAATCCCAGCTCAGTCCATGTATCCATATCAAAGCATCCATCACAGATAAAAAAAAAAAAATCTGTTCCTTTTTTTTAAAAATGTACCTCAGTTCGAAACATATGGAAAACAAACGATCTCTTTGTCAGATATAAAGAGATGCAAGTTCCTTTCTTTCAGGCAGCTGTGATCCAACACATCTGGTTGATACAAGGTTATTTCATGACTAAATCTTCTTTTCCTTAACCTTTAGCACATTTGTTTCCTAGATGTTTCCATGTATTCAACTGGTTTACATTATTACCTCATTGTCATGCAAAAAGCACTTCATTTATTTTCTGCATTCCTCATAGAGAGGAGTCTAAGAAACTAATGACCCTAATGATATCCTAGGCAGATCCTCCTCCTCCTCCTCCTCCTCCTCCTCCTCCTCCTCCTCCTCCTCCTCCTCCTCCTCCTTCTTCTCCTCCTCCTCCTCCAGTGAGGAACTACCTTGATGTGGTTATGGCTTGCATGCTCCAAGGAGGGTGAGAGCTATGCCAGAGGTTCAACCATACTGGACCTCACCAGAGGAGCCAGAGGAAGAGTGTCTCCCACATAAACAATATAGTGAGACATAATTTACAGAAACCCATACTGGATTGGTCATCGCCAGGGTCAACAAGGACCACACTAGGTGTTCTAGTTCCTGGACATTTGGTGACAAGGGGCTACAGGACTCAGGACTGTTGGCTGAGCAACCAGGGCCAGCAGCTGCAGGACTACTGGAAGAAAAGTTGTTTATCCGTTGCAAATATACAAAGACTGAAAACAAGAAATAATGATCTCCTGTTACAAATAAAATCCAATGAGAAGAGGATATCTGAAAAGAATGCATCACTTCTGGAAAGAACAACATCAACAGAATCAGAAATAACAGAACAGAGGCTAGCAGATCAACGTCAATTTATAACATGAAATGAAGTAATCACAGAAGTAGAATTGGAAGAACTGCAGAGGTCTACCCAGGGCAAAGAAATCGAAGCCTTGCCATAAGTAGCTCAGACAGTGGAGCCTTCTCCTCAGAAAGAACAAAGGCCTCTAACAAAACAACAACAGCAACAAGAGGAATTGAAACAAAGAATAACTGAGCATCTAGAACAGTACAAAAAAAAAAAAAACAGAATAAAGTTGCTTGCATTGAAGCTTGTTACAAAGAAACAGCTAGCACAAGTATTAAAAGATGTCAATATTATAATATCAAATATAGGCATCAGCTCACTGCAACAAACAAACCAACTGATGTATAGCATGGCTGCAGTTATAACTGAATACCTTGGATGCAAAATCAACAAACAAGAAAAAAAGCCAAACAGTGCACCACTTAGAAACAAGGAAGATCAAGGAAGCACTGGAAACAATAAAGCAACACATAACAACCATAGCCAAGAAGATCAGCAGATAGGAAGCTTGAATTGCACACTACAGGCAGAATCTCCAATTTCAGCCGAATCAGAAACATTTCTACCAATCCATCAATGGAGAGATTGCAATGAACCAGTCAACACCTGACAAAGAAGAAACAGTACAGTTCTGTGTGCAGCTATGGGACAGCCCAAAGAAATACAAGAATGCAGCTTGGATAAAGGAGTTGGATAAGAATAAAATAGAAGCTAAAATGAAAGAACTTGTAATAACAGCAGAAATGGTGGAGAAAAGGACAAGAAAGGTCAAGATTTGGTCCGCACCAGGTGAAGATGAACTGCATGGTTATGGGCTGAAACATTTAACTGCTCTGCACCCATTCGTTGCTAAGCAGTTTAACAATATACTTCAAGGAGGTAAAATTGAAGATTGTCTAACTTCTGGCAAACCTACCTGATAATGAGAGATCCAGCAAAAGGGGCAGCACCAGGCAACAACAGACCAATTACCTGCTTGCCAACAACTTTCAAATTGCTAACTGGTGTGGCAGGTGATGCAGTCCAACAGCATCTAGTTGAAAACAAGCTCTTTCCATCTGAGCAGAAAAGAAACCGCCCAAATAGCAGAGGGACAAAAGATCAGCTCCTAATTGACAAGAAGATTTTGGAAAACTGCAAGAGAAGGAAGAACAACTTGAATGTAGCTTGGATTGATTACAAGAAGACATTTGACTCCCTACCACATGATTGGATAATGAAGTACCTAGAAATAACAGAAGTCAGTAGAAAAATCAGAAGCTTTATGCAAAGATCAATGATGCAATGGAAGACACAGTGGCTGGTCAATGGCAATAGATTGGGAGAGGTTAAATCAAGAGAGGAATCTTTCAAGGAAATTCACTATCACCACTATTGTTTGTCATCACATTGATTCCTCTGTCAACAGTACTGAACAAGTCAGGCCATGGCCATCAAACATCAAAAACATCAGCCAGGTTATCCCACCTCTTTTACATTGGTGATCTAAAACTGTATGGAAAAAACACCACCTGAAATGGAATTGCTGCCCAGCACTGTCCAAATATACAGCCAAGATATTGCAGTGGAGTTTGGAGTAGACAAATGTGCCACCCTGGCCATCAATAGGGGGAAAATAGTGAAACTGAAGGAATCAAGATGCCCAAGAGAAATAACATCAAGAGTCTGGATGAAGAAGATCATTACAAATACCTGGGCATCCTTCAGGCTGACAACATCAAGCACACTGAACTCAAGAAGAAGATTAGTAGCGAATATATGAGAAGAGTGAAGAAGATCTTAAAGTCCAAACTCAGTGGAGGAAATACCATCAAGGTGATTAACACCAGGGCAATTCCAGTCATTAGATATACAGCAGGAATAGTGGATTGGACTCAAGCTGAACTAAAAACCCTGAATAGGAAGACCAGAAAAATAATGACAATAAATCATGCCCTTCATCCATGCAGCAATGTTGATAGACTCTACTTACCAAGAAGCATAGGTGGGCATGGAATATTACAAGTACACCAGACAGTTGAAGAAGAAAAAACGGCATTGGAAGAATACCCAAAGGACAGTGAAGAAGATGGACTGAAGCTAGTACACCATGAAGGCTTACTGAATCCCAAAGAAACCAAACTAGTCTATAAGAAAGACCAAATGAAGAACAGAAAAGAGACATGGTAAAGCAAAGTATTACATGGCCAGTACACACACACACACACACACACACACACACACACACAAAACTAGTAGGCAAAACAGATAACAAGACCTGGCAATGGCTAAGAGCAGGAAAGCTGAAGAAAGAGACAGAGGGGCTAATTCTGACTGCACAAGACCAAGCCTTAAGAACAAATGAATACAAAACCAGAACTGAGATGACAGCAACAGGCAGCAAATGCCACCTCTGCAAAGAAGCTGAAAAAACAGTGGACCACCTAGTCAGCTGCTGCAAGAAGGTCACATAGACTGACTACAAACAACGGCATGACAAAGTAGCAACAGTGGTGCTTTGGAATATCTGCAAGAAATACAATTTGCCTGCAAGCAAGAACTGGTGGGACCACAAAACAGACAAAGTAATAGAAAATGAAGATGCTAAAGGGCTCTGGGAATTTAGAATTCAAACAGACAAGCTCCTGCCACACAATACTCCAGACTTAACAATTGTTGATAAGAAAGACAAAAAGTCTGGATAGTGGACATTGCAATACCTGGAGACAGCAGAATCGAAGAGAAAGAACTGGAGAAAATAATAAAAGATGAAGACCTGCAAATAGAAGTAGAATGACTATGGCAAAAGAAAGCAAAGATAGTATAACCAATAGTTATAGATGCCTTGGGTGCAATCCCAAAACATCTGGAGCACCACTTGAAGACCATTGGCATTGACAAAATCACCATCAGTCCATTGCAAAAGGCAGCTTTACTTGGAGCAGCTTACATCCTGTGATGATACCTTTAACACCATCAAACAACAACATCTGCCTATCCCAGGTCTTTGGGAAGGACTTGATGGGTGGATAAAAATGCCAAATCCAGTCTAAACACCTGGCTGACTGTGCGACCAGCAACAACAACAACATCAACAATAATAGCAATGCATAAATACTAGATTGCCTGATGAAATGTAATTTAAAATCTATTAAAGTTTTTCAAGCTTTAGATAACAAAGAGATATCAGACAATATTTCCTTAATAAAGTGTTATGACTCGGTCCTTTGTTCAGAAATGGATGGTCTCCTATCATCTCCATTAATATTTGCTTAGGCTTTCCAAAATGTACTAAAACACAAAATCGCATCTCCTTAATAGTTTGTAAAGCCGTCACATCCAGCTTTGTCAAATATCTTATTTAAATCTTGCATAGTGGCATAGTGAAGCAGCTCCTAGGTTTCTTAGCAGCAAAATCACTAACTGTAGTATAACATCTTAATATAATGCTACTCGTTTTATCTTTCTTTCTGCCTCTTATCAACATTTCTTTCAAAAATGTTAACTAAGGGTTCATTTTTCAGCAGAAATCCAGTCTTTACAAAGGCTACTTCACTAGCAACTAAATGACCAGCAGCTCATTGAAAACCAGTGTCCACTGAAAACAATATTCTGGACCATGTCCAGGAAAGTCAGAAAGAGGGCAAATCAAACCTTCGCATTTACAATTGGCCTTTTGGTAGCCCTGAAATGTTGAGCAAGGAAAGACGAGTCTTGCAATAACCCTAATAAGGATGGGCCAAGGGCAGCCTTCCTAAGGAAACCACCTGTAGGAAACTTAAAGATGTCCAAAGAACACTCCTCCATTACCTTCTAAGGCCATGGGATAATTTTGATGAAGTCCTGTAAAGTGGTTGTCTCAGTGCTGGATAAGCAGGATGCACAGCCTTTTTGCTGTGTGCTCTGCAGAAAAAGAAAGATTGGGTGACTAAACTTCACATTTCTACTTTGTGCAAAGATCAGAGCAGGAGAGAAGCTGGAAACAAAAGAAAGTGTTGCTTAACAGGGCAGGAAGCCAAGAAGGACCTTAAGATTCACAAACAATAGCCAAAGTAAATGGGAGACTGAAAATAATTACTCAGATCTGGAATCTGGCCAAGGTGATTTTGTCCCTCGAGGAAAAGAAGAAAACTGGCAAGATTATAGAATTGAAGACTGTAAAATAAAGAAGAAATAGGGAAGGGAACATGAAAAGGAGATGACACAAGGTCTTAAACTAAATAATGAGAAATTTCAAAGAGAATGAAGAACAAGGGGTCACTGAAGGAACTGTGTAGCAGTCCTCGAAAAGATGGGAAGAATAATTTATTCAAGAGAAGGGAAGAGAGGCTGTAACTCAAAGAGGCTCAAGCCAAGAATTCAAGTGTAAAGTTCAAAACCAGTACATTTGGTCAAAGGCAGTTCAAATGTAATATATCTCATCAGGTCAGAAGAAGGAAGCATAGCCAGTGATTTATAAAAATTCAGCCGAAGGTTGGCAGAAAATGTCATCATGGCAAGAGAACAGATACTCTAGCAAGGCTGTGGAGGCAGAAAATAATGTGAAGCCAGATAAGGGAGAATGAGCAGAAAGAAAGCTGAGAAGGTGACAAACAGGGGAAGGAAGAATAGTTGGTCCTTTAATTTGTTCCAGCAATGAATACAGGCCTCAAAAGCAGAAATAGACAGCAACAGCCCTCCTCTACTGTTTGGCCTCCCCAAGTAAGTTTAGAGATATAATGTCTAAACATGGAAGGTTCATTTAGCCAAGAAAATCCCCCTCCCCCCCAAAAAATTGAACAAGAATTAAAGAACAATCATAGTTTGAATAGAGGATTCCTAGATTATTATAAAATACAACTAATATGACCTAACATAGGATGCTGATTTACTGGGGAAGGTGATCTTAAGGAAGATGCCCATCCAAAAGAAACTGGAAACTGGAAGTGGACAAGCTCAGTCTATTTTCTCTTCTGGCTGCCTCTTTATAAACAGCTATGATTGGTGCATGCTAGATTCTGAAGTATTTCAGCCCCAAATCTACATAAGAGGGCTAGGGAGTCAATCACTAACAGCTAGTGGTGCACAACAGTTCTCCAACTGTTCTCTGTTTTGGAACATGGAAAAGAAATCCAAAATAATTCCCATGCAGCAAAGTTGTCTGCTGTGGAAGAACCAGACAATCCAACTTTCCATCCAAACCAGTGACTTGGAAAGTCATAATGGTATGCTACAGTCCCTGTAGACTGCAAGGGAGAATTGTAACTTTCCACTGGTTTGTGCCAGTTAAGCAAAGGTGGGTGAAGAAATGGATCTCAAAATCTACCAAATCAGGAATTTGGCGGCCACCAAATTAAAAGAAAAAATCATTGAAACAATGATTTGGGCTAAAAAAAATAATGCATTAAATAGTTGACAGTTTGTTGTCTTTAGTGGTACACCAACCCTCCCCTGTTACAGGAAGGCATCACACAATTTATCAGGCCAGGTTTGAATGTTCTCCTAACACAAGGCCGTGCAACTTGTATTAGACGACCACACTGGGTTTGGCATGATATGTTGAGTGGCCATTTGGGGAGGAGTTTTATGGCATGAAACCTGCCTTAAACATCTCCAATATCTACAGTACCCATTGTGCCCCTCAAAACGTCCTGAAGCACCAACATTTTCAAAAAAGACCTCAACCCCCAAACTGTTCCTAAATCAATGGTGCATACTTGCTGCAAAAAAAAAAAAATCAGTGCTTAGCTCAAGAGACACTCAGGACCCAGTAAATAAAGGTTTGGGGAAAAGGGATGATCCACAGTACAATTAATTTCAGCTTTGCCTTGCAAGGGCTGTGGGGAATTCTAATCAATAGAGAGGGTTTTCAGCTTGCTAAACATAAGGCACATTTCATACGAAGCTGAACACTTTTCTCTGTGTCATCCAGAATTAACTTAATTATTGTTTCAGGGAACAGACTTACATAAAATCATCCAGCAGTCTTTCCCTCCCCCTCAAAAAACCCCAGCTCAGAAACTCATCACACCAATAATTTATGACTCCCTTCTCTTTCCCCCCTCCCTCCGCTTCTAACATCTTGGTCCTGTTTGATATGCTTGCCATTTCTTGCTGACAGGAAGGTCGATTAAATCACATTTATATTGTAAACGTATGCATTGCTTTTTACCCTAGGCGGCGGATGAAGAGATACATGGCCCCCTGGGAAAACGAAGCCAATCCACTTTCATATTGTAGACTTCTGTCAGTTGGAAGAAATGAATGGTTGCCAGGGAGAGTTGGGAATTACTTGAGAATGCAAAATGTTATTTTAGAATCCTTCGGAGGAAGGCTCCTTTCTCCTCCCCACCCAATCCTGACCATCTTTGCATCCTGAGTTCCTCGTCCTTTCTAAGAAAGGAAATCCAGAGAGGCTTTGTGTAAGGCAGCCACATTTTGATAAATTTGCAAAAGACACAAGGAGAGGGATTAAAAAAAAAAAAAAAGTGAATGGAAACTTTGGGGGGGGGGGGTTTCCAGCTCCTAACAATGCTAAAGATAGTAGAAAGAAGATAACCTGGTGTGTCTCAGCAAACACAAAGAAAGTGTTAAAAATGAGGAAGAGGGAAGGTCATTGCCAAAGGCTGGGGGTGGGGGGATGAGCTACAATGCCATTAACCTAAAAGAACTAATTAGGAAACATTCCATTTCATAAATTATGCATGGGTCTCACTTTGTGCTTTTTCCCCCCAAGTTTCCTCCCTAACATGGCTAATTAGGGAACATTATAAAGAAAAAAGACTACTCACATTAATGTAGTAATGCAGTGGAACTATCCAGTACAGGTTCCTTGGGCTTACCTTTACAGCTTTCCCTCCTGCCCTGCCTCTTACTCCTCTCCTCTTATTTTCCTGCTCTAATATTGCTCTACCTGTGATCTTCATTTTTCCATTTCTACTACCTGAGCTGTTCAAATAACTCCTCTTGTCTAAAAACTACACCCACTCTTTCTTGCTCCACCTTATGTCCTGGAAGTCCTTCTCATAATCCTTCTCTGGTCCTTTTCCACCAAGACATCTCCACGATAGCAGTTTCTGAGACTCAGAACCTGGGGCTAAGAGCTCATTGCCTCCTGAACCCCAGCTCACATATCAGGAGGTGGCACATGGGACAGCACCTGATATGTCAGAGAGTAGAAGTCCATAAAAAGCCATAGATACTAATGGTTGTCTCATAAAAACTTAATCAAGCTTTCTTCTAATCCTAATTCCTAATCCTCCTACTTTTTGTAATGTAACCAACAGAAGAACAATGGCCTTGGGATATCACATCAAATACATCACTGAGCTGAATTCAAAAGAGAGAAGTTGATATTAATATTTTGTACCAGTACTTTGAGAAAAGCTATGGTTCTGAAGGAGAATATGATTGAGAAAAAAACCTAATTGTGTTTTAGCCTAACCAGGGACTCCAAGTCATTATAACAACCTGGAAACACGTCTTGATACATGGACAATGCTAATAAAACACCCCAGAATGTATACCATTCTGAGACCCCTCCCCCTCCCTCCCTCCCTCCCTCCCTCCCTCCCTTCCTTCCTTCCTTCCTTCCTTCCTTCCTTCCTTCCTTCCTTCCTTCCTTCCTTCCTTCCTTCCTTCCTTCCTTTTGTCAGTTCTCTATCCCTTTTGTGGTACTGTCTGAATAGGTGGTTTCCTGATTTTTAACTTTTTTCTGACATGACAGATAGAATGAAGGCATGGCATAGGAATCCAAATAAATGGATGGGAAAAATCCAAGATTGAAGGCAGCTGGAATTGGAGAACAGTAGGACTATATTCTTTAATTTCATACCTCCAAATCTCAAAAGACAACAATGAAGAATTACTTACTTTTTTATCTAAGTTCTTATTTAGAAAGATAATATATAGATGATATAGATATGAATTTTGATATATGGGCACACAAACACAAACATTTTCTAGTGCAAATTTCAAAGCAAGTGTAGTTCAGACTAGACAACCTGTGACCCACTGGGTCATCGTTTCAGAGATATTTCTTTATCTAAACAGAGAAACAGAATGACCAAAAGGGCAAAAAAGCTGTGGGAGTGTGAGCAACTTGTGACTTGCTGCTGGCTTCCCCATTGATTTTGTTAGTGGGAAGCTGGCAGAAGTCTTCCTTCCTTCCTTCCTTCCTTCCTTCCTTCCTTCCTTCCTTCCTTCCTTCCTTCCTTCCTTCCTTCCTTCCTTCCTTCCTTCCTTCTTCTTTTTTCAGTACTCTACCTCTAAATTATTTACAGCAAAAACAAATAATGCATACAGTACATTACCCCAGCATTATCATATGATGATAATAATAGAAAGTATTAGAGAAAGAGAGAGAGAGAGAGATTGATTCTTGGAAAAGATATTCAAATGCTGTGATGTCTCTATACCATCAAAGATCAGAATCATGCAAACCATGGTATCCCCTGTGACACTGTACTGTATGGAAGTGAAAGTTGGACTTTAAAGAAGCAGGATGGGAAGAGTATTTGATACCTTTGAATTTTGGTGTTGGAGAAGACTCCTTAGAATACCATGGACAGCCAACAAAACAAATCAATGTATCATTGAACAAATCAACCCAGAATTCTCACTCCAGGCACAAATGACCAGGCTCAATTGTCCTACTTTGGACATATTATGCAACTATCTCCCTCTCTGAAGAAGACTCTGATGCTGGGAAATGTGGAAAGAAAAAGAAGAGGATGACCAGCAGCAAAGTGGATAGACTCAGTTACTGTGGTGATGGGTGCACCGTTGGGGGACCTGAAAGAACAGATTAGGGATAGGTCATCATGGAGAAAATCTATTTATATGGTTGCTAGGAGTAAAAAATGACTTGATGGCAGATAATTAATCAATCAATCAATCAGTCATTAGAGGGAGCAGTTATGACACTGGCCAAACAATGTTGATGTCATATTAAAGGCTACCCATCTTGCATTAAATTTTGAGACACCTGTCTGCATTATAAGTAAAGAAAATCAGCCCATACAGTACACTCCTGGGAAGAAGGTTCAAGCATCTTTCATCAGCAAAATCCCATGCAAAGCCTCTAGAAATGCACTGAAATCCCTTCTTCTGATAGCAGGCATGATACCATGATGTACAGGGGGTACTTGGAGAAGGCTTACCTAATGTGCCTTTTCTAATGTATTTCTCTAGACATATCTATTCCTGCATCATAGTGAAACTCCATATGGTTCATTAAATCAGTTATGGTTCCTTTGGGTGCTCCCACCAGAATTAATTAGGGCTGAAGGGGTGCTCCAAAATAAAAAAATTCTGCCAATTGTAAACCACTATTGTTTATGGCATGGCATGGATGTAAGTAGGTAGGAATGGCTCCACCAATTAATGGTAAATCAATGCCGCTTTTGCCCAAGTATTTGGACTATCCTGTCTTAATCTCAGGAATTAATCATGAATTAAGCTATCCAATGACCTGGATAATGACTTTTTACTGGATTTACAGAAGAGGTTTGCTAAATCCTTTAAGAAGCTTTTGGGATGGGAAAATAAAAAATGAAAGCAGGACCAAATCCTACAACAACATCTGAACAAATTAAAGATCAAGATTGTCAGAAGTAAAGGGAAGGAATATAAAGTTGGTTTGTTTGACCAAGGTTAAAATAAGACATGTTTCTATAAAGCTCTGGTAATCCTTTATGGAATTTTGCTGATAATAGGACTGAAAGGTTGATGATTTATGGATCTGCATATAGATAAGGGATGGGTTATGGGAAGAAGAGATATTTGTTTGTAACCTTATAATGGGTGAAAAGTTACTAAGTTTGTTTATAGTTGTGTTGAAGGTCAGAAGTCACTTCTTCATATATATTTTTCTTTATATTCATCTTGCTTTCTTCTTTCTTCTTTCTTTCTTCTTTCTTCTTTCTTCTTTCTCTTTCTCTACACTTTTTATTCTTTCTTTCTATCTCTCCTTTTCTGAGTTTAGTTTGTGTTTGCTTTTAATATTGTAATTAAAATCTTCAATAAAATTATATATATTATATATTATTTATATGTATATAAATCATTCCGTTTTAGTGTCTCACTTAATCCACATAAAGCCAGAAATGTTTTCTGGGGCCTCCTTTTCGAAACATTCTAAGCATGTACGGTGTAGGCAATTTATTTCAGCAAAGACTTTGTCACGCTCTCCCTCAAGTCCCCTCTGCTGTGTGTCAGTAGTCTCTTTGCTTTCAGGAGCATAAAGTTGTGAATCTTACATTCAAGAAGGAGGGTGTGAATTGAGTTCAAGCTTTTCAGCACTTCCATGACAGACTTCTTTTTCTTTTGAGTTTCTTGTATGTGTGACCAGAATACCCTCATGAGTAAATGTATGTTCCTGAGATAAATTTCACTGAACTCCTGTTTGAAAAATGTCTGACTCACAGTGGGTGGCAGAAAGAACAACCTAAGGCCAAAAATACCTGCTCATCAGCATTGCCATGCCTGGAAGTAATGATAGCCGTTGTGTCTTGATGGAAAAGTAGTTTTCTATATTCTATATCAAGAAATTCATAATATTCCTGCAACTGCATGGTTCAGACCAGGTAGATATGAAATTCTCCATAAATGCCAAAATAGTATCAATTTAGCATTCTTTGCTTCTGCCTGATGATGAACACAATTTTTGAAAAGGTGTTCTGGGCAACCCCCACCAATTAACATCCTCTTTTACAACAGCTTTCTTATGTTTACCAATCATAATTTCCTTCATTGTGCTAGAGTCCTCCAAATATCATATTATAGTTGCCACCTATAAATGTGATGAACTTCTCAAACCAACCTTTTTTCTCAAGAGCTGATGTTATGTATTCAGCAACCCTACTGGCCTTCATGGCTTCTGTGAGGAAGACAAGGGGGCTTATCTGGACCCTTTTCAGTCAGGATTCAGGCTGGGCTATAGTACTGAGACTTGGTTACACTTGTGGATGAGCTATGGAGGGCTCAGGATGGGGTGGCAAGTCTCTCAGTGGCTTTTGATACCATCAACCATGGTATCTGGCTAGACCAATTCCAGGGATTGGGAATGAGGGGAGCTGTTTTTCAGTGATTCTCCCCTTTTCTCTGTCGCTGATACCAGTCAGTGCTGGTAGGGTGGGGGGAGAGGTCCAGCCCTAGGCCCCTTTTATGTAGGGTGCCTCAGGGCTCAAGTCTCTCTCCCCTCCTTTTTAACATCTACGTGAAGCCACTGGGAGAGGCCATCCACCAGTATGCTGATGATACTCAATTATGCATCCCTACCTCATGCCAGGCGAGTCATGATGTTCAGGTGCTGTCTCAGTGTTCTGGAGGCTGTAAATGCCTGGATGGGGAGAAAGTGGTTGTGACTCAACCCTAGCAAGACAAAGTGGTTGTGTAATTTTGGCCACCTGGGGTCAGGAGAGTTGACATCTCTGATTTTGGATGGGGTAACACTCCCCCATACAGATCTGGTGTGCAATTTGGGAGTTCTCTTGGACTCATGGCTCCTGCTGGAATAGAAGGTGGCAGCCATGTCCATGGGCCTTTGCAGAAATTTGTCTTATGTGCCAATTGTGCCCATTCCTGGACTGTGAGGCCTTGCTCACAGTCACCCATGCCTTAGTCACCTCCTGTCTGCAATGTACTGTACAGTACATGGGGCTGCCCTTAAAGACCATCCAGAAGCTGCAAGTGGTCCAGAATGCAGCAGCATATGCAGTTTTGGGTGTCCCATGGTTCACCTGAGTAACACCACTGCTGTGTGAGCTGCACTGGCTTCCAGTTGCTGTCTGGATGCAATTCAAAGTGCTGGTTATCATCTCTAAAGCCCTACATGACACAGGGCCAGGTTACTTGCTGGACTACCTCTCCCTGAGGGTATATGCCCATCCTACTAGTTTAGATAGGGTGGATACTAGTTTAGATAGGTCCCCTCCCTTAAATGTTGCTATCTGATTGGACCTCGGAGACATGCCTTCTTGGTGGCCACCCCCTGTCCTTTGGAACAGCCTCCCGCCAGAGATCAGAGGGATTCCTATGCTTTTAGCCTTCTCGAGGGCTGTGAAGACCATGAAGACCAGGCTCTTCCCCAAAGCATGGGGCCAGGATGGGAGGCTGAGCTGCGAGAATGTTTGGTCTGGTACCGGGGGGGGGGGGGGGGGGGGAGGCGGTACCTTTGTTTTTAATTATATTTTATGGATTGTTGTGAGCCACCTAGAGTTGTTCTATGAGATAAGTGGCCATATAAGTCCTGTAAATAAATAAATAAGTAAATAAATAAAACAATAAAGTACAAGTAACACCGTCATCATGCAAATGCCATGACTTGCATCAGATGTTAAGACAGAAGTACACCAGGGTGGCATTTGCATCACAGTATCACTGACAAATATGTCATTGTTCTGGGGTCATTGCAATTTGCTGAGGTGGCCATCCATTGGCAGCCTCTTATACGTATTCTTCATCTCAGTTTTCATTGATCACAAGCTACTAGTTGACATTCCAAATTGTTACTGGAAACACTTTCAGTTGATTTTGATCACTTCCATCTGAAGCATTGCTACGTGATTTTTTCCAGATGTTTTAGAGCAACTTCAACAAAATGTGATGCTAATACTGAGATAACCACCCCTTCTGTCTTGGGCTGAAAATTTGGAGGTTATCTCAGCATTAAGAAATAGCTTTTTCAGTGACAGAGTAGCTATCCTGTGACTTGAAACTACCGTGCCTAGAGGTGTGCAGTACAAAAGGACTTTGCTACAGTATCAGCATTCTTTTCATTTGCGATCTGTTCTCACCAAATTATTGTATGTTTTCTGGGGGAACCCTCGAAGTGCCTTCTTAAGTTTTGTTTTGTATTTTGTGTTTGTTTGCTTTGAGTCTGTAATCCCACGACACCTTTATCTGCCATGGATATATAGATAACAACAGTATGAATCAAATAGCCAGTTTCCCATTTCTGTTGACCATTTTGGTCTTCAATTGGTCTTTAGTTCTGTAGTGAATTTCCGCTTTTATCCTGGCATCCTCTTCAATGAAAATGAGGGGGAAAAAATCAACATCAAAAGAATCTGCAGCTAAAGCAGTGTTTAAATGATCTAGGTTAGCAAATTCTCCTTCATACTAGAGACACCATCTGACACCTAATGACCAGCAACACTTCTATTTAAATGCCTACTAGCCATGCCTTCTTTCCTCTGCACACCACTCTGAAGACAGGAAGGGAAAATGCAGAGATTGCCCTGGAAATACCCATCTCTGTTCTTCCTGACTGCATGATGGCTAGTCTCACTCCATCTGAACCAGTACCCTTCACAGTGCCTTTTCTTATTGCAACATTTTTATACTGCCTAAATGTCTTATGAAAGAAACTGTTCCATAATGTGGGGGACACCACTGAGAAGGTGTGCTTGCAGACACCCACCCCTTAACCTCATACAGGTGGGAATCCAGAGAAGCCACTGGTGTACTGAAAGCATAACACGGGCTAATTCTGGTTGGGAGAGACAGTCCTGAAAGTATGCTGGTGTCATGCCATGTTGGGCCTTAATAATTAAAAAAAGGACCTTAAACTGGGCCTGGAAAACTGTCTGCACCAATGTTGAAATTATTTCCTCCTACCAGCTGTCAAACAGCTGCATTTTGCCCCAGTTCCTGCCTCTGAATCATCTTCTGTGTAAAGAGGTGCATCGTAGTAGTCTAACTGCAAGGTTAATCAAAAAAGATTCCCTTTGACTGTTGCCCCAGTCCTGGACAGTTTGGGGTTTCCTTTCCAGCCAGCTACAGTGGGACTGCACTGAAAACTGTACATGGTCCCTCCCCAAATGCCAAATATATGGTAACTTTATTTAAACTTCCTTTCTATCAAGGGAGGCAGTCTGGTGTTTTTTCATTACCCATACTGGTATTCTAGCAACGAGGAGACTGTTAGGCAGCTCCATTAATACCAGGATCCCTCCTTTCTTGAACTTGTGTGAAACAGTGGTTCCCTTATGGGAAATTAGAATGGTGGGATGAGAATGAAGGGGTGAAGATGGGAGGAGAAAGAGGGTCTTGAAAATCAAAGGCAGAATTCACTCTGCTTGGCAGTGGTTGCTTTTATTGTGAAATCAGCAGGGCTCCCCCCACCCCCCAAGATGACGTTCTATTGACCCCCGAGGCTCTCTGTTAGTGCTTTTCCCGTGGGCTGCCTTGGAAATAGAACAGAGAGCCTCCTCCATGCTCTCGGCTGGGCTGTCGGAAGCCTGACAACAGCCGGGCAACCATTGTACAAAAACCTCCAACTAAGGCTGCGTTCTTGTTTCTTTGTGCCTCCCCTCGCTCGCTGCATTCATTGATTGCCTCCCTCCTTAAAAAAAGGGAAAAAAGAAAGAAAAATACACGGAGAGATTATCTACCTTTTCCTTCTGCCTATATGCTATTGAGTATAATAGACTCTGCTGTGGGGATTTGGCTTAATAATGCAATCTCTTATTTGTGGAAGCAAATTCCCAAGGCTTGGTCACCCCCTAGCTTGGCTACAGAACAGAAGCTAGGAGGAGCAGAGGCAGGTAGAACGGGAAGGCCGATGGGGCTGATCGAAGGGGAGGTTTTTCTCTTTCTCTCTCTCTCTTGTATGTAGTGGATATCAGTGCTGAACCAAAGCATTTCCTACAAACACCCTTTCCATGAATTTCTAGGAAAGAGGCAGCAGCAAATCCTACAAGGGCTGGACTGGACTTTGGTGATGGGTGGGCTTATCTTTAAATACAAGGTGGGCATGGGGATCCCTCTGGCATGCGATGGGTAAGAAGCGCTGCTTAAGTCCAGGATGGTTGCAAGCCAGATGTGTTTTCTGTATACGTGTTGGAAAACAGCCCATGGAAATTCTATACTCTCATCCCCAGGGGATATTCTTAGTGGGGTGGGGAGAGCTGTAGCAGGCATTTTCTGAAGAGCCATCCTTTCCCCACAATGCAAACCTACTGCTGTTGGTATATATGCCCAGTAATTGAAAAGGTTTCAGTTGTCCTTATTCAAGCCAATCAAAGCTGCTCTTGATGCCATTTTTTTTAAAATTTCCTTTGGGTATGTAGGGGTGGATGTGTGAGGGGGTATGTGTGTCTATTTTCCCAGTCTTGCTGTACATCAGCCAACTCCTGCAAGCTCCACCCCTCACTCCCTTAATTTCTGATTCTTATTTAATGTTACTTGTAGGGATTCTTTTGTCCAATGATAGTGTACAATTTGAGAGCAAGTTTTGGCTAAAAAGCCAGATTAAAATGCAATACCCGCTACTTACATAGATGTGATAAGGTGCAGATGTCATAGCATTCACTTCATTGAGGTGCTTCACATCATTCCACCACCTCTGCTCAACCCAGTAGCCAGAACATCACTGCAAACAGTGGAAGACACTCAGATGCATGCACTGTGCATTTGCTGTGCATGCCCAGAAGCTTCTTCTGGATACTGAATTACCAGATCAGGCTTTGGAGCAATTCAATGGGTAATATAGAATCATAGAATTGTGGGGCTGAAAGGGGCCACAAGGATTATCTATTCCAATCCTTTGCAAGGAAAAGCCATTAAACTATGCTCAAGAGGTGGTTGTCCAGCCTTTTCTGCTAAACTTCCAGAGATGGAGAATCCAAAGAAAGACTGTTGTACAAATCTTACCATCTGGAAGTTTGACTGGTGAGATTGGCTGCTGATGTTCCTTCTTCATGTTTCAGCAGCCAGTTAGGAGACAAGGACTCAAGCCTCATAAATTAAATTGATGCATGGTTGTTTAAGACATGTATTACTTCCTCCTGCCCATCCCTGAATTGCAGCTTAAACAAAACATTTTATGTAAATGTAGAACTCTCTATCAACATGCCCCCCCAAACCTTTTCCTCCATTATTTGAAAAGACAGGCTGCAATTAATATCCCAGATATCAATTTATCAACTCCAGTACAAATAGTGTTGCATGGTATTTATTATTGTTGTTACTGTTGTTATTATTAATTATAAATACCTATATTTTGTCTCCCTAAATAAGTTCACATCAAGGGAATACAATCCTGATTTAATAGAGAGAAAGAGAGAAAGAGAGAAAGGGAGAAAGGGAGAAAGGGAGGGAGGGAGGGAAGGAGGGAGAGAACTAAAACATTATTTTTAAAAAAGTGAAGCAGCCAGCAAAATTAAATGATAATTTTTCCTTCAAATTGAGCTTGATTCCTAGTGATAACGGGGCAGAAGTGGTTTACCGTAGCGTTTTTCTGGAATAGTTTGTCAACTTCTCAGTGTAGCCTATAGCCCTGGGTTTTTATATTCTCCCAACCAAGAACTAATAGAATGACCCTGTTCAGCTTTCTGAGCTTACCCAAGGTTGGCTAGGTGTTGCCACCCAGCAGGGCACCATAAAATGGTAGCAACAAACAACTTCCCTGGTGAGAAAGTTAGATACCTCAGCATGAACTTGCAAATATCATGCTGGTACAATCTGAAGCCATCTCATAGTCCATATAGGAATATTTCTGATTGCATACAAGCTATGTTCCAATGCCAGATTAGAATGGGCTACATAAATATGTGTAAGAGGCAAAGGTCCACCCTTTCAGAAACATCTCCACCATCATCTTCTGCCTTCCCCACCTGTCAGTTCAGCTATATTATGCCTAAACTGAAAGATAATTCTCCAGGGTTTCAGTTGAACACAGTTCTTTATATATTCTACTCATCCATTTAGACTCAGTAGCATCACTGCATTGGCTTCAGTAATGCTCCTTCCCCAACCATCTACTTGCTTTACTCCTCCTCTAACATTTGATCATGAGTCCCTGGGAGAATGCCTACCTTTCCCCCATAGTAATCAATACAGCTTAGAAGTGTTTTGTTTGGGCTAAATTATAGGCTCTGTCTGGCCTGTAAATCTTAACAGCAAAAGATAAAGTATAAAGGATTATAATCCAGTTCCTCCTCCTCCTCCTTCATCATTATCATCCTCCTCCTTCATCTTTCAAGAATGCATTTATCATTGTAAACTCATCCTTGGTAGATGTGGAATTATCTTCTCTTAACCAGTTACATAGCTCGCATACTACCTGAAGGCATGTCTTCTTTTAGCTGTCCTGAATTTCTATGCCTTAGCTTCCCCGGCTGGACTCCAGGTTGTAGCGTTTTAGGAGGTATGATATTATTTTATTTATTTATTTATATTTCACATTTAGTCACTGCCCATTTCACTCAGAGAGCGACTATTATCTATTATCCTCTGCAGTTTTATAAACTTTATATTTTGTCTGATCCAGCTTCCCAAACCCTGGAACTTTTCTCATAACCAAGCAGTTCCAAACTCTTGATCATTTTGATGGCTCTTTTCTGCCTCTTTTTCCAGCTCCATAATGACCTTTTTAAGGTGCAGTTACACAGGACACCAAAGCTTCTTCCACATTAGTGATTTGTAGCATCTTCAAGCATCAACTAGCCACTGCTGTGATGATACAGAGCCTCCAGCAATGGCTGAATAATGTGAGAATGCCCTATAAATCACATGTATGGAAATGATTCCCATCAATTTTTATAAAGTATTCCAGAATTTGTGATCCACATGCAGTGTAGAGCCCATGAGCCAAGATCTTTAAACTGCTGCATGTTTGAGCAGGAAAACATGTTTATAGAGATCCAGGTAAACTGCTGTACTCATATTGACAAGATCATTAGGATTGGCTAAACTCCAACTGTGCAGTGCTGTTCAATTATGTAGCAGTGTTAGTTAGGGTTTCAACCTTGCCTGGATTCAGTCCGTGGTCTCCATAATCCCCTCTTAAGAGCAGCCTGGGAATTTAATGTTCATCTTATTGTTAAAATCACCTGTAAGAATTGGATCTGGCCATAATCAGATAAAAGGTCCTGTACTGGGCACATCATCCCTCTGATTCACTCAGGTTGTGTTTATCTGAAAAGCCATTCTCTGTCCCATGAAAAATAGCAGGAGGTTCCATTTCTTTATCATTTCAAACTCATCCTTTGCCATCAGCCTGTAGGTGAGAAGCCTAGATTTATGATGCTCTCATTACTGTCCTTATGATGACTTTTGATACAAGAACAAGAGATCACTGATGAAACTGAGAGGAGCAGCCTGTTGGATGTTGACCTTTTCAATATTTCACATTTTTAACTCACTGACCATTCTCTCTGCTTGCTGCACACACTACAAGGGCAATCAACATTGTCATGCATGGCTGTTAGTAAACTATAAGATGGCAAAATATGAGGGAAGAGTCTTGCTGGTTGGAAGACCTACAGTATACACATTTAAACCTTAGTGTGCTTATGGAGTAGGAAGGGTACAATTAAAATTCTTAACAAAAATAAGAGAAGGGAGAGAGATTTGGTAATGATATGCAAATTTCATTTTGCAATCATGTTGATAGATCAACCTTCATTGCTGCAAACAGTGATGGATGGATCCCCCTCATGGGCAAACTTTTGCAAGCGTCAAATCACACTTAATTCCCTATGTATTCTTTATTATCATAACTTTAATCAGTTTGGGAAGATGGGGAGAAATCCTGTCTCAAACCTGCTCTAATTTAATCTTTCAGGTGGCTTGAACAAAGAATTGCAAGTAAGAATCTTGGTGGCATATCAGTCAGAGACAAGCACCATGGAGAGGACAGAACCATCAACTGGTTTCACCTTGTTCATAGTACTGACTGCCTCAAAGATGAGACTTCACATACAGGCAAGCAACTGTGCAGACATATCTGCAACAAAGTGTTGAGAAGACCAAGATCTGCAGGCTAAGTGAATCCTCAGTACTACAAATGCAAAGTAAATGCCTGAGAATTGTGTACCACTTCTAAGCTGAGCAACACCTCATTTATGCTGCTCTGGAAGGTCTACACCAGTGCACAGTTCACAACTTGTTAGTTTGGGGTAACTGATATTATTCAGTACTAATACTAGGACTGTCTGCCTGTGTGGGCAAGGCTATACAGCTCTATTTGTAAATAAAGTAAATGTTTGAAAGACTGTCCACAATAAGCTGTAGGGACAAGGAAAGAGACTTTGTAAAAGCTCATCTTGGAACTTAGTAAGGGCTGGAGATGTAGAAAACCTTAAAATATCACATTTAAAAATAGATTGCAACCAAACTACTGTACAATAAGTAGTTGTAAAACTGTGCATAGAATATGTGTATCTTGCAAAAGGGTCTTTACAAATGAAAAATCTGTTCGCAGCATCAGGTATGTTGATTAGTGAGCAAAGATCTTGGAACACCCAAATCTCCTCCTCCTCCTTTTCCTTCTCCTTCTCCTGGAAAATAAGAGTTCTGCTGTTGCTGATGTTTTCAGATCTTTAAACCAGAGATTGTTGTTAAAGCTCAACTGACAAACCGGTGTCAATAAGCCTTTCTTGTGCTTGGATAAATATGATACCTACTGAACTGTGGCTAAAATCATCTGTATATTACAGCTACAAATATATCTTCCAATTAAAATTCCTGAGGTACCTAAAATGTTCTTCTCTACAACCAATGTATCATCATTATGACATTATTAACTTCTGTCTATCCCCTTCCTGCCCACAATGGAATATTCATAAGTGCAAATAAATCTAAACATTTCAGTAAACAAAATAATCTCATTTGTAACAACAACCCAGTCCAGACAGATTTGCTACTCAAGTAATTAACACCCCTGCAGATTCCTTCTGTCTCATTCTCTCCAGTTCTCTTTTCTTTGCTGATCCCCTCTGATTGGATTCCTATGTCTTTCCTGAAGCAAAACCATCCCATTCCTAGGGTTAACTTAATCATGGTTTACTCAACTCAGTTTTGGGGTACTGCACAATGCATGGAATTATAAACTAATCACACCAGCTAATTAACACCCCCCCCAAAAAAAATTAGATACAATCAAAGCACAGTTAAATACTACTTAAAGTGGGGCTACCAGAACTGTGCAAAAATTCAAAATGCTTATAGATGGTGTTACGGGTGGGAGCAACGCAACATTTATTGATGACGAGACTCTCACTGGGTCATTCAGGGAGAAGCTTTATTTGCGCAAAGGTTCAGTTTGGACTCGCAGGTCCCTGCAAAGAACTGAACCCCGAAAAGGAGTTCAGCAAGCCTTTTTATCATTACAAGAGCCGTTTCTCCCCAATCCCCCCCTCAGTGCCCTCCCCATGCCTTCCGTACTCCAAATTTGGTCAATTGCTGGTAGCTAAACCACAAGTCCTTGTCTTCACCGGTTGTACCTTGTTTTGGGTACATTTCGGCCTTGTTGTCTAGAGCATTGCTATCTGAGGAGGGAGGGAGATAAGAGCACTCAGCACCAGCAGAAAGGAAAGTTACAGAGAGTTACATTTAAAATGTAAAACTTCACAAAATACCAGTTTCATACAAAATATAGGATCTAACAAAAGACTTCTTCTCATATTTGCTTCCGAGACTTATCACTGCAAAGCCTCTAGCTAAAAAAAACACTTCCAGAGAAGAGGTTCACTACTTGGTTACTAGTGAGGACTACATAACCCAAAAATATAGGATAGGACTACATAACCCAAAAATATAGAAATGTAGTGTAAAATGTAGTGTAAAGATTAGAATGAAGTTACAAATAATTTTCCATTTGTATCCTGCCACCTCATTCCCCCCTTTGAAAGTCCTTTGGCTTTGCCGAAGGGCTTTCACTCATCAGAGTGGGCATGAGGTCATAATGCCACAGAGCCATTATTTGAGTTGTTGCTTCTCTTTTGGCTATGAAGGAGAGGGTACTTGTGATAGTGCGAATAAAAATAGGTAAAATGCAAGGAATAAGTACACAGCCAGCAGCAATTATTCCTATAAGCGCAACTATAGCTTGGAGACCTGGGAGTTTGGGAAACCAGGACCCAAAGAGATTTTTCATATTGAAACCCTCCCATGTCTGAACAGGGACATGGGCAACTTTGACCATCCGGTCAGTAATTTCCTGGATAACTTTACCACTGTCATCTATTTCAATGCAGCAGTTTGACAGATTGAATTTTCCACAGACACCACCTTCCTTAGCCAGGAGGTAATCGAGGGCCAAACGGTTTTGCATGATGTAAGTTCGGGACTTGGCACTCTCCTTGGCCAGGTGGGTCATGGCTAGGATAGTCTCATTAGTTATTATTTCGACTACAGCCTGCAGTCGGATAAGCCTGTTAAGAAGGTAAATGGGGGTGCGGTAACCATAGGTTCCATCCTCTGCCCAAGTAGCAGGGTCATAGTAATGGATAATTCGTTCAGGGGGCCATTCGGAATCCTTCCAATTACCTTTATGAACATCCCTGGTCCCTAAGGACCTTTTACTCCGAATGTTGCCTATTTCCTCATAGACGGGAACCCCCAAAACCTGCCTTTGACGGAGCGGCAAGAGAAAGAAACCTGGGCGAATAGCTCCGAGGACACAAGAACCAAACCAGTTAGGGGGCAGAACATTATAAGCAAAGCGGCCACAAATCCAGTACAAGCCATTTGGGGCTTTCCAAGGGGATGAGTCAGTGTCAGATTTTAAGAAGGACATAGAGGTCATCCCTTCCAGAGATTTAGGGGGCGCAGTGGTATTTTCCCCAGACCACCAGGTGCCTGAATTCCAAGTTCCCAGGCAACGAAGGGAACCAGCATTAAAGGTTCGATTAGAGGTCTGATTTCTTTCATAACAAACAGCGCCCACCAAATTAGTGGTAATGGCCCAAATTTCTTCTCCCACTGGCACAAAGGTGTAATTAGCCTCGTGGGCCGCCACGTGGGCGTAATTAACTTCTTGGGCTTCCCATGGCCATTGCTCACCCATACTGGTGCCACCACATACAAAACAATTTTTAACAGTTAATTCCTTAGCAATAGTTTCAGCCAGGGCAAGGAACATGTTAACCGCCCTGGGGGGCAACTGCATGTTCTGAAATGCCTGAAATTCCTGATAGTAGGAATGAAACAGGGAAAGTGTGGTGGGGTCCAAGGTTTGTTGAGTAACCTGAATTTTCAACTTGACAGAGGGATCATTCCCTGTTCCATGAATGCCCAGGCCATATTCATCATCCTTCCCTTTCCAAGCCTGGGCTTTTAGCCAATTTGTTGGGACTGGAAAGGTTAGGTTAATAGGATTGCATGAATGTTGAAAACATTTACCTTCCAGAGATGCATTAAGTTTAACCCTGGTAAGATACAACGTTTTGAGGCTATCGGAGTGTGGGATAGTATCAGGGTGAACAGTATAGCCTCGGGATTGAAAGTCCACACACTTCCAGTCGCCACAGAACGTGCCCTTCCCACAATCGCTATGGGGATTTGGAGACCTGGCACAAATATATTTCTCATTATGAGTGTAAGTTCGTCTCCATGCTAGAGAACCACATTCGCTGTTCCCTTCATCCATGGCCTCACATGCATCAAAAATAACTGTTTGGGCTACTTGCAAATTATAAAAATCGTGTGAAACCAAAACCTTGGACCCGGCCTGGATTTTAATATTATATCTGTGGGAGGGGGCTTTAGGATCATAGCACTTTGTCAGATCCCCATCCGCACAACGAGAGTATGTGGTCCCATTGTAAGTACAGGTCTGCTGTTCTTTCTTGGTGCAACTCAAATGACTGTGAAAAACCAGGGTTTTGGTCACCTTCCCCTCCGTTTTAGTCTGTTTGATACATGGGGTACAACCGAAATCGATTGGGGAGGAGCTGGATGCTGCGATGCTACGGCGAGGGCGGGCCGGGTTCCTGGTTTTGGTTAACTTACAGACTCCCGCCCACCCTGCCGGTAAAGCAGTCAAGGGCCTTTCCCCACTTGGGAAGAGGTCTCTCTCACCAGGAGGGGGCCTGCCACAGTTAATTCGGCCCCTCCTTTGGGGATAGAATGGGGCGGCACAAATACTTTTGAAAAGGAGATCTCCTGCCTGCCTGCATAACCCTAGCTCTGGAGTGTGAAAGCTATTTTGACAGTGGGTTTGAATGAGCCGTCTGAAGTGATGAGGATTGAAGCAGGGATTCCAACAGTGATCTCTCACCCACTCTCTGGGGTCAGTCAGAGATATGATGGGTCCTTCACATGGGGGAGGTGTCCATGTGACTAGGACAGATTCTGGGGCAACCGTTAGTTTGCGCATGTTCCATTGCCCTGCACTTTCCAGGCAGATGGAAGGATGGGCAAAGGAAGAAGTGTCCTCCTTAACTAGCCCCTTTAGGGCTAGATTCAGGGAGAGGAGTGTAAGGAGGGGGTAGAGGGTACGGAGGTGGAGGATCTTTTTCTTTAGGGTACCCATAACAACGGGGCCAGAACCAAAACAATGCAAGCAAGAGAGCTATAAAAGCACACAAAACACACAATAACAGATACACATCTGAAATGTCCATTGGTACGTTGGCCCGTGCGTAGAGAGGCCGCTGCCCAGGAACGCCTCAGCAGGGGCTAATCCGAGACAGCAGTTCGGCGTAGTGTCAATCGAAGGGGCTGGTCAGGCGATGGGATGGCATGCCAATCTCGGTGTGCAGGCTTCAGTCTGGTCCAATGGATCCAGCTCTTACGACCTTTTACCTTCACTGCAAGGGGAGAAGACATGACAACAGTGCACGGCCCAGACCAACGTGGTTTTAAAGGTTCAGACTTCCACTTTTTAACCCAAACTAGATCGCCTGGCATGAAGGGGTGAACTTCCGTCTCCAGTGCTGGGAGTGATTGTTCTAACATGAAAGAGCGCAAGCCAATGACTGCCTGATTGAGAAGCTGCGCTTGGCGAACTAGTGCATGGTGGGTCGTGGGAGGGGTAGCAGTCAAGTTCAGCTCTCGACGAAGAATCTGTGGAGGCCTCCCAAATAACAACTCATAGGGGGAGAGGCCTGTCTCCTGCCTGGGAGTCATGCGTAGATTGAGAAGAACCAGGGGGAGAGCTTCAGGCCACTTGAGTTTGGTTTCAATGCAAGTCTTAGTTAAAAGATTCTTAAGGGTGCGGTTCAGTCGTTCCACTTTGCCCGCCGACTGGGGGTGGAAAGCACAATGAAACCGCCAATTAATCCCAAAGTGGTTAGATACTTCTTGACTGATTTTTCCCGTGAACTCTGGGCCGTTATCAGAAGAGATACGTGAGGGACAGCCAAACCACGGAATGATGTGTTTCATCAAAATTCGCGCCACTTCCTGGGCTGTTTTTGTAGCCGTAGGAAAGGCTTCAGGCCATCCAGTGTAAGTGTCTACAATGACTAGCAGGGCTCTGAATCTCCCCACACGGGGCATATCAGTAAAGTCTAGCATAAGGTAGTCCATTGGAATAGCAGCTCGAGGTTGATGCCCCGGGGACAAGCGGGGTCCCTGTCGAGGGTTCGAGCGGGCACACGTTTCACACTGACGGGACATCCTGGCAGCAAACTGATGGGCATGCTCCATGTAACATTCTTGGAGGATAAATGATGTGAGACTGGTTTTTCCTAAGTGAGAGCGGGCATGGAGCCTCTGGACAAAGGGCCATGCCAAACTCTGGGGAACATAGGGCCTCTGATCTGGAAGGATATACCAGCCGTTTTGTTTTAAGCATGCTAAGTCCTTTTCAGCACGGTCTTTCTCAACAGCAGTGTAATGGGGCTCCTCCTGAGGTTCACATCGCAGGATTTTACTGGGTTCTTGGAGAGCAACCCGTCGGGCCGTGCCGTCAGCCATCCGGTTGCCACGGGCAGTTTCTCCAGGCCCACGCTGGTGTCCTTTACAGTGGATCACTGCCACTGCCTGGGGCTCCTGCACTGCTGCTATCAGGTCTTCAATGAGCTCTCTGTGGCGAATGGGGCCACCGGACGCATCGGTGTACCCTCGCTCCTTGTAAATAGCTGCATGGACATGAAGGGTTAGGTAGGCATATTTGCTGTCAGTCCAGACATTAAGTCGACGGCCCACTCCCATGCGTAAAGCTTTTGTTAAGGCTATTAGTTCAGCGGCCTGAGCACTGGTTCCTACAGGCAAAGGAGCGGCAAAAATGACCTCATCGGTCGTGGTGACCGCGTAGCCGGCGTGGCGAACCCCATTTTGAACAAAACTCGAGCCATCGGTGTACCAGTTAAGATCTGCCTTAAGCAGGGGTTCACTTTTGAGATCAGGACGGCATGCAAAGCGAAAATCCAATGTTGTGACACAGTCATGGACAGGCGGGAGGTTTGGATCAGGGAGCAATGTTGCTGGGTTCAAATTATCACTGCGGGTCACTTGTAAGAGTGGGTTTTCTAGTAGCAAAGCCTGATATCGCTGTAAACGCTGGGTGGAGAGCCACTTATGTGCCTTTGTTTGTAGTATCTCCGTTACAGCGTGCGAGGATTTCACCATCACTGGGGCTGATAGAGTTAATTTGGTTGCCTCTAAGGCCAGCATAGCAGTTGCTGCTACCAACTTTAAGCAATGTGGCCAGCCCTTAGCCGGCCCATCAAGCTGTTTAGAGAGGTATGCTACTGGTCGGGGCCAGGAACCCACATCTTGAGTCAGGACTCCCACTGCACAGTTTTCACGGGCATCCACATATAGGGTGAAAGGTTTGTCTTGGTCTGGGAGGCCCAAAGCAGGTGCCTCCTGTAACAAAGTCTTTAATTTTTCAAAAGCCTGTTGTTGTTCAGGGCCCCAAATGAATGGTTCCCTATTCCCCCCTTTTGTTGCTTGATACAAAGGGGCTGAAATAGCAGAGAAATTTGGGATCCACAAGCGGCAGAAGCCAGCCATTCCTAGAAAAGTTCTCAGTTGTGGTCGGGTCTTGGGGACTGGGGTGCGGGCTATCAGATCTCGTCTTTCAGTTCCTAGCTGCCGCTGTCCATTAGAAATGACATAGCCCAAGTAGCGCACCTCAGTTTTGACTAACTGAGCCTTGGTACGGGAGGCTCGATAACCCTTGGCACAGAGCAGCTGCAAGAGCCGGTGAGTGTTTTCCCAACAATCCAGGGCATCTTTGCCAGTGACGAGAACATCGTCAACATACTGGAGGAGGACATCCTCAACACGTACAGGGTGGAACTCTTTCAGATCCTCACTCAGGGCTGTGCCGAACAAAGTTGGTGAGTTCTTGAACCCTTGTGGAAGTCGGGTCCAAGTGAACTGATGGCGCCGCCCAGCCTTTGGGTCTTCCCATTCAAAGGCAAACAGTGGCTGACTGTCTTTATGCAAAGGAATAGTAAAGAAGGCATCTTTGAGATCTATAACGCTGAAGTGGGTGGCCGTCTTGGGGATGCCACTCAACAAAGTGTATGGATTTGGTACTACTGGGTGCAATGTCTCTATGGCATCGTTCACCGGGCGCAGGTCTTGAACCGGCCGGTAGGACCCATCAGGCTTCTTGATGGGAAGTATTGCTGTGTTCCATGGGGAACTTACTGGGACCACAATTCCGGCATCTAAGAACTTCTCTAGCAGCTTTTGGATTGAACGCACCACTTCTGGAGGGTAGTGCCGTTGCTTCACCCGAACTGGGGTAGCAAAGGGCTTAGGCTTGACTATAATAGGGGCTTGGTGGGCGGCAAACCCAGGAGGGTTGTCCTCGGCCCACAGTCCGGGAACTTTGAATTGTCGCCAGTCATCGTTGGGAGGTTCTGTGGGTCTGGCAAGAAAAACACGCCATGCTTCCTGGGGTCTACTGCGGATTTCAACCTTGGTCCCTTCAGGCGTGAGGGAGATGGTAGCTCCCATCTTCATTAGGAGGTCTCTTCCCATGAGGGATACTGGGCATTGGGGCATGTATAGAAACTCATGCAGTTGGACCATTCCTCCTTTTAGGGCACATTCAAGGGGCTTGGTAAATGGAAGTTCAGTGCTCCTTCCTTGGATTCCCTGCACTATCATGGTTTCAGATCCAAGGGGTCCCATTTTCTGGTTCAGTACCGAGACACCGGCTCCTGTGTCTACCAGGAACGGGACGGTCGTCTCGCCCACCCTGAGGGTAACGATGGGTTCGGGGGGTGGGTCCCTGCAACCCGGTCCTCTTCATTGTTCCTGGCTCATGGCTACTCGGCTGCGTGGTGGCCGGGGTGCTGCACGGGGTCTTCTTTCAAAGTGCTTGAGTGGGTGTGGACACTCCCTCTTCCAATGTCCCTTTTCGCCACAATTGGCACATCCCCTTCCCTGGGGACACTCAGCCTTCCAGTGGTCTGGATTGCCACACTGAAAGCAAGCACCTTGCTTGGGATTACGAAGCCGCCCTGCCCCACGGGGATGAACCTGCAGAGCAGCTGCCAAGAGGTTCGCCTGACGGGACATATCTTCCTGTTTCTGCTTTTCTGCCAATTGGGGTCGGTTAACAAACACCCGCTTGGCTATCTCCACCAACTCCCCGATGTTTTTTCCTAGGGCACCATCCAGACGCTGGAGTTTTAAGCGAATGTCTGGGGTGCTTTGTGAGATAAACTTCTCATTTAGCATCATCCTATGGTCTGCAGCACGCAGGTTAATGCTAGCATACTGTTCATACGCAGTCACTAGTCGGTCCAAGAATGCCTCTGGGCTTTCGTCGGGACCCTGGGTTATGGAGGCAGCTTTTGCAAAGTTGACAGGGGGCTTTCCTGCCACCCGCAAGGCTCTCATTATGAGGGTGCGGTAGTCATGGAGGTGTGTCTGTCCCTCCGGGTTGTTTGGATCCCACCCTGGGTTTTCATCTGCCTTTCTTCGCTGCCTCTGATCTCTCTGGTCGGGGGTATCCAGAGGGTACATTTCTTTTAATAGATTCTCTTTTGCGGACCTGACTTTTTCCCGATCCTCAGGAGTGAGGAGGGTATTCAGGAGCTGTTGGATATCTTCCCATGTAGGGAGGTGGGTATGCATAACAGTTTCGAGAAGGTCGCAAACCTCTCGTGGTTTCTCAGAGAAGGGGCCATAGTGTTGCCTCCAGTTTAATAAATCAGTTGTGGTGAAAGGAGTATACTGGAAGATAGAGGTGATGACTGACTGGCCTCCTTCCTCCCCGGCCTCCCTTGTCTGGACTGCACGCAAGGGTGCCATCAATGAGGGGGGATCATGGCTCCGAGTACGGGAAGCCACAGGGGGTTCTGGAGGGGGAGCCGAAGGTCCTCCTACTTCTTCCATGACCTCTTCCTCCTTCATCCTGGGCTGTCCTCGGGGGCCCTGATAGGGAGGGGGCATCTCATCTTCAATTGGACTGGAGTCCATCAAAATAGGGTAGAGTGGCTGTTGTTTATCCTTGGCTTTCAATTTCTCAAAGACTTCTTTTGCTGTGGGCTTTGGAACTGGTCCCACTCCGGCCAGGCAAACTTTAACTGGCCCAGCGCCGGCCTCACAGGCGCATTTAATCAACCATCCGGGGCGGGTCTTCACGGCCCATCGCCACTGGTCAATGTAGGGATACTGATCCCAATGGCCGTCTTGGCAGACTTTGTTGTATACTGCATTTACTATTAGCCAATCAAATGTCCCTTCTTCAGGCCAGTTGACTCCAAACGTTGGCCATTCTTGTTTACAGAAAATCTTCAGGGTACCCGGGTCGCACCTGGGATCCCCATAGTCGCCACTGAAGGCAGCTTTAAAGTTTTTCAGCATGCACGACAGAGGGGTAATTTTGCTTCCTGTGTTCCCCATGGTGTGGGTCTCCTAACGTGTACCTGATGTTAGACTTTGGCAAGGGGTTCTCCTGTCAGGCCTCGGTCCGGCTCAGGGAAACGGCGAGACAGTCCTCCCAGCACTCGCTGGCTCTTCCTTTTAAAGGACCTGTCCCCTCCTGCCTTGGTCTCCCAGCAAACGCTGGCTCTTCCTTTTAAAGACCAATCCCTGCTACGGAGCGTGCCAGATTTCCAATCCCTTACTCCTTTAGGAGAAGGGATGTTCCCAACCCACTTGCCTATACACTACAGCCGACCTACGGTGCCGGACACTCAACGGTCACCAATAGGAACTGCGACTGTTTAACCACCCACACAATCCTAGAAGGCACCCACTCTTGGGCCCTTCACCCCCAGGAGGATGCGCTTTTCCTCCTCTTCCGCCTCACCGGTTATGACGGGTATTCCCCACTGAGTATACTCGCCTGGTCTGGTCGCTAGTCGGCCCACTCACTCCTCTGTTCCGGCCGTCCACTCACTCCTCTGCTCGTCACCGTGAATGGGTCCTTGGATCCAGGGGAAGGCTCCCTGCTCTCCGCGGCGTCCGCTGGTCCCGAGGCACAGGAGTCAAGGGTCCTGCCAGCGCTGGTTGCGTCGAGCCGCCGGGCGTCGCTGAGTCTCAGGAGTTCCACTGGTCCTGCTCAAAGGGCCGGGAGAGTCCCATCTGGGGTGCCAGAAATGTTACGGGTGGGAGCAACGCAACATTTATTGATGACGAGACTCTCACTGGGTCATTCAGGGAGAAGCTTTATTTGCGCAAAGGTTCAGTTTGGACTCGCAGGTCCCTGCAAAGAACTGAACCCCGAAAAGGAGTTCAGCAAGCCTTTTTATCATTACAAGAGCCGTTTCTCCCCAATCCCCCCCTCAGTGCCCTCCCCATGCCTTCCGTACTCCAAATTTGGTCAATTGCTGGTAGCTAAACCACAAGTCCTTGTCTTCACCGGTTGTACCTTGTTTTGGGTACATTTCGGCCTTGTTGTCTAGAGCATTGCTATCTGAGGAGGGAGGGAGATAAGAGCACTCAGCACCAGCAGAAAGGAAAGTTACAGAGAGTTACATTTAAAATGTAAAACTTCACAAAATACCAGTTTCATACAAAATATAGGATCTAACAAAAGACTTCTTCTCATATTTGCTTCCGAGACTTATCACTGCAAAGCCTCTAGCTAAAAAAAACACTTCCAGAGAAGAGGTTCACTACTTGGTTACTAGTGAGGACTACATAACCCAAAAATATAGGATAGGACTACATAACCCAAAAATATAGAAATGTAGTGTAAAATGTAGTGTAAAGATTAGAATGAAGTTACAAATAATTTTCCATTTGTATCCTGCCACCTCAATGGCAACAAATGAAGAGAGCTTTCTATATCTCTTTGTTGCTGTTTAGTGGGCATCTGGATTTTTGCAGACCAGATCTGGAAGCCCTAAGAAAAAATAGCCAGAATAGAATCCACACTACATGATCTTCCCCAGAATCACATCTTGCAGAGCATTTGGCTGGAATGGTCATGATTGTCTTCCTCGTAATTTGGATTCTTTTTGACCTACTTCAGAATCTGGAGAGGTGCAGAGAGTCCTCCTTACTTGGCTCTTCCCTCATGTCTACTTAAATTGGCTGGAATGGGACAGGTTAGGGGACATGCTTAATCCCCTTTATAGGAGGGGTATTTTCCCCACTACCTAAGGATGTCATAGTAAGACTTGTGCTGGTGGCAACTTCCCTTGATCAGTGAGTCCTGTGAAGTTATAGGCCAGTCTCAAAGATTCCATTCCTGGCAAATGTGGCAGAGAAAAGGGTTGTCTTTCAGGTCCAGATGCCCCTGAATTAGATTGATTCAATCCAGTTTAGGCTAAGATATTCTATTAAAACTGCTTTGGTTGCATTGGTGAATGACAGATGGTAGATGTGGGGAGTGTGGCCCTATTAGTTCTCCTGGATCTTTTGGTGAATGGTTGAACACCCTCAACCATTACACCTGGCAAATCTGGCACGAGGGACACTATTTTACTATGATTCTGGGCCTTCTTATCAAGTCAAGTTCAGACAGTGAATCTGGGGGATATTCCCAAAGGATTTCATTGTGTTCTCCTTTCTGTTCAGTAGGATAGGTCATTTGGCGTTCTAGAGTGAGGAGTTGCTCGCATTCTGACAATACCCAGAGCTTTCACTCTTTATCGTCCTGTTCTATGAAGCAACTAATATCTTTGAATTTTACCTAACTTAAATATTGGTCTGGTTGAGAGAGAACAAGCTGAATATAAATCTACACAAGACAAGAATGCTGTAGGTGGGAAGTTGGGCTTAGAAACTGAGAGGAAGACCATTTTGGATGGGGTTGCACTCCCCCAAAATTCATCTAGCATTTGTTTTTGGATTCTCCTCCTGATAGGATGTAATCAGCTAGGTACTTGGCTCTGCCTCTTCCTGTAGTGTATTTCCTATAAATAAATCTCCTTTCTGTTACAGTTATAAAACCTTTCGTTATACTTATACTCAGAAAGATTCACACCACATTCACAGAATGCTCTAACCTCCACATTGATCCTCCAGGAGGAACCTTTGCCTGATTCTCTCAGGGTTCACAAACTTGGTAACAGCATCTCTCTTTCCCAGGATTTCGATTGCTAATTGAAATCGAATGCTAGGATCAACATTAGTGTTAATTTTAATTTATGGTTTCCTGTTCTATTTTTAACATTACATTATCAGTTGTGACTTCTTGCCAGGGTAGAAAAGTGGGACAGATATTAAAATAATAAATATCCTCATTGTTTTCACCAGTGGCTCAGTTTGTAACTGGTTTGCAAACTTTCTACCCTTCATTATTCTTGGTCATACAGTCAGCCAGATGTTTAGACTGGATATGGCATTTTTATCCACCTATCGAGTCCTTCCCAAAGACCTGGGATAGGCAGATGATGTTGTTTGATGGTGTTAAAGATATCGCTGCAAAATATAAGCTGTTCCAAATAAAGCTGCCTTTCGCAATTGACTGATGATGATTTTGTGGATGCCGATGGTCTTCAAGTGGTACTCCAGATGTTTTGGGATTGCACCCAAGGCACCTATATCTATTGTTACTATCTTTCCTTTCTTTTGCCCCAGTCATTCTATTTCTGTTTGCAGGTCTTTGTATTTTGTGATTTTCTCCAGTTCTATCTCTTTGATTCTGCTGTCTCCAGGTATTGCAATGTCCACTATCCAGACTTTTTATTATTATCACTATTAAGCATTCAGAAGCAGCTTGTTGGTTTCTTCAGAAATTCCTGCCGCTTGCAAACCTGGGTAGATATATACTGGTTGTATCACACACACATATCACCACATTGGCTTTAGCAAGCCGCAGTTTGTTCTGATTCAAGATGTTCAACTCAAGATGCAGAAAATGGAGGACTGCACTGCAAGAAATGGCAGTCATTTCTTATGCTGCAAAATCACTGGTTTCACATGGCTGATTTGATCACTGTTGACTTTATTTTTCCATGGAGTCGTTGGTGCTCTCTGAGCTTGGTTGTTTGATTGCAGATGTTTCATTACCCAACTAGGTAACATCATCAGTGCGAGTGAGTATGGGTTTTTTTTTTTTTTCCTCTTCCTTCCCAATCCTTTTTCTTTTGTGTTGTCATGAAGACTGACCTTTTAAGTTTTTCTGCAGTCTTTTCTAACTGAAGTAGTAAAGTTGGCATGCAAAAATAAAATAAATCACCAGGAAGAATTTAAAGATGGAGAAGAATTGCATAACAATTTTGCATAGTTAACTGGGAAACTACTTACTTCAGTGCCACATTTATTTATCACTTCTTTCTTTCTTTCTTTCTTTCTTTCTTTCTTTCTTTCTTTCTTTCTTTCTTTCTTTCTTTCTCTTTCTAGAATGAGATAAAACAGGAAATATTTGCCCTAAAATCCTTGCAAACTCATGTTTGCTATGAAAGACCACAGAGGAAACACACACCCATCTTCTATTTCAATAACGGAGGAGGATTCACCACTATTCAGGTAAAGAGGTTGAATAATTGTTTCCTTTTGAAACAAAACCTTACATGACACAGATGCAGGAAAGCCTGTTTTGGAGATGTTCCTTATTTACGGCTTTCTCTCTTTGTGTAATTTATCTTATGCCTCCTAGTAAGCAGCTGTCCATGCAGCGGACCTTAATTACAATGACAGCTAACTGAACTGAGGACAAGGCTAAGGCAGCATTCAGGGTGTGGCCTGCAAAGAGGATTTTGCTTCCTCTGCTGGAAAGGAATTGCCAATTGGTTAGATCAAAAACAGCGTCTTTGGACTCTTTTGATGAAACTGGGCAGGGGGAGCCTCAGCTGTCCCAACATGCTGAATTTTCATGAGATTTGGGTTTGACTGTGAAAGGTACCCCTGCAGGAAATATGCAAGTGTTGTTTGGGGGTGAGTGGGATGGAAACCTTCCCCTTTATGAACATTTTCCCCCCTGTTCATTGCTAGCACTGATTTGCTGATGCTTAGGATGTGGAGGAAAAGGGGACACTGGTCCCCATGGCCTAAACAACTGGGCTAAGTCTTCCTACTTGCCCAACTCCTATGCAAGAGAAGAGTGGTTAATTTGTTTATGCAGACAAACGAACAAAGCATTGCCTGTTCACCTGACGCTCAGCCCCTGCAAACAGCCCCCTGCACTTTTATCAGTGGATGTAAAGCGTTGCCAAAATATGTCCAGAGAGGACACTCATTTGACAAGAAAAGAAGGACATAGCCTGCAAGGCTCCTGACTAGATTAAATTACCCTTTGGTGTAATCTCCTCCCCCAGAGTTACCATACCTGATTTTTCATGAAGGGACTGTATCTGCATGTCTAAGTTCATGTTGCAAAAAAGGGTTAATGTTGCATGGTACAAATATATACTATCCCAAACCTTTTATGTCTACTACACTGAGTATCTCTAAATAAGATCAAAAAGGTTATAAGCAGTGTTGCATAACAATCTCTCTTTTTCAAAGAACCTCTGAATTAAAATAAAAAGCAGCACTCAAACTATCTTCAAAATCTAAGAAGTTCTGCCCTGTAGATTGCTAGTAAGTAAGCTACGGTCCTTGACATCCAACACACACCTACTTTCCCTCTAAAACACATTCCAGAAACCCTTATGGCCACTTCCTTTATGCATGGCTGGCTGGGGAATTCTGAGAGTTGAAGTCCACTCATCTTAAAGTGGCCACGTTTGGACAACACTGCTTTATATACCCTGCTGGCCACACCTTCTACAACTTCTCAAGTTGGATGGATGATTGAAGAGCAGTGTTTGCAGTCAGGAAGAAAGAATAGGAAGTTATGGCTATATATGTTTCCTGCCACCAGCCAGCCAGCATCAAAAGTCTAAATTGGCTGAATCTTAGAGATTCACACACAGTCTAGCTGGAAAGAGATTTAAGAGCTTGAAAAGAGGGCACAGCTAAGATAAATCAGATGTATCATAATTGCCCCCGCAGTTGGCCCTTAGGAATCAACTCAGACTGCAAGGTCTCTCTTCTGCATGCCATTTGATTCTCAAAACCATCCCAGGTAGAGACAAAACAGGTCAAAGCTTTTGGCTCAGCTCTAACTTTTTTTTTTTTTTTTTGTCTGCGCTCAGTCATTACTGACCCTGCAGTGACTGCCTGGACGAATCCTTGCAGTTTTCAAGGCAATTGTTTTTCAGAAATGGTTTGCCAGAGCCTCCTTCCTAGAGCAGAGCCCAGCTGGCGAGCGCAGGAGGCGGGATTTCCGTTGCTTCGTGCCCTTTTCGGGCGAGCACGGTTTCGCGCTTACCGGCAACTGGTCCCGTCTCTCTGTGCAAGGCACCGCCAGCATTTTTCCTCCCACCGGAGTGAGAGTCCCCATTTATCTACTCACGTGAGTTTTCGACCTGTTGGGTTGACAGGAGCTGGGGAGGAAACAGGAGCTCACCCTGTTAACGTGAAGGCTGGACTTGAACTGCCGAAGCGTCAGCCATTTCTGTCCGGCAACTTTCAGCGTCATTAAGCTGCTGCGCAACCACGTCCCTCAGCTCTAACTAATGGTACAAAATTGTGTGGTGTATGCACACATGTAATTGCATGTGTATGTATGTGTTACATGTATGTGTGTGCATGTGTGCAATGTCTTCTGCTATTCCACTTCTGTTTAGATTGTTTTTGTACCACTTTTGAATCAAGAGCTGTGGTTTATTTGGAAGCGGAGGGCCTGCGAGCCGTGGGAATCACTTGCCTTTCAGCACTAGGGTTAAACATTCCCTGGTGTCTGACTGAAAGAATTCATTCTTTTTGCCATCACATGAGTCTGTGGGAGTTGCAGCATCATTTTTCTCAGGACCCCAAAATTACCTTCATGATGGGCATGTAGATCTCCTAGACCAGCTCCTTGGAATGAATAGATGCACAATATTTGATTGAGGAACTGTAATGAAAAATAAAGTTTCTGCTACTCTGTTCCTAGTAGGGAACATGCTGAAACTTTGAGATTCTCCAAGTGCATCTTGATACATCACTTCGGGGTGGGGTGGGGGAGATCTAATCCCCCTTGAAATCATTTATACTTCCTCCACCCTCTGTGGCTGGTAGCCCTTTGTCTCAGCTTAACACCCAAAGGACCGACCCCTAAGCCAGTCAATGAATAAGTCTGGGGGGTGGGAAAGAGTTAAATACAAGGCTTTGGATTAGGGTGCAACACTGTCCTTCAACCTCAGTTTGGGGTGGGTTACATAATTTTACTTATAAAATTCACTTACAAAGTTAATACGCTGCATTTTCTTTCCTTTCCTTTCTTCAACAATCCCAGAGGGGGGAGGATTTTTTTTTTTTTTGCATTTGTATCTGGCTCTGCAATATTCTTCCACAATTTCTTCAAATGTGTTGCATTGAAATGTCATCACAACTGTTTGTTGCAGGCTGGGAGACACTGGGATTCAATCAAAGCAGGGATTGGCAATTTGAAACCCCATTTGTTACCTCTAGCCAAAAACTGGTGAAGCAGCTTCCCATCCTTTTAAAGAAGGAAACCCATAACCATTTCAGTGTAAAAAGAGGGGGGGGGGGAATCACCCTCTTAAAAATCCTGAGGAGAAAAAAGAGGAAATCCTGACCCCGTCCAATCCACTTTGTGTTATTGCCTTTTCTTGTCATCTTTCCTTCCTTCCCCAACACATTAAATTAATTTTCTGGCCACACCTTTACTATGGTAGATGCCTCCTACTTCTCTTAATTTGGAAAGCTTAGGAATTCCTCAAACATGAAAATGTTTTGTGCTCATCAAGTTCTCATTCTGCTTAACCAACCCACGAGAGTATTTTCAACATGGGAAGTCTTTGGTAGTCTTTCCTGAATCACCACCTCGGCAGCTCTTTCCTAACTTTTTGATTTATACACCTACTGCAACTTTCTATCAACCACAGTAGTCTCTTAACACCATGGCCTTAGTAGTGACTTTAGTTCCTTGTAATTCCCTTACCTTCCCTAGAATCAGAGTATAGATCTCTTCTTCTACCCCAAATTGGGTCTCCTCAAAGTTGTTGCTTCTTTGCTTGAACTCTGGAACTGCCCTTAATTTCAGATACCCAGCACTCTTGACTCAGGAGTTGCTGATAGTCATTTGTAATTATAACATATGGAGTTTATGAATTACTGACTCTAAACCCAGAGGTTTCCTCATTCAGTAGCAACTTGGAAGTGGAGGACATTGCATTAAGTCTTTCAAGCCAAATGTAGTTACCCATACACTTAGCTACCTTCTCCTTCATTCCTCTTTATATTTAGTTAGCTATTCCATCTTGTCTTAATTACCTACAGCTCAAAAGTCCAACTGTTTGGGGAAATATTACCCCTAAGTTGTCTAAGGAGCCAGAATGATTAGCTCATTTAACATTTATGATAAATACACACACACACTTTGAGTTTCCAACCACGCATAGCTTGCAGAAAAATGAGGTTCTAAGGGTTTCTTGCTCTAAAATAAGATCAATTGAAGCACTTTGTCTTGATTTCCTCCTCCTTGTGCTGAAATTACATTACATTTTATCTATGCTGTTCCATTGCATTAAATGAAGCTCCCTGAGCCTTTACCTTATTACTGTAGTATCTTAGCAGCATCCTTATCTTTATTTTGATGAATTCTAATCCCTGGGGTTCCCCCCCCCCACCCCCATTTCTATTCCTAAAAATGCTCTGCCCTTCCAAGTGCTACGACCTGTTCATCAAGCCATCTTTCTTACATTTTTAATAGAAAAATCTAGATTTCTAAATTTCAGCTATTGGTATTGTTATCAGTAACAATTAACATGTGCACAACAGTCCTTTACAAAAGGCATACACAGCCACAGAACACAGAGAGAGAGAGAGAGAGAGAGAGACCTCTCTTGGCCACACATGTGTACATGTAATATCACACGCATATTATTTGCATACATGTACACCATTACTGAAAGAGAAAGAAGGAAGGCAATGCAGTTTCACGTCATCCCATTCTTGTGGCAAAAAGATTTAAAGGTGAAGTCAAAAGCTTTACAAAAGACTCAGATTTAAGCTGGGTCTTAATTAAAAATTGAAAGAAATCTTGTTGCAGAACCACCTAGGTATGCTATTCTAATTCATCCCAAGCCATGGAAATTAATGGATGAAGCCAATCTGATCTAGGAGGGGGTTTCCTTCGGCTATTCTGTAAAACAGCCTTGAGCCGTCCTGAGCACAGAGGAAAATGCACGTGCTCAACGTGCGCAGAATCTTAGCTTTACCCTGAAGTGTGTCCTGCTTCTCCCTCCCATTCTTCGTCCCTCCCTTGCAAGCAATTCTCTTCAAACAAAAGAAATCCAAAGACTTTTTTTTTTCCTGTGCCTGGAAAAGATCAAACTTCATTTCAGCGGGATTCAGCACAGACTGTGCTGCCATTTTCAAAAAAGTTATGCTTCAGAAAGGCAGGACACTGCATGGACCTTTTCCATTTAACTACCAGTGCCTGAACGGGAGAACTGATTTGCAGTCGAGGCCATGTTTGACTTCCTCAGAAATCAGGAGGTATTGATTTGTGCAGGGGATTTTTTCCCCCTCCCCCTCAACAGATCCTCTCTTCACTGTTTCCAGCTTCTTGCTGTGGCTTTGGAGCAGCTGCAGCCCAAAGCATTGTGGGAACGGCTTTCACATCTGAGCCCATTAGTCACCAGATGTCATCTGCTGCTGCCAAAGCTTCAAACAGCCGAGCAGACAACGTCCCCTGCATGCTGAACATCTGAATGCCGACTCCTTCAATAATATGGACAACTCAATGGGTTCGAATGACAACCCAGAACGAGCTGACCTCAAAGCCATGTTTATACTGACACCTACAGCTCTTGAAGGAAACGCAGGCAGGCTCAGACAATTTTCCATGCCAGCACGCGAGCTGTTTCTTTCACGTTTATTTCAAGAAGAAAGGGGATGGGTGAAGAGAAACTCCTGCTCTTTGAAGGATGAGTGGAGTGGATTTGCTAGAGAAAATAGGCTCTTGATTGACTTTTGCACGTGATGCCTTTCATTTACTTTTCCTGGGCAGGAGCATCAGACAGAGTGTTTAAAAAGATGCTTTAGATCCAAGGAAAACATGGACATGTGCAGATGTCATCCCACTGGGGAAAACAATAATGTGGACTTACATACTCATACATTGTTAGACTCTGAAACAATAGTGAGAATCAATCCAGTTTCAGGGAGGACTTTGACTAAAGACCATCAGGGAGTCCCTTGGCCTGGGCTACTCAGTAGAGCCAGGATGGGCAAACCAGTGGGCAATAGAGATGTGCAAAGCAATTAAGAGGTGCTCCTCAGGCAAAATAGAACATTTTAAGAACGTTAAGGTAGGTGCATCTTCTAGAAACTTTGAGGGCTTGCTCAGATGACATTCAAAGGGTGCTCTGAAGAGTATGTTGGCCTACCAAGTGTTTTTCTGCTAATTGTTGAGGCAGAGTCCCCCAGTGCAGTGATTTTGAGGGCCTTCCAGGGAATATCTGTGTGTACCTTACAGACATGTTGCTTTACTGACAGTTCCAGCAGAAGGCAAATCACCCCTGGAAAGCCCTTAAGGCTTTCCTTAAGAACACTGACCCTCCTGGGACTGATTCAGTACTTTGGGAAGTACTTCTTGGAATGCTTTGCACAACCCTAATGGATCATTTGGGAGGGAAATAACTGCGTCACGTTCAGACTAATGGGGGAAGCAAAAACACTTTTAAAACATTGTTCAGCTTTCCTGTAGGTCTCTGTATGGCTCCTCCTGTTAACTGCTTCTCTTGACCCTCCACAGGTCCAGAAAATTTGGGGGAAATGACACTAGGAATGAAACAGAAACCCATACCAAAATGGAGGACCTAACCCCTATATTGTTGATTGATTTACAAAAATGTATTTGTTGGATTTTGAGGATGGGACCTTGCCTACTTGCTTTCTAAAGTAACTGTACAATTAGGGGTGAGTGAGAAATGTATTTCATTCAAGCTTCCATGTAAATTTCAAGACCCAACTCATAATTCCCTGATATATAAGTGAACTGAAATGCATTTCTGTGCTCAAACCAACACTTTTCCACTTTTTCTGTGAGGTGCCACTTACAGTTCAAAAAGCATGCTTCCAAATGCAGATGTTAGGGATAAATGTCCCCAAAGATGCATGTATTGGCACCAATATACACAACGCTACAGTACGTTTAGAGAAAGTTTCAGAAATCTGCTTTGCTAAGGAAAGTATATACAGCAATGTGTATGTTGTGAGAAATGTGTACAACAATCCTAGGAAATTTTCACACTAATTTTTAAATCATCACGATTGAATTATAGACTGATACAGAAATGGTCTGAATTAAATTTTAGGCTGGAGAAATGAGAAAGTGAACTTAATTACTGAACTTAGAAAGATATATGGATGTCACATGGAATGATTCTCAATCCATCAGAAGGCTTATTGGTGTTCTGATATATTCAAAACATTTATATATTGTATTTTAAAAAACCTGTATATTTTAATGTGCCCTGAGTAAAAATAAAAATTATAGATAAATGTACAATTAAAGTGCAATAACATGCATTAATTAAAGCAATTAAAACTATGTCAAGAAGAAAGAAACTTGCTTCCACAATTGAAAACCTATTTCCTGTGTGTTCCACCCCTCCAGCAAGATCTCTCTGTGAACTAGGTAGATCTTGCAAATCACCCAAGAACCAATGCATACTGTGGATTCAACTGGATGAGATTAGTCAAATCACCTATTTGATTTGAAGAGTTAAATCAAGTTGATTTGCCTCATTGATTTGAATTGTGGCTTCAATAAAAAATATGTGTATATATCCAGGTGTTTGAGAATGGCTGTTTGATCTTCAGAAAGCTTGCTGAGCAAGGAGCTTAGTGGTGCCTCTTAGGTTGAGCAAATCTTTGATTTGCACCTTTAATTTAGCCAAATCATCCTTTCAAAACAAAATTTAGAATTAAACCACACTTCCAAATCATAGCTTTAGAATGAATACCCTTTAGTCCCAGAACTGCCAAATTAGTTTAAAAGTACTCACTGTGGTGGATTGCAGCAGGAATCAAGGCTATCAGGAAGGAGGGGGTACATTTCAGGAAAGGAAAGGAGACAAGAGACAACACAGTCCACAGGGGGAGCATGGGGAGCGAAAGAAGTTCAGGATAGCCCCTCCCCAGAATCTTCCAGGGTATATCCACTAGTTGCAGTAGGATAGATTTAGTCTGGCAAGATTCTGTCTATAAGGTATAAGCAAATAAAAGGACTGAATTCAACTGGACTGTTTCACTCTTGTTCTTGGACCTGACACTCACTTTGATTTGACACATCAGTTGGATTCGGGTATTCATTCTGAAGCTGTGATTTGGAATATGGCAGCCATGGCTAGTGGGGCTTTGCATGAGTTCATCTTGTGCACCAATTATACCCTTCCTAGACTGAGAGGCCTTGCTTACAGTGACTCCTGCCTTAGTCACCTCCCATTTGGATTACTGTAACACACTGCTCTTGAAGAGCATTGAGGAGCCCCAGCGGGTCCAGAATGCAGCAACTCGGGCAGTTTTTGATGTTTCTCATTATGCTCATATAACACCACTGTTCCACCAGCTGCACTGGCTCCAGGTGAGGTTCAAGGTCCTGTTTATCACTTATAAAGCCCTGCATGGCACAAGGCCAGGCTCTTTCCCATTGTCTCTGCTCAGCCCACCAGATCTAGCAGAGAGGGCATGGTCCGGATCCCTTCATCTTGCTGGACCCTAAAGTCATGCCTACTCTGTGGCAGCGCTTGCCCTGTGGAACAGCATCTCCCCCAAAAGAGCCAAATGGATCAACTTGTCAGCCTTTCATGAGGCACTGAAGACTGTTAGGGCCAGGAGGTTAGCTGAGCTCTGCTGCTGTTGATGTGCTGTTGATGGTTGGGATTATTGTTTTAACCTTGGGTGCTGTGGGTTATATGTTGTGGTGTGTGTTTTAAGCCTTTTACACCCCCAAGAATCACTGTTGTGAGATAGGCAGCCATAATTAAAAATAAATAAATGAGCTAGGTAACAGACCCAAAGCCAGTAAGCTGCATGGCTAAGTGGAGCTTGAATTTGAGTCTCCCCAGTTTCATCCCAGAACCTTGACAGTAACTTAGAGAGTGAACCATTCTGTGCATGCATATGAAAGTTCTTGAGCAAAGGAACCTGATCTGAGGTTTTACAGCAGAACGGTTTATTTATACTAAACATATTATATGGAAAAGCAAAGCCTAGCCCCAAGTTAACTACATCGTAACAGGAAGAGAGTCAAAAATAAAAAGAAAAACCTTGTGCTCTGTGTGTATGTGCTTTGGAAAAAAGGCAGAAAGACTAACCACAGTTAGCAATCCCATAGATAAATAGCAGGCAGAGTAATAGAGAAAAGAGGACACAGGGTAACTCCTTGACCCTCTAGTTACACCCTACTGTCCCTATTTGGCGCAGGAGGTTCCAAGGTACTGAACAATCAGTACCATTGCATTCATTGCTCCAATGGTGGTACCATGCTGTGCCTATTTAGCTACAACCTTAGAAGAGCTCACTTTCAAAATGGGTTATTATGGAATAGCATCAGCTGAAGAAAAAGCAACCTACACACATCTAGGCACATCTTATCTAGAACCGACCTGGATCAAGCCCTCCTTTTGCCTTCTGTCATCCGTTTCTCACCTGTCCCTGTTACCACCGCGTTCTGTTATAAAGAACAGAGGGTACTTAATTAGCATTGGCTGGCATGACATGACGTTGAATGGAATGTGTGAATAATAAATCAGCCGTGATTGATGCATTACATAATCAAGCAACAGTTGCTCAAGCATGTAACGTGCAGAACTTATTTTCAGCCAGAAAACCACAGTCGACTGCTTTAATCTGAAATAGAAGGAGTGCCCCTTACCCCACAAAAATTGGGCCTCATCTAAGTTTAATTTTCAGTGTAGGCATACACTTCGAAGGAGAAATAATCTAGAAGAAGAAGAATCCAGTGGGGAAAAAATATTTGGGAAGGAAACGTCAGAAGAATCCAGTGGGAAAAAATTATTTGGGAAGGAAACTGTTTAGGGAACTGTTGAAAGAACTTACACTTTGTCAGAGAGGGTGGGAATCTATGAAAGGAAAGATATAACCATACTTCTGTGTGTAAAAGGTTGTTAGGAAAGGGGAGGGGGATTATTTATAAATTGTTTCACCATGACAACAAAAAGTAAGACTAGAAACAAGATACTGTGTGTAGAAAAAGTAAGATAAAAGGCAGCTGAGCTTGCAGCAGAAATGTGGACAGGGCAAGATTCTCAGAAGAGACCCTTCCTAGTTTCTCGGGCTCTAAAGGAGATGGGGGGAGATATGTATGTTCAGACTTGCAAGATTCTGTCAATGTAGCTTTCCAATAAAGTAGAATTAGCTCATTTGGTCAAGGTTTTTGTCTGGTCTACCTCATAAAGCTGACATCAGTCTTGCAAGTCTGAATGTACATCTTTCCCCCATCACATTGTAGTTGTCCAAAGTGCCCTAGTTCATATGACTCCAGCTAAATCATGCAAGAATGTATGGGAATTATAGTGGGTGCATTGGTTATCTTGCCCACCTCCACACTTGCCATAGTCATCTACCTCCTGTGGGGTGGCACAAATCCTTCTATGCCAAGATCTACCACATACAGGAAGAACTTTGCTTCTGCTCCTGGAAATTGCTCTGTCACTGCCAGCCATCTGTTGGCAGCCCATTGTAAGCAATCAGAAACTTTGGAAATGACTTATTTTAGCTTTGTGGCACCAGAGTCGTCAACATTCACACATATGACCCCTGACCTCCTTACCACCTGTGTGTTTAGTCAGTGAGAAAAGAAAACAAATGCTGATACTGAAATATATGGCATTTATATGATAGATATAGATATAGATATAGATATGATATCGATATGATAAACGATAGCTAGAAGGGGAGATTGATAGAGCTAGATCTCTCTTGAGATGAGTAAATTTTGCATATTTACTAGGGCTGTGAAGCACTTTGGATTCAAAAGCAAAAGGTGCTTAGGATATTCACCTGGCATATACCAGCAATTCCTTAAAACAGCTGTGTCTTTTCCTGGAATCTCGTGGCTGTTTTTCACAGCTGCAGTGCAGTCCCAGGAAAAGTGGAGACTGTGGCTTTGTCTGAGAGTGAGAGCAGAGAAGAAGAAGAAGAAGAAGAAGAAGAAGAAGAAGAAGAAGAAGAAGAAGAAGAAGAAGAAGAAGAAGAAGAAGAAGAAGAAGAAAAGAGGAGGAGGAGGAGGAGGAGGAGCAGGAGGAGGAGGAGCAGGAGGAGGAGGAGCAGGAGGAGGAGGAGGGGGGCAAGAGAGGAGGAGGAGGAGGAGGGGGAGGGTGGAGGGGGCAAGAGAGGAGAGGAGAGGAGAGGAGAGGAGAGGAGAGGAGAGGAGAGGAGAGGAGAGGAGAGGAGAGGAGAGAAGAGAAGAGAAGAGAAGAGAAGAGAAGAGAAGAGAAGAGAAGAGAAGAGAAGAGAAGAGAAGAGAAGAGAAGAGAAGAGAAGAGAAGAGAAGAGAAGAGAAGTCTGGAAAACTTAATAGGACATATTTACGTCTAGCCATTAAAGACTGCTTTAAATGGACTTCAAACTGAGAGATTTCAGCTCCAAACACTCACACCCATTCCTGCCTCCCTTCCCAGATTTATATGGGTAACATTCCATTGTGGTCACATCTATTCTATGCCTACTGACAGATCTGTATTGTTCTGCAGTCTCTGAATTCCTGATTCAAGATCTCTCTGAAGTCCACTTAAAAGGTAGCCACTCACATGACAGCGATGCTAATGATAAGGACTGCCTTGAATTTCTCTCTCATCCACATGGAAATATGCTATGACAAACAGATATATTTTTAGACTAGACTGATGTAATTCATGGGAAAATGTTAATACTTCATGGAACATTTGGTTGTAATTCCATAGGAACACAATCAGACTGAAAAATGGCTTCAGATACAAACCCAAAGTATTTGTTCATATTAGGAACTAAAATAAGCTCTCTGAATAGATAAGGTATTTCAGATGTAGCCCAAAGAAAGCATCTTATTTGGTAATCCTTCTGCAGTTTCCATACCAAAGCAGATGGATTTGTGCAGGTTTGATTCACATTTGCTTTGGACTTGCCGCTCATAAGAAGAAAATAATAATGCTGTAAATTCAAATCAAGGTTTATCTAGGTTAGCATTCTGTTTTAGTAGCAGCTAACCTGAAAGGGAACATAAGAACAGCCCAGCTAGATCTGGTCATAGGTCCATCTAATCCTACATTCAGTGTCCTATGATGGTCAATTGGATAATTTTAGGAAGTTCATAAGCCTGAATTGGAGGACAATATCCCCTTTCATCATAATTTCCCACCAATCAGTATTTAAGGTACACTGCCTATGATTCAGGTAATTAACAGTCATCATTCTAAGTAGTCATCAATAGCTGCTTCTCCATAAACCTGTCCAGTCCACTTTCAAAACCATCCAGGCCCATATTTTGCACTGGCAAGCAGTTGAGAAAGAACTGGGTGTGCAGAACACTTCTTTTGCACCACTGAATTCTCCCTATCTTTGTCCAGCTGTTGAGTGATTGAGAGTCCAGAGGTCTAAAAAGAGAAGGAATGAAAGGCCCAGGAAGAGCTATGGGGGAAGGCTGAAATGAGGAGATTTTCCCATCTCTGGGCTGGCTGAAGGGCTTGTAGGCTGGGGGACTTAGGAAAGGCTACATGATTACCTGCAGGGTGTGCTGAAGATCCCCAGCATGGAGACCCCTTGGCACAGACTGAAGGTCTTCCAGGCCAGGTGGCTTCGGCAAAATCTGTAGGCAAGTCTGATGTCTCCCATCCAAGAAAGTTCTTCAGCCAGTGCTAGAGGAGAAGGCTGAGAGTAGTAATTCAAAGCCACCCAAATTGCTGAGTTGAAGTGGGTGGCTTCTTCTCTTCAGCAAGGTAAATCCAGTTGTCTCCATGGCCCAGAGCAGTTGGTCAAAGAAAATCTGTGCTAACTTCCATTTTATTGCTTCGATCTAACTCTAGATCATTAACATAAAATGTAAAAAGGCACCTTCCCAATACCTGGGAGATCCCACTTCACTTCACAGATCTTTCTAGTATAAGAATTGTCCATCTATTCCAACTCTGTGTTTCCTGCTTAATAACTAGTTGTCAGTCCAAGGCAGTACCTGTCCTCTTATCCCATGACAGCTGAGTTTGCTCAAGAGGCTTTGACAAAAGACTGTCAAAGGTTTCTTGAAGTCTCTTCGTACAGTATTTATTGGGTCACCCTTGTCTGCATGCTTGTTGACACCTTCAAAAGAATGTAGAAATGTATGAGACAAGGCTTATCTTTGCAAAAGCCATGATGTTTCTTTTCAGCAAGGCTTGGTCTTCTTTGGATTCGTATGTTTTCTCTTTTTAAATACTTTCAGCCATTTTCTCCAGAGCAGATTTTGAGCTAACTGGCAGTTCCTTTGTCATGTCTCAAACAATTTCACAAACTGGGTTTGCACTTTTCTCCAACCCTTAAAGAGCAGAAGGCAGTCTGTCCCTATTCCTTCTAGCAACCTGAACTTATAAGGCTCTGGAACACCAAGATAGTGGGCTAATTGGCCACTCCAGTGGGAAATAACTCTGAGTGGCCTATATCCCAACATATATACATCAGGTTAAAACATAAAATACAGAACAAAAATCAAAACATATCAACATCCATCACTTGCCAAAAAAATATTTGACCATTGGAGGGAAGAGTCTCAAACCCCAAAGAACTAACCATATTTTAATGCCTGTTATTAATTTCTTCATTATAATTACCAACAGACTAATTCATGGTTAAATGCATTTTGAAGCCATTGACCCTACTGCCTATTGTTATATTTTGTAAAAGTGAATTCTCCCTTTTCTATGATGCCTACATAACTTATATAATGCTGGATCAACTGGGCTATTGTTCCATTGCTAATATGGTGGGATTTGCTTGCTAATTAAACCTTATATATTACAGAACTTCATTATGATTATGCATCCTGTGTCTGGACTCTGTGTGTACTTTCTAGTTGATGGGATGCAGGGAAGAGTATGGTCGGCTGTCTCTAAACTGAGATCCTAACTTGCCTAGAACAGCATGAACATCCCTGGAGTAAAACTGAGTTTTGGTTGTGTTTGTAGCATCCTGGCCAGTATGTGCCAGAACTGACCGGTACTGTCCTTGCTATTAGCAGGGAATGACACATCTGCCTCAGCTACAACTAAGGCTGTTAACCTAGCCTACACACTGGTTGATTCTCACAGCTGTATGAACATGCTGGCTTCTGGTTCATAAGTAAGCAGAAAGTGGGCTGGCATAAATTGCACCACTTCAATGATTGAGTTGTAATCTGACTCAAAAATGAGGCAGGCAAGTGGTGGTGGTCTTACATTTTTGTTGCAGGACAGGTTAAGGAGAACAATTGGTGGACTCCACGTTACCCCTCCCACTGAGTATCACCTGCCAGCAGGGGGGAAAAAACTCACTCAAACCACCCATTGTTTGGAGACGGCAGGTTTAAATGAGTGTAGGAGGGTGCCTAGGGCTCAACTGGCTCAAGAGACAGGTCAGCAGCATGGTGCCGCTGACTGTGCTAAAATAGGAAAGTGTTTTCCCAGAGTATCAAGAGACCTCCCTCTTGAGTCCCTCTACTGTGTGTGTGATCTCTCCCTACTGTTCCATTCTTTGGACATGGATTTAGTGCTCTTCTAGAAGAGTGCTGGACTTGTATTCAGAAAAAGCCAGCTGACAAGTCATAGGCAAAGCATTAGGAGAGCTATCTCTGACTTCACCAATAGAGAAACTTGGAACAGGCTCTCAGGGTTCTGCTATCCCACCCTACAACAATCAAGGGCATTCACGGAATCTCAGTGTTCTTCACTAAGCCATTTTGAAGGGCCAACATCAATTTTGAAAGCCAGTCCAAGTTTTTCCTCAGTTCCAACTTATACTAAAGGAAACCAAGGCAGGGTTATTTTGAGTTTCTTTTTCACCCTTCTTTCTCAGGATGATATAATGTTTTCTGCAAATTCCCTCTTAATGGCTAATTCATTCTTTCCTTATCTCCAAGGTCAGCTCTAAATTTCTTTGCAGTGTCTGGCAAGGGGAAGAAAGCCATTCTTGTTGCCTATTGAAAGGGAAAGGTAGCAAGAATGAACATCAAATCTGTGGGAGGATTAGCTTGTCTGGGAAGGTTTCCATAGAATTCTGGCTGAAATGATGACAGTGAGCAAAATTTGGGAAGTGCGCTGAAGTTTTATTTATTTAGAAAACTTATATGGCCACCTATTGTATACATGATCATCCTAGGTGGTGAACAATGACATTCAATATAAATAGAATAAATATGATCAACTGAAGCCACACCACCATATTTCTCAACCACAGGGTCACAACATCACACTAACTCTATATTTAAGTTTGCATTTTCTTGGCTTACTCCTATCCTAGCCCAATGTCTGATCAAAGAGCCAGTTCTTTATAGCCCTCTGGAAGGCTATAAAGAAGGATGGGGGCCTTCTGAATCTCAAGGGGGAGGCTGTTCTAAAGGGTCAGGACAGTTGCTGAAAAGGTGCATCTCTGAGGTCCCACCAGATGGCAATAATTTAAGGGAGGGATCTGGAGCACAAATACCCTATCGGACCTGGTAGGACAGGCAGATACCCTCAGGGAGAGGCAGTCCCACAAATATTCTGGGCAGGGAGGCAGCTAAGATTCTTGCTCTTCAGCAAGTCATTGAGAATTGTATGAAAATGAGAAAGAATGTTTATCTTTATGTTTGATTTATAAAAAGCATAAAATAAGATTAAGTGTACAGGCTTAAAGTATGGAATGTTCTGATGAATATGGAGTTGAAGGTCAGCTGATGAACCTCGAAAGAACAATAGATAAGGGAAGAAAGCCTAAGGGAAAATAAATAGAATGCTAAGCAAATGGTTCAACGTTGAGGAGGGGGTAAGGCAAGAATGTGTGATGTCCTCTTGGTGGTTTAATGTATTTAAGGAGAAATGAATAAGGAATGCTTGACAACACTGGAGGCATGTTGACTGGGGACATAAATATGGGTGTATTTTTGCATGCAAACAATGCTGAGGGGTTGGCTGAGAATTTGAATGATTTGCAGCTAATGCTAAACAGATTATATGATGTAACAAGTAGTGGATCGGAAAACTAATACATATAATAGACTGAGATAGTTGCATCTAACAGGAGAAAATGTGCATGATGGCAAAATGTACATAAATTGCAACAAACCAAGAGCAAGTTTGTGAATCTGTGTACCTCGGTAGAAGGTTTACTAAAGACAGGAAACTAGATGGAAGAATATTTAGATGTGCAAATTCTGGTAGAAAAGTAGTATGGATGAATAAATGTTTAACAAATGAAGCAAAAATGGCAGCATATAAAAGCACGTTTCTTTGTTATATGGAACTGAGAATTAGGTATGTCGGGAGAAACATCCAAGTAAGTTGAATGCAATGAGAATAGGATATTTAAGACGCATATGCAGTGAAACAAGAAAAGATTGGAGTTAAGAACAAATAGGTGATAAATGAATGTGGAATGAATATAAAGGTGAGTGATCAGTACGAAAGATATATTTTTCCATCATTTGATATTACAGAGAGAATGAATGAAGGTTGAATTTTAAAAAATGAGAGAAGAGTGAATGGATTGAGAGGGAGAATATTACCAAGGAAATCATAGTTGGATGGACTTGAAATCCTCAAAAAGAGGTGTGACAAGTATAAAATCAATGTATGGATATAGTGGAAGCCAGGATGGCTTGCAAAGATAGAAAGATATGAAGAGATATCGTGAACTGTATTGATGTAAATGCAGATGAGGCCACATTTCCTTTCCTTTTCTTTAATTAATTCAATTTGCTTCACTATTTCTTACTCCCTTTCTGCACTTTGCATGACGGTTTCCTCTGAAAAAAAGAAATAGCTTGATGGTTATCTAGGTATATAATATTGTAAATAGTTATTATTCTTAATGCTATTGTCACTGAAATATTTCAATGGCATCTATTTCCATATAATTTGTGGATATTATTAGTAGTCATAGCTAACTTACAGCTATGTTTACTGTACATGGCTGAGCCCTATTTTGTGGACTGCTAAATGTCAAACTATCTCCTCCTTTTGCAATCACAAACAAGTAGCAAAACTTTTTTTAAAAAAACTGGTTTACTACTTTCCTAGTAAACCATCTTATAAGTTGGCTTGTTAGAGTCCACCTTAAGTCAGAAGTTGCTGAAATCTGTTCTGGGGAATTTCACTGAATAGATGCAGTCTTCCAACAAACCTTTCTGAGATTCTGGAAGTCAAAAGTAAAACGTGATCATCATCTTCCCACCTTCCAGAGGCCTCCATCTTCAAAAATTTTCCCCTTACAGCAAACCAAACCTTCAGCCCTTTTGGGATTGGCTAAAGGCAGAAATCCAGCCAGATGGTACATTCTGGGGAATTTGCTGCACTTCAGCACGAACACGTATTTTGCCCTTTTACAAAAACCACTATCATATAGTCACCACCGCCCCCATTGCCTTATTTCATAGCATTACTGCAGGCCCCAGTGCTTTGGAGCTTTCAACTGCTTTGCCCGTCTTGCTGTTCACATCCTTGACCTGGCTTCTTGTGAATCCTCTGGCACTCACAGGATGTTGTCAGTGACTAATGAGTATGGCAAAGTAATGAAAAACATAAAGAGGAGGGAAAAGGCAATGAGACCACTTCAGTGGAAAATGACAGGTGATGCCACTCAAACAAAGGAGGATAGCATAAGAAATGCCATAGCGCCCTCTGCTCCTCTTTATCGGGGTGTTAAAAAAATAAAATAAAGGCAGGACTGCATTTCTCCTTAGGTCTCTTTTTTCCCCAAGCTAAAATTCTCTTTTGCTTTAGGCTCTCTCCTTCCATTTTCTGCTTTTTCTCCTATGAATTGAGAGCTAATGACTTCTCCTTGATCAATAGCCCACAAGGCTGTGTTTGTCCCCTTGTCTGCATCTTTAGTGTACCTAAAATCCCAACTATCTGGTCATACTTCCTGAGTTGTCTCATCAACACATCTACCCTGAACCTGTCAGTGCCACCAGCCTCTCTAGACACATCAGATCGGTTTCTCTGCTGCTCGTTCAATCATTGGATCTTGGCAGAGTCAAAATAGAGTACAGTTTCAAGAGACTGATGTTGCCATTTTAAAGATTTTGACTTGAATTTGTCAGGAATCTGAGTCTTGGAAAATTCTAGTCCCCAATGGCTGGTGAGATGACTACATGAAGCTGGTTTTATGTTGAAATAGATCCCTACTCCATCAGGTTCAAACTTGCCATAGCTACTAATTAATCTGAAGCATTTATCCCCACTTTCCCCAAACTGCTAAAGTAGGAATACAACATTGATTTAAAACCATTTCACCCAATCAATACATTGAAACTACAGTTTCAGTTGTGAATATGGGAAAGCTAAAACAATGGCATCACTTTCACAATCAAAATGTATTTTTCCCTCCCTCAAACCAAAGGTCTTGGAGAACAGATGAGCTTTAGCAGGGTGACTCAGGGCCAGGAGGAAGGAACACCTCTATGGTTTGTCAATATTTTTCAGTAAGGCTTCCAGTCTTGTTCTGGAAATGAGACACTTTGCTGGCTCCAATGGACAATAGATAAACAGGAAAGTGCTTTCCAGGTGATTCTCCTTGATCTTTTAGCAGTGCATCATGGTATCTTATTACATCTTCTGAAATATTTTCTGAGAGTTGACATTTCTGATTTCAATCATTGCCTTTTATTTGAACAAGCCCAGAAGGTAATTCTGGGTGGAAGTGATCCTTATGCTATTTAACATCTATCACCTGTGCTACTTACCTCTTCTTCTATTTCATATCCAAATTATGCAACTAGGTATTTATTTCACTAAGCAGTTTTAAATATCTGAAACTGTTTACAAAGAGAAGGAGACTGAAGTCATCCTTGTCCATAGACATCAGGTAGAGGCTGCTATGATGTCACAATATGTCACAACATCATCACAAAAATAATGTTGCTGCTCTTCTTCACTGTCAGGCCTAGCCCAAGGAACTCCAAGAGACAATGCAAATTCAGTTCAGCTATGTTTATTAGCTACAACTTCTAGCAAGAATCTTCCCAGACTGAAACCCCAGTTCCCAAGCCAGCCAGACACAACACTGTGAATTCCTCAGGGAGGTGCCAGTCTCATCCTCTTGTATCTCCCCTGCTCCTCCAGCGGGCTAAGAAAATGTTCTTCTCCCTGAGCCTGGCCTTCATAATTCCATTCCATCACATTCACATTGGTTCTGCTTGGTTGCACTGCACATTGTGTAGTTCTCATAGTGAAATCACCAATGCATTATACAACAAGAGGGTGTTCTTCATAAGGTCTGTTGCAGAGCCTGACACTGTTCTAGAGCTAAGAGAGAGTGACTGGCCCAAGGTCACCCAACTGGATTCCATACCTAACAGAGGACTAGAACTTGGATTTTCCTACTTTTCATCACTATATTACACTGATTCTCCATTGCACAAATGATGTAATTGATGTAACTTGCATCAATCATGTCATGATATGAATGACAAACTTATGTAATTTGCATGATAAACTCATGATATGTGTAACACCACTTGCTCCTGTCCCTATCTTGTTTCAGATCATGTCATTATGCCTCAACAGCACATATATAATTAATTACTATCAGTAGTCACAACAAGCATAGATATAGATAGATGTAGGTGTAGGTGTAGATGTAGTTGTGCGAATGCATGAGCTATGTCTTGAATCATGTTGTGAGTCTTGTTCTTCCTCTCCAAAAAATCAAATAAACCTTCTTGCCTCTACCTTTGAAGCCTAAAGTAAGATTAGGAAAGGTGTACAGGACAACAAGCAAAAATCCATATCTCCAGAAGCCAGTGATAAGTTTTTTCCACTTATCTTTTAAAAATGATGGAAAGGAAAGGGAAGGGAAGGGAAGGGAAGGGAAGGGAAGGGAAGGGAAGGGAAGGGAAGGGAAGAGAAGAGAAGAGAAGAGAAGAGAAGAGAAGAGAAGAGAAGAGAAGAGAAGAGAAGAGAAGAGAAGAGAAGAGAAGAGAAGAGAAGAGAAGAGAAGAGGACACTGGATATAGGGCCAGATCTACAGAATCAACACTATGTAACATGGTTTCCCCTTTTCCACTCATCATTACACAGCTAGTAGGATGATAATTAAAAATTGGAATCAACACCCTAAACTTCACTGAAGAACACTAAGCAGTTATTTCTTTAGGAGCCAGCAGATGGAGAGATTTCATTTGTCTTTCAAGTGCTTTGACTAAAATGACTACGAACTTGTATATGCAGTTGGAAATACATAACTTGGGGAGAGGTGATTCAATATCGAAAGTATGCTACGAAGGCTTTCTTTGGCATCCTGTTCTGCAGCCCTGTACAGTGTCTTTTTAGACTGTTTTTATTGGATAGCCTGTTGAAGAATGGGAAAGTAAGTGACAGATAGAGCAGAATACCCTATTTAGCAAGATTCATTACCCACATAGCCCCCATTACTGGCGTTCACTGCAATAACGCAACATGATAATTAATTCCCTTCAATTAATTACAGCATCACTGAAGGAGAGGAGGAGCTGTTGCAGATCACAATAGACACAGTAACAATTAGCATTTTGGATGAGTGGGTCCCCTCGTTTGTGTGTAAGTGCTTATTCATATTTATCATTGCTGTAAATGAGTTTAATTAGAGTTTTCAAAACTCTAGTTGTTGTTGTTTTAAAGAAGCATTAAATAATATCTAACAAGATTTTCCTGTTTTGTTTTGGTCTTCATGTCCCCTGAAGACGTTCTAGCCTTTAAAAGGCTGCTGTGATTAGTCAATTGTTTGCTTGGATCAGAGATAAGAAAACACAGGCTTGCAGAATTTATTGTGGTGTCTTGACACCTAGATGCTTTGGACTACCTTGCTGTAGGGTGTGTTGGTTAGGGCTTAGAGGGAATCAAAACATCTGGAGAACATGAGGTTAACCACCCTTCACCTACTGAGTTTCTACTAGAACATAGAAGTCCATTAACTAGAATTGGAGTAATCTGCCAAATATTGGCTCAATTGGAAGGATCAGTTGTGAAGAGTTAAAGTCAAGGGTCCCTCTGAGTAAATGCTTTGTCCAGGAAAGGGGCAACCAGAAAGTTGACAAGCAGTTTCAGAATTAAGCTCAGAAAGGCTTTCATTTCAAAAGAGCCACTCTTGGTTTCTCCCAGAGGTTCTTTTTTGGTAGCAGTTCGGGAGAGGATGGAAGTTTTGTCATTCTTGCTCTTATTACAGAAATGATAGTCAGCAGATCTTGCTGATTTCCTGATCTATTAATCAATTCATCATCTTTTGTCAATGAAAAAGGTGTGCCTGAATGAGCACCCATAATATTAATGAATATTAGTATTACAGGTGCTCATTTTAAAATAAAATATTCATATATTTTAAAGATGATTTGAACACAAACTAATTATTGGAAGAAATGCTGTAAAGAAGGTTTTCTGCCCTGTCCTGTATGAGAGGGGACAGATGTAATGTATTTAACAGATGAAATCAAAGTATATATTTGTTTTTATATCCCAGATCAGCTCAGGTTAGCTGCCTGCTGGTGGAATGGAATTCCTACCTCTTTGAAGGAGATTGCCATTCGGACCCCTTTGCAAAAAAAAAAAAAAAGATAAATCAATACAAGAGGACAATAATATTGTTCTGAATCCAATATACAATACTATATTGTTTAAAATGCTTTGTTTACTTCTCAACTGATGATACTCAAGTGATACATACAAAATGTGATTTGACTGTCTCTCTGTCCCAAAGCAGAGTCTTGCCACAGTGACATACTCCTGTTCACATAGTTGGGAAGAGATTCTCACCAACCCCTCCTTGTCCCAGTAAAAAAGCTTTCGTCTGTTTGAAATGGAAGAGGATCTCTAGTGGAAGAGAAGAAATCAAGAAGCATGCCAAGGTGGAGAGAAGGAACAAACAGAGACTGTTGTCCTTTGGCCCCAGATTTAAACTTGGAGTTTCTGGAAAAACGAAGTACAGGCACAACTGAATCAGAAACAAAATTCTGATTGAAGAACTGTGATTTGGGTAGATATGGATAAATCTCTAGTTAGCATTGTACTAAGGTCTCCTCCTCCTCCTCCTCCTCCTCCTCCTCCTCCTCCTCCTCCTCCTCCTCCTCCTCCTCCTCCATAGGCTAAAGCATGTGTTGTTATCTCTGATCTTTATTTTCTCTATGCGCTCTGGTTATTGCATGCTTAAGGCATCTTTGGATTTCTGGGTGGCAGACGCTCCCATATTATTAGCAGATTCTTCCCATCTGGTCATCTGCCCTAGACTTATCTTCTCCTTTCTAGCAGGCGATGGGAGATTCCTTTAAGGTACTGTCTGTGATTTTAGTATATATAATTTAGTATACATAATATATATAATTTCCTCCAACCTCAATTTTTTTACATGCACCTATTTAAAAGCAGAAGGGGATTTTTATATCTTCCCCTTCTCCTTTTTTAAAAAATTACTCTATTTATTGTGAGATTGATGTATCGCCTCTCCCCGATTACATCTGCCCATCCCATCAGTTCTGGCAGAGAAGGCATGCTGCAGATCCCGTCTGCCAGGGAATTACATTTGGTGGGTCCCAAGAGGAGGGCCTTCTCTGCTGTGGCACCGGCCTTGTGGAATCTTCTCTCCCAGAATGAGATTAGCTCCATCCCTCTTAACATTCCTTAAGTCCCTCAAGGCCTGGCTCCCAGGGGACCAGGGAGATTTTGTAATGACTCCCTTATTAATTTTATCCCCTCCTGTTTTGTGTGATTTTACAGTTTTTTATGTGTAATTGTTTTTATGTATTTATTTTTTTTAATTGCTGTATGCCACCCAGAGTCACCTTGTGTGAGATGGGCGGCTATATAAATATGATAAATAAATAAATAAAATAAAATCTTCCTATAGAGAAAGGACTGATTTCCCTACCTACATGTCTCATACTACAGACCTAGGAAGTAGCACTACCCAATTTATTTCATTTTCATCTGTTTTATTTTTATATGACTTGCCAGTAAGGGCATAGATTGCATGAACCCCATCTGTCTGACACACTGGGATTCACAGGGAGGACACCAGGTAAAGACATCCACTGAACCCAGGTTCCCAAGCAACTTCACCAAGGCAGAAAGGCAAGACCAGGGTATGTAAACTCCAGAGAGCTTTCTGGAAGAGGACAGTTGAGATCACCCTCTTTTTACTCCACAGCTTCAGTCCTGCTTCTACAAATACATAACAAAAACATACCACACTAATAATGGCAATATCTACTACAGTATTACAAGACTGGAAACACATACAAAGAGGTTCTGACCAGAAATCCCCCCAAAAGTATTTCACAATCATATGTGGCCACCCGAGAAGGCTGACTCCTTTGGTATCACATTACAAAGTTAGAATATTTGAAGCAACTCCATTTGGGAATGGAGCAAGGCATCCCATTTCTCATGATATAATAATGATATAATATGATAAAATAATGAAAAAAATGCATGACATTATTTGGTGCCATTTCAATCTAACTTCCAGCTTTTTTTCCCCCAGAACTGAATTGACTTGGTTACTTTGTGAATGGCTCTGCCAGGAATAATCTGACTCTGCTGATTCTTTTGGACCTCTTCATACCACCAACCATAATTATGAGGAATTTCAGTGGTTCTGCTCTTTCCATCAATTCTAGAAGGTAATATTTGATACAACTTATGGACTACATAAGTTGAAAGAACTGTACGTGACGTTCTGATACTAGAAATAAATCCCTGAAATAGGTCCTATGCTCAGAAGTACTCCATTCCCTTAATTCTCATCAGGTGGGTCTGCCCGGAGCCAATATTCTGTGTCTGACTTAATTCAGTGGAACTTGAAGTTTTTGTGAACATAGATTGAAAAACTGAAATCCAGGGGCTGAGAGAGACTGGTCCAAGGTCACCACTTCATGCCTCAGGTGGGACTAGAACATACAGTCTCCTGGTTTCTAGCCTGATGCCTTAACCACTTCATCAAACTGGCTCTCAGTGCCATGTTATAGTAACTTATTCTCCTACCTCCACCTAGCAAATAGACAGTTTTCATCCTGAGACCAGATCACAGATATTGGGAGCATCCTCACACATTAAGACCTGGCCAATTAACAGAAGAGTCCAGTCCCACTATTGCTGATCACACTATAAATTAATTCTGAAAAGGAATAACCCCTTTGAGCCTTCACACATTTACCCTCTCAATCTAATCAGATTTGCAAATTGGCCTGATGTGTTTAATTGATCTTTTTCACATCTAAGTTTTTCTCTGTCATTCTCTTTCACTCAGTGTTTGCCCTTCACCATTGACATATTCTGTGGCAACTAGAAATGCAAATGTTCTGCATTCTCTCTCTCCCCATCTCCATGTGCACCAGACTGAAATGAAACTGCCACAGAAGGACATAGTGATGGTACAGGAAAGCTAAGCCACACCAATCACATGCTGATGTTGTCCTATGAAGCTCCAGACATTAATGTTGAACTTTCTGTCAATTGCAGCTAATCTATTTCTGTTAGAAAACACATTGCCAGTGGCAGGTGAGGGTCTTTATGGTCTAACTGAAACAACAACACCCCAGAAAAAGCTTTCAAACAAAGCTAAGTATTGACCGCAAGAAGCAGAGGGAAACGGAAGAGAGCGAGTGCTGACAGGAAACCAAATTTCTTTACCGCTTAGATGCTTCAGGTGAATTCTGAATGACAAAATTGTTCTGAGGCTTCGTGTGTGTGTGTGTGTGTGTGTGTGTGCTTGTGTTTACATGCAGGGGATGTCTAGGTTTTGTTTTGTTTTTTCAAGAAAAAGAGCAAAGTAGGTGAGAATAATGTATTCACCTTTCTTTTCTAGGGGTAGAATCCAGTGGAATGCTTCTTGTAGCAAAAGTTACAACACTGGGAAATAAAAGTCCCATTATCACAGCAGAAGCTACTGGTAGTTTTTTGTTATTGTTGTTCAGAAAAAGCCAAATGATTGGAGGGGGGCAAGGGGTGGGTTCAACTGATAAATTGTGTGAGGACATCATCAAACAAATGACACAACTTGCCCACATTCAGGCATCAGGATGTCATTGCATAATTGTGACATTTGCATGACGACATCATGATCCCCATGATATCAATTTTATATCACTGCGGCTTGTTACACACACACTGTTGGTGAGAGGTGGCAAAAGCCTAAAATTCCCCATGAGGTTTTCTGTTTGATGACAAGATTAAAAAGTTCAGTTAATTTCACGATGAGAAATATTGGTTTATTGGTTTATAAGATGTAAATCCTCTTTTTCCTCCAGGAATTCAAGGTTGTATAAAATTGCCCTTCAATTTTTTCCCACTACAATAAACCTGTGAGGTAGCTTGGCCTGAAAGAGAGCATAACTGGTCCAAAGTCACCCCATGAGCAACTAGGCATCTGTCCCTAACCATGACAATGCAAAATGACGAAATGTGCATTGTGATGTCACAATGCAAATCCTACTCCTTCATACTTGTGTTGCAACAAAATACACTAGTACCTCATGAGCAGGGTTATATCACAGTGCATATTTCATCACAAATGCCTTTGGGTGAGTTTCCATGGCTTGGAAACTATTAGTCAGTAATTGTCTTTACTTATGATCACCATTGCCTTCAGTGAAAGTTCAACAACATTTCAAATACAGCTAAACCAGTTAGGTTGTGAAGGACTCGGTGTCCCTCTGTTCTGTGTGTGATTTCCGAAAATGCAGGATTTTCACATGTGATTAACACAGCAAATATTATCTGCTCAGTGGTTTCATCATAAAGCAAGATCAGATGTATTTATATTCGTTATATGTGAATATTCACAAGCTTGAATCAATTAAACTGAGATTCAGTCAGTTTGAACATTTGACTTGACTTGATGAATAAAACAGAAGGAGCAATTTGATTAGTAGCATTGGATTTAATGTATCCAGACTGATTTGGACCCATTTGGGATACTCCTCCTGCATGGATGCATGTGTTTTAAATATTCGAATGGGTCCAAAACAAATTGAATCAAGCTGGATTCAGTAGTTTGGTATGATGTGATACGAATCAGATCAATTAAATCAATCAAAACAGATCCATTTTCTAACTCAAATTGAACATTTAAATCAAGCTGATCCCAATTTTCACACTCCTAATAAATACATCCCAACTCCCAAATTATTCCTTATTAGGATGCCTTGTAACTAATCCAAAACACAGACTTGGTAACTGTCAAGCAAAAAAAAAAAAAAAAGGAATCATACCATCAACAGCTAGATGGAACCATGGGACTCAATAGGATAAAAAGTGAATATTTAATTTCTAATCCCACTAAAATATTTTTGATCTGAAACTGGGAAAATATTTGTATTTCACATTCCAAACAGCAGTATCTGACAAGACATGGTTCACTTGATTCATTCATCATATTACACATCAGTAAGTAGCAATGACCCGTCAGAACTAATGACGTATAGTAACAAGGCTAAGTGTGAAATTAGCTTTATGAGTGAGCACAATCTGGACTATATAAAATTTGGAGCATGGCCTTTGTTTAACCTCTTGTTGGCTCTTATTTTTCAAATGGTCAGTATACAGCTTGATATTGGATAACGGGGGCCCGTGTGCTTATAGCCTGCCAGTAAACATGTCTGAAGACAAAATTCTGCCTTGGAGGAAATTGTTTTATTGAATAATATGCTGAGTTAGAATTTGGGAAGCCCAGGTTCAAGTCTACTTGCCACCACAGAAACCCATTGGATATCTTTGGCCTAGTCGCTACCTGTCAAACTAACCAACTTCATAGGGTTTTTGTGGGAAAGAGACTAAGGCGGGAGTGGTATATATTTATCTTGAGCAACTGAAGGGAAGGAAAATATAAATAAAACAAAATAAGCCGGGATCAAAATATCAGCTCATTCCTGAAGCCTGTATCTTTCTCCAGAGTGTATAATAAACTGAAACCAATAATAAATAAATATTTTTTGAGCACTGAAAAGAGGTACATACATATATACATTCATACATACATGTTTCTTTGGTTCACCCACTGCCCTCTGCTAGTTTCTGAAGCAAAAGGAAACATTTGAAACCGTTTCCCAGAGAAATGCAACTTAAGCTGCAGTTAGGAGAATGGGATAGGGAGAAATCATAACCTGTTTCTAAAACTCTGATATGGGGAAAGATCAAAATATTTACAGTAGATAAAGGATATGATAATCAATTATAGAAATGAGTTAGGACCTGGGATACATGACTTCTCTGTTGCTGCACTTGCCCCATCGAACAGCACCCCCCAAAGATCCAGTTGGCCCCAACCTTCTTGGTCTTTCATAGAGCATTAAAGACCTGGATGTTCCCCCAAGCATTTGGGCCAGGAAGTTAAATAAGCCCAACTGGCTGAATTGTTTAATATTGTTTTAATGATCTGAAGTGGTATGGCTTTTTGATCCCTGGCACGTGATAGAGATTGTTTGTTTCCACCCACCTTTGAAAAAAAAATATATTGATTTAATGATTTAAGTTGTGGCTTTGAATTATTGTATGCCATATAGAGTCATCTTGGTGAGAGGGGTGACATGGCCAATTGTTTAAATAAATAAATGCATTGCAGAAACCAGATTTTCTTTCTTTGTTGACTAGTATATTATATCAAGCTAACAGTAAAAAAAAAACAGCAACAATTATATGTTAATAGCATGATATAACATTAAAATGAAAACTGGGGGAAAGACCTAGAAAAAGGCAGATTCTGAATGTTAACAGGAAGAGCAATCCTATAGCGAAGGTGAGCCCATCACCTCACTCAGTAATTGCTTGCACTGTCAAATTGCTCTTCCTGTTAGGATACTTTTTTCTAACATTCATCTGCTTTTTTGTAATTTTCATCCATTATTCCATGTCGCAGATTATGGAATGAGGAAGAACAGGTTCTCACCTTCTTGTCTGCAATCTCTTTTCAGGTTCTTGAGAAGTATTATCAGAACCATTTTTGCTCAACTTACAGTAGCCAACAGTAACGCTATTGTACTGTTTTAAAAGAAAGGGAGAGCAGCCATGAGTAGTTTAGCACATGATTTACATGTCAGAGATCTTAGGTTTGATATCTACTAGTTTCCTCCAAAGGATCTAAGGCAGAAAGGCTGTATAAAATCAAGTAAGCTAGTGCAAGATTAAAGACTGTCTGGCCCACCCACCCATTTGGGATTCTGCCTAATTAAGATTCTGAAGAGAGACCTATTGCCCTCCAATACATTTTAGTATTCATCTGTGACAGCATTCATATTCATCAGCTTCCAATGTTTTTGTATGCAAATGCTTCCAAGTTATACAAGGCCCTTTTTATTCCTTCCTTGGTTCATTTAATGCAAGGGTGTGATGATAAAAGGTGTTGAAAGATGATACTTTTAAAGAATGATGTTGTCAATCTTTTCTACTAGGTAAGAGTAATTATTCATGGAGAATGCACTTAAACTGTTGACATTCCATTCTGTCCCAAGGCAAGCCTCTTTGTGTCAGCGTGGCTGGGTCAGGGGTTTTCTGTTTGCACTTCTTCCAGTACAAGGTTATTTTAACAGATGCTGGGCTGAACTTCTCACTTCTATGCCAAAAGTAGGAGGGAGATGGGTTTAATTTCCTAGATTGCTTTTCTTATAAAGCCAGACAGAGTGGCTGAATACAGCCAAAGTAAACAGAAGGTAAGTTTTAACAAAACTTGGATCTATTTGATGTAGATTTAGATGAAGATTAGTTGTGGAAAACACCTTGGGGGTTAATTTGAGTTAATTAATTTGATTTTAAAAATAAAGATTGTCCCCCTAAAGATGTACCAAATACTCGCCAGTCGTGACTCCCCACTACTCAACGTAGGGAGACAGGCATAGTCTCTCCAGTCAAATGCAAGTTTTTTTTATTTGGCAATTCAACATACTGTATTAAAGAACCTGAATGAAATATATCAATTGCAACCTTTGCAAAAAAAAAAAAAGTCAGACACATATTACTGATTTACCCTGTGTAGGAACAGTTTTTATTAGATGACTTAATCTATAAAAATAGTTTATAGTTGTACAGACTTGCTTACCTAATAAAGGCTAAAAGGGTTTTGTTGTCCTGTACTTTGCCTTGGCATATCCAAGGCTAAATCTTAAACCTAGTAATGTTGGACATGTCCCATTTTTGCAGAAGGAAGTTTGACAAACTGCTGTGCAAGAAGTATCCTTTTATTCTAACAGATGAATCTGTTCAGGCCATTTATGTACCACATTCTCTCCCACAACTGAACATCAATTTTTTCCATCGTGAAGGAGCTGCAAAGATCTGAATTATGGTTATGGCGAAGGTAGGTTACCTAAGCACATGACCACTTCAGTAGAATCCGTAATATTGGCAAATCTGCTGTTTAGGAAACATATCTGCAGTGTGTATGAGAAATTCATAAATTTACACTGGTAAGCCCTCTCATTGGTTAAATAAAATCAGGGTTTTTGTCTGCCGCTGTTCCTCTCATACAGCTGTTACTTTTGCCCTATGTTCCTCTTTAGAGCAACAGATGCTGCTAGGCATGAGCACAAAGAGACAGTGATGTTTATTGTGGCTTAGAGTCAGTTATATAGATCAAGATGTCCCCAAGAAATTCTGCAATTCCACTTCTGGTCCAGAGAGCCAGTTTGGTGTAGTGGTGAAGGCATCAGGCTAAAAATGGGGAGACAGTGAGTTCCAGACCCACCTTAGGCACAAAGCCAGCCAGATGACCTTGGGCCAGTCACTCTCTCCCAGCCCTAGGAAGCAGGCAAGGGCAAGCCACTTCTAAAACCTTGCCAAGAAAACTGAAGGAATTTGTCCAGGCAATCACCAGGAGTCAACACAAAGGCACAAAAAATAATAAATAAATAAAATCTACACAGCCTCCTTGCTACAGCATAGTGCATAGTTTCATGGAATATTATTATCACTTTCAATAACCCTGATTCCAACCTCTCTGTAGGACTGATTTAGTAGCCCTGAGCCTTTCTCTTTCCCTGTACTTCCAGACCTAACAGTTTCCACAGAGTCCACCTCTGACTAAGCTACTATTTGCATACAGACTGACTTCTTGGTCTGTATGCAAGTAGCCTTCATTGCATGGAATATGCACTCTGAAAGTTAAAAGTAGGCACCTGGCTGACTTGGTTTCAGCTTAAGCAGCATCAGGTCAGGGAATACCAGGGCTATAGACTGGGAAAGTGGGGAAAATGTCCTAGAAGAAGGCAATCACAATGCTAACGTTGCCCCAGGCAAGCATCTGGTCAAGTCCATGAAGTCACCAAGAATCAAGTTTGACTCAGACAGGAATTCACTTCCCCCTCCCCTCCCCCCACTCCTCAGGAGTTTTAAGAAGTGAAATGGGTGTTTTAAGCAATTGCAAAGGTTCAGGAACCCAAATTCCCCCCTCCCCAAAATGCAAAAGAGATGGTGGCAGGATGCATGAAGACCCTAGGGGACATGTTCTGGAACAGCTGCACCACATACCTGAATATGAAGGCGGAGTCCCATATTATTGTAAAGTCTGGGAACAGTGCTGGATATGCAACATGAAATGTACCGGTTATACAAGATGGTAAGATGTAAAATCTCAAAAGGGTTTTTATTATTATTATTATTATTATTATTATTATTATTATTATTATTATACAATTCTTTTCCATATACAGAGCTTTGTAGAGTATACAGAATTGTACATGTGAGAGGACATAGTTTGCCCTTGGATATTTTAAAGCATGCACTGCAATATATTCATCTACCCTTACAAAACTAGCAAACTGTATTCTCTGGAAAAAGAGAATTAGGTCCAATCTACCCTTGTTATGGAATAAGTCAACAACGAGGTGATAGGCTAGAAAAACATACCTATACTTCCAATGGCAAGGAAGAACCCATGTGAAAAATGGGGCTTAGATGTCAGAATCTAGTTCATCAGGGAGAAAATTTACCTAATACTTCTTTTTCAAAGAGCTGGGGGGTTTTTTGGGGGGGGGGGTTGAAGTTACAGTTAAGTTTTTGTTTATATGAGGAAGAAAAAGAGCAGGCTCTACTCTCTCCTTAGCCACGGAAATTCCCTGGTTGATCTGGGGCCTGTCATTTTCTTTCAGCCCAACCTGAAAGGGTTGTGGTTGTGGGGGAAAAATGGAGGAGTGAGCACTGTTTGCCCCCTTGATCTTCTCTACAAAAGGGGCATGAATCAAATGAATATATTTTTTAAAAAGTGATGACCCGTTCTGAGCATAATCTAGTCTACCATCTCAGAAGCTTATCCAAGCTGACCGACTGCTGCAAATTAAAAAATGTCTTGCAAAGACATATAACCAGGAAAACATTTAATCTTCTGTTTTTAATTCCTTGAGCAGTTTAGCCAGCCCTGCATGCTAATATCATAATAAGATGTATTTTTCTCAAACATTACAATTTGGTTAATGGACAGTAAGAAGAAAGGGTCTTGCACTCACTTAAATGCATTGTTCAAATAGTTTAAAATGTACTGCTTTGTTACTGACATGTTTTTAATGTGTTGTAAAAACATTTTCCCTCTTTCTGATATTTCCTTTTTCTATAGGAAGGATATAATAATTAAGAAGAGTTTTTAGTTGCAGGCAAAATTGTCCCTTTTGAAGTGTTCTCAGTCACTTTCACCCTGGAGATAAAAACTGTTCAATCTTGACATTCTAATTGTGGATACAAGATAAAAGGCTGGATTAGTAACTCCATAACCTCATGCAGAGAGGGGAAAAAATGAGATCACCATGAGGTCACTGGTTTTATAAGTTGGTTGAATTTCCTGAGGGTGACAACAGAATGAATATAATATTATTTCTAACTGCAATGAAACCAGCAATATAATTCTCATTTTATTTCATTTTTAAGTTTTAGAAGTCTTGGGGTTTTTTTCTTTCTTCCTTCTGAAGTGAAAAAGAAATAGCATGTTTTGCTTGCTACTAGTAACCTTCACATCTGTTGATGCATTCCACCCTTCTTCACAATTATTTTCTTGTTATACACTGTGCTGAAATTTGTGACCTTTTGTGCTATTTTACTGTATTATACATTTTAGGTATCTGTAAGCATAACAGTAGAAGCTCAGTAGTTGGCCACACCTAACTGATCTTGGCTGATTGTGGAAGAGAAACAAGGTCAGCCCTGGTTAGGACTTGGATGGGAGATCATCACAGAATCCCAGTGCTGACTGTATTCGAAAGTTGAAAGCAATGTCCTGGAAGAAGGCAGTGGCAAGCTATTTCTACCCTGTTGTTATCCAACTTACATGGGTGCAGCTACCAGACATTGAGTTCAGCTGGAAGGTGTCTATCATAAGCATAAAAGGAAACTATTCTGAATGCCATGATTGGTTGTACTGCCTTGTTTCTGAGTATAATTACACCAGGGATTGTTGAAAGAAGGAAACTTACATTGCTGGAGCAGATTGCGTTTAAATATATTTGCATCTTTGCATCTGCAACAGGCATACAGATGCCTTCTTTCTGAGAACCAGAGGGCAGTATAACATAATTTGCATCTGAATAAGGAGTAGCTATCTTGGACTCTTAAAAATAAAGATTTGGGGGATGTTTCTCTCAAATAAGAAAACTTCCAATCATTTGGGTGGAGTGGGCAATCTGAAGCTTCAGAAAATTGATCCACTGTTTGGATGCTTGCTTCTATACTCTGAATACAGGAGAAGGAAGATGTTGCATGTGAAAAGAAGTAACACAGTATGGAAAAGCATTCTGCTCAGGAAGGTAGCACTGCACAAGGAAGACTTTTCTCACCATTTCTTGATTTTTCCTTTGCAAACTGAGGCCAGCCTAGTTGCTTTGGCAGCTCAGTGGGGTGGGTAAGGTAACAGCTACTGAAAGTCCCATCAAGTCATGTGATCTCCAACTGTTGACCCATTTCAGCCACAGAGACATTCCCCACCGCTATCATTTCTGGCCACCAGACTCCAAAGCTGGCGACCAGAAATTCTCCAGGACCTTCTAGTGGTGTACATACAGTAGGCTGACTCTTAACCTTAGTGACATCACACTAACCAATTTCATTAGTTGGGATTTTATTTTTGGTTTAAGCACATTTAAAAATAAATAAATAAATAAAGTGGCTGGGTATACTAGCAAGAAGAACCAAACTCCTAACTTCATTTGTGAGATGGGAAAGGAAATGTCAGGTGCAACTAATTTCCTTTCCTCTGGACTGGCTGTGCTGACAGAAATATTGAACTCTGTTCAACTTCTAAAGACACAGCAGCCCTTTCCCAGCGGCTACAAATAGGAAGAAAAGAAGAAAGAAGAGTACAAATAGCAGGCATCAACGGATCAATACGGTGAGAAGTAAGATTATTTATTTTATCTCTAAATTACACTTCCACTGAGAAGTGCCAAGAGTGGTATACAATAAACTAACAATAAGCCAATAATTCTTAAAAGACTCAATGCAAAAACTGGAAGAAGGTTCATGATGAAAAAGAGGAGGAGGAAGAAGAAGAATATAACCAATTTGATTAACTCTTCCTCTACAAATGTCTGAGAGACAAGACATCTCTTCAACTGTCATCCAAAAGATGGTGCATTTCCTTTGGAAGAGTTTCAGAACTGGGGCACTACTAAGCTGAGTATGACTGTGTAAGTAACTGTGGGCAACGTGGCAAGGACACATCAGAAGTGCTGCAGAAGTTTACATTTTCCATCCAGGACAGGTATGTGCAAAGCTTTTGAAAAATTGGGTTGACCAATAAGCTTTAAAAATCTTTGAAGCAATTTAAGGCTATTGGTAACACCGTAGAATCAGAGGCTCAGCCCAGTGGCAGAAGTGTCCCCATTCAAAAGAAAAAGAAAAAGATCACAGTCACCGTTTAGCATATTTTAGTCCATTAATATTGAACGCACATGTCGCTTGAAGAAAGTGCAATGGTTTTCACACTGCAGATGAACAAAGCAAGTTGCTCTGACAAGCTTTGTGTCCATTCAGCAGGGAGCTGAACTGTGGGGTGCTATTCAGCGCAAAGTAGGGGGCTGAAAGGGGAGACAATGATCTCTTAGTTCTGAAGGTTCATTAACACCACTGCTATATCAGCACCTGAAAAAGATCCTGCCAACTTACCACCAGATGAAGCAGGTGCTACTACAGGCTTCAATCTTGTTTTCCCCAACAAAAGAAATGAATATGCACGATTCTACATGAGAAGCCGCTGAAAGAAGTCAGGCACCAAGAGAAGGAGAGGCAGTGAAAGGCAGAGGGGAAATAAGAAGCTTTGGATATCTGAGCAGTTTGAACAGTTATTCTGGATGATGTCCTTTGGTTTCTACCCAAAGCAACTTTCATGGGGAGAATAGGAACCTGCTGAGGTTGCCCCAAGATTAAAGGAGTATTTGACAATTACCTCTGGTCTCCTCACCTACAGTTGTCCTGCCAATCTCCTCTCCCACCTCCCATGCTTTTACCTGGTAGCATCGTGCACTTTCTTTGTCTCAGTTCAGGTCCAGACTATCATTTTTAATCTACCATAATGCAATTCCCACACTGTAGGACCAATGCACAATTGCCACAGGTGTGTTCAGTTGTTGGTGCACTAGACCTTGGCAAATGCATGGACTCCAGCTGCTGACCAAGAAAGTTCAAGTACAGAAATCAGATCTGGGGCCAATACGTTTTCACCCATTCCTTGTCTGTGCATGCCTCCATTATACTTCCTGGTTCCACTCACACTATGCATTTAGCCCGGTTACTAAATTAACCCACTGGGGATTCATGCAATGCATTAAACCTACCAACAAAATAGGATGACTCTGAACAACAAACTAACCTGCAAAAGAACCAGACAAGCTTAGCATAAGCTAAATGCAACTGTTGCTACTAGATCTTTAAGACACCTCGTTCATAATGTGCAGAACCTTTTGTATGTCAAAAGAAGCCCATACAATCTCTGACTTTACAATCTCTACTTTAAACAGTTAAAATCATCTGCCTCCAAAAATATGCCCATATTAAAAAAGTTTCTGGGGGAAAATGTAGCCCCAGTGTCAGAACAAGCTTGCATGTAGAAGGTCTCCAGTATCTCCAACAGGGGTGGGAAAAACTCTAGTCTGAAAACCTGAATAGCTGCTGTTTCCTCATTAGTGACTAATAGTATCTTCATGGCATCATTGTCTAACTGATTGAAAGCCTGTCCTCATTACCATTATTTTGGCATAATGGTGGTGGGATAACTCTAGCAGATGCTAAAGAAATTCCTAGTGGAAAAATGCAAGGTGCTGATAATGTCTGGTTTAGTAAAAAGCAGCTTCCTTTGCTTCTAAACCTCTCTTTCTTGCTCACATTCTAGTCTAGCTAGATGGCCAAGCTATTTTTCCTTCTCCTTTTTAGTAAAACATTCAGCCAACACTGGATTCCTTGGGCTGTTTCTGGATCAAATCCTGCCTTGCCTTCCTTTAAAATCTTCTACAGGGAAGGAAATTGATCAGTGTTGATGAGCAGAAGTATTTGTTTTCTTCTGAGCAAGAGAAAGAGGAAGTGGAGGGAGAGGAAGGAACTCCTACTCTTTGGCCAGGAGATGAGCAGGTGTGCAAAGCGCAACATTGCTTGTGTTCTCCCATCTCCACCATAGTTTGTCAGTTTCATAGCAAGCAACTGATTGAAATGGAACTTTGTCATCCATGGAAACAATGGGGTTATATCAAGTTTCTGTAGGATTGCAAAGCCCCTGATCATGATGCCATTTGATCATAAGATGTTCATTTTATTCTAAGGCCAGGACTGCACCTTTGTCTATCAGCAACTTTCATGGAAGTATTTTTCATGCGAAATGGTTCAGTCAATTAAAAGTCTTATCACCAGGAAGAATTAGGCCTCAGAGAAGAGATGTCTCTAGGCTGCTTTTTATTTATTTATTTGTAACTCAAATTTATACAACACCCATCTCACTATATAAGTGGCTCTAGGTGGCTCACAAATAAAAATGATAAAAACAATAACAATTTTACAAAATATACAAAATTAAAAGATGGAGAGAGCGTCCTCAAGCCACCAACCACGCCCAGTGTTGTGAACCCGCATTGGGTCTCCAAGTTAGTTGGCGGAGCCAGGTCTTAATGCTCTTCCAGAAGCAAGAGTGGGGGCCAATCTCACCTCAGGGGGCAAGATGTTCCACAGGGTGGGGGCAACAGCAGAAAAGACCCTTCTCCTGGACCCCACCAGTTGAAATTCTTTAGCCAACAGGGCCCTAGCATACCCTTCCTGCCGGACTGGGTGGGACGGGCCGATGCAACTGGAACAAGATGGTTCCCCCAGTAACCTGGGCCCATGCCATGAAGAGCTTTAAAGGTCATAATCAACACCTTGAATTGGACCCAGAAGTAAACTGGCACCCAATTCTGCTCACACAGCAGAGATGTTATATATGCATTGGGTGCCAGTTTGCTTCTGGATCCAATCCAAGCCCTAGAGGCACCCCTAACTGCCTGCACTGCCACATTCTGCACCAGCTTCAGCTTTCAGATACTTTCCAAGGATAGCCCCTTGTAGAGCGCATTGCAATAGTCCATAAAATAGCCAATTTTAGGTGGAAGGAGAAGATTCTGATAGCAAGTATGTACAATCAATCACCTGGAGCTGTTGGTTTTCTTGCTGGTGACAACAGACAGATTGTTCTTCAGGAGAACTTTGCTATTCAGTGGAGGAGAAGTAGAAAACCTAATGAGAAGAGATGAGAAAGAAATGCAGGAGATAGAACATAGTAGGGGTTAATAGTAGGGCAAAGTCTGCTACTATCAAGCATGACATGCCTAATATAGTGTAGTGCTTAAGGCTGTGATGGAATGTCTAATAGGCTATGGAAACATGGAGGAGGAGGACATTATAGAAAAGATTTGAATCTTAGTCCAAGAGAAGGGGAAGCATGAGAAAGTGACTTAGGGTTACTCCTCCTTAATTATACTAGGTATAAGTTGAGATGGAGAATTGCTTTGAAAGGCTTTCACGATTCTGTTAAATCACCCTACTAGCCATAAAGATCATTCCAGAAATCCAAGTGGTTCTTGTTTTCTGAGTTTGCCAGCTCTGAAGGGCTTAACAAAGGTGTTTACCTCCCCACTTGACCACAGAGAATTTGGGATCAATCACTTTCTTTCTCAGGTCAGCCTGTATCACAGGGCTGGTCAAATAAAAATAGAAGAAACCTCCCCCCTCCCCCTTAAGCCACCTTTTGTTTTCAGAGAAAAGGGAGGTATACATCCAATAAATACATAATTCTTGCCCCATTATCCATTTTTTATGATGCCATTAAAAGGCAGCAAAAAGGTAAATTATCTGCTTTTTGTTGTTGTAGTTCTGTGATGTAGTGTTGTATATTACAGTGGAGCTGGATTTTCTGCCTCTGGAACCAAATTGTCTTGGGTCATTTTCAATTGTCATTGGCAAGAAAATAACTCTGATACAGCAACAGGAAATAAACCCCAATTTTTACTATTGCCAACTGTTGCTGAATTACTCCTTCAATTGACAGTAGGGTGGTTTTCTCCATATGCATAACACTATGGCAGCAGAGTAAGAAATGGTTGCCTCTCTGTTTGCCTGATTCTTTTCATAGTCAGGACCAATGAAAGCATAGCCTGTTTTCAGTGCCTCAAAGGAAAATGACCTTTGTAAAAGATTAGTTCATTTTTATTTTTGAAGTTAATTAGACTTGGCTCTAGTTCAGTACAGCTCAAGGACCTTCTTCTTGAGCTGTAAAAGGAAGCATACTAGCAAAGAGGGGGAAGTATATATAAAATGGGATGAGTTAACACAATAATAAAGAAGGATTAGAGGAGGAGGAGGAGGAGGAGAGGAGGAGGAAATATTTATCTCATGATTAAAACCACTCCACAAAATTGACTAAATTGCCAGCTTGCATAGTCAATCAACAACTGAATGAGGATTTTATTTTATTTTAGTTGTTTAAAAAAGAAAGGAAAAAAAGCAAAGAAAGGACAAGCAATCTATTGCTGTAAGTCAAGTATCAATTTGTCTTTCCTTCTAATTATTTGTTGTGCACAAATATTCCACACTTCCTGATAGCTTGATGGATTCCAAATGCTAGGGATATAGCCAAGCAGAAAATATGTATCCTTAACGAGCAGGGAGCAATCCAAAAGTCCTGTTAATAAATGTGGGTTTCAGCCCAAACTGTGGCCATATTAAGGAACATCCAAAGCATGTAATTTAATGGTTCAATGGCTGTTGTAGGTCTTCCGGGCTGTGTGGCCGTGTTCTGGAAATTTTGTTTCCTAACGTTTCACCAGCATCTGTGACCGGCATCTTCAGAGGGCAGGAGCACAGACAGGAGCGGTTCTCTCTGTGTCCAGGATGATGTGACCCTTATGTGGGTATTTATAGAGATCAGCGAGGGTGCCTGAAGGGGGTGGTGGTTGGGGTGGGTGTGGGGTTTGTGTGTGTGGGGGGGGGGGGTTGGGTTAATGAGTGGCTGCTTGTTTTGGTGTCTGATTATGTGTGTATCTTCCTGGGGGTTAGGCAGGGTTTTTTATTCTATTGAGTTGTTAATTAGTGGCTGCTGAGGGTGATTCACCACCCCCTTCAGGCACCCTCGCTGATCTCTATAAATACCCACAAAAGGGTCACATCATCCTGGGCACAGAGAGAACTGCTCCTGTCTGTCCTCCTGCCCTCTGAAAATGCTGGTCACAGATGCTGGCGAAACGTTAGGAAACAAAATTTCCAGAACACGGCCACACAGCCCGGAAGACCCACAACAGCCACTGTATTCCGGCCGTGAAAGCCTTCGACAATACATTAATGGTTCAACTTCTAAACTGTATCTCCAACAGCTAGGCAATCATATCCAATCTGTACTAAAAATTCTATGATATGAGAAATATATGTGAAATAGAGTTGCAATAACCTAATTTTTAATCCAAAGAAGTAAATTTCATGTTTTTTTTTTAAAGTAATCTTCCACTATGTCACAAAAAACAAACATTCAAACTCATTATTCACTTAAATAGTTTATGTCAAATTATTCTAAAATTAGATTATTGGCTTAGGACCCTCAAGTTTATTCTTCCAAAAGATATTAAGCTGAGGGACTTCAGAAGTAACAAGTAGCCCAGACCAAAAAAAAAAAAAAATGTTTAAGTGTATCTGGCAACAAGTGTATTTAGATAAATTAAATGCTGTTGTAGGTCTACTGAGGTCCTATTAGAAGATGCATCAAAATTAAGTTGGTCCAAAATAATGATATGAGGGCCAAATTTATCTCAAAAACAGTTTAACCAGCTATTTTTAATGCATGATTATCCAATAATATAAGCTTTTCCTGAATAAAATGATTAAAGCTATTTCTGTGATTAAATGTTATCTATATGTATCTTATTTCATTAAGTACAGGTATTGAAAGTGATTTGTGATCCAACAAAGAACGCTGAAACAAACAAAAAATTCTGATTTTTTCTAAGTTTATTGGGGGATATATACAGTAAATATACTTTAAAATATCCCTGCCATGACAAAATGACAATTTGGAGTTCTGCTCTTGGGATCTGAAATCTCCATTGGTGCCATTAGAGTCCTCCCCCCCCCCCCATCATTTTAACTCATAAAGCAACTGCCAGGATGACAGATTTCAATCTTCCTCCCAGATGTTTGATGGCCTTCATCAGAATTCCATTTACACCACTGCAAACAAAATTTGAATGGAGAGCTGCTTGCCAATTATTTAAGATACCATGTAGTTTTAGCCTCAAGAATAAGGTAATTTCTGCTGTCACTGAACTCAGTGGGTCTTAGTTCCAAGTAAATATGCATGATGTTGGACTGAAAGACTGAAGTGGAAGTAAATTTTATTGATTTAATTTCCAAGGAAACATACTTAGAATTGGGCCTTTACCATTTTCAGCCTATTTTGCAGTTTTTGTGGCCTCCTTTCAACCTCAGCCCAAATTTCAAACCTTTCAACCTTCATTATTTCTAGCATCATTATATGTTTTTTTTTCAAGATACTTTTTCACCTTTGTGGACAATGTCTTATACAACCTTTTTTTACATCAGCATTGTCTTTAGAAAATCAAAACATATATCATTTTGCCAGCTTTGATCTGCAGTATCTAAAATACCAATCGAAAGCAGGGAAGATGTTCGTGGTAGAAGTTGTGAAGTGTGTAATGAATGGATGAATAATAACATTCAAACAAAGCCCATCATAGATCTGAAATAAATGGTTGCCTCCAGAAAGTGCTAGACTGATTGACTTAGATCAGATCTTCATGGACTTAGGTCTCTGATCATCTTGTCTAGATGCTAAAATGATATGAGCTACTGTCGCTGAACTACTATGAACTGCAGGCCATGGTAACACACAACACATCCTTTATGTGTTGGTATACATAAAGAAGTTAACTTTATCTTTATCATGAAGAATAAGTGTTAAGAGAAAGTGGAAGGGCATTTGAAAAAGCAGTAAATGCTTGTGGTTATACACACTCATCTACATTTCTCTAAGAAACCAACATCGGTTTCATAACTGATAAAAGTTGTGAGCAAGGGACTAAAAAAATGGGATTTACTATGTCTCTCAAAAAATTTCAGAATGTAAACCTATTTCCTGTCTCTCGTGTAAACTTGTGTACGGTTGCTCTCCAACAACCAGCCTTGTTTCCCAATCTTTCTGATTCCTGCATAAAATGCACCTGGGATCCTTCCGTGCTATTTTCACTGTCTGAGGCTCTTTCTCTCTCTTCCCTGAAACACTTCTGTTTTGTCAATAGATCAGGGGAAGGGAGCACCAGTGGTGCAACTATTGATAGTTATTTAGTAAAAGATCAGCTGGAACTGTTTATTTTCTTCTGTGCAGGCTAGAGAAAAAAGCTTGTCAGTTTCACAGAGAGCAGCTGCCTTGAAATAGAAGTTCCCCATCCACATTAATAATGAGGATTGCAGTTTTGCACCATTGCAATTCCCTTCTCATGACATCATTCAATTTCCAAGCAGCTCATTTCAAGCCCAAACTGGGAATCTTAGACAAGGAAGACTATAATAGATTTTAACAGTGGCCTTGGATAAGCAAACCAGTTTGATATCGTAGAGTCCAAAATCTCTTTCTATCATGAAGCTCTCCAGATGACTTTATCCCTCTCCTTTAGCCAACCCAACCTCAAAGGGTTTGGGAGAGGAGAAAATGGGAATTTTCCCTTCAGAGGGAAGATGAGATTAAAATTAATTGCAGCCATTATGTGCACAGATATTGCCAAATCTCTACAAGAATGGGTGCATGTTGGCAGCTAAACAGCATTTCCTCTATTTATTTGTTGAAAAGTAGCAGCCTCACAAGGGAAGCAGAAGAATCAATAAGGTAGATCAAGTGGATGTTAGCTCAAAACCTCTCCTGGCCAGAAAAAGTATAACCTGTGGAGTCCCTGGGGTTCTCTGAGCTTGGTTGTTTTCTTGCAGATGTTTCGTTACCCGGCTAGGTAACATCTTCAGTGCTTTGAAGGGTTTGCTCTCAGTTTAACCTGTCTGAGTTACACCATCTTTGGAAGCCAAGATGGATGGCCGCTTCTTTCCTTCAAGCAGGCTTGTGGAGAGGTATTCCCACACTAAAAAGCTAGGTTGTGAATCAGCTATTTTACAAATGGTAATTGTGGCTCAGCACTTGAGATTTTCCTTCCACGCGTTCTCCAAGTTAAACGCAATTAGCTGAAGGATTTGGGTAATGAGAGAAAAAGATGACACAACCCTCATCTTGATATACTGGATTTTTACTTACATGTATACAGGAATATTCACTCAGGAAGAGCAGGTATTTGTGTGTTTGTTAGATTTCTATACCACCTTTCATACAAGAGCTCAAGGCATCACATGTAGCATTCCTTTCTATTTTTCTCATGACAATCCCCTTCACGGTAGGTTAGATTGACCCTTTTTCTTACATCATAAATCTGCTTTAGCTTTTTAGCTTATTCTGTCCACCTAGCTACTGTGGCTTATAAATATGGAAGCCAATTGCAATTTATTCAATAAATCATGATTAAATCATAGCTTAGCAGGCTGGGGAAAGCCAGCAACAATCCAAAATACTGCTGGGGCTGAAGAATTATATGGATTATCTTATCATTAGCACCAAGCTGTATTTATAATAATAATAACAACAACTTTGAAGCTAATGCCATTGAACTCCCTGGTGCTGGTTTTAATGAAATTTCCAGGCAGACTTTAATGAAATTCTCCAACCATTGCCATGAAAATGCCATCTTTAATCCTACAGAGCTATGACTGCTAGTTCAGTAGTTTAGACATGACAATTTCACAGGCATTAGACACAGCCTTACTAGAATTCATGTATTTTTAAGGCGATTGTTTTCAAAAGCATTGCTGTATTTTTTAAAGAGTAGGCAGAGATCATTTAACTTTTCCAAGATTTAATACACTGGGTTTTCATTCCTATCTAGAAGGTCTTGGCTAGCGAATAAAGTCACAAAGGGGTTGACTGCCAGGAGGAACAGATCTCTATTGTAAAGATAACAATAGGATAAAAAGGAAAATAATTTGTCCTGGGGCTGTTTACGTCTCCCCCACTTCCCAGGCCATATTCAGGGTGGTAAGAAGGTTTCATGTGTTTTAGCTCCTCACCAAAGGCAGCGTGAGAACTGTCACATTCCAGGAGTTCACACACATCTGTTAGTTCAGAGTGAAGTCCCTTCAAGTCCCTTTCTACAACAGCTCTCTACAAGATATGTCTGCTTTACACCAGCCTTTACTTGGTCATGTATTTATTTACTGCTATTCTTCACTGCTTTTCATTCAAAGGATTCCCAAAGTGGGGTGCCAAAAAACAAACAAACAAAATTCAGAAGCTGAAAGTGTAAAACAGGATTATGACAATGATGACAGGAACTCAGTAAATGGCATGCCTTTCAGATGCACTGGACTGTATTTCCCATAAACCTCAATCAGTGGTCAGGTTAGCTGGGTACTATGAGTATAGTCCCAAAGTTTTGGAGAGAACAAAACTGGGGCAGAGAATGTCAATGTCCGTTCAGAAGTTAACAATGGGGATTCGCCTTTCTATGCAAAAATGCTTTAATTTACAATTTGGAGCATGCTTAGAAAACAGAAATATACAAAGTTATTCAACTCAGTCCTTGTGAAGTCTTATAAAGGCTCTGCTGTACTAACTGGCAGCTGATAATGATATATAGAGAGACATAGCTACCCATACTGAATTTTTGTGCATTGGAAAGAGACACGCAGAGAGACAGACAGACAAAAAAAATACGTATTTCCAGGAAGAAAGGAAAGGAAAGTTACTGGCAATTGCTTTCCTGAAGGAGAAAAATGGGATGTCAGAACAGTAGGGGGATTGTCCAGTGGGAGGATATTATAACCTACAGCTTGGACTGAATACCATGAAAGCTGTTCCTGAAGTGTCTCTGTCTCATTTTTTTTCAGCCAATTTAGAGTCAAGCCAGCATGAGTCCAGGATAGGAGCAGCTTCAGAGTACTGTGAAGATCTGTCCAAGGAGTGAGAGACCTCAGACTCTCCTTGAGTGAATTAAAAACTACTCCAAATCACCTCAGATTTGGTTTTGCCCTGAGTTGCAACACAGCCCTGGTAAAGAGCTATGGGTGACCTGATATTACTGAGCTGTAGCAAATTTCTTCTGGTGTTGTCAAGAAAGAAAATCTACTCTTTTACAATTTTACACCTAGCTTACTGGTGCTTGGGTTCACAATGTGACTTGAACAGTGTCCAGACCATGATAAGAACAGAACTGAACTCCAGAGACTAATTGCTACAGTGCAGGAAACTGAAATTGGCTGACCACAGTAGATCTTACCACTAATTAATGCTGGTGTGGGTATAGGGGAAAGAGTCTCAGAGTCAGGCAAGAGGCTGTCAGTGCATAGTAAGAAACAAGTTGTGGTATTAACTTGCACTAACTACCCAGGATTTCAGTCTGGAACTCTTCCAGTCTTCCGCTGGTGATTCAACCTTGGAACCTTCAAACTACAGAGCACGTCCCTGAATCACAGAAGTCCATCTGGATTTTTGTCCTCTCCTAAGTAACTAAAGTATCATCCTTGAATTGGATCTGCTTAGAAATGGTTTCAAAGGCTGGGGAATATTGCTAAGAGACAAATGTTGAAAACATTATTACTTGGTCTGCATCCTACAGCTGATATCTAAGGCTGCCATGGTAAGGATTATTAGCTCAGTCTTATCTGTTCTTATCTCATTGCAAGAAGTGAAGCACCAACAAAGCTGGGGAATGTCATTCTGGGCTTAGACCAGAACAGTAGGCTAGAGATTCTTACCTTCCCTTTCACTGTTCCCACAGCCAGAACAGTTCAAAAACTAGATTCACACAACATGCTTAACACTAAATTAAGGGGAAAAGAAATAGCTTTGAGTACTTGGAACTGATTCTTTCTTTCTTTCTTTGTTTTGGAGCAATTATTTTGGATTATATGCTTTGGATTCTACCCAGAGCAGAATTCATGACTATAGTAGGAACCTGCTGAAAGTGCCCCAAAGATTCAGTGAGCCCCTGGCAATTTCACCCCACCCACAGGAGAGATGTCTATCCCCTTTCCCAGTTCTGATGGTTTTATCTGGTAGCATGATGCATTATTCTTGTCTTTGTTCAGGACCAAACTATCACAAGTTTTAATTTCCCACAGTGCAGTTCCTACACTGGGACAGTCAGATCTGGGACTAACCATATAGATCTCATTCATTGTCCATGCATTACTCTTTATTGCATTACACTTTATCTGCATTCCACAATATTCTGAACCTGGTTACAGATTTCTGAGTCCTCCCAAAACATTGAAACAGAACACACCAATCAGCTAATGAACATTAACCAAGCTGGGTTAGATCTTTATGTGACCTGGTTAAACATGTTGTTTGAACCCGGCCCAAAAATCAGCAGTTGGAAAAGCAGAATCTAGGCACAGGGTTCAGAAGGTCAGATCATCAGAAGAATACAGGACCCTCTCAACTCCCAAGGACACCTCTGGAGAAAGAACTGGATGAAAACTTGGGTTGGAAAATAATTTTCCAACTTTGGGAAAAATAGCCTTTGGATCTAAGCTCTGTGCTGAATTATCCCCATCAGTAATCATTTGTGGCCTCTAAAATAATAAGTATTTGCTTTGGAAATGTTTCCATTCCCTTATTGATTGGTTGATTGATCATATTTATATAGCCATTCATCTCACAAAAAAGTGGTTCTGAGGAGCATACAACACTTATTACCTGGCTGTGATTCTCATTTACTTTGTGGGCACACAACGGTTTCCAAGTCCAGTTTCATTTGTATACTACTTACACACATATATGCCGTTGCTAGTTATAATGGCCATTTGTGAGAAAGACACAGCAATGTACATTCCACGTACATACACAAATGCATACACTTCTGCCTGAAAATGTGTAAACGCCACCACTTTGATACCAGCCATTTGAAAGACCGGTTGGAAGGACTGAGATTCCTTTACAGCCTCAGCAGAGGCATTCCAAATCTGCTCTCAAGCAAGACCATTTAATGAGTCTTCTCAATGTGAAAAGACTTTCCATCTTTTTTCCCCCTTATTTATTTATTTATTTATTTATTTATTTAAAATCTCAGTTGCAATACTATAACATTGCCTCTGAGAGATATGAGAAAAAGTAATACACATGCGGAACACATGGAGATGAAGGGCATGGTTACCTTGACAACCAAACTGGGGAAAAGCTTTCCTCAACCAAATTAGAATACCAAATATTGGATAAAATACACATTCCCCCCCCCCCCCCCCAGAGTTACTGCTTGCAAAATAATGATAATAAGTACAGACTGAGAAAAAGCTCCCCTGGTTTTATATGAGTCCACATCCTATAACAGCTGATGGCTCTAAAAGGTGGTGAATGCCCTACAATTCAATCATTCCCCCAGTAGATCTAGTAGACTGAATGTCAAAGATTGAGCCTTGGAAGTATCTAATTAATGCTTTAGAAAGCAGAGCCTGGCAGCACCTCCCTGATCAAGAGGGATGTAAAATCCTTACTTTGTGTAAGGTATAGAACTACGGCTAATGCTTACAGATCTCTGTGAACATCCACACAGAGCATCACATTGCCACTAGCTAGACTACATGCATGCTGGAAAGAACACAACTAAATACCTCAAGATAGTGATACAAACTAAAGATAGGGCACTTCCACATGAAGACAGCATTCCCAATGGTGGTATATCTGAAATTGCAATAAAGGTGATCCTTCTGGCTGAGATCTGAAGCTCTGCAGAATCTGCGGGCAGTCCATTTTCACATCAGTGGGAAAACTTGTCTCAGTGTGATGCTGTGTCCTGGGCTCAATCAATTCTTTTCCACATCCAAAGGTTCAGCTGTCACCATATCACACTTAGACACTAGCACTGCATCTTTTAAACGCAACAGTGAAACAATAGCTCTGTAGTTTTGCAGCTTTCATTCATAGCAATTGTTGAAAGACGGTTTGGGGCAAAACGTCAGACGCATGCATGCCATCATAAACTAAAAATGTAGATGGCGTGGCTGAAATTGATTTTTTTTTTAACTTTCTTATTCATCAGCTTGAATATTTTGAGGCTGATGACAGTGAAGTTGTCATGAGTTGGCAGAGTGAAAATGCTTCTAATATACATAAGAAAGAAAGGCATGTAGAAGACTTTTCAGAAAATGTTTACCAAGTGTGAGGAAGAAAACTACAATATGGTTCCTCTCTGCCTGAAAAGAAAGATACCAGGCCAGATTTTTGCACTTGTGCTTTGCTTTCAAGTTTTTTAGAGATCTTGGAATGTTTTGAAAACAAAATGTTGGACAAGCCATAGTCTCAAACTGAATACAGGCTAAAGTTAGATTTAAAGCTAAATACTAAACTCATTTGACCTTGTATTCAATGCTGCAATATATGGGCAAATTAGTTTATTTCTCTTTCAGAATCTATCACAAAGCAATTTCCCATCAACTAATTTACCTCCAAGCATTATTTGTTTGTTTGTTTGTCTGTTTATTATTAAATTTGGAGACCACCCAATTCTGGATAGCTTCCAGTACACACCATCTTTATTTGCTCCCAAGTTCATGTCGAATCTATGTGCTTTCACTGAGTTGCCCCAATTAATTCAACTCAAATTCTGTATTCCTTCAATTGATGGCCCTTTCAAATTATTACCCAGAACCTCCCATTTCATTTTTCTCTCTGCTTCCTCACCAGAAAAAAAAGGGGGGGGATTTTTCTCTATTCTGTCTTAATCACACAGTTCAAAACATCTTATTTCTTCTCCACCACCTTCTCACCCATAACAATCATAGGTGAGCAGGGAATGCTGGAAGTGGGTCCAAAGGGGGAAGAAAACTTTTGGACAGAAGCAAAATGGTAGCTGATAAGAACAAGCTAGCTATCAACTCACTATTCTTCCATGTTCCAACCAAAACGTAGAAGCAATCACTTAATAATACCTTTCTCAGACTCAGAGGAAATGAATCTTCTGTCATTCATTCATGCTCCTATGCCACTAAAGCTAATATTCCTTGCCTTCTACAACTGAAATCCCATTGTTAATGATGTGGGAATTGATGTAGGGAGGGGGAAGGACACTGAAATATAGACCAAAAGAAAAAAGTTCCTTTACTAGTCCCACTAACTGTCCAGTATTTATCTACCACATGGAAAGCTTCCTGCAACTGGCTTGAACAATGCTCTGGTTACCCCATGTGCTGATTTTTTTTTCTTTTTTCTTTCCTATTGTACTGTTAGCTGATTGAATATCAACAACAATAACAATCCATGAAACTATGGATTATGCTGTAGCAAGGAGGCTGTGTGCCTTTGAGTCAGTGTTGACTCCTGGTGACTGCCTGGATGCATCCCTGCAGTTTTCTTGGCAGCATTTCAGAAGTGGCTTGCCCTTGCCTGCTTCCTAGGGCTGAGAGGGAGGGACTGGCCCACGGTCACCCAGCCAGCTTTCATGCCTAAGGCAAGACTAGAACTCATAGTCTCCTGGTTTCTAGCTTGGTACCGTAACCACTACACCAGACTGGCTCTCTCTTGCCTTTAGAGATGTTAGATTTCAATTCCCATTTGCCCCCACCTGCATGGACAATGGCAAAGAAATAAGAGAAATAAGAAACTATTCAAAATAGTTGCAGAAAATCACATTTCATGTCTATGGTACTTAACTCTTGGTCATTGTTATTCCCTTGACACCTGTCCTCTTAATGATAATGTGAATTACCGATGATCATCTGGTCTCTGTTTTGTATGGCTTGGATAAACTCAGGTTATTGACTATGTTATAACTTTATGAGTAACAAAAATGTCACAAAAGAGTAAGCAAGTGTTTGAGTTCTGAGTAACTCTTTGTCAGGACAGATGATGCATAAAGCAGAAGAAAGGTGGGAGGATGAAGAAAAATAGCCTGGATGTTATAGCCACATGTTTTACATTTGCAGACAGTCTTCCCAGACTGCATCCTGATTGAATTAATTTCTGCTCAGTGATTCAGGGATCAAGTTACACCTAAGATTTTAGAACTAGAAAAACAATCACTAACTCCCTTTTTTGGGGGAGGGGGGTGGAGAGAGAACTGGACCCTGGCATTTATCCAAGTTTGTCTCAAACTCTAAGTGAAATAAACAGATTCTTGATAATGCAGAGAGTGTACAGAAAAGTTCTTATGAAATATCTTAGGAAAGCGGTGGGTTCCCTTTGCAGCATATTTTCAAGAAAAGAGAAATCAAGACATGCATAAAATTAGATTTCTAAGAACACGGTTCATGATTTCCATTTCTGTTTTCATGTTTCCATTTCTGTTTTCATGACTCTGTGAAAAGGGTTTACCTGTCACTCCTTTGAGCATTAGTCCTTTGGTATCCAACTTCCATAAAGAAAGGGAGTCAGAGATCCTGAGAACATCCAATGCAATTTGGCTCAAAGATTTAAAAAGTGTTGAGAACTGGCCCAGCTTTAGAAGACAATACCAGCAGCCCAGAAATGAGCCATCAGAAGTGATAACAACAGCAGAAATATCAGATTACACAATCTTTCTGAGTTTCAATGTACTTGAGTGAAAAACTGCTCCCCCCCCCCCCCCCCCATTCTGGTCACATTCAACTATAGCAGGAGACCCAATCCTCCCACAAAACAAATCTGTACAATTCATTTTAGGTACAGTTGGAATTAAATCTTACTGAATTTGAGAAACCCTACCCTGAAGAAAGGGTGATAGAACTGTGCTATAACTCAATTTTGAAGAAGTGCTTCAAGGTGGTTTTCATATCGGTGGTATTCACAGAAATTTGATTTTCTCTATTCAAAACCTTAATGTGCAATATAGAATTCTACTTGCTAATTTCTTTTTCTTTTTTTCATTCCTTTCTTGCTTGCATTCTTTTTACTATCCTAGAGAGAATAAATATAGGTGATGCTAGGAAAAGCTGCAACTGCTTTAAAAAGTTGTTTCAGTGTTCATGCTCCTGTCCTGTGCATTCCAAAAGATCTTTTTGAAATTAAATTCTGGACCCTCTACTTAATAGGTCAATAGTTTCCAACTGATGACCAAAACTCTGTTGTGGGAAAAAAAATAATTAAACCAGCACTAGGACTTCCAAAACAGAAAAATATATTAACATTGGAGATTTGGATCATACGGCTTTCAGTTCATAGGCCACTTTTTAAGCCACATGCAATGACATTCACATAGTTGTCCAAGTTGTCATTGAAAGGAAAATAATACATTGCATGTGGAGGTTGTAGCTTTTTGCTGATTCTGCTCTTCTAATTTAAAAAGAATACTGCTGATTTGATGGTATAATTACACAGGTGAAAAGAGAAAAGAGGTGAAGATAATTTTATAAGTTACAGTAGAATTTTTCACACACACGTTTTGTTCAAAGCCCAATCTAAATTAAATCTGGATCACAAAATTTCTTGAACTGGTTTGGCGATTACTGTTTCAGGACACTTTGGAGCTGCAATGATATGTGGGAAAGACTTTGGGAGACAGGGAGAAGAGATGCTGACAAGGGAATAGTCAGATAAGAGAGAGCATAGCCCACAGCTGGATAGTGGGTGGGGCAAGAGGATCAGAAGAGACCCTCCCTAGATTCTCAGGCTGTATAGAAAATGGTGGGAGAATTGTACTTTCAGACTTACAAGATTCTGTCAATGTAGATTTACAATAAAGTAGAATTACCTCATCTGGTTGTGATTCTTATTTGGTTTACCCTGTGATGTCAACAGGTGCCCAGGTTCTCTGGAACAGCATAGCCCTATAGATTATGTTGACCTCTTTTTTTCAACAAGCCTTTGGGGTCTGAAGATGTGATGGAAGGCATGAGTGAGGAGGATCCTGGAATGGAGCTTCAAGGTTACAGGGAGGGGGAGAGACATTCCAAGCATCTCCTTAGCCCCCAGCCGGAGTGTGTGAAAGTGAAGAGAAGGAGATTGGCCCTTCCCTAAGGAATTCAGGGTTATAGTTGCTGTTGTTGGGGGTTGAGTTAGTCTGGCGAGATTCTGTCTAGTAGGTGTAAGCTAAGAAAGTAACTGAGCTGTTCCTGGACTGTCTCGTGGTGGTTCTTGGGCTGAACCTGACAGAAGATTAATCTTCTACCTAATTGGCTGTTTCTTCGTCTTGGTATGTTTATTGCATTGTTCTTATTCATTTACATTTTTAAGCTTATTACTGTATTCAGAACTGTAAGTCACTCCAAGGTGTGTGGCAATTGGCGCCCCGTAAGTTCTAAGCTTTTTGAAATGAAAGTATTTAATTTGATGTAGGGTGCATCCCCTTAAAGAGTGGGAATGTTGGGACAGAGTACAAAATGAACAAGCCAGCACCAAAACAAAAATTTTAAAAAGGATTTTTGCCCTTCCTTTTCAGTACATTATTCCCTATTCATTAATTTCTAAAATCCAGTCCTGATATTTTGATTCATAACTTAATCTCCAAGAATTAATTTTCCACCCTTTACTCAATTTTAATCAATTCTTAATCAGGGCATGCAATTTATTTGATTAATCCATTCCTTCAACATATTATTATCTAGTCTCATTGTTAGGTTTCATTTTAACTGAATTTCAATAAGATATTTACATGTTTTACTCGTTTTTTTCATAGAAAGGATATAGTGAAAGGAACGCTTGTGATTCTAGACACCCACGGAGCAGAAGCAATTTTATACGGAGTGATAAGATAAACTTGAATTGTCAGCTTGTAAACCATTGGTATTCTCAGAAATACAGGGTACTTCTTGGGCTCATCCATCTTAGGTACAAGAATTTGGAAAACCACTAGATGGCAGTAGAACATTCTAAAAATGCAATCCATCTGCTACCTTCTAGTGGCTCTTACGATTTTTGCAGGGCAGATCTGGCAGTCCTAATTCATTCTTTGTTCACACTTTTGAGTGAATATTAACTCCAGTTGTCATTTGTATTTTTTATCCTGATTATATGAAATATTGCTTTGAAATAATGATGAGCCCTATTGGGGGATAAGGACAGATAAAATGACATTAAGTGAGCACTCAACATTTCAACTGGAGAATTTAGGAATAAAGATCCTTTCCACATTTCAATTCAGTACAATGTTTCTCTTGATTTTTAGGACTGCCGCTTTAGGAATTCAGAGGTAATGTTTAACCATTGTTAAGCTTCAGTTACCATGGTGACTCTTACATTTTAATGTAATAGACCATGTATGCATGCTGCCAAGACATATCTGACCGTGCAGTCAGATGCATATTTACTCACTGTGTTGAAAGAGGTTTCATACTTTGTAAGCATGTGTAGGATTGCAGTTCAGGAATACATACAAATATGTATGTATGTATGCATGCATGCATGCATATGTGTATGTATCAACACTATTTCTGTTCTGTAATTTGAATGCTTTGCAACTAAATTACTGGACAGAATTAAAATAATTTGGGAGTATATTGCAATGCATGATTGCCACTAAATCCAGTGGACGTACTCTGTAGTGGGGCTCCTCAGGAGAAAAAGCAGTGGGAGCAACTTACTGTGGTGACTTGTGACTTTCATTGCCAGCTTCTCCCTTGGCTTTGCTTGTGGGAAGCCAGCAGGGAAGGTTGCAAATGGTGATCATGTGATGCAGCTCACTGTGATGTTGTAATTGCGAGCCAGGCACTCAAGAGCCTATATCGCTATGATGTGACTGTGAGGATGCTGCAACAGCTGGAACTTTGAGGACCAATTGTAAGTCCATTTTCTCAGTGCTGCTGTAACTTTGAACGGTCGCTGAACAATTGGACGTAAGCCGAGGACTACCTGCATATTCAATCTCAGATGCAATCTAGCATTTAGACTCATAGGGAGGATGCAGCACTGTGGATACTAGTGAGCTATTCCCAACATGGACAGTATAGACTTGTCAATTATTCTAGGTGCTTTTCTCTTTATAGACCGTATCTGTTATCAAAATGTCCAACTATGTGAAGGAAGCTGATGCAAGAAATGCAAATTTAAGCAGGCATGAAACACATGGAGGTAGGGGGTCAAGGAAGGCCCTGTAGTGAATGTTTTAACTTGATATTGAATTCTTAATCTTCCAAACACATTTTTAAGATTGTGTTTATAATTGATATTTCAGTTTGGAGAGCACATCAGATCTTTTTAATCCTCACTTTTTTGTTTTCCACAATTTAAATCATTCAAGAACAGTGAGTTGCTTTGTGTAATAATAGACATACAATATCTCATGGTGGGATTTCTCGTTTGCTCTTGTTAGAGCAACTTGCTATAGAGGAATGAAAAAGAATCCTGGAGTCTAAGCCTTAAAACTGAAGCCAAGCTTGGTAATTCTAGTTTTCAATCTCTTGGTCCTATAGGAACCTACACTGAATTGTTTTTCTTCTGCGCAGGATGCCAGTCAAGTAGACATCCTAATTAAGTATCAGATTGGAAGTGATGGTAAGTGTATCGCTGAGTTTACGAGAGGGCTATCAAATCCAGGCTGCAGAAATCCAGATGACTACAAGAAAATTGTAACTCTTTGCTGCCTGGTAGTAGTAGTCTGGATGTTTGCAGCTCAGGTCTGGTTGCTTAGATTTAAGAAGGAGGTTTTCTTTTTAGATGCAAATAGCTTCAACTTGCAATAAGCATGAAAGGATTTTCTTCCATACTGAATTCCTAAGAAATTCCTCCTCTGAAGATGCTATTTGCACTGATTTCCTAACATTAGATTTCTTAACAGTATGAATAACACATAAAGAAAAAAGTTCTCAAGATTTCAGCTGATAAAAAGATTATACTCTCATTCCAGCTGCAGTGGAGATATCTAGAAATTGCAGCTGGTACAAAATGTACCAGCTAGACTGCTAGTGGGTCAAACCTCCATGAACAGTTATAGCACCTATTTTAAAGTTGCTTGCCTTGGTTATCAGTAGACCTCCAAGTCCAATTCAAAGTGTTGATCATGACTTTTAAATTCATCTTCTGATGACTATATGGAAAGATTCATATTGTTTTCTTGGCAACAAGAAATAAATTGCTATTATCTTCTTCCAGGATATTTTTTTCTGATTTCCCAGTCTATAATTCTTGGACTTCCCAATAGTCTCCCATCAAAATGTTAACCTGACTCTACCCTACTTAGCTTCTGAGCCCAAACAAGGTTGACTAGTTACAGCCATCTGCTGGGATAGAATATTGTTCACAGACAGTTTTCCTATGAGAGCTAAAAGACACCTCCAGGTTCAAAGGAAATAATAGCCTAAATATCTATAGCTGAGAAGCAATGAGCCAGAAAAGGGTGTTGGACTTGAAAGTGGAATAATCTAGTCTTAGATTCTTCTTGTATTCTTCAGATGAACTGTTTATTTAAACCAGACCTAAATCTCAGTCCAAAGTCTGCTATATGACATTACCCATTTAGTTTAGCTCCCTGCATGCTTATTTTTCATCACTGGAATCAAAATATGTGGGCTACATTCTGTTGTTTTGTGTAAGGATTTGCTTAGAAGCCAGAATAGTATTTAAGCCTGAAATATAACTAGACTGGTGTGCTGTCTATCCAAGTGAACAGCAGCTGACCTTTACAGTGCTGAAGGGGTGACAGGAAGAGAAGGAACAAAGAAGATAATTCAAGAGAGCATTCTTTTTCTTGTTTTTAGCAACTCTGTGTAGTTCTTGCTGGTGAAGATGCTTTCAGAACAGCAAATAATAAAATTATGCCTTTTTTGTGCTGTTAATGAAATGCAAATTAAAATTGGGTGCACATTAATGCAAAGAGTTGAATATCCATTTAATCAGATCCTCCCTGCAGGGCCCAATGATAAAAATGACAGATGAGTTGCATTACTAATTCTGGACTTGTCGCGTTGCGAACGCACTTACCTTGTAAACGAACCATTTTAATGGCACCTGCCTGCTGGGCTGAAGCTTATGCTGATTAAGGCTAGGTCAAACAAAATCCTTTGAAGAGCAGACTCCATTCTTTTGAGTTGAGCATCTTATGGAGTGCAGAGACTGAAGACAGATCTACAACATGCTTTTATTGACTTTATTCCACTCAGACTTTCAGACTATCTCCAGAAGACTTGTGGGGATTGTATTATGAAACCTTACTTAGAATAGAAAGCCACAGTTGCTAATAATAACTTGAGGAAGAATGACCATATCATGTACTATGTTGGCCCCAAATAAATGTTTTGAAAAAATTGACGTTTGCTAAGTTACTCCATGTCCATAAACCCATTTCATACATTAACCTCTCACAAACATGTACCATCTAATGTTTCACAAACTTCCATAACAAAGGAACCTATGTCATACACAGGTTTGGAAAGTCACAGGCTGCATTTTTAGTGAATATTAACCCAAACCTCTTTGGCATAGACTAAAAAGCATAATGTACTGTATAAGATGGCCACCAAGCATTTTTTACTTCCAGCAAGAAAGAAGGAAGGAAGAAACATATAGCCCAATAGCTTGGCTGATGACCATGTGTTTTTTGAAACATCTACTTTGGGTCTCAGATATGGAGAAAGAGCATAAAGTCTAGCAAAGGTATGAAAATACAGCTACACATCACCAATCTAAATTGCAGCTGTGATCAAAAGACTGGGGTTAGACCTGCCACTGATAATAAGCACATGCTTAAATCTCTTTTGTGAAGCAATAAATTGGACTGAAAGCACTTTATCTTGGGAAGATTTTGAAGACATTGGGGGAATCATGCAACAATTTTTCAGGATGAATCCTGAGGTTGGCTTACTGTCTATATTTTCTACTGCATACAAATTGATCCAGCATAATACCTTGATTTAGTTCTTACTGTTAGCTGCCAGATTTGCAATTACAAAATATTGGAAAATCAAAATGCATCTTTCATTGCAGCTGTATAATTTTAAAGTGTGGGAAATCGCTTTGCCTGAAAAATTAACACACTTACAAACAACACTGAAAAATTCTATGATGAAAGGCAAATTCCATCAAATTTGGTCAATATTTATTAGCAGTAATAACAATGTTCTTCCCAATAGCTAATTTGGATCAAAGTAATCCCTATAAAGTTTGGTTTGGGCAAAGCTATTAAGTATGCATATATAAAATTTATGTCTCTTTAAATTAGGTATGTATTAACCTCAGAATTAGGTATACTTTCTATATACAGCAAATGAGTATTTTTTAAAATGTTCTTGGCTTTCTTTCATATTGTTTTTTTTTTCTTTTGTTTTCAATTTTGTCTTGTTATTCTTCTTATATTGTAGGTGGTGTTGGAAAAAAATAAAGGGAAAAGTCTTGGAGAGAACCAGACCCTTGTTTCCTTAATTATTTTATCTCAAGGGCCAATCCACATGATGCTTAAACCAGCAAAGCAGAGCAATTTAAAATGATATTGTTGAATTATTTTGACCATTGCCCAGCTGGAAATGCAACACAGCAACACAGTGAGTGGAAAGAGCAAATTGTTTTCCACCATAGTTGCAGCATCTGCTGCGAGCTAAGAGATATGTTTGTGGTTTTTAATAGATATTTGTATGCATTATGTTGGTTTATTACTGATGTTGTTTTAACTTGTGGTTGGGAGCTACCCAGAGTTTGATATAAGATGGACAGTATATAAATGTTTTAAATAGATAAACTGTGGGATTTTTTTTTCCAAGATGACTCCTGATAACTCTTGTCTTGATTAACTCATGTATGGACAACTGCAATGTACTCTACTTTGAAAACCGCTCAGAAGCTTCAGCTGGCTCAGATGCAGCAACATAATCAATTATGGTCATGCCACCAGATACTCACATAACATCTCTGCTTCACAAATTGCACTAGTTACTGGTAGAATTATGGGTGCAATTAAAAAAACTGGTTATTACCTACAAAGCCCTAGACGGCATAGGGCCTGGTTATTTGAGGAATCAACTCTCTCCATTGTTTCTGCCCATCCTGTAAGATCAGACAAAGTTGGCATGTTCCAGATCCATCCATTAAACTGATGGGACCCTGGAAGCACCCTTCTTTGTTGTGATACCTGCTCTCTGGAATACAGGTATTCCTCAGTTAACTACCATAATTGGGACTGGGAATTCCATTTCTAAGCAATGCAGTTATAAAGTGAAAAATCATGTGACCTCACCAACTTACAACAGCAGTTCCGTTTGCAGTTGTTAAGCGAATTACGAGCAGTTGTTAAACACAAAGTCATGTGACCACAACTTGTAGCTTCCTGCTGGCTTCCTAATTGACTTTGCTTATCACAGGCCAATGGTAAAGGTCACAAATGACGATCACCTCACCACGGGACACTGCAACCATCTTAATTGCAAGCCGGTTGCCAAGCACCCGAATCACGATCATGTCACTGTGGGGTTGCTGCTACAGACACAACTTTGAGGACCAACCATAAGCCTCCTAGTTCTGCACCATCATAACTTTGAATGGTCACTGAATGAGTGGTCACTAAGTGAGGTCTACTTATAATATCCCCCCAGAAACTCAGACAGCCCAACCTTGCTGTCCTTTAAACAAGACCTGGCTTTTCACCAGGCTCTGAGCTAGGGAAAGTTTGTTTGTTTGTTTGTTTGTTTGTTTGTTTGTTTGCAGGGCTTATATGGCTGCCTATCTCATATAATGACTCTGGGCAGCTCACAACAACCCATGAAAACATGGTTAAAGCAAAAGCACCCTTCTCCCCAGGTGCCTCCCTTTGTGAGGGGTCTGTTTTCTTTTTTCAGTGGTCTAAACTTGTTCTATTCCTTTGGTTTTCACTGCATATACCACCAAGAGTCCACAAGAAATTGGGAGGCTTTAGAAACATTAGCAATGAATAAATAAATAATCAATCTTCTGCAGTGAATCCTTTTGAAGTTATTCAGTCAAGAACTCTTGTCAGAAAAGGAGTTCCTGGGAGAATTAGCAACAGCGACAGCCCAATCGATCCTCTTCATTGAAGGTTATGGATCACAATCTACCATGTTGGTCCAGTACTGGTTAGTACAGTAGATAGCTTTCTTTGACTTCCCAATCTAGGGCTGAGAGAGAAGGGTTGGCCCAAAGTCACCCAACCAGCTTCCTTGCCTAACAGAGGACTAGATCTTGGGTTTCCCCACTCCTAGTCCAGCACTTTAACCACTACGTCACACTGGCTCTCATTTTATATGTATGTATGTATGTATGCATGTATCAACAAAGAACGGTCCACTGAAATAATTATGTCGATGGACACAAAATTATAACTCTGGGTAATTTATCTGGAGGAATGAATTAAGTGGTACTATTTTGCGATGGACATTTTCAAAGACAATTCCAGAGAATTGTGAGGTTTCTCAGTAGTTTAGAATGGTATTCTAACTGGAAGGTCTAAAATCATAAATGTCATAAACTAGCTTTTAGCCAGAAACACAGAGCACCACATAAATAGCGAGCTGGTCTAATTTATTTTAAATAAGGCTTCAAGATGTTGGGAGACTGATGCATCCCTTTGGCAGAGATTATGCACACAGATCTATAAAACCAGTTCCAGCATGTATCACTACTAGTATATATCCCCCAGGGGACACACACCATATAAAACCCTATAAATCAACCCTAATCTACACAATGGACTGATCTCACTCTTGGCTGCTCCTGGGTGACAATCCAGTAGAGAATTCCTGTAATAATTCCTGCAGGGTCCTAGCTTCCTTCAAACTGTTGGGTACCAGAAAATTCTTAGAACTAAATGATGGCTCAGAAATTACAATGGGATTTATGATGCTTCCTTTCGGATTTTCTAAATTTTTGTGTATCTTTGCCCCTGAATGTGGCAAAGAACTCCATAGGAGTTCTCCATAGGGGTCCTACTGATACATAGAAGGTATATGAATGAACAAAAAAGGAGTTATGGAACTTTATAGTGTTGTTGTTGTTGTTTGAGGTATAAACATTAGGATTTTTACATACTAACACCCCCACCTGCATTGGTTAATAAAGCCCTTGGAAAGATCTCACTGCCTACTAGTGAGAGAATATAAGAAGGTCTAAGCTCCAAATCTGGACACTACAGATGTGTCCTGGAGCAGGGTCTTCACTAGCATCTGCTCTCTATTCAGATGAAAATGGATTTCATAGAAATTCATTCCCTATTAATATAATCAGTTCATCACAAATCAGTGACAAAAGGTGGGAAATGTGTCAATTGTCTTCATTAGCGCAATCTCTCAGGCACTGCTCAGGAAAAGGGTCCAAAGGAGAAATAGGCTCCAATAATCTAAGGAAAGTCCCATTGTAGCATAATTGCAAAGTCCAATTCTCCCCGCAGAATGGAAGTCCTCTTTTGGAAAGAAATATTGTAACGGCAACTGTACAATTCAATCTGCCTTTCCAATATTGAGCTTCTTTATACGTCTGTCTCCTAAAATGTTCATCTGTTGTAGCTGCATAATTATCTTTAACAGGCACACCACAACATAGTGTTTTCATGCACTTTGATTTTTCTTTACCTTTCTTTCAAGTTGAAAAACCTCCTTCCACAATGCACTTTTCGTCATTGCAGATGAGTCAGGGAATTTACAGGCAGAACAGAACACTTTCCTTGTCTGACTGTGTAGCTCCTCGTGGGCCTAATACCTGCAGAGATGCAAAATAGCGCTTTCACTTTGGAAAGACTTCTACTGAAACAGCCCATCGGTATTCTAAAAACAAGATCCTCAAAATGTGTCCACTTTGCATTTTGCATTCCTTCATGTAACTTCCATAAGGACCTCTGCCTACATAAGCCAGAGTGATATAGAGGAGATATACAGCTGGTACAGCAAGTTCTTCGCTGCTTTCAGTTTCAGTGAGAAGAGGAGATTGGCAATGAAGAAACCTGTATGCATTTTCAATTCTTCTTAATGGCTTCCTTTCAGCCTCTCATTGCCTTTCTTTAGGCTGGCACAAAGACATTGTCACATATTAAGTAGGGGGTTCTTCTTGAATGTTAATACAAGCAGAAAGGCAGGAAATAAATTTAATAATTATCAGAAACGGTAGCCAGTTTTGGAGTTCTTGAGCTCCTGTAGTTGACTTCTTGTAGCATCTGATGAAGTTTACTGCTACATTATAATTATGGAATAAAGCTCCATCCTCCACACCAGAACATTAAAACAACTACAGGAACCTCATGGACCCCAAAAAACTTGCCAGGACCGATACTGACCCAATCTGCTGTCCAGGGGACACTTGCTTGTCTGTTCCTCTGCAACTGTCAGGTTTAGCCCAGGGAACTCCAGGAGACCATGCAGATTCAATCCAGCAAGGTTTATTAGCTACAACCTCTATCAAGAATCTTCCCAGACTGGAACCAGTTCCCAGGGTCAGTCAGTAAACAAGCCTGCATTCCTCAGGGAGGTGCCAGCCTCATCCTCTTATCTCTTCCCTGCACTTCGGGAGATGAAAGAGGATTCTTCACTCCCCAATTCTGGCCTCCATAATTCCATTCCATTACATCACCACTCCCTCCATCTTCGTCCTCCCACTCAGAGTTCTCAGCAGAACTTGGCAAAGGCGGGAGGGATGACATGTCAGGTGATGATGGTCTCTCAGCACCTCCTGCCTCCTCCATACAGTTTTCCGCTGGTTCCTGAAAAACAACTACAACATTAACAGTATCAGCCCCCCTCCCTCCTACCATCTGCAAACCTGAAGTAGAAGGCTGTGGGCTGCCAGCTCCAGTCTGCTCCTCCCTTACATTCCCCACCAAACCTTCCTCCAGTGCGCTGCCCCCTCCTTCTTCTTGCTGATTTACTGCTGGTGTTCCAGGCAGCGCTCGAGGCTTCGGCTTGCTAGGAAAACACCTATGGAAGTCAATGACCAGCTCCGGGGCATGAACGTTCTTTGCATTCTCCCAAGAACGGTCTGCTTCGGGGTAACCCTTCCAGTGAATCAAATATTGGATTCCTTTTCCTCTCCTGTGAGAGTCCAAAATTGCCTCCACCTCATATTCCTCCTCTCCTTCGACCACAGCCAGAGGGGGTGGGGATGAATGCATTCTCAGGGGACTTGGCGGGGCCTTCTTCACTAATAAGGAGTGGTGAAAAACCGGATGAACCTTCATAGATGAGGGCAGCTGCAATCGAAAGGCTAAGTTATTCACCTTCTGCAAGACTTTGTATGGTCAGACGAACCGGTCATTCAATTTTTTGGATGGCCTGTTAGAAGCTAGAAACTTAGCAGACAACCACACTTTGTCCCCCACTGAAATCAGTGGACCTGCCTGCCTGTGGGTATCAGCATTCCTCTTGTACGCCTCTTTTGCCTTTGCTAAGTAATCCCACAAGAGTTGCTGAGCTACTTGCTGTTCTTTCAGAAAATGCGCTGCCCCTGGAACCCCTCCCTGTGAGACAGTCTGTGGCAAAACCTGGGGGACCCATCCATAGAGTGCTTGAAACGGGGACATTCCAATTGAAGAGTGCACTGAATTGTTGTAGGAGAATTCCGCCAAGGGAATTAACTCAACCCAATTATCCTGGCTGTAGGTAGTATAGCACCTTAAATACTGTTGCAACATCTGATGGGTCCTCTCTGCCTCTCCATTGGTAGCCGGATGGTGCGCTGAAGACATGTGGCTGTGTACCTTCAACAGTCTAAAAAGAGCTTTCCAGAACTTAGAAAAGAATTGACTGCCTCTGTCCATTATTAATGTATTAACCATTCCTCTAAGTCAGAAGACATGATCCAAAAATAGTTGTGCTGTGGCTTGAGCAGAAGGTAGACCCTTGCATGGTATGAAATGAGCCATCTTAGTAAATAAGTCCACAACCACCAGCACTGAAGAATAGCCTTTCACTGGAGCAAATCAGAAATAAAGTCCATTGAAACTGTATGCCAAGGCTTGGGGGGAGTCTCTAAGGGCTGCAACAGCCCAGCGTGTTTCCCATGAAAAGTCTTAGCTCGTTTGCACACGTGACAAGATGCCACATAATCTCTAATGTTTGCCGCCATCTTAGGCCACCAATAGTCTCTTAAAGTCCTGTGCAGGGTCTTAAACACCCCTCCATGTCCTGCTGTTACATTATCATGGCAAAGTTGTAAAACCTCTTCTCGCAAGGACAGAGGGACATATAACTTCCCCTTGTGATAGAGGTATCCTCCTTCCATTGAAAAAGGGGAATCCTCGCCCTGCTGGGTGCCCTGGAGGTCATCCATCCGAGCCCTCGCAAAAGCGTCCTGTGCCTGCTGCTCCCTTATCCTTACCAGTAAATCTTCTGCCTGCCGACTGGCTCCCAACTTCTCTCTTGCGCTGTCCAATTCTTTAAAGTTGCAAGGCTGCAGGATCGTCGTGCGCTGTGGCTGTGCTTGCTCAGCAACGTACTCTGGTTTCCAAGAAAGTACATCAGGCATCAAATTACATGCCCCCGTGATGTAAAAATCAAAACGTGAAAAGAACTGACTCCATCGCACTTGCCGCGGAGTGAGTGAGCGCGAGCTCTGCATTGTTTCCAAGTTTTTATGGTCCGTTCACACTTGCACAGGAAACTTCGCCCCCTCTAGCCATTGCCTCCATTCCTGGAAAGCTGCCTTAACTGCAAGTAACTCTTTGTTAAAAATGTTGTAATTTCTCTCTGCTGGAGAGAGTGTGCGAGAGAAAAAGGCACACGGCAGCCACCCCCCCACACCTGCCTCATCTGCTTGCAACAAAACTGCTCCTATCGCCACATCCGAGGCATCTGTGTGTAGCACAAACTGGCAGGAAGGATCAGGATGCAGCAGGAGAGATTGGGAGGCAAAAAGCTGTTTTAACTGTTGGAAGGCTACCTGCTCTCCTTCCACCCAAGTAAACTTTTTTCCTTTCTTCAATAGTTGCGTGAGGGGCTTCACATGCTCCGCAAAATTGGGAATAAACTTTCTGTAAAAATTAGCAAATCCCAGGAAACGTTGTACATCCTTTACATTACGGGGTGGGTCCAAGATAACACTGCTTGCACCTTAGCAGGATCCATCTGTAGCCCCTCTGTTGAAATCCTAAAACCCAAATAGTCCAATTGTGGCAAATCAAATGCACACTTCTCAGGCTTGGCAAAGAGCTTATTTTCTCTCAGTCTCTGTAACACATTCCTGACATGCATCGTGTGTGATTGGAGATCGTCAGAGTATATTAGGAAGTCATCCAAATAAATCATCACATAGGAATCAATTATGTCAGAGAAAATCTGATTCATAAATCTAGAAAATACCGCCCCACAATTGGAAAGCCCAAACAGCATCACGGTGTACTCATATTTGCCATATCTCGTATCAAAGGCAGTGAAAAATTTGTGCCCTTCCTTCACACGAATAAGGTTGTAGGCATTTCTCAGATCTAGCTTTGTGAAAATGCGAGCTTTTTGTAGCCAGTCTAACAGATCTGAAATCAATGGGAGTGGATAATGATCTCTAATGGTTACTTTGTTCAACTCCTTGTAATCATTCACTGTGCGCATTGGAACGGTCCCGCTGGTGGCGGTTCTGAACATCTGCGGGTCTGACTTCTTTGGTACAAAAAATGTAGGAGCTGAGGCTGGAGACTTTGATGGCCTGATAAATCCCTTCTTCAAATTTACTTCTATGTAATCCTTGAGAATAGCTAACTCTTTTGCAGACATGGGATATTGCCATCTGGCTGGGATTTTAGCACCTGGCTTCAAATCAATCGTGCAATCACAGTCTCTACGGGGGGGGGGGGGGGTAAGGCCGTAGCCTCTTCCTCCCTGAAAACATCTGCAAAGTCTGCATACTTGGCAGGCAAACCCCTTCCCACATCCTGGATGCCTGCTAGAGAATTGGTGAGGATAGCTCCCTGTACTTTGTGGTGTTGACAGTCTGAAGCTGAAAATGAGAGGGTCCCTGCTGACCAATCGATGTCAGGGTTGTGCAACCTAAGCCACGAAGTACCCAAGAGCACATGTAAAGATGCTGTCACGTACAGGGGTAACAACTCCATGTGATCGTTAATGGTCAGCTGTAGAGGGACTGTGGATTGCAGCACTGGACCCGCCCTCAATGGTTGAGAATCTATAGTCTCTACATTCATGGGTTTGTCCAAATCCACCATAGGTAACTGCCATTTCTGTACAGTCTGAACATCTATGAAACTCGTGGTAGCGCCTGAATCTATGAGAGCCTCCAACTTAATTTTGGAGCCGGAAGGCAATGTCACTGTGATAGGCACTAACATGAAGGCCTGATTGCCATCTCCTTTGTGAGCTCTCCTTAATTGCTTGATAGCCCCCCCCCCCCCGTGAGCTCTGAGGAGGGGGGCTTTGCCAGTTTCCCTGCTGCTGTGCTAGGACAGAAACTGCTTTCTTGAGAGGTGCCTGCTGTGTGTGTTTGGTTCTCGCTAGCATACCTCTCACCAGGCAAACTCTCACCATATGCCCTGGGGCTCCACAATAGAAACACGAGTTAAGATCCCTTCTCCTCTGCCTTTCCTCTCCTGACACGGTTCTCTGAGCAGCTCCCAATTGCATCGGCTCCCCCGCTGCAAATTCTGTTGTTACTGCACGAGGGGAGGGAATTGTGGCCAAGGGAGGCTGAGGAGTAACGAGGGTAGTAGACAGATCATACTGTTTCAACTCCAAGAGCCTGGCTTCAACCATTATACAAAGCTGATACAGGTCATCCAGAGTATTTGGAATGCCTTGTTTTACCATTTCCGACCGGAGTTCAGAGTCCAACCCTTCTCTAAACTGGTCTATAAGAGCTATTTCATTCCACTCAACATCTCCTGTGAGTAACTTGAAATCTGCAATGAACAATCTTACCGGTCTGTCGCCTTGCCTGAGTTTACGAATGTCCCGACAGGCAGTTAATCGTCTCACTGGGTCTCCAAAGTGCCCCCTGAATGCTGTAACAAAATTCTGGTAGTTGTTGAGCATTGGATCCCTTGTATCTATGAGGGGGGTAGCCCACTTGGCCGCAGAGCCCTTCAATAAACTCATCACAAAAGCCACTCTTGTTCGATCTGTAGGAAATTTTCCTGGCCTGCCGTCCATGAACAACTCACATTGTGCCAGGAAGGTTCTCATCTGTTCCACCTCACCTCCGTACTTCTCAGGCATGCTACCAGGCGAACGCAGTAACACTGGTGGCAGGGGAGGTGGTGGCTGGACTCCCGGTCCAAGTTGCTGTATTAGTTGTCCCATAGCTGCCTGCAGGTTATTAATCTGTGCATCCACTTGCTGCTGATGCTGTAGTAGGGCTGCTGCCAATAACTGTGATGTCAAATTAGCTCCCTGTGGATCTGTAGCCATGATGTAACTCCTTCTTCTGGAAGGTAGTAGGAGTCTGGGAAGATTGATGTCAGGTTTAGCCCAGGGAACTCCAGGAGACCATGCAGATTCAATCCAGCAAGGTTTATTAGCTACAACCTCTATCAAAATAGGATTCTTCACTCCCCGATTCTGGCCTCCATAATTCCATTCCATTACAGCAACCCATTTCAATACAGGCAGAGGCATTGCAAATCAGTAGGTAGCAAACAGGATCTTCCAGAGTGAAGCTATGTTGTAGCAAACACAACAAAGTATTTGGGGTACCTGAAGAACTACTAGCTAATGTGATTGTTCCAATTATTGAGTCATTCTTCCATGTATGAAAAGCAGGACAGTTGCCCCCTCTAAAAAAAAAAAGGCCTGAGCTGACAAGATCTCAGGATAGAGTATATGGAACAACCCATTGCAAATAGATCCATAACAGTATACAGTAAGAGTTATAAAACAGTTCTCTTCACTAATAGAGATGATAACCTCCTTAGCTACTTACATGAACAGAAGTATCATTTACCATCCTAGCCAGATAGACTTTGTGCAGAAAACAAGGAACAGCCATCTCAAATTTCTATGTATCATCCCAACACTGGGAGATTAGAGGCATTATCTACTCCCAAATTATTATCTCAGCATGAAGCCTTTCCTTTTTCTAGCAGCTTGAGCCTTGCATTTGTGGCATCAGGAAATCTTCAGCAAACCATGAAATAAAAGACTAATGCTCAAGTCATAAATCTGGCCTGATATGCAGTAGCTACATTTTTCAGCAGTCACTAATGCTGAAATTCATGCTATCAGGACAGGAGGAAACTGGCAAATAGCAAACAGGTCATCATCAAACAGGTCATTAGTGTTGTCTCTCCATCTTCATCCCTCCTCCTCCACTGGGGCAGGCTTGTTGGTGGCTTGCTGGCTTGGTTCTACTTGTGGTAGTCATGGTAGGAGTCTTCCAGGCCTCCCCCATTAAAAAATATCTTAAGATAGGTTGCACAATCACGGGCTACATTTATACAATGCACCATCACCTATTTGCACAAATGTGCCTGACCTAAGAATTTCAGTAATAGTAACTGGAGATGGTGCATAAGTATAGTGGGAAAAGAGATCCAAAGACTAATGGAAGGAGAAGGATTGTGACACTTTTATCATGGAAAAAAAAAAGTTTCAGTTTGAATTATAAATCATGCTTGATGGTTTGAATGGGAATAGGTGTATATAGTTCAGAGAAAGCGTTTTCATCAATATGCTCAAGACCAATCTACAGCAGTATGCTGCTTACTGTCTGTCTTGCTCTTGTACTTTTTCTAGATGCTACAAGAATTCCTAGAGGCAGTCAGAAGAGGTAGTAGTACAGCAGAATGAGGAAATGTTCTAAACTGTGGCTTACAAACCTGATCTCATCTCTAGAACTGTTTGTGCAATTCAAATAGATTTTGTAGTTTGGGGCAGATGTGCACTTCCATATGTGACTTGCTGCACTAAAGGTTGTTAGGAAATTCCATCACAAATTCCTTGTCAAGCACACTGGTGCGCTGTGCCAACTGAAATCCATCCCAGGGTGAACTGGCTTACAGTTCACTAAATCGGCCACTCTCCATCTCAAAACATTTTTGCCTCAAAAGCTGGCCTCAAAAATGCATGGACTGGGGGAATGTTGCATACTAAAAAGCATATATCTGAGGGGGAAAAATCATATATATATATAAATGTTAACATTCTGTTATACAAAAAGAAAAACAACCGTAGTTTGTCTTGCTTTTTTTTTTAAAAAAAAATCAGAATGATACAAAACTTTGTTCAAATACCATGATAGATAGATTGATTTTGTATAACCACAGCAAGATTATTTTATGCACAATGATGGAAGAATAATGGAATCTCCACAGTGGAGGAGTGGATTGTGAAAATGTCAGAATTCACAGAAATGGCAAAACTGACCTGTTTGGTCAGAGAAAAAAACAACAAAAACTTTTCTGAAAGACTGGAAACTTTATATGAACTTTTTGCTAAAAGAAGAAAGAAATGAAATGATGATTTATGGATTTGAAGATTAAGAAAGGCATGGATTAATGAGGGGCTGAAGGGACTTGTATAATATCTTAGAGGGAGGAGACTGTAATTATCTGCTGAAAAGAAGGTCGGAAATCATTCATATATTTCTTAACTTTGGGGGGGTGTCTGTTTTTTCGTTTCTTACACTTTCTTTCTTTCTTTCTTTCTTTCTTTCTTTCTTTCTTTCTTTCTTTCTCTATTCCTTTTCTTTTTTTCTTTTGATTTGAAGAAAAGAAAGAAAGAAAGAAAGAAAGAAAAAAGAAAGAAAGAAAGAAAGAAAGAAAGAAAGAAAGAAAGAAAGCATGCAAGAAATGAAAGAGAGAGAGAGAAAGAGAAAAAAACTAAAGACGATTCGAAACCCTTTATCACCTGTGCAGTAGTCAAATTCTGTGTTGCTGCAATGACAATAAGGCATATCTGGTTACAGAAATAATCACTTCTGTTTTATTGATCACTTTAGGTTTAACACATACTAGCTATCTCAGTTTTAGATGATATCTATTTTACTTCGTAGTCTATAATATTTTAGATTTACACTTGTACAGGTAATTAATGCACCATTATAGCAGTGTATATCGCATTTTTATGTGTTGTATTATCTTTTTTATGCTAGTATTTTATCTCCTTTATTTGATTTTACTTCGTTTGTTTTTTGTTTTTGCTGGTCCTTGACCGAATCAACTATTATATATTTCCATATATTTCTTTTTTTCTTTTGATTTGTCTTTTATCCTATGAAAAAATTCTTAATAGATATAAATTTAAAAAAGAATGAGCTAATAGATATCTCCTACTAGTAATTCTTTTTTTTTTTTTTTTTTACCTTTTCCAGAGGACTTCCAATTCTCTGCTGAATGGATGTTGCAAGCATAAGTTGAGATTTCAAAACTCCCTCCCGCTCTACCAGAGATCCAGCTTTGCAAGTGTAATGCAGATGGTTTGCACATCCACAGCTGAATTGCGATCAATGCTTTTTCCTCTCCAAGCAAAGTGGAAAAGAAAATCTGGAGCAAAATGAACAAAACCACCAGCAATCCTGCCCCATGTGCATGGGCAATGAAGCCTGCCTAGGTGAAGCTGGAGCCCTGGCAGAATTTGCTCCCAATTTGCCTGGACAAACTGCCAGCAAAGTCAAGATTTCTGCCAGTTACTGCTGTAAACAGCAAGCATCATTCTTATATTCATCCAAAATAAAAGTGAAATGAGAAGGGAGAGGACATCTATAAAACAGAACCCAGATTTCTAGAATTAGGTAAAAGTAAGCAAACTCATCTTTCTCATTAAAATATAGGCTTTTAAATGTTATAATTTTTAATTGTTTATTTCCAATGAAAATAAACTTTTCTTCCGTAAAATTTATGCTGGTCTTTGACTGTAATTAAGATCTGATTTGATTTGATTCCATAAAGTGGTGAGGCTCTGTTGTTATTTTATGTGATAAATAGTTCACAATTTAATTATTGAAAGTAAGTGGTATATTTATTTCTTGCGTAACCTTAGGCCCAATAAAATTATTTATTCGTTCATTGTGAGAGAGCCATATATCCATTTATCATTTTAGAAGGTCACAGTATCGCAAGCTTGAATAGTCTCCTTACATCTCATGTAAGGCTGCTCCAAAGTAAGTGCCACTGAGTTCAAAGAATCTAACTCTGTTTTACAGGAAGATACACTTGTGGTCTTGAATGCTATTTTTCCTTATTCAATACCTATCTATCTATCTATCTATCTATCTATCTATCTATCTATCGATCGATAGATAGATAGATAGATAGCCAGGACATCTGATAGGAGGGGAACAGGACCTCCGCCCATTGCTGTCCCAAGCCTTGAACATATTGCACCATCAACTCAGTTGCAGGACAAATAAAAGAATGTTCCATTCTTTCATATCTCAAGGGTGATATCACAGGTTTGTTTTAGGATGGTTGAGACACAAGGGGGATGAAGAGTGGGACTATGTTTCATCCTCACAGGGATTTCTTTATTCTTTACAAATTAAGTTCCAAAAGTCTTAATTCTAACCATATCTTACACTTATGCCTCTCTTATGCTACTTCCTACATCAGAAGCTCATTTTTATTAACTGGTTTCCTTGTGTACAATTTCCATTCCTTTTTCTTTAGCTTTGTGTACTGAATCGCTTCTGTTTCTTTCCTTTTCCTTTCCAACTTTTTGTTTGTGGAATACCTTCAGCTCTCTAGGAATTAAGCTATCACACAATCTCTGCCAAAATCAGTGACTGTTTCTTTAACTGCTGCTGAGTTCACTTCAGTCACTCTATTAACTTTCATTCCCCATTCTCCTTTTGCTGTTGATTGGATTCCTTTTCTGGCTCTGTCTGCTGTGTGGGTCACTTGGTAGCAAGCTCCAACTGTCAAACTGTTGCTTCTTCATTTCTGTTGAAACTGTCCAACTGTTGCAAGACCTCTCTCTCTCTCTCTCTCTCTCAAACCCCTAGCTGCTCATAGCTGACTTTGCTGTGTCTCTTACAGAATGGAAGAGAAGGATTTTCTCCCTCTAGAAGCTCCATGCCAGCTTCCAAGCAGAAAAAAGAAGGAGGAAGAGGGAAAGGTGGAGGAGAGAGAGAAGGAAAGTTTGTCCTTCCTCTAATTTTCACAGCCATACATTCCTACAAAAATAAATGGGAGGTGTTTGCATCTTCCAGACTTTTCTATGCAAAATTCCTTCCACAGATGGCAACCACAAAGTGATCTGTTTTCTTACATTCTTGGCACAGAGCAATATTAGAAGCATTTCTTTCATGCAGTAGATGCATTCAAAGCCTTTCTTCAGAATGCCATACGGGTTGCTCAGGTAATGGAATAAAACTTGTCTGACCTTCCTTTGGGCTTATTCTTCCCTATAAGTCTATTTGAGTGTCCTTTTGACAATCCCTTACCCTCCCATTTGTGTTCCCTGACTTTAATTAATTCTGACTTTCTGATTACCTACATAGCCATTTACAGAATTAGAGCAATTTCCATCTGTATTGTGGTGATTGTCAAAAATGCCCACAGTCCATCTGTCACTATTATAGTTATCCCCAATTATCCATGCAATCATGAAGCCATCTTAAATGGCCTTTGTGGATCCCCCAGGCCTCTGTGAAAGCAAGCCTTTTCACATTAGCTCTCTTGTGGATCAGATTCAGGAAGAAGGGAGACTGAGGCAGCATGAGAGTTAGTTCCCATATGGCCACAAGAAACAACCTGATATCAGGTCTGTCCAATATCAAAACAAGAAGAGAGAGATAGAAATCAGCCCTACTGCTCAAAAAGGAAGGCCATCCAGCCTATTACATACAGTAGTTCAGGCAGAAGAAAGAGGTACAAGAATCTGAACATTGGTTTCATTGTAAAGAGGACTCACATTCGATACACAGCAGTTTCTGGAATTCTTTCTTAATGGCTTCTTAGAATTCTGCAGTAAAATTTCTTAGAAGTTCCTGGGTTCTTGTCTTCCAGTCTAGCCTGCTAGGAGAAGCCTGACAGGCATGAAAAGAGCAGTTGGCTAGAGAGTGGAGTGAGATATTCAGCCAGTCAATTGAAATCTGGGGAAAGAGAGAAGGAGAGAATAGATAGAAATCAACCCCCCCCCCCCCCCCCCCAATATCATTAGCTCCAAAGAGTTAACCAAATACAATCTACAAGTGAAAAGCCAAAGGCAGTTGAGTTAAAAGGGTGTTTAAGTGCAGGTCAGGAGTCAGAACATCCAGGTAAATACTTCAGGTGTAAGTGTAGATTCATTTGTAGACTTTCCAGCATGCCTACTGAAACCTATGACAAAACTAACTTTACAGTGCTGGAGCGTTGAACTTTAGGCCTTAGCCAAAAGGTCATGGCTCACACAGAGGTTTCTTTCTCCAGTGGAGAAGAAAAAACAGAATATCAGGCCCAGAAGGATTCTGCAGCTAATGTGGAAGCTGGTCCAAAGAGTGCTGTGGAAATAGAGAAGCTGATACTAATGAATTGACTGAGCCTCTCTCTGCTGATTCCTAAGAAAGATGCAGCCTCAGAGGTACAAAGGTTTAGTAGAAACAGAGATTCATAAATTGCTAGCCATTGTATCAGTATGGAGAGTGTCTCAACCATTAAGTACTGACTGACTTATTCCACGTGCTACAGACATGGAATTGGTCTGGAGTCAAGGAATCAGCACTTGACTTGGTTGTTCAGTTAGTCTTAAAGCCAGGTAGTCTTAAACTTTCTGAACTTTCGTACCCTGACCTTGGACCAGTCTGGATATTGGCTCATGTGATCTTTCTCCTTCGGGAATCCACGGCTGCAAAAGATTGCTTGAATTTCTGACCTCATGCTTGTTCTTGACAATTAACCTGAGCTTTTGTTTGACCAGCAGAAACTTGGTTATCAAGCCCCATTAAACTCTTTCTCCTCCTCTGTCCGGCTTTTCCTTTCTGCGTAAGATCCTGGGCACTGCTTCTCCTATTTATATGATCACGTTTTATTCTCTGTGGACTAAACTTCTGGTTTCTGAAATCCGGGTCATTCTAACCCCAGGTTCTTATCCAGTTCTAGGATATGAGGTGTGACCCAAACATCAGTTTTGTACATTATATATTCACACATATAATGTTGTGATGTTCCTGTCACAAAAGGGCACCTTGCCTCCTTGTGAACTTCTTATACCTGCATTATGTAAAATCAGAATTAAACAAAGGCCTGTCTTCCATTCATTTTTTTAAAAAAAACTCTTTTCCATCTCCCAAGCTGTAATATTTCTACACAGCCCTGGCTGCTTAACATGCACATTGGAACCTCCAATTCTCAGCCATATAGATCTGTCTTTGTCTTTTGCACTAATTATTAGCTGCCGCAGAGTCTTCTCTGTGGGTGAATGCATACAGAAACAAAGGCAGCAAGGTTGTAAAACCTTTTATCTCTATCAGGGCACATTACTTGATAAGGTGCTAGGCTAATCGTAAGGCATGTCAAATTGTGTTTAGACAGATCATTGTGCTGGGAATTGGAGGGTATATTTGTCTGTAGACATCAACACCTGGAACAGTCAAGAGAAATTCATACCAGTATCTCTGCTATCATGCAAGGAGCAACCCTCTGCAAGAGGATTTTTTTTTTTTTTTTTTTAACAAATGGCTGCAACAGAGATAATGAACTACTTATTTCTTTTGCTATCATCACTCTACCTCTATTTTAAATGTTAAGCAGTTTGGGACTCCATAAAAAAGAAGTTTCAACCAGAAGTGAGTCCACGAGTGCCTCCAAATGCAAGGTTACTATCCTGCAAACAGTAATGTGCAGCATTTCTGTCTCCTCTTTTGGGAGGGTGGGGGGTGGGGTGGAGAATGGAAAGGAAAAGGATGAAAGAGGAAATTGTGGGAAACAGTAACATTCCATAAACGGGTCAAGGCAGTTGCATAAGAAAGTTCCCTTCAGACGCACCCTATAGGTTTACTGAATAGAGCAAAACTTGTGATGGATCTAAGGTAAGGTATAGAAGGCTACCAAATTATGAGGCCTATGGCCCCATTAGGGGCAGTGTTTCCAACTTTGCTGGGAGGCTGCATATAGAAAAGGATTGGGGCACAAATGGGTTTGATCCACCAAAAGAGGCTGTGCTACATCATACTGCAAATAGCTAACTCACAACAGTAGAGTTGGTCATTGTCCACTTCAGTATTGACACACAGTGACAAGATATGGTAAAAAAAGGTTGTGATGGTACGATTGAAGCTCCACCCATTTTTTAAAGTGCTTCATACCTGCAGACACCCTGCATAGCAGCATAAATTTGGAATATGACATAATAGTATCTTTTACATAACTTGTAAATAGCTTTTTTAAAATCATTGCATTTCTTACAAACCTACATTACACACAAAGCTGCATACACAACATTCTATGCTAGGGTAAGATTGTATATTAAGGAAAGTTGGGTATAACATTCTCTGTATTAGGGAAATGCAGAAGTGACAATTGTAGATTTAATAGCAAATGGGATAACATAGAGATCAACATAGAAAATCTTGTAACATGGATATGATTTAAACTGATTCACATCTACATAGATTGGATTCAGTCTGTGATCTGATTTTTGGACAGTTTTATTAAAAAAATATTTTAAAGGAACTGGGAATATTCTTATACAAGGTTTACTGTTATTTTATTCTTTAGGGGAGGTGCTGTCAAATTTTTGTATTGTTTGCACTCTTGGTCATCGTAATTGTTTTAGTCCAGGCTGCCTGTTTATATGCATTTTAACTGTTTTAACTGTTTTACCATTTTCTGTGCATTTTGTAAGCTGCCCAGAATCTTCTGGAGTCGGCAGCCATATTAAATCAAATAAACCAAATAAATTAAATTAAAATTAACCTTAAATCCATTCTTTCAAACAGAATACAAGCCTACAGAATAAAATAAAAGTAAACTTTGCATTTAAGAATATTCCCAATTCCTTTTTTTTTTATTTTTTATAGTAATTTTAGTAAAGATTATAATTTCAACAGTAAAAACAAATACAATCTTAAAAAAAGATAGAAGAATAAAAAGAACCAGTAGAAGATGCAAAACAAGAAAATAGAAATAGAAACAAAAGAAAAGTAAGAATATAGTAAAGAAAAAGAAAAGAAATATATATATAAATGACTTCTCACTTTCATCACAAGTATAAACATCTTAGTAACTTATTTCCTTTTCTTAAAACACAACAAATGAACTCTTGTTCCCATATCCCATCTCTTACCTATAAACAAATCCATAAAGCATTGTCATTTCAGTCCTGGTGGCAGCAAAAGTCCATTAAGGATTACAAGAAATAACAACATATCTATGTTAACCTTGATGAAATAAACCAATATTATTTCTTCTTTTACTTCCAATAATCTTAATCTTTAGTCCATTCAAACAATGTCAAAGAACTTGATTTCTTTTCATTTTTTTCTTTATCCCTTCTCACAAGTTTCTTCAAAACTTTAATAAGCCTCTTTTGTAAATCCAATATAGGAAAATTGTCCAAGTCACTCTCTTGGTTTGTTATTTGTATATCCCTTTTAATTATTAAGACATCACCCGGCATGTCCAGTGTAGCATCGTTTTTCATGTCATTCTTGTAGCCTGTCATTTCTAAATTCACTTTCAGATCAATCTCAATCTTGTCAGGTAAAATTTGTTCCTCTTCCATAGTGTCTTTTAGGCACAGTCTCTCCATAGAGGCAGATGTCTCTTTGACACTATTAAATGATTAAAATGAGTCCATTGTTCAAAAATATCCTTCGTTACATCCAATGTTAGAATATTTTGCTTCATTCCATAATTGTAAATCAAGTTTATGTGTTCTTCTCCTTTAATTGTAATCTTTAATTCCCTCTAGTGTCCAATTTTTAAAATCTTATCTCATTATTTAAAAAAAAAAATCAAAACAAAAGGATTTTCCCATGGGAAGGATTCTTTAATTCCAAAAACTTATTTCAAATTTATCTTGACTCTTAGTCCATTTGTAACTTTCTAAAACCAAAGTTTTAATTATCCTTTTACTGTTATTCAAAATTAAAAAAAATTAAGTTCTTAAACTTGTCGTTAAAACTTTCTTTTGCTAAGGATTGAAGGAAACTCACCCAGTGCTGTCAAATTGTTGATCCAAAAGTTCCTAGTAGCTGAAAAGTAGTTAACAAGCAACTTCTGAAAGGGATTAGAAAAGGAAGTATGTGAACTTAATGTCCTTCCCAAGGTGTCAACCATGGTTTGAGCAAGATGGCTATTCCCTCATCTCCCAGAGCTCTAAACCCGCTGGAGAAGCAACTGTCTGGAGCATTTGTGGGCAATCTCAAGTCCTCTCCTTCTCCGGAGAGGAATTATCAAAAAGCTGGTCTATTCCCAAGCAGCAGTTGTCAGCTCTGCTTTTTACAGAGCCATCTTTAGTCTGCCATTTGTGATGGAAGGCATGAGTGAGGAGGATTCTGGAATGGAGCTTCAAGTTTACAGGGAGGGGGAAGAGACATTCCAAGGAAAGCAACTCCTCAGCCCCCAGCTGGACTGTATGAAAGTCAAGAGAAAGAGACTGGCCCCTCCCTAAGGGCACGATGGTTATAGTTGCAGTCATTAGGGGATTAGAGTTAGGCTGGTGAGATTCTGTCTATTAGGTGCAAGCTAATAAAGAAGCTGAGCTGATTTCTGGACTGTCTCATTGTGATTCTTGGGCTGAACCAGACACCATTTCTTCCTCCAGAAGCCAAGAATATTCCCAGTTCCAATGATACTACAATATCCATGTGGCCCTCCTTATTCACATGATTATCTCAAATAATCACCTTCAAGATCCTTTCTTTTAAATTGGGAGTGTTTTTACATCTTGGAGGAAAGTGATAATATAATTATGCAGATTTACAGTTCAATACAGAATAGAGGCAAGCCCCATTGAGTTTAATGGAAAGTATAGCTTCCCTTGGGTTGAATCTTGGTGACTATATGGATACATCGATGTTGTTTTCCAGGCAACAGTACAGAAGAGATTTGCCACTGTCTTCTTCCTAGATGGATAGACAGACAGACAGATATTTTACTTTCCTGTTTAGCCTACAGCCCTGACATTAACTAAAAGGTACTTGTATGCAGTATTTGAGAAGACAGGGTAAAAATAAGATATGCTACATTTCCTTATGAATAGGATTTTGGAAATTTTATCAGTGGGAAGGATTACTGTCAAACTTACCTTAGGCAGCAGACAAGACCTGACTAGAAATAGATTTAAGGGGACTCACAGGAGACTGGCTTATGTGGGTTTGCTTTCTGTGGTCCTCAACAGCTTATCTAGTAAAAGTAATTACAAAAGCTGACCTCTGTTTAAAGTTGCTCCTAAAACATGATTGTATTGGAACATAGCAGGAAATTAAACTAGCAGCTCAGATCCATCCATGTGAGCTGTTGAGATGTTGGCCACCCTTATTTGCTTCACTAGGACTTTGCTTTCCTTTGCCCTTCCTAACCAGAAAGTGGAACTTACACAAGGCATTTCCTTTGAACGATGGCCCTAAAGTGCTTTCTGAAGTCAATTTAGCCCTGTTCTGTCATGTCTAAGATAAAAGAAGGCCAGATTACTCAAAATATTCAGCAAATCTCAGGGTATAACCTTAATGTTAATTCCAGGCTCTAATCACAGTAATTCTTATACCATCCAGTTAAAGTAGCCCAGCTCAGATGTGGCTGCTGTTGTAAATGTTAACAAAATGCTTAGTAAAGTATTTGTCTTAAAGTTCATGGATTTAAGCCATCGTATTTATTCAGAGGGCTTTAGGACTAATGCAAAGATATCATCTCTGCACTTTTTACAGCATGCTAGAGTAGGGCGATGTTATTCTTAATGCCATTGTCAAGTTAGGGATTGGGAGGATCAAAAACACACACTTTTATTGCAGCATCCATTCCTTTGGGATGTAATTTTAACCTGTTCTGAGCTACCCTTCAGACATGGAAGTTCTGAGATATTTTTTGTTCTGTTTTTGGTTTTTTGCTGGAAATTTCAGGTCCATAAAGATGAATGTTTGAATGAAAGCTTAAAGAGGTTTGCCTCCCTACATCTCTGGGGAATTGGGGAGGAAAAGTAGGAGAATGGAACCCCAGAGATGTACAAAGTCTCTCTGTATGAAAGGAAGGAGAGTGGGTTCCTTCTGCTTGATTCTTAACTACAGTGAGTTCTCTTTGGCTGAATTGACTCAGTAATTAAGAGCTTGCTCATTAAACTTTTTTTCTTTTTTTAAGAAAAAGGACATCTGTTTTCTGAACATTCCTTCCTAGTTTGCAATGTTGACAAATGTATGCCAGGAGTGCTTCATGGATATGCATATTGCCCTTCAGGAATTAAAGTAGGATCCTTACTGCACTTGCAAAGGGTGAATGAAGAAAGGTCAAAATACATTGAACAAGAATAGGGAATATGCTGTCTGCCTGAAGTATTGAAGATCTATTGGATAAAATAAGTGAGCTTTATTTAGATGGACTAAATAGGCAAAGACAAGCTAGTCCGTCCATCCATCCATCCATTTCTATAAATGTATATGTATGTGTATATATGAATTGAAGTTCCCTGCACTTCCTAACATTTCTAAATGTAAATATTCCAAATTATTACTCCCTCACACATAGAAAGTTAGGATAATTGATTCAAATAAAAAAGGAGCCAAATGAAAGGCTGTTCAACTAGATGATTATGTAGGTAATGTACCTGTAACTAGCTGCCACCTGTTGATCCCAAATCCAGTAACTTTCCTTGCAACCAATATTGATTCAAAAGAAAGTTCATTTATTGAGAATAAGTGTACAGATCCAAAGCATTGCTAAGACTGAGCAAAAGCGTGCCAAAAGCTGTTTTCTTACTTTCTCCCCCCCTACATCGCCCTTAGTTTCTCCCCCACTTCATCGCCCTTAGTTCTTGGTCTTCTGATTCCCTTGCTGGTATGTCCTTGAGCATGCCAGAGCCTGTGATAAGGAGCCATCGGCTTTAAACGGTTTCTCATTCCTACTCCCCCCCCCCTTCCTTTTACAATGGCAGAACCGCAGCATGTAAAAAGCCATTTTTTTAAACTAGCCATATAATAATCTATTATGAAATCTTGCAAGGTTTCTGACATGCTGCCCCTCCACAAAAGAGGATGTCAGTCAGATGATTCCTCTTCTTCACTCTAAAAAAGAAAAAGCAAAGAGAAACATAATACAATAACCATTCTAATTGTTAAGGCTTTGTAGGATAAACATCATAAAATTTTTTAACTAAATGTGGAGCCTTTACATGTTTCTTGTCAACCCATTCAGCCATTGATTTGGGAAAATGTTTCCACTGAATAAAAAATTGAAACCCCCCCCCCCCCATGCTTTCTACTGTCCAGTATCTCTTTAACTTCAAAATGTTGTTCTCCTTCAACCATCATTGGTTTAGGAGGTACTGGGGGGGGGATGCCATTGAGATGACTCTTTATAGGGTTTAAGTGGAACACTGGATGGATTTTTTTAAAGGTAGTAGGCATCTGTAATCGTAGTGAAACTGGATTAATTACTTTATCTATAACAAAGGGCCCTACGAATCTTGGAGCGAGCTTTCTGGAAGGTTGTAATGATTTAAGATGCTTGGTAGATAAAAGAACCTTATCTCCTACTTTCCAGTGTCTTTCTGGGGTTCTCTTAGCATCTGCAAATTTCTTGTACGTTGCTCTGGCCTCCTTCAACGACGTAGCAATCTGGGGCCACACTTGTGTCATTTGTTGGACCCATTCATCAACTGAAGTGACTTGAATGGATTGTTTAGGTAGTTCTGGGATGGGTACAAAGTCCTGTCCTGTAGCTATTTTAAAAGGTGTGAGGCCAGTGCTTTGGTGCACTGCATTATTATAAGCTACTTCAGCAAATGGTAAGAGTTCATCCCAATTGTCTTGTTGGTAGTTAATGAAGCATCTCAAATATTGTTCTAACACTGAGTTCAGACGTTCACATGATCCCGCCGTCTGGGGGTGGTACCCCGAACTCAAGCCTTGAGATGCCCCCAGTACTTTTAGGAATGCCCTCCAGAACTTGGCAGTAAACTGGACCCCGCGATCCGAAATTATTCGTTCTGGGACACCATGAGCTCGGTAGACATGTTGTATAAATAACTTAGCCAGTTTGGGGGCTGATAGAAGGGATTGGCATGCCACAAAATGTGCTTGTTTGGAAAAAAGGTCTGTAACTACCCAAATAACTGTCTTTTTGTTGCTTTCAGGCAGGTCTACAATAAAGTCCATGGACATTTGCTTCCAAGGAGCCCCAGGGTTTGCTACTGTCTGTAGAAGCCCTATTGGTTTGCCCCCTCTCCTTTTGGCCATTGCACACATGGGGCATGTAGCTACATATTCCCCTACATCTTTTCTCATTGTGGCCACCAAAATTGACGCCTGAGTAGATGTAATGTTTTCACAAAACCAAACTGCCCAGCTGTTCTGCTGTCATGACTTCTTTGCAAGACCCACTTTCTAGCGTCTGCAGGGACATACAGCTTATCTTGCCACCACCATGCCCCTTGTTTGTTCACTAGCAATTGGCTGTTGCTTTTAAACCAATCATCCTGAGCAATCTGGGCATTTAATTTTTTCAACAATTCTCCTTCTGGTTGTTCTTCACCCCTTTTTTTCTGAGCTCTAGTGACCACTCTTAGGGCTGCTTGGGTACATGGAATTACAGGAGCGACTATTTCCTCCCACTTGCTGTTGTGTTGAGGCAATCGAGACAGGGCGTCTGCCAAAAATTTTTTTCCCCCAGGAATGTACTTCAGGGAGAAGCTAAAATGATGAAAATATTGTGCCCATCTCATTTGTTTGGGTGACAGCTTCCTCGGTGCAGTCAAAGCTTCTAGTTTTTTGTGATCAGTCCAAATTTCAAAGGGATGGGGTGATCCCTCTAACAAGTATCTCCAGCAAACTAACGCCCAGCACACTGCGAACGCTTCCTTTTCCCACACCAACCAGTGTCTTTCAGTTTCTGAAAATTTCTGGGATATGTACGCACATGGAAATAGCTCCCCCCCTGCCCCCTTCTGTAACAACACAGCTCCCACTGCCACATCTGAAGCGTCTGCCTGTATGACAAATGGCTGTTCTGGATCAGGGTGCTTTAAGATCGGTTCAGCCGTAAAGAGACGCTTTAAACTTAGAAAAGCTTCCTGGCACTCCTTAGTCTAGGCCAAGGGGGCTCCAGGTTTTGATGCCTTTGCTTTGTCCTTGCCCTTGGTTTTCAACAAATCGGTGAGTGGGAGTGCTACTTGGGCAAAGTTAGGTATGAATTGCCGATAGAAGTTAGCAAAGCCCAGGAAACTTTGAAGCTGACGCCTGGTTTTGGGAGCCTCCCAACCCAGGACATCCCTCACCTTGACCGGGTCCATTTCAATTCCCTGATGCGAAATTCTATACCCCAGATAGTCAATTTGCTGTTTATGAAATTCACATTTGGAGAGCTTGGCATACAATTGAGCCTCCAGTAGCTTTTTTAGTACCTTCCTGACCAATTGTACATGTTGCTCCATGGTCTCAGTGTAAATCAGGATATTGTCCAGATAAACCAACACCCCCTGGTATAAATGCTCTTGTAACACCTCATTTATAAGTTGCATAAACACCCCCGCCACTCCTTTTAATCCGAACAGCATTATTTCATAACGGAAGCACCCCAGGGGCATGTTAAAGGTGGATTTCCATTGATCTCCTTCCAGGATTCGCACCCTGAAGTACGCCTCCCTTAAATCCAGCTTCATGAAAATTGTCCCTTTGGATAAATGGGCCAACAGGTCTTTCATCAAGGGGAGTGGGTACCGGTTGTCAGCAGAAATAGCATTTAGCCCTCTAAAATCTGTGCACAAACGTAGGGAGCCATCCTTCTTTTCTCTGAAAAGCACCGGTGCAGCAATTTGAGAGTGCGTAGGTACAATAAAGACCCTCTTTAGATTCTTATCAATGAATTCCCGCAATGCTTCCAACTCTTTGGGTGTCATTGGATACATTTTCTTCCTTGGAAATTTAGCCCCCGGTTCAATCTCTATGGCACAGTCACTGGCACGATGGGGGGTAGCTGATCTGACTCCCTTTCACTAAACACCTCCTGCAGGTCGCGGTATTGCTTGGGAATCTGGGTTGCAGCTCCACTGCCTTTTCTTCACTCACAGCGCCCATCTCTCCATCTGACAACGTTTCGGTAATTCCTTCAACTTCCACTCCCCCCTCCTTCGGGAAACACAAGATCTTTTCCTCCCAGTTCACTTCTGGTTTCTTCCTTTTTAACCAGTTCATGCCCAGAAGCACTGGGTTGCATGCCATGGGAGTCACTAGGAATTTAATAGTCTTTCTTTGGTCCCCCATAGTTAGCTCAAGCTTTTCAGTACGATATTCCACCGGCCCTTCCCCCGCTGGGGATCCGTCCAGCTGGGTAAAAATCACAGGGGTTTTGAGTCTCTTTAAGCGCAGTCCCCAACCCCGGGCAAGGGCGGGGTTAATCAGATTTCGGGAGCAGCCAGAGTCTATCAGCGCCTGTATCTCTGCCCTCCGATTCGTCCTTACCACCCTTAGTTCCACCCAAATTTTAATGGGACTCATCCCCATCTCTTTGCTCTCCGAGTCCTCCCGTGAGCTGCTTTCTTTCTCTGGAAGAGCAGCCGCCTGTCAGACAGAAAGCGGAGCTAACAACTTCCAGGTTTTGCCGCCGCCGCATGTTGCCGCTTTGGTCCCTGTCTCGCTGCCTACTGCCGCTGACTCCTTGCCGGGCTTCAAAGTCTTCAGCCCCTTCCGCTCCGCCTTCTTGCCTCCTTGCTCCATCTTTGCTTTAGGGCATGCAGCAGCAAAGTGCCTCGGCTCCCCGCAGTTGAAACAGACACACCGGCTCCGGCTACTTTCCAGCGTGCTGGTCTTCACCTTGGGCGCTGCCTTCTTTGTGCCGGGTAAGGGCGGAAGTTGGGTTCTTGCTTCTATGGTGTGCCATTGCTCCTCCACTTCGCCGGCCATAGCGACCCATCCATTAAAGGTTTTGGGGAAACCCCAGCACACCACGCGCTGCAACAATTTGGGTTGCAAGCCTCTCTGGAAGAACTCAATCAGGAGCTCTTCAGGCATGTGAGGCAGCCTTTGAGCCAACCCCTGAAATTCGTAGGCGTACTCTGATACCAACTTGGACCCCTGCTTCAGCCTTTCCAGGTCGCGTCGTGCTTTAAGCGCCATGCACGGGTCTTCAAAGCGCGTGCAGAGAGCTGCCATGAAATCCTCTAATCTCCTTAAAGCCCGGTCTTTCGCCCTATGCAGGCCAACCACCCATTCTGCAGCCGTACCTTCAAAAAAACTGGACACATAGGAGACCTTCTCCTCCTCACTGCGAAACAGACCCCCATAGCCCTCCATGTAGATCCAAACCTGGGTGATAAAGCAAGCCAGCTGCTCAGCATCTCCCCCAAATTTCATGGAGATGCCCCGCTGCTGCATCGGGCTCTTCTTGGCTCTGCTAGGTGTGAGATCTTCCTCCTCCTCGCTGGAGGTCTCACCTTCGGCTGACTGCTCTGCCACCTCCGTACCTCCCGGTGTGGCCACTGACTCTTGCGTGGGGGGCGTAAATCCCCCTCCAAGCAGTTGATCCACCGCTGCCCTTAATGCTCGCATATCATCGGATAGGGACCCCATCTGCCCTTCCAATTTCCCCATGCAATCTTTCATTGAAGGGCCCCATCCCTTTGTCGCTATTGCCTTCGGCCCCACTCGGGCTTGGCTCGATGATTGCACCAGCTCCTCCTGGGTTATCACTTTCAGTTCCAATGGAGGAGGGACTGGTCTCTCTTCTTCTTCCTCAATTACATCATCAGCCATCCCGCTGCTCGGTTGGTCCCGGTCAACGTGAGGCTTTGGACTCCCCGCAGGGCAATCTCCCTGGTGGAAGTCTGCACTGGGAGTCTTAGCAAAATGTAACTAGCTGCCACCTGTTGATCCCAAATCCAGTAACTTTCCTTGCAACCAATATTGATTCAAAAGAAAGTTCATTTATTGAGAATAAGTGTACAGATCCAAAGCATTGCTAAGACTGAGCAAAAGCGTGCCAAAAGCTGTTTTCTTACTTTCTCCCCCCCTACATCGCCCTTAGTTTCTCCCGCACTTCATCGCCCTTAGTTCTTGGTCTTCTGATTCCCTTGCTGGTATGTCCTTGAGCATGCCAGAGCCTGTGATAAGGAGCCATCGGCTTTAAACGGTTTCTCATTCCTACTCCCCCCCCATCCTTTTACAATGGCAGAACCGCAGCATGTAAAAAGCCATTTTTTTAAACTAGCCATATAATAATCTATTATGAAATCTTGCAAGGATTCTGACAGTACCATTATCCACTCGGTAAGAGGAAGAGATTTCTAAAGAACATGCTTCTCTAATGTAACTGGCCTAGGCACCTCTGGCTTACAAAGCACTTTTTTTTTTTTTACAGCATCCCACTTTATATTAGAGAAGAAAGTGGTAGAAAGCAAGAAAAGGGGGTGTCTTCAAGGTCAATATTAATTCTCTGTGAGGAGGTTGGATGGTTGGTTGGTTGGTTTTCGTTTCGTTTTCTGTGGAGTCTTGAGACTTCTAAGACATTTCTGGACAAGCAAACCTAACTTCAGTCAGGATGAGCAGGATCCACCCTGGTTTATTCAATATGGGTGTATGAATCAACTCCAGTTGAGTTTACTTTTAATTCAGTTCAGATCATGGAACCAATTCAATGTGATGTTTTGGAAATGGGGAAGGTTCCATGTAATGACTCAGTTAGGGAAAAAAAAAATCAAATTCTATCTGAGAATGCATCTGATCCAATGTGCTCATTTAATTTGAACAGCCAATTCCATTTTGAATGTTGAATCAGTTTGAAGATTTGATTGAATTGCATTGAAATTAAATATTTAAATCACATCTTTACATGGCTGTTTTAATTTGATCCCCTGGGTCATATGGTCCATTATTCCCAGCTGCAACAAGATTCAAACTGGGAGCTTCCAAGCTCACATTTTGAGTGCTTTGGACCACAAATCTTCAACCTTTTGATCACTGAATGAGCTGGGGCTATAACACCCCCAGTAGCTGGAATTTTAAAAGCTACAGTTCCAGCACGTCTGAAGAGTGTGATTAAGGAACGTTTACACACATATACACAAAAGTTAAGTCATCTCTTAGAAGCTAAGGAGAATACACATGGTCACTGTCCATTCTAGATATCTTGATGTGTTCCAGACTATATTATCTCAAATGAAACATAAAAGACACTCAACTCTTTTCATACCTAAAAAAGCAAGTTACTAAAAATAGTTTTAATGGAACCCTATAGATCCCTTATGTTGCTAAACTCATAACTATAATCCTCGTTTCTAACAGGTGGTAGATCTGAAGCTGCTTTGCCCAGCCTGGTGCTATCCAGCTTTGGACTTCAACTCCCAGAATGGTTAGCCAGATTGGACAGTATAAGACTGGAGAAAGTTGATTGCAAGTGTATCAGAAAGCAGCATTTTTCATCCTATATAGCTGCCTTGATGACAAAAAGTGAGTTAGGATCTTATTCCAAAGCTCTGTTTTAAAAATGTGGCAACCAACACTAAATGAAATTACTTAATAAATGTAACTAAATTCCTTAAATTATACCCTAGGAATCCTTCCTATACCGTTAAGAATGTTCATTTAAAAAAAATCAGTTGTAATGTAACATTCTTCTTCTCTCTGTCACACCCTTCCTCCATCCTTTTCCTTGTTAGTTTAAGCATGAAAAATGTATAATGTAAACAGTGCCAACTAGTATTTTTTTCTGGATGATTACAGTAGCAGTGCTACCTTTGAAGTCATTCAATTTGAATATATTTTCCAGCTCTCCTCAGATGATCTCTGAAAGAGTTTTTAAATGAACTAACACATCTATAATTCAGAGCAGGCTGGCATTCCATGAGACGACATAAACAGGAGCCAATCTGGAAGGAGAAAAACCCATGAGATGTGCACCCATAAGGATGGGTAAACCTCTCCCATTTTCCACTTGATTTTTCTTAAGTATGTTTTGTATATTAAACTGCTAAAAACAACTCTTGCGTTGGGCAATGAGATACAGCAGAAGCCCGGCATACGCCAGCTGGCCATTCTTTTACACAAAAGGACAACTCTTCATGTCCAGATTTCAGTAGGGTTTTGCATCAGGTCTGCTAGGCATAAACGCAACTGGGCTTGGTGGCTGAGATCTCTTTCAGGCCTTTGCCTCATTCTCAGCTCTCACAAAGAGACAGGTGCTGCCTCTTAAAAGAAGCTAAGTCACCAACCCAACTTCCTAAGCCTCACGAACACAAAGAGGCAGAAAAGAATAGAGCTTTAAAAAAGCCAGATTTCATTCCATTCAGAGGGTGGCATAATTTATTGGAGGGGGGGGGGGGGAAGATGTCTGTGTGTATACTGTGAACGTTTATTTAGTACTTTGCCCTTCAAATTCACAGCCATAAAAAAAAAAAACCACTCTGAGGCATCTTACAATTAAAAACTATCCATATATGATAGATATCAGTATGATAAGTATAAGAAGAATATTGCAACACTCTAAAATGAAGTGGCAATGAACAGAGGAAGATCAAATTAAAACGTTAAAAATAATTAAGGATGCAGCAAAACTGGAGGTTACATACATACAAGCCCACCAAAACAAGAGTTTCTTGTGTTCCTGGCAAAAGAAGAATTAAGGATGGATCTACAGAAAGGTTCTTGCCCTGAAAAGATAATGTTTTCCTCAGCAATTTCAAAGCATCTTGACTGCTGTCTTTCCACAAACATGAATACATATATCCAACATAGAACATCAAACAGTTTTTATCCAGCATTGTTGAAGTTCATGGGAACTACAGTTTGTTGCAGGTTGAGGCATTCTATGTTTGCTTGACAGTGCTCCTGACAGTGGGAATCTGACCTGAAAAATGATTAGGGAAGGAGGTTTTATAATAGAAAGAAAGTTTATTTGCAGGAAATGCACTAGAGGGAAAGGTAAAGCCTAGCACTTAGCTAACTGCCTCTGACCAGAAGAAGAGTCCAAGAACATGTTCTGTGTGCTTGTGTGCCTGGGACAAAGCAAAACAAAGGCTGGAGCTGCTGTTCAAGTCTACCTTGTGGTGGTAAGGGTGGCAAAGCATAATTATTTCTCTGCCTTTCTTGCAGCCAGAGAGCCACCCGGCAGCCCTGTTTCGGCTAACCCTGACCCTCCTTGAAAGGAGTAATTCTGGGGTTGACCTACAGGGCCACTGCAAAGAATATGCTAGGCACCTGATGGATAAAGTTGCTTGGATTTGCTCTGAGTTGCGCTCCAGCTTTGAAGCAAGGCCAGTGGAGGCTACCGGAGCTAAGTCTTGCATGGTTATCTGGAAAGGGTTGAATCCTGTTGAGCCTGAGGAAGTGGACAGCATTCTTGTAGCTTTCAGTTTGGCCACCTCCGTATTAGACCCATGCCCTTCCTGGCTGATCAGGGCTACCTGGAAGGAGATGTGTGACTGGGTTCAGGCAGTGCTTAGTTCTTCCTTGATGGAGGGAGTGGTTCTGCCAGCTCTTAAGAAGCCATTGGGGTGCCTCCTTCTGACCCAACCAGTCTGGACAGTTTTCATCCAGTTCCCAACCTTCCCTTTTTAGGCCCTAAAGACCAGGCTCTGTGCCCAGACCTAGAGCCCTGAGTGTGTGCAGGGACCCACTTCTTCATTGTGCTACTGATTATGAGGTATGATATTTTCTTGGCTACGATGTATTTTAATTTTTGTATTGTTGCAATTGCTTTTATTTTAGTTTTGTTCACTGCCCAGAGTAACTTGTTGAGATGGACAGCTATGCAATTGAATGAATGAATGAACCTCCGATTAACATCTCTTAGATAAAGAGCCAGCAGAATGATAGAGTAAATCCTTAACTGTCCTTCTAGACCTTACTGCCCCCTTGTGGTCAGTAAATCATGAGGTGCTGAAGAGTCAGTACCATTGGATGTAGTGCTCCAAGAGAATGAATCCTCATTGTCAGGTACAATCAGGTACAACTTGATCTTGCTTTCAGATACATCTTGATATTTTTTTTTCCTCTCTCTCTCTGCTTAACATATGCACCTTATGGTTGGCTATTTATGCAGAACATTGTGAATAAGCACTTGCTTTGGGTTCTTCGGTGTTCCTTTTTGTACGCAATGTTGTGTGGTCTCATGGTCATTCCATGAAGTGCTGCAAGGAACAGCAATATCTGCTGCCAATCGAACAATATTATGAATATGCCGGGTGTTCATGTGAAAAGGATATCACCTAGAGTTTCTGCAATAAGTTATCCCTCCTCTATAACTAAGCACAATTTTAATCAACAATTAAAATCTGGACATACATCTTCAAGAGTAAACATCTTAAAGATCAGATTTACACTGATTTGTACATTCATAAATGGAAATGCCTGTATCGGTCAAAGAGAAACATCATATGAAGAGCAATGCATTGGAAAGCCCTCATTAAGCTGTGATACTGTGCGTCTGAACAGCATGCTCTTATTTCAGTAAAGCTGGTGCAAGTTCCCAGTTTCTCTATCTGTATATAATCCAATATTTCGTATCTGGGCTACAAACATCTAGAAGATCGCTTGATAACAATAAAGAGACTCTAACTCTGAGACCCAAGTCTCATAGCCCTAGAGTACAATAACCTTCTCAACTTGGCACCTACTGAGTGCTGCAACTGCACAGCCCAGAATCCCCAGCTTCATAGACCCAAAGTTGGGAAATATTGGTTGGGAAGTTTGAGAACAACAGTGACAACTCGTTTGGAAAATGCCAGGTTGAGGAATCACTTAAAGATTTGACTGGATTCGAACAGTTTATTGCACAAAGTTTGGAGCGTTTGCTGAGCCTTATTTACAGATTGCTGGTGAAATATGAAACCAGAACACGTTAAAGACTATGAATAAATGAATGCAGAATTCAGATACAATAAATGGGAATTTCAATAGAAGGAAAACATTAAATTTACATTGAACATTATACTTAGGGAAAAAAAACTAGTATAAGATGTTTTACTGCTGGTATATTACTTCAATATTACTGCTAAAACAGATGGGTTTGTTCTTTAGAAATGTTGGAGAAAGGTTTATGATAGAATGCAACCGTTTTTAAAAGCTGAATCTCCTTTCCAACCTGTTTTTTTTTTTCATTATATACTGTATTTCTAAACTTTACATTCCCGCAAAGTATACTGACTTAGCTCTGTATATGGTAATTACTACAAAGATACTTTACACTTCCTACCAAAAATAGTCTTAGTTCCTTCTGCAGAAGAATGGCTAATTAAGCTCAATGTCCAAAATAATTTTGCATTTCAAAAATAAATCTGACACAGAATTTAATTCAATTTGGAAACCACTTTTGGACTATAACTCTATATATGGGTTTGGTGCACAACCAAAATTTGGGTTCCTCTCAGCCTCAAGTCTTTAATTGCTCAGGTAGAAATTACTGTAATTTTTAATTTCATTTCATGATTTAGACTGTGCTGTTCATATCCTCATTTGGGAATCATTTGGATTTTAACAATGATTAGTAGTTTTTAAAACAATATAGTATATTCAGTTACTTAAAACCAATCAGTGAAATACTGAAAATTTTAACCTAATTCTATGATGTTTGTAAACTCCCTGTTTATTCACTGTGTGTTTTATTTTTCCATTTTTCCCTCTCCCCCTTTTTTGTGTGTCTTTTTTTCCCCTTAAATATGCTCAATGAAAATACAATAATTTAAAAGAAAGTTTGGAGAAGTTTCCTATACATGACAAAATGGAAAAGGACTGGCATCTGAATTAATTTAGAATGTAGTGCTGTACTAAAATAAAGGCAATATGTATTTGGAAATGTGTTCAGTTTGCTTCAAACAATTTAACTTCCTGGTTTGAGTGCTCAGATGCCCAGCACATCCATAGCAAATTCAGCTTTATTTATACAAAAAACTATTGCCAAGCACTGGCTCTTAGGTAGTCAAAATGTGGCTGTATGCCTACAAAAAGAAATTATTAGAAAGCTCCAGGAATCTTGACTTTTGGAGATTAAAGAGAGAAGAAGCAGCACTGTATTTGGGGCAAAATCTTTAAATGTTATGGGTCAACAAAGACTTACACTGAGCGGAATGGAAGAGAACCATAACATAATTCAGAGCTGGTTGGCTGGGATCCCTTTTCTTCTACAGTTTATTGCAGAAACTAATAGGAATTCCTTTCCACAGGGAGCTCTGAGGACAACTGTTGTTACATTCAATTTCACCTCTGTAAAGAAGTACTTTAAAAGTAACAAAGTAAAATGCAGCGTGCATAAATGAAAAAGACGTGCAGTGTGCGTGAAAATAGTGTAATTTATGCTGGAAAGGGCCAACACTCTCTAGCCTGTACTTTGATAAAATGTAATTAAGCCTTTTCCAGTCCTTCTGAGATAGGCAGACGTGTCTTGCTCCTTCAGCTCATTTACAAAGCATCTGAATTCTTTGTCAATTTAGCAGCTGACACGTAAAGCAAAGCTGAGCTCTTGTTTTACAAAGCAGAAGGACCTGTGGATAGGTGAGATTATACAGAAGCTCCAACAAAACCATTTTTTAAATAGTTTGTACAAAAAACGTGCTTAATATTTCTGGAGGGAGGTCAATAAGGAAAAATAATAATTTATCAAAGCATTAATAGGCATTTAAGTACTAAAGTCAGTGGGGCAAAACCCACCAAACAGTGCCACCTGCTGGAGATCTGTTCCTACTAAGATCTGTTCATACTAAGAGTGAATCTTTCTGGTTTAAATATCTTATTTCCAAGTAAACAGAATTCACTCAAGTGAGAAACCAGGGACAGAAAACCTGTCCCACAATAAAATAGCTGTGAAGTCAGGTGTTACTACACACACACACACCTTTTTGATTTTTGTCTCTGGCTGGTTTGCAGTCGTCCCTATCTCCTATGCTGTTTTCCTGAAGCATCGTCATTTGGTTTTGCACAGAAATGAATGTCTTCCCAGATCTCAATATTACCCTCAAAATTCCCAGGGAACTGCACAGGAAAAGAATGAACATTGCCCAGTTGCATGGTCATGGAGCCACAGTTTTCATTTTGGATTTGGTTTATTCCTGTACAAAATACATTCCTGCATTTTACCTGCAGAGCCACAGAGAGGTACAACTCTGTAGTCCAAAACACAAAATTTCAACATTATTTTAGGTAACAGCTACTAGGACAGTTCCACGTTTTGTTAAACTCCTTGTAGCCACAGAAGTAATTTGAAAGCAGTCCATGACCTTCCTGTCAACCTGGATTGTTGAAAACAAGGACTTTTTTTTTTAACTGCTTCTGTACTTGTTCTTATTTCTGTGATTTTTAAGGGGGTCGTCTCTATTTTTAGCAGACAATTCCATAGCAAGTTGTCACTTTTCTCATTTCACTCAAGTGGCACAAATTAGATGGAATTCAATTGCAAAAGACATCAGTGAAATATGTTGCAATGAAATGTTTGCCTGATCTGAAATAGGCTCATAGTAGATTTAAAAACAGGTCTCTGGATTCCTTAAAACACACTGATCTGTTTCTTCCATTCAAAAAACAATTCTGATTGCCCTAATATTACAAAATATTCCCATTTCACCCTTAGCCCTGTCTCCATTCCCCCAATCTCTCAGCTAAGCTGTGTTTGTACACAGGTTTAGTGGTCTTCCAGAAAAGTTCATGTTCAGAAACTCATGTTCAGAAACAGCCTAAGTAAATAACCAATACCAATGTAGTGGAGGACCTGCAAGGAGCATCAGACAACCTCCCTCCTGCTTCAACCCACACCCTCTGCTATGCTCTGATCTGTTATTAGGGCAAATAAGGAGAAATAGGAAGAATTTTTGTCAATTTCAATCTGGCTGTCATATACCAAATGAGTAATTATTGCAGCTTTCTCCAAACTGATGTCTTCCAGATCTTGCTAGTTGGGAATACCAGGAGCTGTGCTTCCAGTTCTGCGCAAGGAAATTCCAGGGGATACAAACTTTTCAAAACCCTCAAGCTTTGCAACACAACACTGCATACCAGTTAAAATTCTCACTTCCACACCTAACTTGCCAAAATGTGCAAGAGCAATTGAAAGGCATGGCCGCTTCTCAGTGGTACATCTGCATTTTCTGTATATCTAACTCCTGGACAGTGCCAATCTTGAGACCTTCTTAGACAAAACTGACCTTCTGTCCTAGAGTCTGAGTAAACATCTTGCTGCTTGCAAATTTCTTGGACTTCAACAAGGAGGATATTAGGGGCCTTGCAGGCATGGCTGGTGCAGTGAATTCAGATTGGTGGACCATGACAGTCTTCTGTTTTTCTACCACTGAAAGCTCAACCAGCTTTGCCTTCTAAATTCTGGAAAGTGAGAAAACTGCTGAATTATATGTGTATGGGGGAGGGTTAGGATAAGTGCATTTTACAACGATGTTGCTTAATGTACAGTATGTTGAGAAAATAGGTAATCATTGTAGAATAGCAAATGTGCATTTCCATAGAACAGATGGTCAAATGCAAATCTTCTTCTTCCTTCTCCTTCTCCTTCTCCTTCTCCTTCTCCTTCTCCTCCTCCTCCTCCTCTTCTTCTTCTTCGAGAATGAAATCCTTTTAACAGCAATACCCTTTGCTTTCTTCACTCTCATCCATGGCCAACCTGTGTCTCAACAAAGCCAAGTCCACCAACAGAATTAAGGACTGCCCATCCAAAAATGTCCCATTGCTGTCATTGGCAGTTTCTGCCTCTGGATCTGCTCTGTGCGATTTGTTGAGAGCTGAGTCTTAACTTTCTCAGTGCCAATGAACACAGGGAAAAGAAAAAAAAACAAAAACAAAAATACAAAAGAATCCATTGAATTTACAGTCCGGTAATTGGTATCCAGGGGACGCGGTGGCGCAGCGGCTTAATGATGCTGAAAGTTGCCAGCCAGAAATGGCTGACACTTTGGCGGTTCAAGTCCAGCCTTCGCGTTAACAGGGTGAGCTCCTGTTTCCTCCCCAGCTCCTGTCAACCCAACAGGTCGAAAACTCACGTGAGTAGATAAATGGGGACTCTCACTCCGGTGGGAGGAAAAATGCTGGCAGCGCCTTGCACAGAGAGACGGGACCAGTTGCCAGTAAGCGCGAAACCGCACTCACCCGAAAAGGGCGCGAAGCAACGGAAATCCCGCCTCCTGCGCTCACCAGCTGGGCTCTGCTCTAGGAAGGAGGCTCTGGCAAACCACTTCCGAAAACAATTGCCTTGAAAACTGCAAGGATTCGTCCAGGCAGTCACTGCAGGGTCAGTAATGACTGAGTGCAGACAAAAAAAAAAAAAAAATTGGTATCCAGTGTGTACAATCAAACATAGCAAATTAACAGTTTAAGCTGTAAATCAGGTGTGTAATTGTTAGAACTATTCATTTTTAACAATAAAGTGGCACTCAAAAGAAACCATTTTAAAAATGACAGATTATCCCCTGCACTAAATATTGTATCAAAATACCTATTTTAAATTCATCTCCAAGAGCTGCAAATTACTATCATGTTAGATTCTCATTATTGCAAATGGTGGCATTGGTCTGTTTCAAAAGGAGAACATTTTTCATTAGCACACATGAATCTTCTGAATGTCTGAATCTTCTTTTTTTGCACATAGGAAGTGAAGAGGTTACCCCTGAATTTCTGCCCCCATGGAAATTCATTTACTACTGAAGGTGTTTCTCAGGCCAACTAAACGGTAAGCAGGTATTTGCTGTAATTTCAGTTCTATAACATCAGGTATCTTCTTGTGTTTGCACAATGAAGTGTGAAGAGTTTCTGGAGTTTCAGCTTCAGTATAGGAAAGTTACCTTTCAGAAAGAGTAGCATATATTTCTTTTCTTCTGGATCAGGATTTGTCATCCTATGGAGGTACAATAGGGTGCTTGGTCTTGTGAGATCCTTTCTGAGATCCTTACTGTCCTACCTACTCACCCACCCATTCTCCATGGAAACAGCCATCAACTGAACATAAGTATATATGTTCATGGAATCTGTGCTATTCCATAAGATGTATATGGAATAGCACAGAAGATTCCTCTTCCACAGGACTAAGCTTTCCAAATATGGCTCCCACTTTCCCTCTTAAGAGGTTACCATCTTAAGTTCCTTATATCCAGTCTGATCCATGGAATCTCTCCAGATTACACAATACAATGGAAGTCCCCTTTCTGATACATTGTGTAAGCTCCCTCTGGGTGCCCATCAGCTATCATGGGTGGGAGGTTGTATGCTGCAGTGAGAGGGAGACTCCTGCTGAATTGTGCAACCCTTCACAACTCCTGGTAGAGTGTTAAACCCATGTTTAAAAGTAGCCAACCTAACATCAGGTTTGGACATGAAGGAGTAGGTTTCTTTCTGCCGTATTGATCATTCCCTCCATCTATCCTCTGGCAGATGTTTATTAGCCTGATTCCTCTTTCCAAGTTATATTGGCTCAGAGGGGAGAACTCAGTTGAAAAGACACACACAACTGCCCACAGCAAGTGGGCCCTGAGGGCAGTGCCCAGGAACCAAGTAGAGAGAGCAGGCTTGCATTGGCCAATAGAAGCTGAGCTGATACCACTCCCTAGAGGTCACCTAACCATGCTACAAACAGAATGGTTGGTGAATTGGGTCAGTTTGTATTGACAACAAAAACTGTATTGGGATAAGAAGGCAGTGACTGCCTTCAGTTCAGAGTACTAAGGGTCACCAGCTGGCCTGCAGGACACTAAATCTGCCATAAAGGACCATGCTTTTTCCCACCTGCCAGAGGGCCACAAGGAGCATAGCCAGAGATCACCAGAATAGGATGAGAGTCAGCTTTTCAGCCTCTTTGGTTTATCTGTTGAGCTTTGACAGAATTTTTCAGGGATGAAATTTTAAGCCAAATTCTTCTCCCCCACCCTCCACCAAAAAAAGGGGGGGGCCTTAAAAATACTTTGTGCCAATTCAGGGGGCTACAAAGGACATGCAAGGGACTACCTGACGATTTTGTTTCCCATTCTGTTATAACATTCCTTTTCTTGGGCAAAATACAGATTTAAGCTCAGTGAGACAAGTACCAATCTTAACATGGTTGAAAACCAGACTGTTGGGGAAGGGGGGAATTCAACTGTCTCTTTGCTGACAGCAGGAACATATATACCCACAAATCCACATACTTGTGGTCCCCCCTTCACAAACATTGCATTTAGTTAATGCCTGGCACAAAACCCAGCACCAACTTTATTAAGTAAATACGACAGTCTTTAAGATTGCAAGTTGTAAAGCACTTGTGATCACAGCTTTCTAAGCAGGTGTAATTTATAAAGTAGTCTTAGTGACAGCTGCAACCTGAGAATCTAGCCACAACAGGATTAAACAGTAATCAGATGTTCTTCAGCAGTAAGTGCATCACATTCCTGCCACTGTGCAAGGCTAAAGTTTTGTGGCTCATGAAAAGGATGGCCTGGACCATCCCAACCAGGCTGGGAATTAAATTTTACTCTGGAGTGATGTGTATCATCCCCATCCCAGATGAAGGTTTCTGATTCAGGGACACACTTGGGTTGTTGAGATTGGGTGGCAAGAACACTGATAAAACAGTGGAAGGAGAGATTTATCTCTTGACAAAATGGCTGTCACAGGAACTAATAAAACACCCCTTTACCAAACAATGAAAGACCACCTTAAGAACCTATCTGCCATCCTAGGGAAATATGTGTGGGGTATAAAAACATTCCTGCTTATAAATATGATGCTAGGGGCTGGTCATTGATTTGTAGCAGATCATCATCGTCATTGTCATTATTAAAATGGGAGAAAACAACAACAAGAACAGATGGATTAGCACCAAGAGAAATATTTAAGGACACTTCCCCTATCCTTGATCTAGCTAAAGTGCTTGCTAGCAACTGTTGCACTAGAAACCAGCGTACATCTAGCAGGCTTTTGAGGAGGAGGGAACTGGCAAGGCAAAAAATAGGAGATTTTGGAAAGGAGATGGCTGTTACAAACAGTGGTGGCAAATAATAACAGAAAAGTCTGAGAAAAAAGATGGATACTAGCCCCTTACAACATAAATGAGGGAGAAGGAAGTAGTTTAAAAACTTGGGACATACCCAAGATGGTCCTCAGCCTCTGCAGATGCTGGTCTTCATTATTATAAGGATTAATTGCATCTGCAGTATACTTTATATTCTATCACATCTCCTTCCATGGAAGCTCCAGAGTGGAGGCTGGAACTCTTAGATTTATTGTCCTGGTTTGGGTAAAAGCCTGCCAGTGACAGGATTTATTAATTTAAAATTTATATCCCTGCCACTCCTGTTCTGTGGCTGTACACAGTTTACAAATATTCAGAAACAATAAAATCCAGCTGTCAACCTGTTAAAACAGAGCTAAATGCTCTTCAGAGCTCTAAAGGGCCTTGGTACAAAGAAACCGTCTTCTAAACTGGAGGGTGGTTGCAAGTAGTTTAGACCTCACAGGTGGGGGGGATGCAGGCTGATGCTAAGTGTCTCCATGTGTAGATTCACAAAAGGTGTCCCACTACAAATCTAAGGGGGAAAGGTAGAAATTATATGGGAAGAATTGGTCACACGTAATTGAATAATTGACCCAATGAAGGGCAGAATCAAGTTCATCATATTTACACCTCAATGGGTTTCAAAAAAGCTGTCCATCAGTTGAGCAAAAGTTGCACATTACAATATCTTTCTGTGCTAGAAACATTGACCCAGTCCTGAAACCTTGATTAGGTTAGTGCCACTCTAAGATCTGAATCTCCCTAGAAGCCTGAGATTTGAGAAAAGAGGCAAACCAGTCTCAGATTCCTTATCTTCAGATAGCCAATTATGCATGGGAGCTGCAAAGGGATTTATACAGACAAATGGTATTTGATGATTTGATTAGAATTGATGTCAATTCTACTCAGTAGGCGGGGATGAGATAGCTCTGGCAAGGCAAGCTAATACAATGACCCCAAATATTTCCCTTAGGAACCCACCAAATCCCCTTCTTCCGCCTTCTTTACAGTTAGAAGGGGACAAGCAAATCTCTCTTCACCTTCCTTCCTTCAGTTTGCTTGGTTCTGAAACTGACAAAGGCGGCCGTGATCTCCTTTGCAATGTGCCCCGCTAGCTAGCTAAAATTGATTTTAAAGAGGATAAAGAAGTGGGGAGCTGGACTCTCAACCTGATAGCCATCGGGGCATTTTGGTTGTGATTTCTGAAAGTGTGTTGAGCCCATTATTTTTCTTGTGGACGTATCTGAAAGGTTATCTCTATAGTGCCAACTAGCAGGAAAACCAGTACTAGCTTTGAAAATTGGAATTTGCAGTTTTTACTCAAAACCGAGATTCCTGTGAGTTTCATCATAGAACTGAACACGATGCTGGAAGATAAACTCCATAGCTGACAGCTCAGCTGTAGATCTGATCAAAGCTTTGTTCAAGTTGCATCAGCTTTACAGTTTAGCACAGAAGGCAAATGTGGTGTTGCAGTTGTTCTTCTGAAATAACAGACCCTCGAAATGGTCTTTCAACAATGACTGGCCTTTTTACAAACAGATGATAAGTTGTGTTGTGGTGGCTATTACAAATGTCGATAAATGGAAGATTATAGAGCTTCCCACACACTGTCTGTGGAAAGCTACCTTCCTACACTCAAACGGAATCATTTAATGTAAAGCGTTCAATGAGATGTAAGAGGCAGCATTACAGCTGTTATAACACTTTATTAAAATTTGGTTTGTGGTTTTGAAAAAAGAAGAGAAAAGAAAGCTGCAGGAAGTATTATGAATGTTGAGACCTCAACTCCAACGCATCTCCAGAAGGTTCACCTATTGTTTGAGGAAAATGACATCCATATATACATCTGATTTTATTATTGTGCACTTGTTCAGAGCACCATTATGATGAAAAGCAGTACACAAAATGTTGCAAATATATTTCAGGTAAGCATAACTCACCTAGCAATGCATGTAATTAAAAACCTGTTTACTTTCCATTAGCTCTTTCCTGTTCACTACATACCAGAAACTTGTATCATGACCTGAGAAAGACAAGTGCTAAAAAATAACAATATTTACCATTAAAAATAATTAGCAATTACAGTGGAACCTCGGTTCACGAACGCTTCTGGTCACGAACAATTCAGGTCACGACCAGCTCCGGCCGCAAAAATTTGCCTCCGGTCGCGAACGCCGGATCGGGTGACGAACAGGATCCGCGGCCATTTTCCCTCCCGTGTCACGTGGTCGCGACTTCCTGTAGGGAGGGGACTCTCCCTCCGAGCAGGAAGCGTGGCCATTTTACCTCCCGTGTCACGTGGTCGCGACTTCCTGTAGGGAGGGGACTCTCCCTCCGAGCAGGAAGCGTGGCCATTTTACCTCCCGTGTCACATGGTCGCGACTTCCCTGTAGGGAGGGGACTCTCCCTCCAAGCAGGAAACACGGTCATTTTCCCTCCCGAGCAAGGTTAGCTTTCTCTCTCTTCATACTGTACTTTGTGTCATATTTTTGCGGTTTCTAAAAAAAAAAACATGGTTCAGAACGGATTAACCGTATTTACATTGAACCTTATGGGGAAATTTGACTCGGGTCGTGACCAGAAATCGGTTGGGGACTGAATTTGGGGTCGGAACGGATTAACTGTATTTACATTGAGCCTTATGGCAAAATTTGATTCCGGTCGCGACCATTTCGGGTCGCGACCAGAGTCGCAGAACGAATTAAATTCGTGAACCGAGGTTCCACTGTATTAGTATTTTATTTTGCCCACTTTTCTACAACCAAATATACTCAATGTAGAATAATAACATGAATGCAAGTACTAAAAATTACTATAGGAAAGCAACAATAATTGGAATCAAAAGAGGTTATCAATAAAATGCTTACCTAACTAAACCATCTTTATAGTGTAAAAACAAGAAAGAAGGGAGTCTGATGGAGCATCCAGAGGGAATTCCATAACTCGAACCAATTATCAAGAAGGTCCAACTCATCACAAATTCAAGAATTCAGTCTGAAAGTAGGAGTTCAGAACTGAATCTTAAGATATGGGTGTGTCTGACAAACCTTTATATTCTGATGAAGCTCAACATTATCCCCAAGAAATTGATACCATACTGGGAAACTTGAATAAGTTCAAGCTCATCTTCTGTTTTCTGAAATGGATCTAAGGGTTAGGGTTTAGCATAATAGTTTGCCATGTTACAAGTGCCTGGCTTTTTAAATCATGATTTGCTGGATAAACCATACATCTTAAAATTAAGGGGCAGGGAGCTTTCACACAGTTGGACAAAACCATCCCCACTAAAAGGCTGACTTTCACTGATTTCAGACTGACATCAACAAGTTATTCTGTCTGTCAATCCCTATGAAAACTGGCAAATCAAAGAAGCAACAATCTCAGAGATTTCCAAAATACATCTTTAATGCTTGTCAGAGGTAAGAAACTGATCTTGAAAACTGTAAGAGTAAATTCCCAGGTAGATTTATAGTGACTAAATTATGGCAGAATCTCTTTGAAAAGCTTCCTTCTCACATCTGGGCTGGGTTGCTTCTTCTCAATGAACAACAACTCCTCCTCGCCTGGTTCCTACAATTTCTCACCAGGTATGTGACTGTAGCCCAGGAAACTGGCCATGGCAGAAAGTTTCACAAAGGGAGGTTGACGTTCCCTACTTCCCATGTCAACATTTCTGGATGCTATTTTCAATTTCCTAAATGATATACCATACCTCAGTCTGATGATGTATGGATATTGTTCTGAAACTTCTTTCTATCCAAATGTAATATGTCAGATATTGTGCCCAGGTTGAGAACTAGGGGTGATTTGCATAATGAATTCATATTTGAATGCCCCTCCCAAACACATGATGATAAAGTATAACATAAGCTTGAAATAGCAATATATCAGCCTTTTAGCAAAGCAGCTGGCTGGTTGTCCATGTTTGGTTTGGAAGTTAAGCAGGGTTAGGCCTGATTAGCACTTATAATCAGGACCAGAAATATTGGAACAAGGACAACTGTTTTGGTATTTGGCCTCTGTACACCGCCACACTGAAGTTGAAAGGAAACACCCAGATGGGAGCGAACTTTGGACTTTCAGCTGTAATTCAAGGGGTTTGACAAAAGTGGGGCACTAACCATTCAGGAAGTACAGCCAGTGGCATACACATATCCCCATTGTTGGTGGCTCGTAAGTAATGGAACAAACCAACATCATTACAAACATAAGGATCGCCTTTAATACCTGGATGAAAATCCTTTGCAGTCAATGACTGCCTGAAGTCTGGAACCCATGGACATGACCAAATGCTGAGTTTCCTCCCTCGAGATGCTTTGCCAGGCCTTTACTGCAGCTGCCTTCAGCTGCTGCTTGTTTGTGGGTCTTTCTGCCTTCAGTCTTGTCTTCGATAAGTGAAAAACATGCTCTATTGGGTTGAGATCAGGTGACTGACTTGGCCATTGAAGAACATCCCCCTTCTTTGCCTTGAGAAGCTCTTGGGTAACTTTTGCTGTATGTTTTGGATCATTCTCCATCTGCAATATGAAACAGCGTCCTATCAGTTTGGCTGAATCTGAGCAGAAAGTATAGCCCTATATGCTTCAGAATTCATCCTGCTGCTTTTATCAACAGTCAGGTCATCAATAAACACCAGTGACCTGGTCCATTGGCAGCCATACAAGCCCATGCCATAACACTGCCTCCACCATGTTTGACAGATGATGTGGTATGCTTTGGATCATGAGCTGTTCCTTTCCTTCTCCAAACTTTTCTCTTCCCATCATTCTGGTGCAAGTTAATCTTGGTTTCAACAGTCCAAAGAATCTTATTCCAGAACCAGGCAGGCTTTTTTAGATGTTTGCTGGCAAAGTCTAATCTGGCCTTTCTGTTCTTGAGCATTACTGGTGGTTTGCACCTTGTTGTGAAGTCTCTGTATTTACATTCATAAAGCCATCTCTTGACTGTAGATATTGACAATAACATGCCTACCTCCTCAAGAGCGTTCTTGACCTGTCTAGATGTTGTGAAAGGGTTCCTCTTCACCATGAGCAGAATTCTGCGGTCATCCTTAGTTGTCTTCTGTGGTCTTCCAGGCCTTTTGCTGTTGCTGAGCTTGCCAGTTAATTCCTTCTTTTTCAGGATGTTCCAAACCACTGTATTGGCCACTCCCAATGTTCTTGCTATCTCTCTGAAGGGTTTATTTTGTTTTCTCAGCCTAATGATGGCCTCTTTCACTCGCATGGACACCTTTTTGGACCTCATGTTGAGAGTTCCAGTGAACAGCTACCAAATGCAGATGTAACACTCAGAACCACCTCCAGACCTTTTATCTGCTTGACTGGTCATGGGATACCCAGGAAACAGGCCACACCTGGCCATGCAGCTGCTTGTCAGCCGTTCCCCAAGCTCTGGGTTAAACCGGAAAGTTAAAGAACTATCAAGGCATTGATAAACCACTTCCATACTATTACCAGAAAAACTCCATGAAAACCAGAAATTCAAGCCCAACTGAAACAAAACTTTATATTTTTGCTGGCTTGTAACGGTCCTTCAAAACTTGTTAATTTCATCCCATTGAATTACTAATAGGCTCCTGGGCCTATGGAAAATTTCTCTCAAGGCTTCAGGCAATAAACTAAGGTAAAGCAATTTGTTATTTGGCAAGAGTCAAAGATTGCTTCAGATACTTCCACACATTTTCTGTGTTTTCAATATTTATTGCAGCCATATGGAAAATGGTATTCAACATGTCTAAACAAATCACTCTTTTCCTAGCAATTTTTTTCCAATTCTGTACATGGTGACCTTGCCTTGTTCCAAAAGAATATTTGCAATACTTAAGACTGATCACTAATACTTAAGCATATTTCAGCACATGCTTCAATTTAAAATTCTTTGGGGTCCCCTTTATTACAATAATCCTAATTACTGTCAGTTTGAGGCACAGAAGCCTGGCTAATGCAACACTTCTTTTTGGCAAGCATTATGTGGGTTTTAAACTTGGCACAGTTACATCCATACTCACATACAGCATATTAATAATGAAGGCTTCCATGGGGAGGGCAAGAAATCATGGGGGATAATATATTTTTTCTATATCCCCCACCTCACCCTTTTGGCTTAATATAAAGAAAACTAGATATTTACAGAATTATAGGAATAAACAATACGTAGATGTATATTTCCTGGATGAATGATCAGAAAAGGATCCAAACTAGTTTTTATCATCCAGACCAGTTCCCACTATTTTGGTGTAAAAGGCCAGTATGGTGAGGTAGTGGCCATAGCAATTGGGGAGAAATCTGGTGTGTGTCTGTGTGTGTGTCTGTGTGTGTTTCCCCCCCCCCCCTTTAATATTTTTTAGCAAAAGTCTGACTTAGTATCATTTCTTCCAACAGCAGACTCACCTGCCAAATCCTGATAAAACTCTATCCAAAATGGGGCCACCCAGAAATTAATTAATGATAGAAATATAGATAGGGTCATCAAATGGAAATGGAACTGAAGCGATTTCTGATTTCTGGTTTCACTTTGCTTTGTTTTCCCATTTTCATCACTTCTCTCCCTCTCTCTCTCATTCTCTTCCACTCTGCCTTCATCTCTCTCCTCCGTATCCTTTATTGCTGCTACACACACACACACACCTACATGCTACACTTAGAACAAAACAGGATTCAGGACACAAAGGCACAGCTCAGATCAATCCATAAAAGAATTCAGAAACAGAACCCTAATTCCCATCAAACCCCAAATTTCCTAGGACTCTCTTCTTCTGATTCTCTCACCCATCCTCAGGTTGGGATCATTTTCTAATCCAGTTGAAGCCAGTCTGGAAAGAGGTGCCCTCTCCTCCTGGGGAAAGGCAGGAGAATTCAAGCAAAATGGAGCTGCCCTGCCAGCTTTTTAAAAGCTCGCCTGAAGAGCCCTTCTTGGTTGCTCAGGGTTTGAGTTTCCTAAGCTTTGCCAGTCTTCACTAACTCTCTGGTTTGACCTTCTTTTAATTGTGTGTGTGTGTGTACCTTTTGAGATGGGAATTCTCCACTTTCACTACACACTAGAGACTTTGCCCTCTTTTTGGGGGGGGTCTTCAACAGGAAAAAGACTCTTCCATCCTCTGGAGGCTGGTAAAAGCACAACGTTGTTTGCATCTGTTCAGTCTCTTGTTAAGATGGCACATTGCATGTGACATGATTGTGGACTGAGGCCATATTCTTAGCTCCATCACAGCAGAGGAGATCTCAGCTAGTCATACTACTCTTAAACATTTCAGAGCTGAGTAGAGTTATATGAAGAAGTCTTCCATATATAAATAAAGGGATATCTGTCTGGGGCAACCCCGTCTAGAGGCCAGAATGAAGAAAATGATATGTCTTCCAGGTAGTCATTCCAACCTCTTTTTGATGTGTAATATTTGAAGATGCTCAAAGGATGCATACTAACAATCTTCTAATTCTTGGGAAGTCAAAACTCCAAAATTGCATTTTTCCACTTGTGGGACCAACATTCTGGAATTCCCTGAAAACGCCTCTCACTATTTTAACCCAAAGGCCACCACCTTTCCCATTTTATTGAGGCAGGGTTTTGAAACTTAAATATTTTAGCAGTGGCTAGGAACACTCTATTGTCTCTATCACCGTTGAAAGATTTCCAATCAGGCTATGTGATCTGAGCATTTCCTGTTCTTGTTCTATGTTTTTAATATGTGTTCTGTGTTTGCTGTAGGCTGTCTTCTCTTTTATATTACTAGAAATATTTTATAGGGAAACAAATAGAGGAGCGGAATAATACAAAAATATGCACACACACATATGCAGTGAGCTTCACGCCATCTGAAACTAAAGTACAAATTCAGGCAGTGCTTTTTTTCCTTCCCTCTGTAATTTGCTTTGGGTCACACCTGAAGTTCAATACAAAAACCAATGTATTATGTGTGCAATTTTCACTGGAATAATTTCTATGTATACATCATTTTCTTTACTGGTATTAGCTCTGCGGCAAATGCTCATTACCCTAGGATGCATGTCAAAAAGTTTCTTCATTAAGCAATAGAGCGAAAAGGGAAGCACATTGAGAGATGATCAATGAACAGATACTGAGATGCTGACTAGACTGGATGGGTAAATAATACAATAATACAATTTAACCTCTAAGGGAAATCCATTTTTTTCCAGTTCACTGGTTGCAAAGCAACCAAGCTGGAGAATTTGTCTTGGTAATAGGAAGGGCTTACACATGCAGATGAATTTATGCCATCACAACTCCAAGAATGAGACATGCAACAACATGGAAGCTGTTCCAAAAGTAGGTATGGAATTCACTTCTCCATCACTGGTGTGACGGAAATCCAGGGTTGTGAGAAATAACTATCTCTGTGCATATTTCTCCGTTCTCTATAGTAGGTGGAAAAACCTCCTCATTCAGACTTCGATGCGATGTGGATAAAGCATTCATCGCCCAATTTTGTTATTAGATAGCTATAAGCTTCTGTGTTAGATGAGGGTGTGGGAGGAGCCCCAGTTTGTATCCCAAACTGTAACTACTGTAAAGTCTGTTTAGTTAATCAGGGTGGGATGCTAAATTGTTAACACCTGTGGAGAAGGGTGGAGGCTGAGGCTGAAAGGGTATTTAAGATTAGCCCTGGAGGAGGACGAGAGGTGCTGGAGAAGTAAAGGTTGACCATGCTATTGCTGTGCTGCATCACAATAGACTTTGGAGAAAGCTGTGGTTTGGAGTTTTGCTTCGACTGCAGGAGAGGGGACTCGCTTGTTTCATCCTCTCGCTGTCAAGACACGTTCACGTAAGGCTACTCAGGCAAAGAGGGCTTACACTTCTGCCTTTAACCTTTATATTGACTGTTGGTCCATATGGAAGGACTTTTTATCTGCAGCTTATTTTATCAAACCCTTTTGGAGCAGTGAGTAAAGCCTTGCCTGAGAATTTACTGCTTGCCTCTCGAGTTATTTTGTCATCGCACCTGCACATAACCAGAAAGAAAAGAACCCAGAGAGAAAAACTGGGGGAAATCCATCATAACTGGGTTCTCTCCTCTAAATTAGAAACTTAAAAAAAAAAACCTGTCATAATAATGTTCATAATAGGTGAACACCACTGCCTTGCTGCCTTTTACATGAATTTAAGAGATTGGCAGAGGTCAAATAGGCTTGTACACCCCCACTGAGTTGCTCTTAAGAAGAGACATAACTCGTAAAATGGCCAAGTTATTTCATGCTCTTGGCTATTCAGACCTGGGGGACAAAAGGGGAAGTGGAGAAAAGAAAAACCTGCTTATTGATTATCTGTACATCATTCTTAATAGAAAAGTGTCTTCCGAAGAGAAGTAGGATTTTTTCCCCTTACTCTTGTTGTTAGTAGGGAGCCTTTATTCAAGATATTTCCAACCGTGTGTGCAATTAATTGTAGGTGTGTTAACAGTCCTAGACAACCTCAGTATTTTAACAAAACCTCCCAGCTCAAAGGAAAGAAAGCTAGACTATTTAAAAACATAACACCAATTGAATGGGTTTCTTAATTAGAAGCTTAAATTGCTTTTATTGAAATGTTTGTAGAAAAGACTAGAAAAATATAAACAAAAGTGTAAATATGTGATTTTCTCCTAACTTTCTCCATTTTTTTTTTAAGTTTAACCTTGTACAACGCATTATTTTGGACAAGACTCAGAAATAAAAAGAGAAACATGTATTGTCCCATGCTTCCTTATTTGGTATGTCTTCAGAACCTCAGAGGCAACTGTTTCTGTCATCTTCTCATCCTGCACCAGAAAGAAGGAAGGGGGCTTCTATTCACAGTGACCCAGAACTGCCTTTTTTACTGCAGTATGTTAACACTGTGATCCTTTGGGAAATGTTAATATTGTATCTTGTCTTTATGTCCAGTTTTTGGAAGCTCTTTTGAAATGGGCATTTCCCTGAAACTATATTCCCATGCACAAGGCCCTCCAATGCTCCTTTTATGGTTTCCAGAGTCCCCCATTCTGTGAATAAGTGTGGCACAAAATATCGGCCTCTTTTATTTGTGTTTTTATGAGTTTAGGGAGGTCGAATTAAGGGTTCAAATAGGTGCTTAGGGACATATCTCTCCTTAAGAAGACCGATAAAGCCTCTAAAATGTGGTTGTGTCCCCACCCACATTTGGAGCATGAACCTTGGCTTGCTGTACAAAACCCAGTGTGGCCCTTGATACAATGCAAGTTGCACCCAACTACCTTATTGACTGTATACTTCAAATATGCATGTAGAATCTCCATTCTCCAGACACTTAAGCCTTTATACAGAATTGCCTTATTTGGCAGAAGGCTCATAGACATGACTTGGCAAGACTTTTTATTGCAAACAAGAATGAAGCCCTATTTGGACAGATTTGTCTTTTGCAATACACAGAAACCAAAGCCCTCAAATAGGTTACTGCTTCTGGGAAAAAATCCTATTTTGTCTTCTCTTGATAGCCTTGTGAAGCAGCTGATCTGTGTTGACCTAACAGTTCTCTTCAGCCTGGAAACCACTGATCCTTTCCTCTTCAGCTTCAGTCCAGACATTCTACGCCAGACACATCAATGTCACTTTGGTATGTGAAAGCGTTGGGGAAATGGTTCACTGCAATCCGTCGATCTGATTAATTTCACTGTTTGATTTGTTTCCTGAACAATCTGCAAACAAAACGTCAGTTTTTAGGAGCTTAATTATTCTTTGATGAATGGAAGGCAAACACATGTTCAGAAAGGGAGAGCTGCTCCTTAATTATTTCTCAGGGCTATTGACAATGTGCTCTCAGCATCAAGCAAACAGGTAAACTAGAGCTACTCATCCATGTTCAATTTCACTTCTGCTCTTAGTACAAATTGGAGCCTTTTTATATATATATATTGACTCAGGAAGCTGTGCAATATATTGTTCTCTTTGAGCTGCTGTGTTTTGAAATACAGGGGCATGATATTCTGGAAAGCCAGTGTGGTTTGGAGCATCAAGCAACCTTCCCCAAGACATGTTGGGAGGACGGCTCCCAGAATTCTGAAAAGAAATGAGCCCCCCCCCTCCCCAAGACAGCAGAAAGAATGTAAAAGCTTAGTGATTATTTTTTTTTTTTGCTTTAAACCTCCAGTATCTTTTTATAGTAATTTTATTCAACATTACCATTAAAAAGATAAGAATGAATACAAACTAAAAGAAAAGAAAAAAAAAATAGAAAGTCCAGAAAAGAAAAAAAAAAAGAAAAAAGAAAAAAAAAGAATACAATAAAGAAAAAGAAAAGAAATATATACAGAAATTATTTCCCCCTTCATCACAACATATATAAACAATTTTAGTAACTTATCACCATCTCTTAAAATACAATAGATGAAATATTCTTCCCATAACCCCTCTCTTATCTATAAACAAATTCTTAAAACCTCGTTGCTCAGTCCTGATTAGCAAAAGTCCATTAAGAATGACAAAGATAACAACATATTTATTTTAAGCTTGATCAAATAAATCAACCTTATATCCCTTCCTTTTACGTTTAACAATCTTGATCTTTAATCCCTTCAAATAATGTCCTAGAATCTTTCTTTTCATTTTTTCTTTGTCCCTTCTCACAAAATTCTTCAAAGCTTTAACAAGTCTCTTTTGTAAATCCAATATAAGAAAATTATCCAGATCACTCTCTCAGTTTGTTATTTGTATATCCCTTTTAATTATTAAGACATCAGCCAGTTTCATTTGTATATCCAGTGTAGCATCTTTTTCATATCATTCTTGTAGCCTGCCATTTTTAAATCCACTTTCTGATCAGTCTCAGTCTTGTCCAGTAAAACTTGTTCCTCTTCCGTAACATCTTTTAAACACAGTCTATCTATAATTGCAGACACTCTTAAAGTTAACTTCTGGGTCCATTGTTCACAAATATCATCCAACATTAAAGTATTTTGCTCCATTCTGTATTATTCTGGGAAAGAAATGGCAAACTGAAGACAGCTCCACTGAGAGTGGAGCAGACGTTTGTGGTGGAATGAAGAGCCGGCAAGTGGACCGGCTCTTCGTCATTCCTCTCTGGACAAGGAAAGGATTTGAGATCACCCACAGGTGCTCCAGACAGCTGCTTCTTGTGAGGAGGCTGCAATACAGTGGTCTCCAGAGGGTTTAGAGCTCTGGGAGACAAGGGAATAGCCATCTTGCTCAAACTGTGGTTGGTGCCTTTGAAAGGACACTAAGTTCGCATACTTCCTTTTTTAATCACTTTCAGAAACTGCTTGTTAACTGCTTTTCAGCTATTAGGGAACTTTGGATTGACATGTTTTACAGCACTGGGTGAATTTCCTTCAATCCTTAGCGAAAGAAGTTTTAAATACAAGTTTAAGGAATTAAAAATATATTTTTAGGGGAATAAACAGAAAAAGGATGATTAGAACATTCATTTTGGAAAGTTAAATATGTACTAGGGGTCAAGATCAATTAGAAATAAGATTTTAAAATTAATTATAAGAATCCTTCCCATGGGAAAATGTTGTTTTGAATTCTTAGAAAAAAATATGATAGGATGGGACTTTGAAGGTTGGACACTAGAGGGAACCAGAAGAAACTAAAGATTACAATTAAAGGAGAACACCTAAATTTGATGTACCTATTGATGATGTCCTAAGTAGGAGTGAAATTGATATATATTTTTTTCCCTTCAAGTCAGTTTTTGACTCTGGACAACTGCCTGGACAAGTCCCTGAAGTTTTCTTGGCAAGAGTTTTGGGAGTGGTTTGCCACTGCCTCCTTCCCAGACCTGAGAGAGGGTGACTGGCCCAAGGTCACCCAGCTGCATTTGTGCCTAAGGCAGGACTAGAACTCACAGCCTCCCAGTTTCTAGCCTGATGCCTTAACCACTAAACCAAGCTGGCTCTTGAAATGGAATTAATGATAAAATGTTGCTTGCCAAACTTCTGAATGTTCTCTAAGAAAAAGTAAAGCAAAAATAATCTTCTATAAAAGAGAATATAAATTATAGATTTTTGTATATTTATATCTCTGGGCATTTTTCACAACAGCATTGCCCAAATGTGCAACATAGTGATGAACATTTACTATGAGAAGCATCATCAAATTTATTTCCCAATATGTGGGATTGAATCAACCACATGTACTTGTTCAGTATTTTCTGCCTGAAGACCATTATGAAAGTGTAGCTTAATGTGGCTTTGAAAATTGCCCAGGAGAACTAAGCTTTCTCATAAAGAAGGGCACTCAGCCCACGATTCAGCTCAGGGGCCCAATTTCATGCTCCGGAAAATACCCCACTTCAGTTCAGTTCAGCCCAATCAGTGGCTGCCCACTTCAGCTCTGGACCTGATCTAAAGAAAGATTTATGCAACTGGGAAAAACACAAACAGCCAAATCTTATTTTGTTTCTTGACAATATATAAAACTTGGAAGAGGATGAATGATTGTAAAAGGATGAATATTGCCCAATTTACATAAATAAGAGGTACTGTACATTCCTTTAAAATCCTAACACATGATATAGGATTATTCAACAGTTAAGAGACCTGAACTGAGCTGGGAAGTTTAATAATTGATAATTAATGGATAACTTCCTGGCTCAGTTCAGGTCCCTTAACTGTTGATTAACCCTAATCATCCCCATCTACCAAATTCTGCACTTTATTGGTGCAGAATAAAGGAAGGATCACCAGGAATCCCACTTTTCACTCTATTATATACATAAAAGGATTAAGGTTGGAATAACCAAAGGCCACTCCCTTTGGGACTGTCTATGCTAATTATCCACAGTATTGTTTCCAGTGGCTCTGGAAAGTTCAGTCTTTTTGGTGGAGATATATAGATAACGTATCTTTCCAGTCAGAAGATATAAAACAAAATATTTTGAACCTTTCTGATGTTTTTATCAAGGAACTGTTTTTAACTTCATTACCAGAAAACTATAAATACATAGCAGAGTCAATCCATCTATCCATTTATCAATTTTGTTTAAGTCAGCAAATAAAAAAAAGATAAAGGAAAAGAAGACAGTCAAAATCGATAAACACAAATAAGCATATATAGCAATCCATCTTTTATCCTTTATCTTCTATTGATTTTATTGTAATTTCTTTGATTGTTGTGAGCCACACAGAAGAGCTGAGAGGCTTACAAGTTTAACTTATTATTATTATGGTTGGTCATAGAGTCAGCCAGAAGTTTAGACTGGATTTGGCATTTTTATCCACCTATCCACCTGTTGAGTCTTTCCCAAGGACCCGGAATAGGCAGATGTTGCTGTTTGATGGTGTTAAAGTATCGTTGTTGTTGTTGTTGTTATCTTAAATCTTACATGGATCCCTGGCCAAAACCTTCATGCTAAATAACAAAACTTTTCAACTTTGGCACCCACCCTTTGGAACATCATCCCCCCCGCCAAGGTGAGATTAGCGCCAACCCTATTGACCTTCTGGAAATATCTTAAAATGTGTTTTTTCCAGCAGGCTTGGAAACATTATGAGATGGCTTTATTATGCATGAGTCTTTGACATATTCACCCATGGTCTTATTTATACTTAAGTTTAATTGTTTAAATGGTTATTTAAGATGTGTTTTTATTGTTTGATTTACTGTATGCTGTCCAGAGTCTCACTTGTGAGATGGGCGGCTATATAAATATGATAACTAAATAAATAAACAAACATTGTAGGTTGTATAAAAAGCTATCAGCAAGCAGAAAATCAACATAGAAACTGTCTGATTGTCTGGGAATCACTGCTAGAAGGGGAAAAATAAGAGCTAATCAAACTTCATGATGGAATTTCCCTTGAGAATGTAATTATCAAAATGGAGGATTACCTTCAAGATTTGAACAATACAGTGGAAGGGAATTCTCTAAACAAATTAAAGAGAAATGTAATCTGACATTACTGTAGTAAAAGAGGACATATTAAAAGAGAATGCAGACTCTACAAAGCTAAGACTCATACAACAGAGAGAAATAATGAGATAAAAATGTCCTAAAAGAAAAATCAAGTCTGCACAGGAACTACAGACAAAAAAACAGTAGTTATGTTAGCAAATAAGTGCTGACTTGAAATTTGATATAATTTTCAAAACATATTTGTTGTAGAGTGATGCATCAAGTCAATATATCTGCAACAAAGATGTTTTTATAACCTTTGATTAATCTTACCCAGGAAAAGTTAATTTAGCAAATCGAGTATCAATAGATGTATACGGAAAAGGCAATATTAGACTGAAATCATAATGAAAGCAGGAATGAAGTATTTGAAGAGGCATATTGTGTAACTGAATTGGATGCAAATTATATGAGACGTTGTTATCTTATGCAACATGGTTGCAAAATTGTGCTTAGAAATGGATTTTGCACAGTTACAAAAGGCCACCAAGTAACATTTAAAAGAAAGTACAGTGAAGCTCATTTGCTGGAACTTATGGAAACTAAAGAAAAGTGGCAGAATGGAGGCATAATAACAATTCTGCAAAATAGCATAGAATATTTGGTCATTGAGATCAGTCCATTCTTAAGAAAATAAAGGATGAGATCTTAGCAGTTGGTTCAAACATTTATGCTTGCAAAAACAAAGGAAATCAAAATGTGATTGTTACTTAAAAGCAAACCAAAAAAGGAACAATTTTCCTGGGCTTCAATTCAAACAAGCCAGCCAGCTTTTGGAGCATTTGCTTTTCTGCTTATACAGAAGACATGGAAATATTAAAGAGATTAAGGTCTGGTAATGGGGTGCAACCAGGAATTGGAAGAATACTCGAACAATAAAGGCAAAAAACATGAAAAAATAGAATAAATCATTGCACGGAACAAAACATGGTAGCAAAAAGAAAAAAATCAAAGCCTGCTAAGCATCCTCAGAGATCTTCTGGTTGATGCAAGCTTACCAAATAATTTGGGGGGGGGGGGGGGGGGAGAGAAACTTAACACAGCTACTTACCTGCAAAATCATTTTCCAACAAAAAGTTGCAAATAAAACCCCACATGAGTTATGGAATGGGAGCAAAGCAAACACATCATTCCTAAATGTATTTGGATGCAAAGCTTTTGGATATATCCCTAAACAAAAAAGAATAAATTAAACTGCAGAACCCAGTTAAGAATAATATTAGGCTATGAAACTGGAACAAAAGACTATGGGGCTAAGGTCTGATAACAAAGAGGAACCAGGAATTTGAACAATATTTGAAAAAAAAACATAAAGCATGAAAAAATTAAGCTTAGCCCTGAGCAAAATGGGGTTTCAGAGAAAGAATCAGGCCTGTTAAGCATGAGAAGATGTCTTCTGCTTGATGCAAGCTTACAAGATGATTCCTGGGGAGAAGCACTTAACACAGCTACTTATCTGCAAAATCATTTGACAACAAAAGATGTAGATAAAACTCCATATGAGTTATGGAATGGGAGCAAACCCAATTTGTCACACCAAAAGATACTTGGATGTCAAGTTGATGCATATGTCCCTAAAGAAAAAGGGAATAAATTAAATTGCAGAACCCAGTTAGAACTAATGCTGGGCTATCAGGTAGAAACAAAAAGCTACAGGGTTTTGGATTTAAACATAGAAAAAGTAAAGACACACATAACGTTACACATTTTAATGAAGAAAAAAAAGGTTAACTGAAGACGAGATGCAATATCTAGGTGCTAGTACAAACCAGCTCAGTTTTACCAGTAGCATCTGGATCTACCCAGAATACTCACGAAGGGAAGCAGCAAATGTTAATATTAATGATAATGACATTGCACTGTCAGAAAGGGTTGTTGAAAATGGATCTGAGAATCTGAAGTAGCAGATTCTCAAGGAACTAATCAAGGAACTACCAACTCAGACAAACAATCAAGCAGTAAACAACAGCCTAATCTAGGAACTACCAAGAAAAAAAACAACACCCCCTCCAACACTGGCAGGGCAAGCTACTGTATATAAACAGAGAGCAAAGCCCACTCCCTTCTAGCCCTGAAAATGTTTCCTGGTTGGGTAATGAAATGTCTGCAGGAAAACAACCCAGCTCAGAGAACCCCAAGGACCCCACAGTTCAACCCTGAGCTACACATACTCTCTTCTACTGGGGTCTGAGATAGCATAAGATTCAGAAGGGGCTGCTGACATACCATCACACCCAGACCCAGACTTAAAATTAAGATCTCAACGATCAATAAAGGACTGTGCTGAACAGCTAGAGCAAAGAATGCACCTGATCCCAAGTCACAGAGAGAAGACATGGAATCCTTTTCCAAACACAGATTCTAACAAAACTGCCAAAGGGCAAGAAAGCCATACATTGTCTGCAATTTTTCAACAGGAAGCATGATGCTCATGGAAATGGGTAATGCCATAAAGCTGGGGCAGTAGCAAAAGTATGGTGAGCATTATGATGATGTTTTGTTTAATTGCCTGCAATTAAACATGCAAGTGTAGCAGCATTTAGAAAATTGCAGGTAGACCACTTAGATATTAGTGACTTAGATGTCTTTCTGCATGGTGAGATGAAAGAGGAAATTTATCTGCACCAGCCACCACGTTTTGAAGAGCCAGGGAAAAAAGGCCCAGAGTGAAAACTGCAGAAATCCATATATGGGCTAAATCAAGCAGCCAGGGCATGGTCTGATAAATTAAGTCAAATGTTGCAAAATATTCGCTTTGAACTGGGAAATGCTGATCCATGCTTCTGTACGAGAGTTTCAACTGTACATTCTTTGTTATGTTGATGATCTAATTGTATGTCCAAAGGACAAAAGAGACAGCTTGGAGACAGTGAACAATTTAAATAAAAAAGTGAAAGTAAAACATCTTGGAGATAATAGCCTTTATCTTGGAGCTGAAATTAAAAAAAGAACAAAAGTGGAGGGTATTTGCTCAAAAAGTAATAGACCTAAAGACTAGGTCTCAGTGAGGCAAAGGGATCAAATATGCATGCTGAAGTTGGATACCTAACAAAGGAAGAAATCAAAGCAAGTTGGCAAAGAATGAACAGTATAGGACAGTCATGGGAAAAACTGCCATGCGTCACAACTGGGAGCAGATCTGACCTAGCTAAGGCAGTTGGACTGCTGAGTAGAAAGGTCCACAAGCCACCCAAGGGGACTGGACAGCAGTAAAAAGATGAAGAACTAACAGCTGTGATTTAAAACTGACTGTAACAAATGATCCAACTCATATTGGAAATATAGATTCAGATTGGACTGAGGATAATTCTGATAGAAAATCAACAGACCAATACATGTCCTTTCATGGGGGTGCATGTCTCACCTGGTGCAGCAAGAAACAAAATCTCACAACCTTCTCATTTACAGAAGCTGAAGATTGTGCTGCAGAACATGTATGCAGAGAAGACTTAAGTGTGGATGTGGGGCAAATCTGATATATAGTGATTAGTTTTTACTGAAGTGTTTCTGGTAATAGCAACAGCATAATTCTGCTGAATCAGGTGGCATATAAATCTTTATACTATACATGTATCAGTAATAAATGCTCTTGTGTAAATATCTTACCTTTGGATGACATTGGCTGCATTTTTTAAAAATGGTAATTAATACTATGTAATTTTTAAAAATCCAGTGAATGTCTCTCATGGATCCTGCACCTGGGTGATTCTCTTGCATCCAAACCTGAACAGGAATAGGCAGGACTCATAGGAATTGCTCAAAAACAATTTCATCCATAGTTCCTCTACACTGTGTCCATCTGACTGTAATAATTTTCTAGATGGGTCTGCTAGCCTTGCCCAAAATTTTCTCACCTCTTCTTGTTCCTGATACTTACATTTCTGTAAGCTCTGCCTGTAATTATATTTTGTGAGTTCACAACAGTAGAGGATCACCTCCTTTACTTCCTTGTAATCCACCACCTCCTGAGCAGGAAGACCTATATGTGGGCTTACAGTGTTTCCTGTCAAGCAGGGGGCCAGCCTAGTCATCCAACCCTTCCTTGGCCATTTGCATGACACTGCCACATGCTCACACATAGCAAAAATGCCTCTATGTCCTCATCTTCACTCAATGTATGAATGTTTGTATCCCTAATGTGAGGTCCTCCCTTCCTTCCTACACTAGGAGTAGAGCTACCTAGGGCTGAAGACTCTCCTCCAGTGGCTTCTGAAATGAACTCCCTAAACTCTTCCATTTGGGCTTCTCTTCCTTCCCTTTCTTTTTCTAGATGATGTCTACATTTAGCCTCTTGCCATTTCTTCCTCTTCCCTTCTTAAAATACTCTCATTCTTCTTCTTGGGGTGCTCTGTCTCCTTCATAACACTGGCCCATGGCTCTGCTGGGTTGGGTTTGCTTTCCCCATCTACCTCATATGCTTCCAAGGCTGGATCTGGATCCATTTGCTCTTCAGCAGCCTCTCTGCTTCTTCTTGCTCTACTTGCTGGTGTCTGGTGTATGCCCAAGTCTGAAGATTCTCCTGATTCCTGCTTGGCTTTCTAGCTCATGCACATATTTGCACAGCCTGGTCATGACTTGCATGACTGGGTCCCATCTCTGCTACCACTTGTGGCTGATTCTTTTTGCAATGATTGGATACACCACAGCATAGATGAAAACTTTACACAGTACTTTAATATAGCAACATGTTCCCCCCAGATAGACTGCTGCCCTGGCCAGGCAGGTTTAATTCCACCCTCCTAGATGTTAAGAGTTGGGATGACCATGGAAACAAGTACATCAGGCTCAATCCTTACAGTGGTTAAAGTCTTAAAGTTTGTTAAGTGGTAAACTGTGATGGAATGGAATTATGAAGGCCAGACTCAGGGAGGGAAACATCCTCTTTCGTCTCCTGAAAGGAGGGGAAGATAAGAGGATGAGGCTGGCACCTCCCTGAGGAATTCACTCTGTGTTGACTGGCTGACCCTGGGAACTAGTTTCAGTTTGGGAAGATTCTTGCTAGAGGTTGTAGCTAATAAACATTGCTGAACTGAATCTGCCTGGTCTCCTGGAGTTCCTTGGGCTAGGCCTGACATAAACAATGTTTCTCTCCCTCCAAAAGTTCTTGGACATGTTGGGGAGTATGTGCTACCTTCAGGCTAAGCTCTACTGTGCTCCCAAGCAATGTTGCTACTGAGCATCCAAGCTGAGCTCCCAAGCCAAGCTCCAGGAATGAAATGGGCTGCTTACTCTGGATTGTGATCCTAGCAGCTGAACGTCTGTCCTTTTGCTTTCCTGTAACTGTTGCACTTGCCCCAATGTCGCTTCCCAGTTCATCTGCTCACCATCTCTTCCTTGTCTCTTCTTCTCCCATTCACCCACTTCCCTTCTGGGTGGAATAAGGTGTGCTAACCTGGCTGCCTATGGATCTCGGGATGTCCTTGAAAAGCAGCCATCCTTGTATTTACCTAATATCAGCGGTCTAAAATCCTATCTTCTATCCTCAACTGGGGAAGAAGGGGGAGAGGCTGAAGGTAGCTGATACTGTAAAGAACGTGAAGGAAAGGAGGCAGGCTTGGAAATTAAAATGAGAAGTTTTGATCACCAGGTGGATAACAAAGGCAAGTTCATCCTTAAGTGATTCCACAGGGAAAGATGTGCTCCAGATACGTAGGCACTTAACACTCCGGGTTGGTTTTTAATAAATAGGCACCGTATTGTCAGTGTAACATGCACGATATGTTGTTCTCATTATATCAGTCATCTGCCCCACAATAAATTAAAGTAATGATGGCAGGCTGACATAAGCCTTACAGCCATAAAACTCAAGCTCTACCCTTAATAGGCAGATGAGGGACTCACAAGCAGCATGTGAGTCATCTTAATTTCTGACCTGGTATTGAAAAAGAACCATTCCTTAACAGGATGAGACAATTGTGGCATTTGGGGACCCTAGCTCAGCTCAGATTGATTGAGGGCATACCTGTAGGAAATAAGGTATACCAACTAAAAGAATAATGATCATCCACCCACACATTCAAGTTTTCTTTTTTGAAGAACATGCTCAAAGAGAGAGTAGAATTAAAAGATCCAGCCTCAGTTTGCCTCTTAAATCCTTCTCCCTTTTAACCACTAGGTTCATCATATTGTGCCATAATTGCTATTTATTTGTCTGAAGTCTAGCATTATATAGGATCAACAGAAGAATGTTCTCATGGTTTATTGCTTTTCCTTTGCACATCTGAGTCATATACATGTTCTTGGCTTACATAGTCTTGCTATTTGTGCAACCCATTTCCAGTGGGATGTTTTAATAAGATTTATTTGTAAGATTTATTTTCAAAGAAGCAGGTATAGGACTATAGGCTTAACCTTCAAGCATTTCCATTCAGCCAGTCAGAATTCCCTCTGACTTTTTTTCCCGTGCCTTCAGGTCAGTCTTGACTCCTGGAGACTACATGGACAATGTATGCAGTTTCCTTGGCAACATTTCTGGAAGGGGTTTGCCATTGCTTCTTCCTATGACTGACAGTCACTAGCAATGAGGTAGGACTAGCACTCCCAGTCTCCTGGTTTCTAACCTGGTGCCTTTAACCACTACACCAGTCTGTCTCTCCTATCTGACCAAGGGGAGAGTGCAAGGAATGGCATTCAGTCCTATTCTTGGACTGCCACTGGTTTTGAAGCAACACAGATCCCCTTACCCTCATTCTATACCAGGGAGTGGAGAAATACATTGCTACTGGTACCCCCATTGTAGACATTTTTTGTTCATGATGTACACATTTGTTTGATCATATGCTCAAATAACCTGAGTGGTTGCTATAAAGAGGAGCTGCTATCAATCAAGAAATCATTCCTCTGATGCAATGAAAAGTCCTTGTGAAAAAGGATCCAGGAGGCAAGAGTTCCCTCCAAGTGTTCCTTCCATTAGAACCAAGAGCATCTATAAGGAGCTTGATGCAGCCAAAATTTCACGTTCAGTCATACTTAGAATTTTGCCATCATTGACACATGCTCACTGTAGCCCTTCCTCCCCTGCCCTGCATGTTAATGAGGACCTGTAATGTTTGCAAAGCTGCAGCAATGCAAAGAGCAGAGCTTATCTTTGCTGTGATTTCATAATCACTGCTGCTTGATCAGAAATAAATCAGTTCAGCTACCTAATCAGCTGAACTTGTGAAATCAGATGGGTCTGGGCTGATTCTGAACTGGTGCAAAGCCCTTGTGCAGAAGTGCCCTGTTGTGAGAGTCAGGACAAGAGGGGTTAAGAACTTACTGTCATCACCAGAGCAACAAGGAACAGATAAGAGGATGAGACTGAACCCTCCCTAAAGAATGCAAGGGAGGTTGGGAGGGTGACCCTGGAATTTGCTCTCACTCTGAGAAGATTTCTGTAATGGGAGTAAGGCCATTAAACTTTGCTGGATTGAATCTGTACTGTCTCCTGGAGTTTCCTGGGCTAATCCTGACATCTGCCTCTGCTTTTACAGGCATTGAAAGTATTTTGAGATAGGATTCACTTTACAATTTTTTGCAAAGTTTTCCTAAAGTGGTATTGGTGGACATCAAGACACTTCTGGAACTGTCTCCAAACTCCTTCCCTTAAAAAGTAATAATTTCTCTGCTGGACATTGTGTGAAATTCAGAATCAACCCCAGTCATCAGTTCTTGGCCCACATGGAATTCCACAAGAGTCCCAGAAATATAAGAAGGCAGTTAAGATGGGGGCATAGCTGGGAACTTGCCTGGTGCTTCTTTTTGCAGAAAGAAGCATTTAAAAGACACTCTTCACTAGTGTCTAGTAAGCTATTCAGTGGAGGGCTCTGGATGGTTATGATGGTTAGAAGTGATTGCAAGGAGTTACAGGATGCAGAAATAGAGAGACAGCAAGAACAAGAGGCCTAATCAGGACTGGGATGATAAACATTGGACAGTGAGAGAAGGGAAAGATGGGTGTTTGTGCAAGAAAGAGAGTGAATGGAAGGTACATTTATGGGCTGTATCTCTATGAGAAAGAACAAGAAAATGTAGATGTGTTTACGTGGCTACTGACTCTGGTGCAAAAATCTGGGTAAGCAGGCTAAGGATCCATGGTAAAAAAAGAAAGAAATGGGAGGTCAAATTGGCTAGAACAGCAGCAATTGAGTAGAGGTTGATTAAACGGGAATGGAATTGGCAGAAATGGGTGAACTTCCTACTCGTTTTCAGTACAGCCTTACTTTCAGAGAAATACATTTAGAGCTCTTTTGAATGAATCTTGGGCTTCGCTGCTGTGAATAAGTATCTCATTATGCTAGATGTGCATTAACTTCATAGTTAGACTTTTAGGTCTCAGAACCTACCTTATTCTTACTTTATTGGACATGTTCTTTTTTTGCGGCTTTGTCAGTTTGCCTTCAATGAAATGATATTCTGTTGGCCTTTGTAGGATCTGAAAATGAGCATCCAACGTAATCTTTTCAACTTTGATGGGTCACTTCATCATTTGTAACTAAGTACTAAGCACTTGGTGAAATCTCTATTGTCCCATGGCAGATGTTTTGTGCCTAAGCATCTGCAGGTGGCAATGGGGGGGGAGGTCAAGTGGTATCACTTGTGCCACGATGACAACATACAAATCCATTGTCTGCACAGTGATGTCACAACACACACGGTATCATTGTGGATTGACTCAATGCCGTGATTCATGACAGTTTCTCAATTTCTAACTATGCTCAGAGGGTACAAGCATATTCCTTCAGTCCCATATCCATAATCAAAAACAATGCACAACTCCATAAAATCTGCTTCTGAAAACCAAATTGGGATGAATCTATATACCTAGTTTTCCCAACTTAATGCCATCCAGGCTTTGGGGGCACATTCTATCAAGGATCAGTTTCAATAAAATGTCTGTGGGTGATCTACTCTTTCAAAACGGCCAGGGAGGAAATAGAATTAATAAATCTGCACCCTAGTGGATTTGGAACCTTGATCTTAAACATCTTCACTGAAGCAGGGAATCTTCCTGTTTTTCAGGTCGTGTATCTGAGATGTTTACAAGGGTTCAACAGAGACCTCAGACAAACTTCCTGGAAAATCAGTTTACCTCCCCCTCTTTGCCATCTCTGAACACCCATCTATAGAATAAGAAAAGGTACTGAGGCTGTCTCAGCTATTCAATTGTTTAAGGTTTATATACTCTTTTAAGGAAAACCCAACACTGAGTTCCACTGTATTCAAGAAGGGAAATCATATTTATTCCTTGCCATCGCCTTTTCCCTTTATACACACAAACAATGTGTCTTTCTTTTTATCTGAAACTTACTACTGATATTCCTCACTGGACAATCCATTTTGGTTACACACTCCATTACTTTGAGGCTCAAAGCAAGGAAAATTGTGGCCATTTAATAAAATTAGAATTTAAACAAGCATAGCCTGAAATTCCTACATTGATTTCTATGAAATTTGGCCCTGTGTGTCCTGACCTTGCTGTAAATTTGTTCGCATTTTGATTTAAAAAAAAAAAAAAAGGTTATCATCGTGTATCTGTTTTCCCTTGTTAGATCATGAGAAGGTAGAACTTTCTTCTAATTCAGGCTTTAAAATTTGGACAAATCCTGCACAGATTGGCACAGAAAGGTTGGGCTCCTTTGTGTATTCTAGAGTGATTATAAGAAGAAGGCTTTTTTTCCCCAAAAAACTTTTTTTCCCCAATAGTAAGTGTAGTTTTAAGGACAAAATTGTTCCACAGGGCAAACAGAGTTTATGATTAGCCATGAGGGATATTGTTCCTGTCATAGCTTTAAAAAACTAACAATAATAGTAGAAATCTTTTCCAAAGTAAAGATGAAGGGAAAGCTGTGTGTGTGTGTGTGTGTGTGTGTGTGTGTGTGTGTGTGTGTGTGTTTTAAGGCATAAAAGGTCAGTTGGGTGCTTAGCAGTTCTTTGGGGAAAATATGTTGTTCTAGTGTCTTTGTAAACCTTAAAAGTGAAATATTTTAACAAAATGGGAAAGTGTTCTGCAAAGAGATGTGTGTGTTTTCCTCTTAGAGTAGAAGAATGCAAGTAACTATAAAGACTTCAAATCTAAATTTAAACAGTAAGATTTGATCTAATTATCAGAGTCAGGTAAAAGCGATATTTGATTCAAACTCTACAGGAAAAGTATAGCTATTTGGCACTGAATGACAAACTAGAAAAATTCTCTGATTAGAGTTATAATAGCATATGGTAAAATAAAAACAGTTTGGGACTTCTTTCTATTCATTTCCCCCATCATAAGGTTCTGTACAAAGTCTAGTTGCAGTTGAAACACAGTTGATACAAAAAACATAAAGATTTGTAGTTCATAACTGATAACCAGAGAGGTACATTCTAACAGTATTGATACATGGACTGATTCAGAATGAAGATGATCATTTCAAAGCTAGCACATTCACATCAGCATGAGCTGATTGCTCCATCTTTTTCAGGGAAATAGTAAAACAAAAATGTCCTTACCCTGCCCCACCCCCCAAAAAAACTCTTTTATTGGAAAAGTTCAAAAGAAACTCCCATGGGAGATTTTGTAGGAAGAATGCGTAAGGACATGTTTTTGCAAGCTAATCAGAAGTAAGCCCCATGGAGTTCAATGGGACATACTTCCAAACAGATGAATGAGGTTTCCTCCCAGCAAAATGGAACAATGAAACCAGTGAAACAAGGCCATTTGCTTTGCTAAGTGGCATTTTATTTGTCAAATAGCTGTTCTTCTTTTTCTAATATGTTAATAATAGACCCAAGAGCTCCAGTAAGTTACAACCACTGGTAGCCTGGCATTAAAAAAAAAAAAAAAAAAAGGTAGATGGCTTATGTTCAAACTGGTCATAATTTGAAAAAAATAAACATGGTAGCACCACCAAAGGAGCAGTGAATGGCTTCTCTCCCAGGGTGAATTCAATGGCCGTAGAGTTAGAAGGCATTTCAACCATGATTGTGCTAGCAGGACAGTTCTCTCCTGGGTGTTTCTTCTACTTCTTTTACATGAGAGCTGCTATCAACTTCTGGCCAGCGTACTGATTTCTGCTTTCTGAGTATAAATCAATTTGAGGAGGAAGATACGGTGTAGAGAGTTAGGAAGATGACCTTGACAGAGATATGCAGGAATCTAAGCAAAAGGGGCTGAAACATTTTTAAGACCAGAACAAGAAGAGAACATTTGGATGTGGCTCAGACACACACCTCCCGAATTCACTGGAGTATAAGAGGGGGTGGGGGGAGGTATGGTACAATCAAACTTGCAAGCTTCTGTTATTATAGCTAATCTCAATAAAGTAGAGTTCTAGTCTTCCTAGTTGAAATTAAACTCACCTGGAAACTTTTCAGACTTGTCATTCCGAAGGTCTCTAATAGCTTTAAGATGGTTAATAAGCAATTTCCAAAAGTAATTAGAAAGTAACCCTGGCAAACGTAGTGTCCTTTAAAAGGCTGTGCTGCGGTTGTGAGAGAGCAATATGGCTAATCCCTTCATTTCTCAGTGTTCAAACCCTTGGAAAACCAGTGTCCTGCAGTCTCTTCATGAGGAGCAGCCATTTGAAGCACATGTGGGTGATCTCCCATCCTCTCCTTATCTGGAGAAGCTCCGAAGGTCCAACCTACTCACCAGTCCTTTGGTCTTTGCAGTGGTCTTTGGTTCTGCATTCATGGAGGTGCCGTGGGCACTATAGACAAAGGAAAGAGCCACGGAATTGAGGAAGAGCAATCAGTGTGCAATGGGAAGCTCCCAGCTGTGCGCGTGACAGAAGCCCCAACAAAGGCAACGACCACGCCAACGGTTAACAATAATCAAAGAAACAAGAGAACCTGGATGAACCTGCCATTCGAGTAAAAGGGGGGATTACAGTGGGCAATCTGTAATCTGTAATCTGTAATATGTAACCTAGCAATGGGGCTCGCAGGGAATTGGGACAACTATAAATTGAACAATGTAAATGTGCCAAGCCAGTCCTGGCTTTGTTTGTAACTGTTGTGTTATGCTTGAGTAAACCTCTTTTGTGAACCACTTGTGTCACGGGAGTTTCTCTTGATGAATGAGGCATTCCTTACATCATGGAGGTGTCTTCAGTTCACCATGCCTCCCCCGGGAGTCAGTAGAATTCTAGTCTTCCTGTGGAGTTGATTTCCTGGTCCAGTCTAGTGGGGCTGACATGTACCTTCATTGTTAGACTGGCTGGGCCTTCTAAGAGCCCCATATCTCGAAGGCCACAGGTTTTCTATTATGCTTTAATCCGCTGAACTCAATTCAAGAGACTTGGGTCTTTTCTATATAGTAGGTAGCAGTATCTACCCAACCTTGAAAAAAGTTAAGCAGGATATGACCTAGTTAGTATTTGGCTGGGAAACCCTTTGACTAGACTGGGAGATAGAAGACAAAAAAAATCTCATGATCTAGAAGAAGAATGGAGTTTAGCACAGAGAAGGAAAGAAATACATTTATTAAATAAACAATTATCTGGTTCCAAATTACAGGGAAAGTGCATTGTTACAAAGAAAAAGTAAGTTGAAATAGAAAGGGAAAGCTCAATGTGAAGTAGGGCAATTGGCTGACATTTTCATAGGCTTCCTAATGATTGGCTGGTATTTTTAGCAGCCTATCTTGATCCAATCAGGAATGGAAAAGATGCTGGTGGAAAGTCTTTGCTTTGATCCAGTCAAGGTGTTTGTGAAAAATCCTTGGGTTCATGTTAATCTTTGCTAGTCCAGCAGCTGTTACTGGAGCCTGAGAGGTCCTTGTGCAACTTTTAGATCTGCATGGAGGAGAATATTCTTTATTATCCTGTACATCTCACATGAAGGCAATGGCAACCCATTTCTATATTGTTCCTAGGATAACTACATAGACATGTCCATATAAACCCTAGGAGTAGAGCTGAACTCCATAAAGTCTACTTTTTTCTTCTTCTACTATCTCTCTCTCTCTCTCTCTCAATAAGAGAAATCTCTTCACTTAACAACAACAAAGTTTCCTGGCACTGAGTGTATCTGATTTATATGATGCCAACAATCATATTTAGCATTTATATAATGCTCTACATGGTTCCATTCATTTCACATGCATTGTCTGTCAAATGTCACCAGCTTCCTAACAAAATGAACTCTTGTTGCATAAGCTGCTATGCCTGATTAGCTATGATCATCTAATAATGGATAAAAATGTTGCTGAGGAAGCAATAAAAGGGAGGAACACTACGATTGCAAAGAGAACAGAATGATGAAAAAGCACATTTTGTATTATCTTATAATCCCAGTATTCTTCCTAAATTGGCTGAAAATTCAGAACAGTTTATTAAATAATTCCATTTGATGTGTGTCTAAGTGCCTTTTTACATTTTTTAAAAATTAAATTTCAATTTGTATCTGAAATCTAAGTGGCTGTAATGGTATGTGGGAAAGACCTTGGGAGATAGGGTGAAGAGACACTGCCAAGGGAATGGTCAGATAAGAGACAGCATAGCCCACAGCTGGATAGTGGGTGGGGCAAGAGGCTCAGAAGAGGCACTCCCTATTTCCTCGAGCTATAAAGGAGACAGGGGAGAAAATTGTAGCTTCAGATTTGCAAGATTCTGTCAATGTAGCTTTACAATAAAGTAGAATTAGCTCATCTGATTGTGATTCCTATCTGCTTTACCCCGCGAGGCTGACATCAATCTTGCAAGTTTGAAAGTACAATTCTTCCCCTATCTCCTTTACAATCCAAGAAATTAGGGAGGGTCCCTTCTGAGCCTCTTGCCGCACCCACTATCCAGCTGTGGGCTATGCTGTCTCTTATCTGACCATTCCCTTGGCAGCATCTCTTGGCCCAGTCTCCGAAGGTCTTTCCCACATACTATTATGGTGGCCATAATGAACATTTCAATAATAATGACAAAGTAAAGGCCATAAACAATAATGAGGCAGAAAAATACAAAAGGTAGAAGCTCAAACTTTACAATTTGCATAGTAAATGACCACAGATTTGGATACCAGACCCCGATTAGCTAGTTTCAAATGTGTTTCAGTTTTTATAAAGGCCTTTGCCTCAGGATTCAGAATTTTATCCCAAGAGTTCTCTCCCTTTTGTACTTCTCTGCCTCACCAATTTTCTATCTCTTTTTGGATCTCATCAGGAAATCTGGCTCATCCCCATTGCTTAGACCTCTTAATTTCCTACTCCTTTTACTATTATAACTGAGCTGCAATGATATTATAAATTGTACAAAAGCTTTTGAAATCATTTCTATGGAAAGACACAATACGGAAAGATATGCATTGTACTGGGCTGTGTTGCCTCTCCATTTAAATTCTTATTTGAAGTCCACTTCACATAACTCTTCGCTGTTTGGTCACCAAGAAAGCAATGACACTTCCCTGAGCTGCCTTCAACCTGCAGCTTCAGCACATCATCGAAGGGAGGGAATGTGCCAAGAATCAAAGAGTTTCTTCAGGTTTGGGAGGAAAAATACATGGCTGTTCCTGAAGGCAATTCTCTAGACATCCAATGCAATTTCTTCTTAGCCTGTTCTTGTTCACATTTTTAGACCAGTGTGGGAAACCTCCCATGCTCTAGTTCAACTTCTTTCAGGTCCTGAAGTTGCAGTGAGGGACAGACTGGCTAGATAATCTTGCTGGGTTCTGCTGGACCTTTTATAGAAACTCTGAAACTGTTTTGGTTGCCTCCCTCCTCCATCTCTCTTATGTCCTTTATACAGGTGAAACTCGAAAAATTAGAATATCGTGCAAATGTTCATTTGTCAGTATGGCAACTCAAAAGGTGAAACCAATGTATGAGATAGACGCATTACATGCAAAGCGAGATATGTCAAGCCTTACTTTGGTATAATTGTGATGATTATGGCGTACAGCTTATGAAAACCCCGAATTCACAATCTCAGAAAATTAGAATAGTGTGAAAAGGTTCAATATTCTAGGCTCAAAGTGTCCCACTCTAATCAGCTAATGAATCCATAACACCTGCAAAGGGTTCCTGAGCCTTTCAATGGTCTCTCGGGCTGGTTCAGTAGGAATCACAAGCATGGGAAAGACTGCTGACCTGACAGTTGTGCAGAAAACCATCATTGACACCCTCCATAAGGAGGGAAAGCCCCAAAAGGTAATTGCAAAAGAAGTTGGATGTTCCCAAAGTGCTGTATCAAAGCACATCAATAGAAGGTTATGTGGAAGGGAAAAGTGTGGTAGAAAAAGGTGCACCAGCAGCAGGGATGACCGCAGCCTGGAGAGGATTGTCAGGAAAAGGCCATTCAAAAGTGTTGGGGACTTTCACAAGGAGTGGACTGAGGCTGCAGTTGGTTCATCAAGAGCCACCACACACAGACGGGTCCTGGACATGGGCTTCAAATGTCGTATTCCTCTTGTCAAGCCACTCCTGAACAACAAACAACATCAGAAGCGTCTTACCTGGGCTACAGAAAAAAAGAAGTGGTCTGTTGCCCAGTGGTCCAAAGTCCTCTTTCCTGATGAGAGCAACTTTTGCATCTCATTTGGGAACCAAGGACCCAGAGTCTGGAGGAAGAATGGAGAGGCACACAATGCACGATGCTTGAAGTCCAGTGTGAAGTTTCCACAGTCTGTGTTGATTTGGGGAGCCATGTCATCTGCTGATGTTGGTCCACTGTGCTTCATTAAGTCCAGGGTCAATGCAGCCGTCTACCAGGAGATTTTGGAGCACTTCATGCTTCCTTCCGCAGACGAGCTTTATGGGGATGCTGACTTCATTTTCCAGCAGGACTTGGTACCTGCCCACATTGCCAAAAGTACCAAAACCTGGTTCAATGACCATGGGATTACTGTGCTTGGTTGGCCAGCAAACTTGCCTGACCTGAACCCCATAGAGAATCTATGGGGCATTGCCAAGAGAAAGATGAGGGACAGGAGACCGAACAATGCAGTGGAGCTGAAGGCCGCTATTGAAGCATCCTGGTCTTCCATAACACCTCAGCAGTGCCACAGGCTGATAGCATCCATGCCATGCCGCATTGCGGCAGTCATTGCTGCAAAAGGGGCCCAAACCAAGTACAAATACATATGCATGCTTATACTTTGCAGAGGTCCGATATTGTTCTATTTCCAATCCTTGTGTTATTGATGTCATGTAATATTCTAATTTTCTGAGATTGTGAATTTGGGGTTTTCATAAGCTATACGCCATAATCATCACAATTATACCAAAGTAAGGCTTGACATATCTCGCTTTGCATGTAATGCGTCTATCTCATATATTGGTTTCACCTTTGAGTTGCCATACTGACATAAGTGAACATTTGCACGATATTCTAATTTTTCAAGTTTCACCTGTATAACAGATAACATCGCACAATCAGATTGCCCCATTTTCAGAATCTGATTATAACTTCAGACACTGGGTTCTTCCAGATGATCAGCCGGTTGGCCATGCATACATGCATATGCACCCATGGACACAACAGATAGATAAGTCAGAGCACAGTTTTGTCAATTCCTTCTTTGCATCCCTAAAATCTCTGATTGTTTCCATTACTGTGCTTTCCATGTTTTTCTCCATCCCTTCTCGGACGGTGAGCATTAAGTGCTGCTTTTGAGTGATAGATCTGTGGCTCAGAGAGCCCCTTGGAGTGGTCTTCATCAACGTTACTCTCTCAAAACATCCCTCTCATCCTGTACTTGGTAAAGATCACATTTCCTATTTAAATCACTGACAGGAAGCTCAGTTCTCTGGAGTTGCAGTTATTAAGCGTGGTGTTATATTGTTCCACGAGGGACAAAGTTGGACAGTGGATTTTTTTGAAGCAGAAAAGCTATGTACCTGCTAGTTCACACATGGTTTGCCTACTTGAAATGTTTTCTTTCTTTCTTTCTTTCTTTCTTTCTTTCTTTCTTTCTTTCTTTCTTTCTTTCTTTCTTTCTTTCTTTCTTTCTTTTTTCCTGACTGCATGTTTGGAGACACTTATTTTCTAACATTCTTCCTTGTGTCCAGTCTCTCTTTCTTCTATTGATCTTTCTCATCAAAATCCAAAGTTCGATTCACTACCAACTAATTACATCAGGGTTGCACTGCTGGTAAACCATGTGTGGATCGGTGATTTTCAAATGGCACTGCAAAGAATTCTGAGATCCCTTAGAGATTGGGGGGGGGGGGGGGGGTTTCCAGTGGGAAATTTAGTGGTCTGCAAGAAATGGCATATGGTCCTTCAAGGGAAGCTTGACTAAACTGCCTATTCCATAGATGGTGCTATGATGATATCAAGTGGTAAGATCCTTCAAGGGAGAAGGATAGTAGTCTATCCCTGGATTCTGCCCACTTATTGTAAGATTTTATTCCTTTCCTTGAAGACCCTGAGGTTAAAGATTGTGAAACTTCAGGCTACAGTCAGAAACTTAGCAATTCTCAGGAGGTCTCATGTGTCCAAAATCACACAGCAAATTGGTGAGGTCTTGTCAGATATTGGTATTCTTGTACAGATCTTCCAGCACTTTTTAAGAAAATACTTTGGGATGGCCTGCCCAGCTAGTAACAGCATCTAGCCAACTTTGGCTGATCTAAAAAAATTGGTGACTTGCACATGAGCCAATCAATGCTCTCTCCATGCGACCAATATTAGAACACAAAAAAGAGCACCCATCTGTCTCTCTCATTTTTCCTTTATATTGAGTTATTTGTTTAGTGATTCATTAAAAAGCTGAATGGAGGAACTAAAAACCAGTCATGGCATCTTTCCAAGCTGAGTTTTAAAAAGTAGTGAAATATTAGCATAATTCTATGGAAGCTGAACCTCGAAGACAGAGATGTAAACTTCAGAACTGGTAGAGAAATGCTCTGTCTTTTTTTTTCCCCTTGTATTTTTTTAAAGTTTGTTAAGGGAGAGGTTAATAGAAGAACTGGGTTAATAGAAGATTCAAGTCTTGTAGCACTTAAGACATCTTTGCTGGGCCTTTGGCTAGACTGCAAAGTTGGAAAAATATTCAGGGAGAAGGCAACGGCAAACCACTTCTGGACAGAGAGATTTTATCTTGCCTATTTGCCTCATCTTGAACAAAGCTAAGCAGGACTGGATCTAGACATTATTAAAACAGGAAATCTCAAAAATTTAGGCTAGACTAGGGAAATCAAATGGACATCCTGGAAGAAAGCAATAGAATACCTCTTCTGTCATACTGCTCAGAAAACTGCATAGATGCAGATACCAAGATCTGAGCTTGACTTGAGGGCATCCTAACTTTTATAGAGAGGTGGGCAGCGTGACTCATATCAGCACCACATTAATGGGACCTGTGTCAAATTGAGATCCCACTTTGGAGATTATCAGGGTAAAATGAAGTTGCTTGTACAAGCTACCCAAATGAGTTGAATGCAGACAGGAATGGTTCATTGAACTACAATGGAAAGACAACTTTCTTTATGTATTCACCATTGCAGAAAAGTATTTAAAGATCAAAATCTCACCTTTCTTACCAGAATATAGTTGTGGTTGTTTCTAATGGGCCAGGCCAGTTCAGCCTTGTGCCTTCTATTTTCTGCCAAATTTATAAAAATTGTTTTGATTGGCTAAGAGAAAAAATATGGCTGAACCCAAATTTACCGATCACCCATCAACTCATAAATGGTTGCCCTTTTCAACAGCAATTTTGTGCTCTTCATACTATAAAATTCGATCCAAAGTATAGGACTTTTCCTTGGACAGAGATCAGTTTTGTCAAAGCAGCCATGAACTTTTGAAAATCACAAAACCAAAAACGGCAAAATAGGGCCATGAATATCTTTAGAGTGTTTAATTTCAGTTGAAACTTAGCCAAAGTTCACCCCTTTGACAAACCACCAGAAACCAAAATGGCAACATGGTGCTAAAATGGAATTGCTACACTGCACGTTTCAAGTCAAAGAAAGTGATTTCTGCTCTCATACAAGGATTGGTTTACATCTGCAGAAGCCAGACATATCACTGAGATCAAGTCAGACTGGTTGCACCTCCTCCCTAGTTTGTTCCCCAAATCCAATGATAGATCACACAAAAGCATTCCATCTTGCAAAATGTGTGGGTTTCACACAGCTCTCTATTTTTGACATCCTCAGTACCTGACGCTTTCTTTTCCTAGTCATGTTAACAGTATTTGGCAGGAGGCTGACATCCTTTTCAGCTGACCAAGCCTTGACAAGGTTGATTTTATGTAATGTTAAAGAACACTCAGTTTCCAGCAGGATTGAACGGGTTTGCCTCTTAGGAGGATGAGTGTCTGTCTTGCATACAGCACTTGCTGTGTCAGACTATTTTAATATGCTAGTCACATCCAGCCCTCCATCCTCCCAGGATCACATATTCTACCTGCTAAGAATGCAAGTCACATGGACCAGCTGGCTGCTGCAGCGAACAGATTCCTGCCAGAGTTTGGATGCAAATAACCTGAAATGAAGGCCAGGAGATGTGAGATCCTGTCTGACCAAGACAGAGGCTGCTTCAGCTGCAACATGTCATTTTCTGTCTGTGCCAGTGCATCTCCATGGGTCCTTAGCCACTGGCTGAAGCATCATCGTACATAATACAGAAGAAAGAGCCGAGGAAGGAAGTAGTGTGGGAAAAGAAGACCAAGGAGGGACTTCAATTATTAAGCAGTGAGTCATTCAATACCAGGGCTCTGCTCTCTTCTTTAGAACTGAGGGGTTCACTCCATATACTGTCAGTGAATGGAAACTCTTTAACTAGCTGGTTATAAACCAGCCACATGAACTAAAGAGAGTACTGTTAAATGGACCAGCTTCCAAATGAAGAGCTGAATTTACAAGGGCTAGAAAGTTTTAAATACTATGGGGGACAAAAGTGAATTATTACAGCAATAAAAGGGAGATGTCTCTGGTTACCATATCTTTATTTTTCTTTACTATGTTCCTCCCCTACCACGTAGGTAGGTAGGTAGGAAGGTAGGTAGGTAGGTAGATAGGCAGGCAAGTAATGAGGGAGGGAGGGAGGGAGGGAGGGAGGGAGGGAGGGAGGGAGGGAGGGAGGGAGGGATGGATAGATAGATAGATAGATAGATAGATAGATAGATAGATAGATAAATTATAGAAGGGAGAAGGGCAGGAAGGACCTTAGTTCATTCATTTCAGTGAGATGCTTCATCCCATAGGAACCTGTTGCTCTGCCTCAGCATGGCCAGTTGTCGCATAGAAGAGATTAGGTGCATGTCAGTGCAGCATCAAGATGGCTGACCTATCTCAATTGACCACTGCACCTTGAAGGAAATGGCTCCTGCACAGAAGTCACTTTTGTCAAGTTCTTCCATCAGCTAGAAGGTCATGAAAGAAAGGTCTGTTACCAAGTGTTATTAATTGCATCATCTTTTTCTATTTCTTTCTTACTTAGCATTCCCAGGGCCTTGCAGCTAACCCTGGCACAAACATCCTATCAACCTCTTCTTTCTGCTGTGTCCCCCTGATGTTGTTTTCACCCCATTCCTAACCCATGAGTAAGAAAGGCTCAAGTCATCCTTAGCTGTTCCAATGTTAAACTAATTGGCAACTTCAAGAGATCTACATCCATCTGTTTTCTCTACATAGTTTTGTAATTTTATTTTAAAAGAAAGAAACTAAAAATGAGCCAGATTATTTAAGAGGCAGAAGAATTGCCCTTGTTTTTTGAAATGTGTGAGTTGGCCAAAAAATGGGGAAAGTTTTCTTATTTCTCTTAATTCTTTTAACTTTTAAATTTGTTGTATGGTTTCACACAAGGATTAAGTTCTTCACTACAAAAGCATCTCTTCCAGTCTGCTTTCTGGAACATCCATGTGACCCCTCCTTCCCTCCCTCCCTCTCTCTTTTAAGGGGAGACAAATATTAGCTAGACATCACCATAGAACATTCCAGCATAGCTTCCCCAAATTCATTCCCAGTGTCATCTACAGTGGAATAATGCAAAGTTTGAATCCTGCCATTTAATCCTTGTGTCCCTGGCCAGTCTGGGCTCTGCTTGTTTGCTTATTTGATGACCTGGTCAGATATTAGCCTTGTGGAAACACCTTCAGAGCCATGAGTTCCAACCCCAAGCTCCAAGAGAGGTGCAGGTTAACCTAGCCGAGCATTAATGAACAGGTTGCCTCTGAGTCCAGGCTCAGGGAGGAAATAGTGATCAGAATCAAGGTTGTAGCACTCAGTTGACCTTCTTTGAGCTAGGAAGCTAAGCAGGGTCAATTCTGTTCAGCACTTGGATGGAAAACCACCAGGAATCACCAGAGCTATAGGCTAGACTGAAAATTTGAACAACAACAGGACATAAGAAAATAGTGCAAACCACTTCCATACTGTGGAATGGATGTGTCCACAAGGTCACTAAGGCTCAAGCTTGATTCAAGGCTGCCTTCCTCTTCCATAATCAAGCTTACAATTCCTATCACAGAAAACTGCACTCCTAGTTTCCACCCTTCCTCCAGAGGAATACGTTTTTAGGCAGCTGCTAATGTTAGGCTACTGGCAGTGAAAACCCCTTCCTGATCTACTGCAAATCACCCAAAGATGTAATTTAACAACCACCACTGATTTCAAAGATTTACATCACCTCCTGTTAACGATAAGCATGCCTGTGGTATCTTAGAATAAAGATGCAAATCACATACAATAACACTTCAGTAATATCACCCCAAAAATACAAAAGAACTGAGAGATAACAGAGCAACAGCAAACCAATTAGAGCTGCAGGGTGCTAAGTTAAAACAATCTGAAAGCTTGGTGAAATAAAAATTGGTTGACTGTGTGCCTCTAGTTAGCCTACTGTTTATCACACCAACATCTAGAAAACTTTTTGCACATTCCCCAAGGATAATTGTAGCCACTTTTTCTAACCACTTATTGTTTTGTGTTGTCTTGAAGTTGGATATGCCAATCTACTCTGTCTTCCTCTCTCCCTTTGAAATTTCCACGTCTGTAGCTGCCACCCGTTCTTAGTTTATTCCATCTGGACTTGCAGTCACGAACACCGTCTCCCACTGCCGATCTGGCACATGTAGCCAGTCAGGCATATGGAGAAGATCCTGATCGAAGGAACCCCAGGGATTGTCATTGTGTGCTTGAGTGACACATCTAAACAAAGCAGTTACCGGGAAAAAAAAGTCCTCAGGGTATGTCTGTATGTGGACTTAAATGCTTTCTTGTTTCACACAAAGGCTCAAAACACTATGCAATGTAACAAAAACTACCGATGTTTCAGATGCACTTAAAGTCTGGAACTTGGTCCTTTTACAGCTAGTGAAACCAGAGCAGTTCCAATAAAAAATGACCCCTATTTCTAGGAACATCTCAAGCGACGGGCAGCTCACAGCATTGAAACATTTACTGATTTTTTTTGCTGATGCAGAACATTGATGTTTCCTGTATCAGGATGGTCTGTCCACTACTGTACCACTGTATTATTCCTAATTATTATTAATGTATTATTCCTGATTACTATTAATTTAATTTATAAACATTTCTTCCTCCCAAAGATTATAGCTGGCGACAGCACCCAGCTACCCTCAACTCATCTTAGAAAGCTAAGCAGGAAAGATCTCGCTAGTACTTGGAGGAGTGGCCACTAACAACCCCAGGGCTTTAAATCAGACTGGGAAGTCAGAAAAGTTCAGAGCACTTTGGTATCATTGTGAAAGAATGCTATGCAAACTTGTCCAGATAATCAATGTAAGTGAAGGCCCACTCTAGGGAGTCTTTATCTTTCTTTCTATGGGAGAAACGTGACCATCAGTCTCTTTGGATAACACTGGTTTACTCATGTACAGAAAACACTTGATTTTTCCATCTTCAATGACTCACCACTCTAAATTGGCTTCTCTGAAAAGCTTTGCCTCTGAAGTTACACAGGTGATAATTAATCTCCTCTCAGAAGTGCTCTGTTATATTTATGATGCCTCATTCACGTGCAAATCATGAGGTTGTAGTAATCCAATAGTGTGTGAACTAGCGCTCCACAAATGGTTGAGTGAAATAATATCCCTGAAAAGCAACGAATTTACATTTTGTTTTATTTCAGAATGAAAATCCTGAATGAGAATTCTCAGGTCTGGCTTCAGATTTAGCCGTGATCAGAGTAGACTCATGGACATGGGGCCTTAGTTGGTTTTAAGGAAAACAGGCCCCACCTGCACATAAAGAAGTGACATAATATCGTGAGAGAAGAAAAGAAAAATAGCAGCTATAAAAAAACAGTCCCAAAAACCAGTTTTCCTAGAATAAGGCTAATCTTGTGAGCCCAGAAAGAGGCAAACAGCCATTCTGAATTGGACTCTTATTTGCTTACATTCATAATTAAGAGCCTCATTTCAGCTGCACAAAATCTGGATGGCACTAGATGGCAGCAAAGCGATACTGACAATGCTAATTCTTTGCTGCCATCTCGTGGTCACCTAAAGAACTGCGGTCCAGAGCAGCTAGCTCTATTCATAAGGTTCTATTAATTTTGAAATTAAGAAAACTTTAACTCTAAGGCTTGATACCATTCCATTTTCATTTGTTCTGTGATGTATTGAAAATCCTTATAGATAGCCATCATTCATTTATATTCACATTCAGATATATTACATTAAAGACTTGGCTGAAAACTCAATCTCTTTATCTCCAGTTCTGGCTCACATATTAAACCAAGTTATACTTTATTGAACAAACTAAACCATGATCAAACAAACCACACCATAGCTCAGTACAATGTATGAGCCATACTTATGTGCTCAAGATGCTTTTCTTCTATTACATGGAACAGGAAAAGGTTTCTTACACTGCAAACTTATGCAGTCAATGGCCATGCGTAATTATTATAGCCTGTAAAATGACCCAAAATTCTGATGCCTTTTCCAATGTTTTGATGCTTTATCAGTCTTCATGTAAGGTGAATGCTAGTGTTGCATGTTCTTTTCTGGTGTGCAACAATCTGAATGACCACTAGATGGCGGGAAAGACCTGGTGTTTTCTGTATCATGTCAGTGCCACCCAGAGGCCTTTCTGATTTCTGCAGCCTAGGTATGGCTTGCCTATGCCACATACCACTTTGATGGACAGTTAGATTATTACTCATAAATCTGGAGGATGCTTTTGACTTCATTAGAAGATTTTAACTCCAATTTAATAGATTAAAAAAAGATAGTTATGAATTTTGGGCAGGCCAAAGCTGTTCAAATAATATCGTGCTATTACCAAAGACAACTGTGTTTCTCTGTTAAGGAGGCTACTTGCTGAAGTCAGAGAGGCATTTGAGTGTGACACCAATTACCCCTCCTATAAGATAAGATAGCAATTGAAAGCTCAAATTACTACCTGCTAAAAATAGCTCAGATTCGACTTAATTCTTGGAATCATCACAGGTTTCCTTTCTTTTTTAATAGTAGAATAACGAACGGATAAAAAGTGGTTCAGATAAAAGTCTGCATGATATTGCTAGGCTTCATTAGGTATAATGTTGTCTAGTTTGGAGGGGGGTTAGTTTGTCTTCTGTGACAGGGACAATTGGATGAAATCCAATCATTTGATTAGCTTATGATTCATTGTAGGGGGCCAGCTGAGAAACGAGTTACTGTAGCTTAGTTAAATGCGTTGTGTGAACCCAGAAGAGACAGAGGTAGCTCTTAGTAAACAAGCTGAGCTAGATGACAAAGACCTCTCAACCACTGGAAGAAATATAAAAGCTCACACCTGAAAAATATTTGCATTCTCAGGGACTACAATTTGTATTCTTCGTGGGGTGGGGTCAAAAAAGTTGTGATAGTGCCTGCAACTATTAAAACCCCATCCACCCAAGGAAGGACTTGGTTCACATGCGTCATGCCCACCATTTGCTTTCGAACACCCTGTGGATGTCCCTGCTTACTCCAAGGAGTTACTTCAATGCTCTCTGTTCAGCCATTTTTATTTATTTATTTTTATTTATTTATTAAATCTGTATGCCGCCCATCTCCCCCAAGGGGAGCAGATTTAGAGAGCAGATTCCCCCCCAAAAATCCAATATGGCAGAAGCTATCCTCCTGTGGATCAGGAGTCATTGAATCTATACGACACCTTTTTCTAAGCTGTTCCTTTTATTTCTCCTTAAATTCCTGCTTTTATTCCTGCTTAAATCAATGGCTAATCCAGGTTATTTAAAAAAAATCTTCCTGATCATACTGAAGAATTTTATGTAAGCTATTTTATGGCTGACAGAGATCCTCAAGTCACTTATTCTGTGGCAAAATTTTCCTACTTAGTAACACATATATGTAGTGAAAAGATCACCATCATGGATCAGAATGACCATCTCCAGAGGTAACCATGTATGCATGTATGTATGTGTGTTTATATACGTGTGTGTGTGTATTTGAATGTTTTATGATGTGTTCAGTTTTGTTTATTATATTGGATATCTGGTCAATGAATGTGATAAAAATTGATTTGATTCAATAGCCCACAGATATTATGAATGATTTCCACATAAGAGATTTGTCTGTCTCACGGAGAGGCCAGGAGTTCTGTCTAGCTTTCAATGACAGGCCAAAAAAATAGTTTCTGTTAATAAGATTCAACTTCCATTAATTAGGTGTCCTACTATACATCTCTGTTGCTGTCCGCATCCTATTGATCGCATGATAGACAGAAAACCAATTATAACATACCTAAAAATTCTTTGAAAACCAGGTGCCTGCCTTCCTTTCAGCCACAGCTGACACTTGGGTTCCAGAAAGTCATCTTATGTTTGCCTTCTTATCAACAGTCTGCTACGCTTTCATCTTTTAGCCCTAGGACTTTCTAGTGGTTCCACAGTGGTGAACTAGGTCTGAGTCTGATAAGCTTTTTGAGAAGTCAACTAGATGTTGCTGCCAGCTGGTCAACTGAAGACACCTCCAAGTCAAACACATCTCCTGGAGACTACACGGACATATCTATGCAGTTGTCTTGGCATGCTACAGAAATATGGTGTTGTCTTCTTCAAATACAATTCAACTTTTCAGTCTAATCTAGAACCCTAGAATTCTCAGGCTGTCCTTTTTCCAAGTACTAAGCAAGCTTAGCTTTCTAGACGAGCTATGGTTTGCTGTCACTTAGGCAAAAGATAAGGGCAGGCAAAGAAAATAACTTGCAGCAGCAGATACCTATGTGTGGTTGAATGGGGATTCACATAGAAAATAAAACATATTGTGCTCAGAGTGGCACCAACAGGCAAATGCCTCTATTTTTTTTTTTTTTTTTTTTAATAAGGATGTGAAATATGCTCAGCATAACTTCCAAGGAACTGAACCGTGTTCCAAGGCTGAAAAGAATGCAGTCCTGTGGAGCCAATTTCTGTATTTTTTAATTTTTTAATTGGAAATTTCATTGGAAATTTTTCTATCACTAGTTGGGATGGCAGTAGAGAGTCTTACCCCACCATTTTGGGAACTGCTCTGGCTTCAAGTTAGCTTCTGAGTGCAATTCAAGGTGCTGGTTGGTCCTTCATGACTCAGGATTTGGATACCTATAATACGGTCTTCTCCAGACTGAAGGCTGCCCACCCAATGATGTCAGGAGACAAGGCTTGCTGAGGGTCCCATCCTTAAGGGAATGCCACCTACAGGAATCCTGGGAGTGAGCCTTCTTGGTGATTGCCAAATTCTATGGAAGGATTTACCACTAGTTGTCTGGTCCTCCCCCAGTTTAACGGGCTTCTGAAGGGTCATAAAGATCAGAGTGATGCAGAGTGTAAGCCGCCCAGAGTCCCCCATTGTGGGGAGATGGGTGGGGACAAGTTAAATAAATAAATAAATAAATAAATAAATAAATAAATAAATAAATAAAATCAAATATTGTTAACCCTAGGTCTGACATTCGGTAAGCAGCTTAGAACCTTTAAGAATTAGCAACCTTTAAGAAACCCAAGCAAATTATTATTGTCATTATTGTTACACAAAGTGGCATCTTTCAAATATGTAAAGCTTTCCGACAGCTAGCTTATGTTCACAAAGATACAATGAGTATGTGGAAATAAAGGGTGGGATGAACAGACGTAATACAATTCCTTCTTCCACATATTCAGTGCAACTTCCAGATTATGTGAAAGGGGGTGGAGTGGGAAACAATGCTGTTTGAATTTGGGGAGCAGTGAAATGAAAACCAAATTGGGAGAGCAGGTAACAAACTCTAGCTGAAATCTACAGTGTGTCTCCTTCTTAAGATTCCTTTGGGATTACTGCAGAAGAATGTATCTGAAACTCCAGCACTGTTTTGCCCCCAAATCTCTGCAAACCTTTGACATTTCAAGCAAGTGGACTGACAGTATGGTTGCTAGGACTTTATCGAAAAACAAGTGCAGGGCAATTGTTAGCTGCTCCACAAAGCATGACATCAGAGAGACCTCCTGATACTCCTTGACCCTCCAAGACATGTGTAGCTAACGCTCATGGCATTAAATATCACACAATTGTCAGATTCATATGAACAAGAGCAGGGTCAAACACAGCTGAACAGGAGTTTCTACAAAATCCATTTTCTTCTTGTTACTCAGTTTCTGGAAACCATGATCTACATTCTGGTATTTGATGGTAGGACAACTCAAGTGAACACCACCCCAGCTTTCTTTAGCACCATGTGGACTCTCCAAGGCCCATCTGCTCATATATCCACATGACTCCTTCACTTAAATAGCAGAAGTATTTGATTGATTTGTTTCAAATTATTGTTATATTCAGAAGGCAGGTGTTTGTGTAGAAAAGATACATCAGTGGAAACAGAAACACAGTTATTAAAATAAAATGAAAAGTCATTCCACTCACCTGAAAAAAGTAAACAACAGTTAAAACTGCAATTTATAAAATCTACAGCACTTGATACTTAAGAAGGATCTTAGCCAATGAAGTAACTCATCCTGAACGGTGTTCAGTAAGGAAACACCCGGATGGAAAATGTTCTGTTGGTTGTCCTAGTAAAACTGGATGGCTCTCGAACAGATCCACCTGAGGCTACCTTAGGTCCTAATCAGACCCATAACTCTGTTTGAAAATACTTCTAGAAGTATTAGGCAGGGAGTTGTGGATGACCTATATCCTTCACATGGTGTTTTAGCAACTATGGACAGTTAACTTAGAAAACTTGGAGGAAATGTTTCTAGTGCGGGTAAATGCTTCTACCTCTCTGGACATCTAAGTCATTTATGAGGGTCATTTCCAACAACTGCTTAGATGGTTCAGTTACACTCATCTCATGCTATAACTTGCCATGACCAGCAAACTGAATCTGTCCTGTTTCTGCCCATAGAGCAAAATGAGAGACACAAGTTTATATATTCAGGATTCCTTTTTTAGGGCTGTGCAAAGCATTTCAAGGAATGCTTCACAAAATGCTTGCTGTAAGCAAACCACCTTTCCAGAAAGCCTTCCCAGGCCATGGCCATGTGTGTGTAGCACACTATCTTGTTTCACCAACAGTCCCAATAGATGTCTATTTTTTGCACTCACATGCAAAAAAGCTGCAAGAATCTTCAAAGTAGCCATCCTAAGCCTTCTGGGGGATGCAGTCATCACACTGCTTTGAGGAGGGGTGCTTTGGTCATCCCCAGGGACTTTGTGAAGCACCCTTTGAATATTTGCAGGGCTCTGTTATTTATATTCCCTCCCCGTGGAAGCACAAATCCCCCTAATTAGCTGCATTATCTGAAATAGTGCAATCCAGAAACAGGTTTACCACCTTCTAGGTTGTTTGTGTGAACTTCTGAGATTCCATCACCAGGGAAAGATTTGAACAACAGGGTTCTTAACAAACCATAATGCCTAAGAGAAGAAGGGTCGCTTGGCAATGAACCCTTGAATCTTTGGGGAGGTAAGAGACGCTCGTAAGGAATTTCAACATGCCACCAAAGGCTAGTTCTCTTTGTGTGAAACAACAGCAACAAATACTGGCAATACCCACTTGAGAGCATGCAGACTCCTAGATCATCTAATGCAAGAAAACATTATTTGAGGGAGCTGTGATTTGTGGTAGTGTGTGCACACACTTGAGATGCATCGGGATTCATCATACTCAATCATGCCATCCACTGCGATCCTTTTAGCAAGAAGCCATTCTCCATAAGAAGCAAAAGGGCTTAAGATTTATACTGAATGCTGTCATTTTCATTAAGCAAAATCAGGGCTTTTCCCTAAATGTATTTTTACTCTTGCTTCTCTACTGGGGATTCTGTTCTCCATGAAGAAAATCCTCAGAGAGTTAGTTATAAGGCTTTTAAAACCATTGAGACAACCCCGTGGTTGTGTTATTTTGACCAAGAGAAGAAGGGAAAATATTTACTGCAACTCCCTCCTCATTTGATGGAGCCGTTTCCTAAGTTTGGCACCAATTTCTCATTTACATAATTCAGATGCTGCCTTGTGTCATCAAAGAACGCTTTACTAAAGACTAATTTTTGGCAAGGAAGGACTGCAGGGACTTGAAAAGGAAAGGGTACTTGGCGTGCTCTGCTTCAGCGTTGCCGTAAACCAGAGGAACTTGTATGAGGATTTTGAATTTGTTTGTGCATATAAATGTTATGCCTTTATTGAGGCTAACAAAGAGTTTTCTAAACATTGCCTGTTGTTGCTAAGATGCCGGTCCTTTGAATTCAATTTTTGAAAAGACAAAGATGCTTGAACATCTGGTTATCTTCCACAGATGTCTCCAGTGACCGTGTAAATGAGATAAACAAATTTGGAAGGGAAGGAGCTAGCATCCTGGTTAAACATTATTCCTCTTCTCTTTCCATGAAAAATCTAAGATCACGGGGTTTTTTCTCTTTTCATGAATCTGCAAAACTCTTGATTTTTGCCTTATGAAATGCATTGCTTGGAAGTACTTGCAAAGTGTTTTACTGCTCTGAACTGTTGTTTCAGTTTGGGCATTATTCCACTCTCACCCCTGAATTTATATAAACCCCATCTCTCTTTCTCATATAAATAACCTAGGTAGAAGCAGAAGAAAATTAAAGGAAATGTACTTGTCCTCTGCTCTTTACCACAGATGTGCAGAATAAATGGTTCTCTTCTATGCGCCTTCTGACTTAGCTGTTTTGTCTTCCAGTTCAACCTACAGCACCATTGAAAAAGACAGATATGTTCATATACTTCCTTCCCAGATGTCTTCAGGGAATTTAATGCAGAGAAAGTACATCCTCTGTCACCACAAATTTTCTGAATGGACCCCACTTTTTCCTTCCTTCCTCCCTTCCTGCCTGCCTGCCTGCCTGCCTTCCACCATACTCAGAGAACACTTCCATCAGTTCACAAGATCAAATCAATGTATCACCAAAACGAATACATTAAAAGGATAAAAACTCACAGAAAACCATCAACCCACCCAGTGACTGCATACAAAATGACCTCCATAGGACTTTCTCCCCTGCCCTGATTCAGCAAACAAGTATATGAAATGCTTCATTCTATTTGGTAGAAAAAATATAGAGTGAAAGATACACAGGTCTTGTGTTAGCTCTGGGACATCAAGATGCCAAAGAGATGGAGCATGTACTGGAGTCTGAAAAGAGCCCAAGTCTATCCCAAATCTATGCAAAAATGCTTGTGCATACCCCATACTTCTTAAGAGCTTAATTATGTAGAAGTCAGTGGTCACAAACTGATATTCAGATCTCTGTTAAATGCAAATCTAAAAGAGGGGACATCTTTTTCTCTTCTTCTTTTACAATGCAATGTATACACAGATGAAGAAAGTTAAGTTCCATCACTCTAGAGAACTTCTCTGTGCGGGCCTCTGATGTTATAGATAGGGCACAAAAGTGAGGAATGGAAAGTTTCTCTAATTGCGATGTAAAATTTAAACAACTTTCTAGTCCCCGCTTTTATCATCAAATATAACTACTGCTACACTCTTATTCCAGGCTGTCTGATTTTGCTATCGATAATACTATTGTGATTTTAGCTGCAGGCTTAATGCTCATGAGGCTATACCTGCAAAATGCAGAATACAGATTTGATCTTTTGCATTCATATTACATTTCTTGTCTCCGTATCCTACATTATTCAAAATTATGCAATGCAACCACCTTTCTAACCTTTTACACTGGCAGATAAATTGATTCTGTTTTTCACACTAGGCAGTTCTGCAGAAGCAGAATGAGAGTTGAATTCTAGGTAGCTTTTTCCGTAAAGAAACACGTTTATATCAGCCGGCAGCAGGGAATGACGTTTCAAAGTCTCGTCTGCATTCCATTACCTGTGGCGAGCTGCGTGTTTTGCAACAGAAGAGTGTTAAATGGGTGGATGAATGGCAGAAAAATTAATTAAAACTTGCTTTAGAAAACAAACATGTTCTCCAAGCATCTCAGGAAATCTATGGGCATGGTTAAACTCAATAGCTAGTTTTGAAAAAGTCATCTTAAAAGAGATGGGGAGAGTCTGTTAAACTATAATGGACGCATGGACGCACTTTAAAAAAAAAAATGTTATTTAAATTTCCTCAGACCTTCCATGTGGTTATAAGGCCCCTGAAGTGAAACAAACACAAACTACCATCTGTTATTTTTGTCTGCAAAATGGCAACTTATCTTTGCCTCCTGTCCCCCATGCAGACACACATCTCTTCCTCTCACTCTACGAATATTTGATAGCAGCCAAGCGACACTGCTGTGGCCATTAAAAAAAGGAAAGATAACCCGGATGCAGCTTCTCCGGCCTTCTTCTTTTTAATTTGCCCTGCATGGCAAAAGGCTGCTTGAAAACCAGGGCATTAGCTACCTCTTAACCTATTGCCAACAAAGCGTGCCTTTTAATGCTGTCCTTTAAATTGCAGCAAATGAAAGGAAGTGGCAAGGATCAGGTTGCGGTGGGGGGGGGGGGGACGGGATGGGGGAATGAAAAAGAAGTTATGGAGGGAGAATGAAAAACCTCTGGGAGAGCATTCATCAGGCCCAAAGGAGGTTCATTTTCTAGAACCATCTGTCAAGATCGGCTTTGATTTCTCTCTCTCTCTTTCTCTCTCTCTCTCTTTCTCTCTTTGTTTTCTACCTGCAGCAGACAAAACCATTCCAGCTCTGCACTGTATGGTAAAAAGAAAAAAGAAACAAAATCAGCAAAAACATCACAGGGCATTGCAGGTTGTTGGGAACTAATAGCCAGCCATTGACTAGATGGCTTTTTTAAGAGTTGGGAAATCCACAGGGAAGCCTATTAAGAGCTATTAATCTTTAACCCAACTTTTCCAAATTTGGGGCTCCCCAGGAGAGTTTGACTTCAACTTCTCTCATTCTAATAGGTGTTGAAATGCCTCTGGACTGGGCTGGGGAGAGCAGAGCTACAGAAATACAGAGGATCTTTGGATGGCAGCCACAGCTTATGGTGAACTCTTTACTGCCATAAAGTGGTGGTTATAATCTCTGAAGTCCAGGTCTGGAAGCCTTAGAGAAGACTAAGATCCAAAGAATTAATGCATGGTGAGGTGGTCACAGAGCCCAGTTAAGGGCCTTTTCCCAGGAAATGTCATGCAGGTGTCATCTTCAGACATGGATGGATAGAGAGCACTTCAACTCTGCCAGCTGAAAGATTAGGGAGAGCTAGCTTCTGATCCTCCCTCATCCGTGATGGCCTAGGGGTGATGCTTCTCTTTGGTATATCCCCATTGCCACTATTACAAGCCTTCAGCCAAGCCAGCCAGTGCCCCCTCTACCTGGCCAATGAAAATTCCCCCAAGTGAGTTTCCTACTAGTGACCCTCCACCACTGCCTTTGTCTTGCCATGCTGATCTTTTGCAGCAAGCAAAGAATAGAAAAGCACATTCAGTGGCTGACCAGGCACCTCAAATCTGGTGTGAAGGCACTATGATAAGAAAAGAGAGTGCCAAGAAACTGCAAGGAAATTTATATACGCATTGATATGCCACAATGCGTGTCAGAAGTGACCATAAATGGGAGCAGAGTGTCTCTGGGCCAGCTTGAGATCATTCAGACATATTTAGATAGTTGTTCTTCGGAACGGTGGACTTTCAGCCTCATCGAGCAGGAACGTCCATGTATCTGGTAAGTAATATTTGCTATATCAGAGACTGGCAGAAAAGAACAACCTTAAATCTACATTTCACCAAGTACTAGGAGTATCTTTTCCTTCCTTTTGGGTTCTATCTCCTTCTTTCCTATTATTATCTCTTCTTCGCAGCCACTAAGCCATGTGTAGATTAAAGGGGGAAGGGGGACACAGACTGGCTGGAAGGAAGGCAGTGTAATTTGAAAGATACCTCTTGAAAGTTCCTCTTCCACAAAACTCTTAAAGGTGATGGAGCCAGGATGTGGTTTTGTATCTGGGAAACTAATATAGCAGGATATTAGCCCTCAACCCCTTTTTGCCAAGGTCAAGATCTGTATCTAACATTTGCTAACCAGTAAGTTTATTTAGGTTAAGATCTTTTCCTATGTTAATTAAAGGTTACTTGCTTTCAAATTCTACTGATAAATAGCCTCTCTTAACTGGCCTGATGTCAGTTTCTGTTCCTGTAAAGGCCTGGGAGATTTCATTACTGGCTGTATTGACAACATATTCACACCATAGGAAACCAAGCATATTTTGTAAATGCAGCTTGTGTGGTTAGTTTATGATCTATGTGCCATGTGAATATAACATCAGACTAAGTAAATAAGACTAAACTAAGTGTGTGTTTGTAAATGAAACTACTTTTTTGTTTTTAAATTCTGGCATTTTCCTTTTGGATTCTTTATAGCAAAATTGCTCACTTTCCCTCTCCCTTTCCCTCTCTCTAGATATAACCAATTTTTTAAAATTAATTAATTAATTCAGGGCATAAGCTACATTTCAAAGTGGGAACCAACTTAAAGTCTTCTATAGTAAGATAATGTTCCTCCATTACTTCTACTAATGTTCCTCCATATGTTATTAAGTATCTTCTCCTTTGACTGCTCTCTAGTTCCTTCTAGTTAACCTTCAAACCCAGTCTTATTTTTTGTTTCTTTTCAGAATTAAAACTTTCCCACATTATGATTTCTTACAGTTAATTCCAAAATCTTCAGCTGTATTTTTATAAAATTTAAAACAGTCTATAAAAGCTATTCTTTCAAATCCATCTGCCCCCTTGACTGTCTATAGTCAACATTCTAAACTCCGTTTTGCTGTTTCAAAAATTAAAGTTTTATTTTTCCTTTTTAATCTTTAAACTTACTTAAATATTCTTTCTTCAAGGATAGAAGGAAATTCTCCCCATATGTGGCAACTTACCTTTCAGAAGATTTTCAGTTCCAAATAAACTGCTAATAAGTAGTTTCCTTTGTTAATTAAAAGAGGAAGAGTATGCAAAACTAGTGTCATTTTGAAGGCTCCTAGCCATGGCTTGGGGTCAATGTTTCCTGCAATTCCCAGAGTGCTCAACCTGCTGGAGATCGCTAATTTGCAATCTCTTCACAGGGAGCCTCCATAAGAAGTACTTGTAGGTAATCCAATCATCTCCTTCAGAGATGATTCTGAAGAGCCAGATACTTTGTCGGCTCCTCTGAACCACTGTGGCTGTCAGCTCCACAAAAATGGAGCCTGTCTAGGATGCTCACAGTTTTCCACAAGAGGAGCTGTGTAAGAACATTATTCAGATGAGCACAAACACACTGAAGCAACATGGAACACCAGAAAAAGGAAACAGACTGCCTAAATAACATCTTCCAACAAAATGGATATCCACACAACTTTATCAAAAAGTGCCTGACCACTCAACCCACCACAGCACAACCAACACAAGCTATGAAAAGGATAACACTATCATACATCAAAAATATCTCAGAAACAACCAACAGACTATTACAACCCCACAGCATCACTGTACCACATAAACCAACTAATGCCCTCCAAAACATCTTCCATAAACCAAAAGACCGAGTAGCCAAAAACTCAGGAGTCATCTGCAACACAGTGTAAGGACCGTAACAGCCACTGTGTAGGACAGACAGGCAGAAGAGTAGCAGAGCTCATCTATGAATACCAACTAGCAGTCAGAAGACATGATGAAAACTCCTTAATGTCATAACACATGGATAGACATAACCATAGTTTCAATAGGGAAACTGTGAGCTTCCTAGACCAAGCTAAATCTAAAAGCGCTAGGGAATTCCTGGAAGCTTGGCATTCAGACAAATCAGCCATCAATAGACACATAGAAATTAAACATATTTACACACTATTCAAAAGAGACCACAAAAAGCTAAAAAGGAAACAAAAAGACCAGAACACATCCTCTTCAGTAGCCAACACCCAAATAAGCAGGGATTAACACTTTATCAAACCTTATTAAACAATCAAGCAGAAAACAAGACCCTAATCAAGGAACTACCAGTCTATTCTTTGTTTTTTCAATATTTTTATTAAAGATCATATAAAACAAATAAAACTAATACAAAAACCTAATATAAAATTACATTAAAAAAATAAAGTGCAGAGAAAAGAAAAAAATTCTCCCAAAAAATAAAAAGAAAAAGAAGAAACTTCCCCCTTCATCCCCAGCAAGTATATACAACATTAACAACTTATCACTGTCTCTTAAAATACTACCAAATACATCTTCATTCCATACTTCACCCCATTTTCTATAGACCCATCTCTAAATCCTCAGATCTCCTTACTAATCAACAAAAGATGTAAAGATTTACAATCATAACTAACAACATCAGCATTTAGTACCCCTTTCCATTTAAACCTAATCCCCCAATAATCAAAATCTAATCTCAATTAACAATTAAATATGACAAAAAGATAAATAATTAACCATTAATCATCACCAAAGATAGCAACCCATTATTAATCCCAATTAACAATTAAACGTTACAGAAAAATAAAAACTTTTAAACATTACCAGAAATACTAATCCCTAATTTCTATACCAAAAATAGTAACATAGATATTACAAACTAATCCATTGCACCCAACTGGACATTCCCAAAAAAGAGTTATCCAGTCAAACTGTTAAACATCACCAAAAATAACAACTCGTTACTTAACCATAATCAAATAAACCAGTTTTGTATTTTTTCATCTTCCTTCCATCAATCCTTGAATCCCATAGATAAAATTCTAACATCTGCTATTATCCGTGTCTCTCCTCCTGGTATACCTTTTTTTTAAATTTTCAAATGATCATCCAATTCCATTTGTAAATCCAATATTCCCATCTCTTTCTTGTAGGTTATAATTTTTAAATCCACCTTAAAATCCATTTCAGTTATCTTCCAAGGAACTTGGTTCTCTTTAATAGCAACTTTTGGTTCCAATATCAGGTTAAATAGTCCAAGCATTTCTTGAGCCAGCTTATAAAACGTTTCCTTTAAAGTTAGCCATCTGGTGCTCTCTAGTGATTAACCTTCAAAGCTTTGTTATCAGGGTGAAATATAAACATGATCTTTTTTTCCCACACAAGAGGATATTTTTAATTAACTTCAAAGTCTTTCTTTAAATCAATTTCATCCAAATCCTTAGTGCTCAAAAAGTTTCCAAAAAGAAACCCTATAGTTCCCCTTTTGCTATATATTGCAAAAAATAAAGATCTTACAAAGCTGGAAGCACACAATTTTCTTTCTTTATAAACAGACTGAGGAGACACTCACCCAGCAAATGCCCAACTTGTGGTTCTGAAGGTTTTTTAATCTTAAAGAAGCAGTAAGAAAAAAATTAAACTCCAAGTGGTTAAAAAGATGAGGTTTAGACAAATTAAGTCCTTAAAATGCTACGTTAATGGCTCAGAGCATGGTGAAATCTGTGACTCCCAGCTGATTGCAAGTGGCTGCAAAAACATCAGTTTCTACTGCTGACTCACCAAAAAAATAATAATAATAAAAACAGCTGTCTGGAATGCATGAGAGTAATCTCAAGATCTCTGTTTTGTCCAGAGAGAATTATCAGCAGTCTGGATCCATTGGCCACAATGTCTCCCGCAAAGAGCAAGGCATCAGTTTGCTAACTTCACCGGAAGTATGAAAACCCAGTCTATCCTCTTTGGAAGATGTGGATACTTGGTGAATCTAAGCACCATGACAAAAATTACATTTCTTTTGGGCCACATCAAAACATCATAGAAGAAACCTTTTCCTGTAAAAGCGTAAATACGCTTTGGCGTGCTTCACCTCTTCAGTTGTGTACTAAATCATTTTTCCTTTCCAAAGAGATCCACGTTGAGGCATAAGGAGCAAACTGTTGACAGATGGCACTGAAATACCATAGCCTATAACTAGGGTTTATTTTCATACAGCCGTGCCAATTTGAAACTTAATTGCCAATAAAACAGTGCTGTGATATTGCTACTTGTAATTCCATCATATCTAAAGTTACCCTGAAAAAAAGAAAAAAAAAGGTAATATTTCCTTCAAATTCAGTTCAACTCCTGAGGACTTCCATAAACACATTTGTGTTTTTCTTTTGAACTTGATATAGAAGGTGTCTTTCACTGCCTGAAAGCTTCTGCTAAATCCCTATTCCCACTGATAAATATACACATCTTTATCCCATTTTCATTTCCAGGAAAATCCAAACCCCAATATAATTTGAGTGGGATCTTCTTTGCTTGGGATGGGGGAAAACACTAGGAATGCATTATACTTTGGGAGGCACATATTAGCAAGCTAATTTGATAAGCAAGTTGCTAAAGTAGGTAGAAATATTTATAAGGAATAATTGGGCTTTTTAAAAGCTTTCTTCAAGACAAGGTAGAATCCTGGCAATTCATGGACATGTCTATATAATTTTCTCAGCAATAATCTAGAGGAGGTTTGCCAACATTTTTTCAACCTCCCTGTCTAGCCCATGATTCTAGCATTTCTGAGGTCTCCCATCCAAGTATTAATCAAGCCTGACTCTCTTTAGTTTCTGAACACAGACAAATTTGGCTTGGTGCTTCCCCTTTCATAATTGTTACTTCTCTCCTCTGTGTTCTCCTGTCTTGCATGAAGATCCCCTTGGGACAATTGGTGGGTTAGCAAAGGTTAAAGACCTATGGATTTTCCCCACTCATCACCTGGGTTTGTCCAGACACTAGACAAGTCCATGTGAGTCCATACCAGACAAGGCTCAAGGGAAGTTTAATTGGAACACAGCCAATATGTTCTATAAACTAGGTCATCATATTAAGCCATACCACATTTTATTTGGGGGAATACTATATGGGAACATAGGTTTTGTTTTTTGTTAACCAGGATATGGGCTTTAGCATGTTGTGGGAACGTAGACAGTGAGTGAGAAACCCAGTCCATTTCTTCTACACATGTTCTCCCAAGTCTCTATGAGTACTATGAATCCAAGACAACTGTTGGAAATCCCATATTTCTATTGTAAGATACAAATCTGCTCCTAGAAAATATTGCAGATACCACTAGCTGTCATCTCTTTATTAATTTGCCGAACCTATCATTTTTACTGATCAGTTAGTTTTAATAACAGCTTCTTCTTTAGCCAACAAGACTTTCACATTTTAGGGAAATATATAGGGAATATTTGGAGTGCAGGGGGACATAAGATGAAAAACTCACAACCACATTGAGTAGAAATGTAACTTCTTGTCTCTCAGACTACAAAGGTTAAAATTGTTCTTCCAATTGAGCTTGACTATTTGTGACTTTGGGGACACCATATGTAGTTTTCTTGGCAACATTATGGAAGTGGATTTTTCTATATGTATATTTTTAACTTTCAGGCTAGTCTTCCCAGCTCAAACGTTCTGATGGTCTCTCATCCAAGGAATAACCTCAATTCTGCTTAGCTTTTTCAAAAACAGCCAGGTACTATTACCAACTTTTTCCTAAGATAAACATTTTGGAATAATTTATGGATGAGGTTCTGACAGTCTCCATCTGTGTTTCTTATGAAGGAAATTGCAGGCAATTCTGCACCTGCCAAACTCTTGACATACAAGGTTCTGCTTTATCATTATTTGGATAGTTCTACATGAATACAATATGGAACATAATAAGTAGCTTCATATTTTCCTAAATCTATCATTTAAACACTGCTTTGGAGGTTTATTGGGGCAAATTTACCCTCACACCCTGGTTTTTCATTCAGGAAACTTCAGCTGTCAGTGAGAGGAGTTTTTATTTTCCCAGATTAAAGATTATACTACAATGCATATCTTCTTTCTCAGATTAATGAAGTTTGGCCTACAAGAAACCATCTCTTATATAAATGTATAAATTTCAAAAGACATATCACTCAGTGCACAAAGCAGATTACTAAATAAATGTTCAGTATAACATTAATAAAAGATTGACCATACCAAAGTACATTGAGTTATTTTTGTGGTATGAAAAAGAATACAAAACTTTGAGTTTAATGCCAAAATCCTCACTGTATTGTTATTTATAAGTGCTAAAAAAAGAAAGAAAAATAAAGTAGAGAAAAAAAAACCCTATTAAAATAGTATAGATAAGCATTTGCTTGCTGATTTCCCCCTTCTTTGTACTCCAAGTGATATACAGTATTTATAAGCATGAACTTTAGAAACAGTTGCTATATAGATACTCTTTACAAGATAGGATTCAATTACTTGAAAAGTATGGAATTCTCACCCACCCCTTTATACTAACTACTAGGGTTTGGCATGCCAGATCAGTCTGATCTTTCTGACCCTACTAAACTTAACATTATGAGGGAATGTAAACTTGAAAATTGTGTGTCTTTTTTTTTTTTTTCCTTTCTTTCTGGAGAACATAGGTGGTGAGAAGACTGTATTCTTCAGATCAATTAATGAGATCAGGCCATGAATTTTTGTTAGTTGAGGAGCTGCAATATACGTATTATTTGCCAAAAACTCAGAAAGGCAATGTCTTCAATTAAAACAGCATTTGATGTCTAGTTAAGGACTTACAGTCTGAAATGCTTCACAGTTCTCTCTAGTATCAAAGGATTTAATAGGTTCTTTATAAAATAATAAGCTGGCAATTACGATTTACAAATGGTTGTTTATTTATCTGATTTGCTTTTATCCCACCACTGTCCCAGAGGACTACTTTATTACTTTATAAGCATATAAAACAGAAGAGGAGGAGGAGGAGGAATCTCCCAACTGACAATGATTTCAGACAATTAAAGGGTCTCTTGAACAGTTCCATTTTTATACCCCCTTTCAATATTGAGAAGGAGGATGCCATATGGACTCTGAGAAAGGGCTGTTCCAGGGGATGGGGCCATAACTGAGCAGCACTGAGTGCTAGACCCTCCCCTTATGGGGGGGGGGACCCTCTCCATCCCCATATAGGATGTGAGAACTGAACAGGTAGGTTCTATATTAAGAAGATAATCCAGCAAGAACTTTGGCGCCAAGCCATACTTATTTATTTTTATTTCATTAGATTTATTTATTTATACATTTCTCCACCCATATCCCCCCAATGGGGAACTCTGGGCGGCTCACAAAGTAGACACCTATCAATTCTAAGGCAACTCTGGGAGGCTCACCATTTAAAATGAAACAATGATATACAAAATACCGTATTCAAGATGAAATATACAAGAATGTAAGGCTGGATAGGTCAAAACCAGCCAATGCGGAGATTTCTATATGCTTTATTATACCAGTGAAAGGAAAAGAAGGAAAGGAAATTGTTCACTCAGCGTAGCACTCAATGGGAAAACGTGTTCAGTGCATAAAATGGTTCTCTTGTTCTCTGCTCTGTGCTTGACAGAGAAAAGAGATAAAACTATTCCTGCTGCCCAAGATGGTTCTCCCCCCAAACCCTCTCTTGTTCAGGAGAATGCCAAGATTACAGCCACCTATATTAGGAAGAGAGAGGATTTCTTCTCATCAGTGGATGGAGGAACCTGAATTATCTTGCAGCGAGGACTGCTCCTGGGCCTAGATGCATTCAGGCGGAATTCCAAAGTCCCAAACATTAACAAAGGATTTTATAGGTTCATGATGTGAAGTACACAGGACTCAAAATCTCACTGCTTACAGGACTTAACGGCTCATCTGACTCATGCAGATTTGGTGATGGCTCACTAGTTTTTCTATTAGAGATGTAAACAGTTTCCTTTCAAATATCCCAGAATCAAACATTCCCCCCGTCAATAATGGGATTTAGAATGACTTTTAGATGAACTTTTAATCCTAAATGCTATGTACCTCATCACTAACTAATACAATGTCTTCCGGACTATTCCCTGCACTACACCTGCAAATAATGGCTGCTGCCCACCAACAGGTTGGCTGCTACATTTTGCACCAACTACCCCTTCCAAGTAGTCACCAAAGGTAGCCCCATGTAGAGTAGATTGCTGTCGTCTGCCTGAGATGTGACAATGGCCTGAATGAGCATAGACCAAATGAGATATTCAAGAATATAAAGAAGCATGGAATAAGTTTTATATTAAACTAATTAACAGAAGAAAAAGAATGCATCCTTACCACACTATTACAATGTAATATAATCTTAAAATTAATAATCATGATAATAGTAAATAAGAGGGGGAAAGGAGAAGAAGGGGAAGGGCCTAACTTTTATGAAATAAATAAAGTAACTCCAAAACAAGTTGGCCAGGTTGTTTAAAATACTTTTTCTTCTCCCTTTGTTGAAAGAAAGTACTAAAACAAATTTTCATGAACAACATATATCGACAATCCGTTGCCGCAAATCAGGCATAGGTTTCTCCTCCCATTGTGTAATAATTATTTTAGCCAGTCTCCATGCTTGAAAATTCCACAGTTCATAATGTCCTGATAAATTCAGGATACAGCCAAGAAGAGCATGTTGTATGAATCTTTACACATGGTAACCCAGAGTCCTATTAACAATCCAGTTCCATTTCCCTAACTTGATTTTCAGCAAGAAAGTGCAAGATTGTGTATTATACTTCCACAAGGGTTAAAGCATATATTTTCCAATTTAGAGTTTCCAAATCTTCTCCAGAAAGAAAAGCAATCTCCAAATTTCCTCTCCAATGACAGTGCTGTTCTTTTCTTATCAGGTGCTATTCTTTGTCTTCTACTCTTAATGACTAGCCACTCTTCCAACACAGTCCCTAGAGATGGGAGTGTACAAAACATTTCTCACCTAAGCATAGACTTATTTTTCTCTTCCTCATAAGATCTCTTGTATCCAGGCAAGACTGCTGAAGCCTACAAGTTGCTCAAGAGAAATCAGGAAGAGTTCAGTGCTAAGTAATAATTGTTGGAGAAATTCTTTCTCCCACCTCAAAGAATGAACACCTCTAAAGACCTACCCGGGATGGGGACAAGGCCAGGAGGTCATCAAAAATGATAAGAAAAGAGAATGATAGTGAGCTTAAATAGCCAGATCAGCTGTCCATGAGGAATCAGTAACACATCATAATCTTTTCAGCTGCAAAGGAATCATTATCAGTTTCTACTGTTGCTCAGCAAGCTTGAAAGTACATTTCTTAAAAGATTATAACTACAGCAACAATTCTTAGGTCTCTATCTGTAGTGCAATTGTTGGTACTATGGGACTAAAATTAAAGAAATCCCCATTAAGTGTTATTAGTTACCTGTGGCAATGGTTTCCTTAAATTTCAAGACTTCAAAGATAGCAAAACGAAATTTTGGGTGGTAAGACAAGAAGGACTGGTGCAATATTACACTGGATCCTTAAGGACAGGAATCACGTAACATGCCACAGATAAAATTATACATAGACCCATAATGTTTATACCTTTTAACCTGCTTGCAGATAATGCAACTCTAGAGTAATTATATTGAAAGCAAATGGCCTGAATCTAATTTTCTAAGAAAAACAAGATCAGCATTCTTTCTCTCTCTCTCTCTCTCTCTCTTTTTTTAAAGAAACTACAAAGAATAGAATTAATGCAAGGAACAGAAAGAGGCCCCATGGATAGAAGGCTGGTGGGGAAGAAACTCAGGAGAAATATGACAAAGATATTTCTGTCCAGTCTCTGGTTCAGCCTCAATGCATGCAGAACATAATTATTTAGAAAAAGAAGAAGAATTGTCACCAGTCAGCTGGTCCAGCTATCTGCTTCTCTAGCCAAGCAATGGCTTGATGGGCTCTGCAGCTTGGTTTAAGACGCCATGAATTATCAAGTTTTTTTATGTTTATTATTATACTTTACTGCCTACACAAGGCACAACGAGCTTTTGCTTTTCTCTGATCACTTCTGGATAGTTCAAGAGTTTATCAAAACATGGGAGATGCAGTCATTTTCCTCAGTCATAACTATGACGTTTGGGTTGTATGGAGACAAAATTGGCTATGTGTACTTCATGAGGGTTGTTGCAACTTTTGCACATCACAGGCACAATCTCAGGCAATTGGATGATTGCACTTCTACTACTGGAGGTCAGTTCTCATCAGGCACTGTCTGACCACAGGCCCAGGTGACCTGCTTAAATGTTTCAAAGAGATGACATGGAAGAATGGGAGCTAAGAAAGCAAAATCTGCAGTCAGTCTTGGCCCCAATTGAATGTGGTGGCAAAGCTGCCATTGACTTCTACTGCAGAAGTTGTTCACCTCAAGGCCTCAGAGTTAACTGCTGATTGTCGGTTGATTAGACTGTCTATGCTTGATTTCCTCAGCTTTCATAGAGGGATGACTTATGACAGTGAGGCGTTTTTATTTATCTAGGCCTCAATTAAATCACCCAACAAGGGCAAACACTTGTGTCTTCATCTTACTCAAAACAGTAAATTTCCATTGCTCTCTAGCAAATCCATTCCATAGATTTCAAAAGATCAAGAGGGTTATAATAATATATGTTTGCAAGTTTGACCTGCTGGAAGGACGGGAGATGTAGAAAGTGTCTTTGCTTTCTCCCAGATAGATTATCCCATTTCTTTCTAATTTTTCATATTTTCTCCAAAAGTGAGTCTGGGCTTCAAATGGAATAGGGCTTGCCTTTCCAAGCCCAGCTGCATTTCTTTTTCCATAAACCAAACATAGTTTGCAAGTTCAAAGAGAGAATAGAAATATTCCCCTATATCTTCAGAGTATGTGGGAGGAAGAAGAACTACAGGTAGTCCTCAATTTACAACCACAATAGAGACCAGAACATTTGTTGTTAAGTGGTGCAGTCGTTAAATGAGGCATCATGTGACCACACCCAATTGTAAGATTTTTTTGTGGCAGTCGTTAAGTGACTCACATGTCATTAAGCAAATCACACAGTCATTAAGTGAGTCACACAGTTCCCCATTGATTTTGCTTGTCAGAAGCTGGCTGGGAAGATTGCAAGTGGCGATCACATGACTCTGGGACACTGCAACCATTGTAAATACATGCCAGTTGCCAAGCACCCAAATTTTGATCATGGGGATGCTGTGATGGTCATAAGTGGGAGTACAGGTCGTAAGTCACTTTTTTCCAGCACTGTCATAACTTTGAACAGTCGCTAAACAAATGGTTGTAAGTTAAGGACTACCTGTAAAGCTATGTGTTGCCCTCTTTCCTTTCTCCTGTCTTTCAGGATTCTGAAGAAAGCTGGAAACATAATCCTCCATCTTATTGTGCAACTGTCATCCACAAGTTTTACTTTTTCCCATAAGTGTGCATAACCAGATTCCACTTATATCTAGGTACAATGACCACCAAGAGGCATTGCTTGACCAGTTTCATCCCTTATTGGGACTCTTCAAATGCAAGTAGCCAGATATTATTCTATGGGGTTCAAATCTTCTACAAGGAATTAAACCCACAGACCTTCATTGAAACTGGTCACCTGGTGCCTCCTAGTGGCTGAAGTAAATGAAAAATACCATACAGGATGTATACTGTATAAGAATAGAGAAATCCCCCCACCCCCAGTGAGGTCATGACATAATATGACATCTATATCTCTTTGCTCTGAGAGCATAAGCATATACCATCAATCTATAAAGTCCAACTCTTCATCTGTAGAAACTATTGTAGGTTCCATTCCTTGGTCAGACTAGAGCATAACAGGGTGTTAGGAATTTGACTGGAAAGAGAGGAAATTGTATAAGAAAATGTGTGTTTGCCATGTAATGCAAATAAACATTGGCTGATGACCAAATCATGCTATGCTTATGAAAGGGCTCTGGACTTATATTTGCTATGTAGCTATGTAGCTCTTCAAGGTAGAATGGGTTAGGAAACAGCACAAGAAATATTCAAAATCTAATTTACTCATATAGGCTATACTAACAGAATCTTGTTAAAAAAAGGAAGTGAAAAGAAGGGTCGATGCTGTAAAGAACAATATTGCATAGGAACCTGGAATGTAAGATCTATGAATCAAGGCAAGCTGGATGTGGTCAAACATGAGATGACAAGATTAAACATCGACATCTTGGGAATCAGCCAATTAAAATGGATGGGAATGGGTGAATTTAATTCAGGTGGGCAAGAAACCCTTAGAAGAAATGGAATAGCCCTCATAGTCAATAAGAGCATGAGACCTCAAAAACTACAGAATGATCTCAGTGCAAATCCAAGGCAAACCATTCAACATCACAGTAATCAAAGTCTATGCCCCAACCATTGATACCGAAGTAGCTGAAGTTGACTGGTTCTATGAAGACCTACAACACCTTCTAGAACTAACACCAAAAAAAGATGTACTTTTCATCATAGGGGATTGGAATGCTAAAATAGGAAGTCAAGAAGTAATTGGAATAACAGGCAAGTTTGGCCTTGGAGTACAAAATGAAGCAGGGCAAAGGCTAATAGAGTTCTGTCAAGAGAACAAGCTAGTCATAGCAAACACTCTTTTCCAACAACACAAGAGACGACTGTACACATGGACATCACCAGATGGTCAATACCGAAACCAGATTGATTACATACTTTGCAGCCAAAGATGGAGAAGCTCTATACAGACGGCAAAAACAAGACCAGGAGCTGACTGTGGCTCAGATCATGAGCTTCTTACTGCAAAATTTAGGCTTAAATTGAAGAACATAGGGAAAACCACTAGACCACTCAGGTATGACTTAGATCATATTCCTTGTGAGTACACAGTGAAGATGATGAATAGAGTTAGGGGATTAGATTTGGTAGACAGAGTGCCTGAAGAACTATGGATGGAGGTTTGTAATGTTGTACAGGAGGCAGCAACTAAAACCATCCCAAAGAAAAAGAAATGCAAGAAAGCAAAGTGGCTGTCTGATGAGTCTTTACAAATAGTTATGGAAAGAAGGAATGCGAAAAGCAAGGGTGAAAGGGGAAGATATAAACAACTGAATGCAGATTTTCAGAGAATAGCAAGGAGAGACAAGAAGGCCTTCTTAAATGAACAATGCAAAGAAATCAAGGAAAACAATAGAATGGGGAAGACTAGAGATATCAAGGGAAAATTGGAGATAGCAAGGGAATGTTTTGTACAAAGATGGGCATGATAAAGGACAAAAAAGGCAGGGACCTAACAGAAGCAGAAGAGATTAAGAAGAGGTGGCAAGAATACACAGAAGAACTATACAAGAAAGATCTTAATGTCCCTGATGTCCATGCTGGTGTGGTCACTGACCCTGAGCCAGACATCCTAGAGAGTTAAGTCAAGTGGGCCTTAGGAAGCATTGCTAACAACAAAGCTAGTGGAGATGACAGTATTCCAGCTGAGCTATTTAAAATACTAAAAGATGATGCTGTTAAAGTGCTGCACTCAATATGTCAACAAATCTGGAAAACTCAACAGTGGTCATGGGATTGGAAAAGGTCAGTTTACGTTCCAATTCGAAAGAAGGGCAATGCCAAAGAATGCTCAAACTACCACACAATTGCGCTCACTTCACATGCTAGCAAGGTTATGCTCAAAATTCTACAAGCTAGGCTTAGCAGTATGTGAACCGAGAACTACCAGATGTACAAGGTGGGTTTCGAAGAGGCAGAGGAACTAGAGGACAAATTGCCAACTTTTGCTGGATCACGGAGAAAGCATGAGAGTTCCAGAAAAACATCTACTTCTGCTTCATTGACTCTGCAAAAGCCTATGAGTGTGTAGATCAAAACAAACTGTGGCAAATTCTTAAAGGGATGGGGGTACCAGACCACCTTACCTGTCTCCTGAGAAATCTGTATGTGGGCCAAGAAGCAACAGTTAGAACCGGTCATGGAACAACCGATTGGTTCAGAATAGGGAAAGGAGTACGACAAGGCTGTATACTGTTACCCTGCTTATTTAACTTATATGCAGAGTACATCATGAGAAATGCAGGGCTGGAAGAATCACAAGCTGGAATTAAAATTGCAGGGAGAAATATCAACAACCTCAGATATGCAGACGATACCACCCTAATGGCAGACAGTGAAGAAGAACTAAAGAGCCTCTTGGTGAGGGTGAAAGAGGAAAGTGCGAAAGCTCGCTTGAAACTCAACATTAAAAAAACTAAGATCATGGCATCTGGACCCATCAATTCCTGGCAAATAGAAGGGGTAGAAATGGAAACAGTAACAGACTTTATTTATTTGGGCTCCAAGATCACCGCAGACGGAGACTGCAGCCATGAAATTAAAAGACGCTTTCTCCTTGGGAGGAAAGCTATGGCAAACCTAGACAGCATATTAAAAAGCAGAGACATCACCTTGCCGACAAAGATCCACATAATCAAAGCTATGGTTTTTCCAGTAGTAATGTATGGCTGTGCAAGCTGGACCATAAGGAAGGCTGAGCACCGAAGAATTGATGCCTTTGAATTGTGGTGCTGGAGAAGACTCTTAGGAGTCCCTTGGACTGCTAGAAGGTCAAACCAGTCAATCCTAAAGGAAATCAACCCTGACTGCTCATTGTAAGGATTGATACTGAAGCTCAAGCTCAGATACTTTGGTTACCTAATGCGAAGAGAGGACTCTTTGGAAAAGACCCTGATGCTGGGAAAGATGGAAGGCAAAAAGAGAAGGGGACGGCAGAGGCTGAGATGGTTAGATAGCATCACTGAAGCAATGGACATGAAATTGAGCAAACTTCAGGAGGCAGTGAAGGACAAGAAGGCCTGGCATGATATGGTTCATGGGGTCACGAACAGTCAGACACGACTTAACAACTGAACAACAACAAACAGAATCTTGAAAACCTAACAATGTTTTCCCTTCCCTTGCTCTTACATATCAAAGAGAGTCAAGGTGGACAATCTTGAGTTTCTTTCTCACACTTTCCTGTTTTCCCAGGCTAAGCTCATATTTTATCAGTGGTTGACACATATTTTCTTCAAGGCCATTTCTATACTCCTCTACAGGAACTCAATTTCCTAGTTTAAACTTACATACATATGTAAAACTACTTTTGAAACTGTGTGGATTTCGAAAAGCACTTTATGATTTTTAAGAGGAGGGAAGGTCAGTGTTCCACCACACTTGCTAAATTCTCTGGCTACCAGCAATTATGCTTCAGTATGCTTAGCACCAATTGATGAATAAATAAAGGAACTTGTCTATTTGGAGTATATTCTCAATAGTTAATTTTTTTCACTAGCAGAAAGAGAACATTCACAGGATGTAGTAGAGAGAGGGACAATGAATCATTTCCTTTCTATTTCCTAAGGAAATAGCAGTTTCTGATCAAACTTTATGCTGGGAAAGGCAGATACAGTATTGACTGGGGGAAAGGCAAAGATGGCTTTTACCCAGCCAAAGAAAGTATCTATGGTTGTCATTCAGTATAGAATGAGGCTAAAAGATATTCTGTCCAAGTATCTGTGCCTGGGTCTGTAGTTCAAACACAGCAGTGACATCGCAATACAATTACTTACCAGCTGACCAAATGATTTAGTTCTTACAGAGGTTGGGCTGGCTTTGATGCTCTCCTATGTATTTAAATCAGCCATGACTCCCTGATTGTAATTTCAGTTTGTTATCCCTTGTCACCAGCCATGTCAATCAGTTCTACCCTTCTGAGCCCAGCGCTGCCATTTCTGTTGCTGCTTTAGGGTACAAAATAATGAAGTAAAATAGAAGGATGTTGAAGCTTGATTGGAACCATGGTGATGTGGAATAAAAGCACAGCCAGATGACGTGAAGCACCTCAAACAGGGGATTAGTAATGCATTGCAATGAACTTCACCAAGAATCAGAGTGGGGAATCTGGTTGCAATTCTCAAAAGCTGATTATTGACAGGAATTTCCTCCATATTAGCCTGCAAGGCCAGGGGTTGGGTGAATGTGCTGCACATCAGTGGGACCCTTGAACACCCACATTCTATATTTTCAATCCAGTACACAAAGACTCTGTTCACATAACATATGAAACCCAATTACTGAATTAGTCCCTTCACAGGATCTGTACAACACAGAGAGTCATAAATGACCAAACACTCTAGGTTAGCAAAGCCACAAGAAATCTAACCAAGGACAAATCTAATCGGGTCCCTCAGAGTTCTGTCCTAGGACTGATGCTTTTTAACATATTGATACATGTTGTGGAATCAGGCATGGTTAGTGGAACAACCAAGTTGGCTGATGACACTAAATAGTTCAAAGTGGCAAAACTCTACACATTAGGGAAGCGGTCTTCCAAATGGAAGGTGTTATTCAGTGTGAGCAGGTGTAAAGTGATGTATACAGTATTGGTGTCAAAAATCCTAACTACTCATACAAACTAATGGGATCAGAGCTAGCAGTGACTGATGGGGAAAGAGATCTTGGAAGAATGGTAAGCAGTTCAATGAAGCTGTCAACAGAGTGTGCATCTACTGTGGAAAAGACCAACAGCATTTTAAAGAGAATAATTAATGGTATTGAAAACAGAGGTGCCTATATCCTAATGCCCTTATATAAATAAGTGGTGTGGCCGCATCTGGAATATTGTGTGTAGTTCTGGTTACCAGGTTATAGTTTCAATACAAGAATTCCAGCAAGCACTGTAGTTCCAGTAAGAAGCATACATATAGGTAAATCAGAATGGCACAGGTTTTTGTTTTTTGTCATACTCTTTTGGGAAAGGGGGGAAGACACTTGTCTCTTTTGAGAAGGAGAAGTCTGTACCTGTTGTCTACTTTGGAAAAATCTGCTAGACTTCTTAACAAACTGAGAACCAGTTCTCACATCAGCTGACCAACATTAGCATCCAGCCGCCTCCTTATATTTTTACACCCCATGCTTCTCCCAGTTAAATCGAGGATTATATGATTTTTCTGTATATAACATTCATCATTAAATCATTAAAATTCAGAAATAATAGAATTTTGCCTACTTTCTCTTAGTTTCCAAGACTGGTTGAAGTGCTTATTAAAAAGTCTTCCCTGAGCTGTGTTCTACTCCTGATAAATTCAGTGCTGTTTTCTTGGCAAACAGTCAAAGAAATTTGCTGGGATTTTTTCCCCCTTTTTTCCCCTTTTTCAGTCCAACCTTGATCTATTAGGTTTATATTATAAGTGACTCATGGTGGTCTTCCATCCAAATATTAATCAGGTCTATCCTTGCTTAGCTTTTCTGAGATCAAACAAAATTGGCTAGGTGATGTCACTTGCTGAAGACTGGTGCTTTATTTAACTTCAGCAGGTGGGTTTCAAGAAAGAGGAGAGGGAAAGAGTGTGCAACATAGATCAATAGGCCCTCATGTGAATGAGGGGGGGCAGGATTCCCCCACCCCCCCCACCCTTAACTTTGTTTGAAGCACATACACTGGCACACAGATGGGATCCCTTCACAAGAGCTCCCAAAATGAGGGGGGGAGCAGATCCAACTACTACTCCAAAACCTCTCTCAGGTGTGAACAGAGCTCTCTGAATATATACTTCATTCTTGTTTCTTCAAAGACATTCAAAGTCCAGTGCATCAAGTCCATTGCCCTCTGCAACTACAGTTTTTCACTCAAGAACCAACCAAGCTTCCTTCAATTCAGAAAACTAATCCACATTGGTTCATCACTGATGCATTAGTACTATCAAACTCAGAGTGTTGTTGATCTGCATGTTTAATCATCCCTTGTAAACAGAGCAGAATTTTGAGGAATGGATTATTGGGAAAGGTGATGAACAATCTGCTTATGTGTTCCAAAACCAGGAGCAAAGAGGTGGTCCTTCAGATATGCCAAATGTGGCAAATATATAGCCTGTATATATTAGATCAACACAATCTGAGACCTAACAACCATGGACTCCAATTATTACACTTCTCTGAATTTCTCCAGACCAGGTTTTTTTTTAAAAAAAGCAGTTTTTAATTACCAGTTTCAACATTCTCTTTTCCTTAGCGAAAGAAGGCTAATGTTTGTAGAACCAGTTTTTTTAAAAACATGGTTTAAAATACCTTATAAAACCCTTTGCAATTTGTGATCTGTTTACATGAATATTTAATATAACATCACTTGAAGATTAATGTCTGTGTTTCTTATTTTTTTAAAAAATTTGTTAAGCAAAGATGCTAGAGGGTAGTGTTTTGTCTCCTCTATTTCAGAAAACAGAGCAAAGGAGTGAAATAGATTTGGGCTAAAATTGCTCAAAGCCATTCTTTTGTCCCCTTTCTCTCCTAAAAAGCAACTATTCCAGGGGTCCTAACAGGGCTCTGATTAAATATTCTGCGCCATAATTTATGCAAAAGCAAGTCCCAACAGGAATCGGGAGCTCTGAAAAATCTGTTGTGAAATAATTATCCTGAATGACATTGTTGCAACGGTCCACAAGGAGGTTGTCAATAATAAATTACACAAAATCAGTTGGAAATAAACCCTGAAAATTACACAATATTCTGGGAACCTTGAAAGAGTTACAAGTAAACAAATTTAATCAGTTTGATGTTATGCATCCCACTCAACCTCTTATTATCTGATCATCTTGGTTTTAAAGTACTACTGGGAATTGAACAACAATGAGCTGAGCAAGTTAGAGCTAAAGAAGTTTGTCAGCTATCTGATCACCCTTAATTTTCCTGACTTGTAAACAGTTTGCTTTCCTGCCTTGATGTCTGAATGTCTTTGGTGACACCCACTGATAGCTGTTTGTTCTGCCACAGTCCTTCTCCTGGCAAAGTTTGGAATCTCGTAGATAATAACTTTATAAAATATCTGACCCAATTTAGTATTGAAAATGGACCAAAGCAGGATTGCTGCATGTGGCCTACAGTATATTAGATCAATTTTCACCAATTTTGCTGCCTGTTAACATGAGGTCTCTCTTGTATACTGATAGGTAGGATTAAAAATGGAAATAACAGTGCATTTGGAAAGTATTCAGACCCCCTTCACTTTTTTCAATTTTGTTATGTTGCAGCCTGATACTACAATCATTCAAATTCATTTTTTTTCCTCATTAATCTACACTCAGTACCCCATAATGACAAAGGGAAAACAGAATTTTAGAAATGTCTGTAAATTTATTAAAAAGAAAAAACTGAAGTATCACATGTACTTAAGTATTCAGACCCTTTACTCAGTACTTTGTTGAAGCACCTTTGGCAGCAATTACAGCCTTGAGGTTTTTTTGGTATGACGCGACAAGCTTTGCACACCTGGATTTGGGGATTTTCAGCCATTTTTCTTTGCAAATCCTCTCAATCTCAATCAGGTTGGATGGGGACCATCAGTGGGCAGCCATTTCCAGGTCTCTCCAGAGATGTTCAATAGGGTTCAAGTCAGGGTTCTGGCTGGGCCACTCTAGGATATTCACAGAGTTGTCCCTAAGCCATTCCTGTGTTGTCTTGGCTGTGTGCTTAAGATTATTGTCATGTTGGAAGGTGAACCTTCGGCCCAGTCTGAGGTCTGAATACTTTCTGAATGCACTGTATATAGACCCAAATTCTACATTTCAAGCTTGAATAACAGCACAATTGCCACTGCTATTTTGAAAGGAGACCTAAAATGCAACATAGGGATCCAATCTGAATCAAATCAGAATTCCAAATGAAATCAGCAGAGTGATACATTCAGATCAATAACTCAATCAATTTGGACTTTCAAATAGTTTCAGTGATCTGAATTAAACTGATCCAGTTTATTAAATTGATTCAGTGATTTGCACAGGCTTACTGCGAGCTATTTCCAATATTTCAAAATATCTCCTACTGCAATTGTGTTTCAATAAGCCTTTAGTTACCAGAAATATTTAGAGTTTTTGAGGCACACTGTCAATCTTCCCCTGGAGATCTTAGATGAACAGTATTTATCTTTAAATCATTGTCTAAAGTAGAGGAACTTTTTTCCCTTTTTACTAAGCTACAAAGCTTTTAAGGTTAAAACAGGCTAAAATAGTATCAAGGGCTTAAAAAGTATGAATTACATGGTTCTATATCTGGCTTCATAGAAACAGCTACCTACGAAAACTAGTGTTGGAAAGAAATCTTACCAAGTTCATTTCTGAGCCAGGAATAAAAATGAGCAGGCAGTTGCTTGAAACAGAGATGAAGTTTATTTCCAAGAGCCTAACGTACAAGTCAGCTGTCGGGGTGGCCACAGTGAACCTTTTTCTCTAAGCTAGTGTTTCTCAAGTTTGGCACCTTTAAGCCATGTGGACTTCAACTCCCAGAATTCCCCAGCCAGCTGGCTGGGGAATTCTGGGAGTTGAAATCCACATGTCTTAAAAGTTGCCAAGGTTGAGAAACACTGCTCTAAGCCCTTTATATAGAGAAACTTTGCTACCGTTCTTTGAAAGAGCGCACAAGCGCGCCCTTCAGGAATTCCAAGAAAATGCACTTAGCCAGTGTTCCAAGAGGGGGCGCTCTGGAGTCAGGCCCTCTGCTGAGTGGTGGTTTTCACCTGTTTAGCCTTGCAGATTGGAATGGTAATCTCCTCCAGGAAAGGATCCTTTCTTGTTTAATCGGGGGAACCTCTGGTTAAGATCAGCCTGAAGGCAATATTCACTGAATAGGTTGACACTTCCTGCTGCATTTTAATCTTTGTGTTGAGCCCATTCTAATTGTAATTCTTAACCTTCTGCCAGGGCTACAGCGGGAGAATTGAATGAGAGGAAGAAGACAATACGGTGAGAGGAAGACTCCCTTCTCACACCAGTCTTGATAGAATTGAAAGGGACCTAATAAGTCATCAACCCTGCATACGCCAGGATGCACTACACCATCCCTGATAGATGATTATCCAGCCTCTCTTTGAAAACCTCCAGTGAAGGGGAAGAAACGGCTTCATGCGGTAACTTATTCCACTAATTAACAGCTCTTCCTGTCAAGAAGTTCTTCCTAATGTCTAATCTGCATCTACCTCCTTGAAGTTTCCTCCCGTTAGTTCTAGTCTTACCCTCTGGAGCAAGTGAGAATAAGTCCAAACCTTCTATACTGTGACAGCCATTCAGATATTTGAAGACAGCTATCATGTCCCCTTTCAATCTTCTCTTCTGCAAGCTAAACATACCCAGGTCTTTTAATCATTCCTCATAGAACTTGTCCTTTCACCATCTTGGCAGCCTTTCCTTGGACTTGTTCCATTTTATCCATGTCTTTTTTAAACTGGGGTGTGCAGAACTGAAGTGACTCCTGACCAAGGCACAGTAGAGTGGCATAATTATTTCCTGCGATCTGGACTCTATGCTCTTTTTCATGCTCTCTAAGATGTCACTGGCCTTTTCAGCTGCATTACACTGTTGGGACATGTTAAGCTTCTGATCCACTAGTTCCCACAAGTCTTTCTAATATATGCTGTTCTTCAGCCAGATTTTCCCCATCTTGCACTGATTTCTTTCATTTTGCTTTCACAGATGCATGACTTTACATTTCTCCCTGTTAAATTTCATTATACTTGTTTCTTTCCACTGTTCCAGCCTAAGTCTTTTTGGACTTTTTCCTTCTCCTCCCAAGTATTAGCCACCCCTCCTAGCTTTGTATCATCTACAAATTTGGTAGGCATTCCCTCAACTCCCTCATACATCTTGTTTACAAAAACATTGAACAGCACCAGGCCTAGGGCACCCCACTCAAAATGTCTCTTCAGGTAGATTTGTCACCATTTATAACTATCCTTCAAGTATGATCCTTGAGCCAACTGGGGATCCACAGCCGAGTTGTGAAACCCGTATTTGACCATTTTGTTAATAAGAATGCTACGAAAGACTTCACTGAAGCCAGGTTATACAATATCCATGGCATTTCCCCAATCAACCAAGCTAGTTACTCTATTATAAAAGGAGATCAAGTTAATCTGACATTACTTGTTTGACATAAATCCATGTTGGCTCCTGTTAATTAATGAATTCCTATCTAAGTGCTCATAGTTGAACCTCACAGAAATATGAGAGAAAATGAGCTATCCTTTTTAAATAACTGGCTTTTACATGAGCTGTCTTTTGTATACTTTTTCTAGACAAATCATTCATTCATTCATTCATTCACTCATTTTTACTCTCTATCCATTTCTAGAGGTCTGCTATTTAAGAGACGTATCATGAATTCATAATTTAAACTTCCTACAGTTTATAGTCCTTCCTTGTTTGGGGATTCACTGACATGGTACCCAAGGTACAGGTAACCAAGCAAAGAAAGATTGGAAGGTGGTTTTTGTCTGAAGTTTCCCTTCATTCTCTTGCCAAAAACCTTTCCTGAACTTCATTGAGCCTCTAAGACCAAAAGTTATTTCCTGGGAAGTTATTTTTGATTCACTAATACTATCTCATACCAGATAGTATGTCCTCTGTCATTATAGGAATTCTGAGTGCATACCACAGTAGTCCCAAAAGTCCCCTTGCTTCAGATGCACTTACTGTGCCCGTGGGCATCTAGGTAAGGGTGACATCATCAGGGAATAATTGTAGATAACACTATCCAGCCACCAGAACTAAAAGCCATGAAGACGCCACATACATTGTCTTAGCTGCACAAAGGCAAGAATCATGTAAATTGCATCATTTCCACCACACCAATGATATGCTATGTATGATTGATGCACCTCATGTCATGGCGTACATGAGGTAACTTGCTTCCCAAGACACCATGCTTCCCACAATTACATGTGCAGTGGACATCTTTTATTAACCCATGTATCCATTTTGTAGCACTGCATGTTTGGTGATTTCTACTTAACGACTGAACAACAACAACAACTGATTGTGGGCAGGGTGGCTACATCTCCTGAAATGCAGGTTTAGACATTTAAGGGAAAGAATGGATTCTGGAGCTAAACAATAGTGCAGAGCCAATTCAAGGTGGTGGTGGGGGAGGGAGCTGATGCATTAGAAACAGACCCTTAAGTCTCAGACAGGAACCTAATAACTTGAGGTTGGAGCAAACAGCAATAGGTTCTTAATGAGCAAGAATACTTGCCTTCCCCCATGTCTCCTGAAGCTGCTGAGATTTTACTTTTTCCCTGCAGACCCAGAACATTCATTCTCTCTCTCTCTCCCTCCCTCCCTCCCTCCCTCTCTCTCTCTCTGCCTCTATGTGTGTGTGTGTGTGTTGAATCTAGACCCTAGACCCTGATATGACATGACGTTGCAGGATTTTTCATATCAGACTAAGGTCTGGACTGACCGTCATTCTCTTCCTGAAATGTAAGCCCCATAGCATTAAAAAATCTGCAGCATTGGGAAGAGCAAAAATAGTTGGGCATGCAGTGTGTTCTATGTCAGTGGGCAAAGCTGCTTTGCTAATACTTTTGGGGAAGAAAAGTGGTATTGCAAAGCACGCATGTTAATTTAGATTCAGGGAAAATTGTAGTTGACCTTTGGAATACTGTTTTTCTTAACAGTAGAACTAGGGAGGATTTGAGATTGGGAAAAATCGCTATAACTTGCCTCTCCACTAAAAGCCTACAGACATTAGGCTGAAGATGGTACAAATATACAGTAGTATGAAGGGATGTGCTAACCCCCATAAAACAGCACCCACAGATAGAAAACCATGAGCGGTGTCACAGAATAACATTCACAGTTACTATAACAATGGACTTCCAGTACCTCCATTGTGCTAGACCTTGCACTTCCAGACTGGGACTGCAGACCCACCTCTGTGTCCACAGATAAATTGCACAACAGTGTGTCTTCTTCAAACCCAAAGGACTACATATCCTTGACGCTGAGTGAAACAATAGAGCCTTAATTATGTGAAGTGTATCCCTTCCCATTTGTTGTGCAAACTGGTGCAGTCCAGCCCTAGAAATTCCACTTTTCTCTTGGATGGGGTTCCTCTGTGGTGCTCAGGGATGGTCATATATTTGCAAAGGTGTATCATCTTGAACATTCTTCTACAATCCCCTGCTTAAAATTAAGGATGGGGACTTTTCTCTGTTTTCATTATTTGCAGTTATATGCTAGGCCACTGCATGGTTCCATGGCATGAGACCCACAGAGGGGAAACTGTATCACTGTATCAACTGTAACTCTATAAGGAAAGGTGACCACAGGGCTAATGCTTATGTCATTGAGATAATGAAAACAACTTTGCAGGTTTTGCCCTCTATATACCACATCGCCTTCACAGGGAACATGATAGATAACAGCAATAAGGCAAGAAAATAACCCAGGAACCCCTTTGCCACCTTTGGCCACCAATGGTTTTTAACAAGGAAGAGGCAAAAGTTGGATTAACATTCTCTCTCACATGAATGACAAAATATTATTTTAATGGTAAAATGGAGGGCAGTGAGTTTCTGTAGCAGTGTGCTGTGGAGGTTACTTTATTATTCATCCTGGTTGGTTCCTTGACCTGCATTGACTTTTCTCTCGAGGGTCCCCAAACTCACTCCACATGTCAAAAGCATCAGTATATTCAAATGATTTTTGCCAGCTCTGTTTTGCAGCACGATGAAGCCACGTACTTTAGAGGATATACTAAGTGGATGGCAGGGAACCAGAAAGAAGTAAATGAAGGTCTAAGCAGCACAAGAAGATATTTTCAAGTGTTTGCTCAAGAAAGGGAGGGTTATCTGGGCACCAAAATGTTTTACCAACAGAGCCAGAGAATGTTTGATTTTGGAGTTTTGGGGATGGTTACCTAAATAAAGAACCCATGACTTTAAAACTTCTTGGAAATATCAGCCTAAAATATCCCTCACCTAAAAAAGGGGAGCGAAAAGAACCAAAACAAGCCCTTCCCCCAAATGCCTATTTCATTTCCTGTTTCAGTTTTGTTTTTGTTTTTTTGAACCACTAAAATAGTTCCTTTGATTGTAAATCCCATTATCAAGCTTTCCTTTAACTAAAGCATATTCCCAGGATGCTTTGTATTCTCCTGAGCCACCTTGAGCATATAATATAAACATGAATGGCATGTTGCTGAAATTAAAGACGGGCAAAAATAAATTCTGTAGCAACCTTCTACTGCTAAACTCTGTCAGCAAGGTGCCTCTGAGGTATTAGCCCAGGGCCAAACTTGGGATGATATAGAAGATTCATCAAATACTCTCTCACTGGTTTTTATTTTCTGCTTACAATCAACAGAAAAAAGAACAGTAGATGTAAAGGTCATTCATCCTTGCTCCTCTAATTCCCCCTCCCCTTTCAACTCTGAAAAGCTTATTTTCTACCACAAGGAGAAAAAAAATGGAGGCATCTATATATAGGAAAAACTTACAGAAGAAAAGTACAAAATTCCAGCAGCTCATTAAAATGGTAAAACAGTAATGGGTGCCAGGTAAAGTCAGAACTATTTAGCACTTATTTTTCTCATTCATCTCCAGCAAAGCAATCTCTATACAAACTAGTTCCATTCTTACACTAGTTACAGATCCCATTTTCTGGGTTCACACAATAAGTTGAATCCTATACTAACAAGTTGGTTTCCTACAGCATGGTAAGCCACCACAAGACCAACCAAAGTTAGTATTAACCAAGTTGAAATGCATCTGCTATATTTGTAAAGGGTCTAGTTAAATGTGTTGTGAGAAGATAGTTGCTGGACAAGACAGAGACAAAACAGAAGTGATCTTCTGGTCAGTTGAAGAGGCAGGAGCTCAGGAGGCATATTGTCAACAAATTATCTATCTATCTATCTATCTATCTATCTATCTATCTATCTATCTACCTACCTACCTACCTACCTACCTACCTACCTACCTACCTACCTTGTCCAAATCTATATATCTTGAATGGGTCCAAATCTCCAGGACCAGGTCAATTGCATCCTTGGGTACTGAAGGCACTTGTCTATGATCCAGTTGAACTTTCATCCATTCATTTGGAGAAATCTCAAGGAATGGAACTGGAGAACAGAAAGTATCTCCATTTTCAAAACAAGAAGGGAAGGAAACACCTAAGGAACCCCAGATAAGTCACTCTGACATTGCTACCTGACAGGATTCCAGAATAGATTGATCTATAATGGCCTTGAACAGAATAATGTGATCATTAGAAGTCACTTTGGGTTTGTTAAGAAAAAATCTTGCTACCATTATTTCTCTCCCTTCTTTTCTTTTAATTTTCTTAGTAGCTTAGGGGAATACCCTGTTCTTAGCAGAGCATCTGACAAAATGCCTCCTGGCATTCTGGATGAGCTCATCCATATCAAAGAATGCTCATCAATGTTTACTTGTCCATCAACTGTAGTCCAGCTAATCTAACGATTAGATACTGGATTTAGACCAGGGAAACCATGGAGCTCACCAAATGGCTTTGGGACAGACTGTCTCTCAGCCCAACTGATCTCAGTAGGGGGTGGGAATAAAATAGGAGAGAACCCTGGAGAACTTAGAGAAAAGATGAGGTATATATAAATAAATAATCCAGCTAAAGGAGGCTATTGAATGCTGCAGAGCTGATTTCTGGGCCTTTTTATCATGATTTTATGGATGGCATTACTAAAGCACTATCAGTAACTTCATTACTGATCACTGGTGTACATGGCTCAAGGACCCAGCATCTGTTTGCCATAGTATAAGGAAAGGGCACCAGTGATTAGGGCTGGTCACTGTTAGAATGCTTGGTAAGGAATTCTACATGATACCATCAAATTATATTTTACAATATCTGTGTAGCCTATTTTAGGACTCTGCCCCCAAGAAGCTTAAAATCTAGTATTTGGCAATAGAAATTGAAGAAGTGCAAAAAGGATTATATTAAGCAAATAAACTACTCACAATTAGAGAAACACTTGTCTCAGAGGGCAGGATTGTGACCATTTATTCATGAATAGTTTATAGCATCACTCAAGCATCACGGTAGAGACAAATCAGTATTGAAGAAGGCTTGATGTCATCGCAATGATGGCTGGGTGATGTTATAGTATGTTATAAATCACTAGTGAGAAAATAGCCTAAATTTAACACATTCGGGTTATTGAAGATAGGTTTCAACTAACCTTTCAAAATATATATAAGCAGTTCAGCACTGGAACCAATTAGCTAGCAATCAGTCAATGCTTTAGCTCTAAAAGTGTCTACTGTGCACTGAAGATTGGACTACACAACCTTCAAAGCCCCTTCAATTCTATGATTCTCAACATTGTGTCATAAATCAAAAGGTTTCACAGAAAGGCTTGGGAGAGAGATGTAGGGAGGACACTTGAACACTGAGGCCATTTCTAGGACCCAAATCCTGTGAAATGCTTTAAAGTGGAATCTTCTTATGACTGCCAGCCTTGGAGCACTGAGAACAGTTGAATCAATGCACTGTCCTCAATATACAACAAAGTAACTAATTGGGGGCTTCTAAGAATCCCTCACACTTCCCACAATGAGTTGGTGATAAGATATCAGGGTGAGCTCGCAGCTGAGAGGGAGGAAAGACAAGGATCTGGGAGGCAGGATGAAAAGAGTTTCTACTATCAGGAACTGCTTAGCACATGTTCTAGCAAATCAAAAACTAAATAAGATTTTCAATTTGCACTGTGATTCAGCTGAGCTGGAAGAAAATTGGCTTAGCGGCCCAATGGAGATGAATCAAAAGAATGCAGGAGCAAGACTCTGAATGAAGCCAAAGTCCAATGAGAAAGTGTTCTTCTAGTGATGCATATCTGCTGAGGAGGTTCCAAGCACAAGAGATCCAGCAAGGTAGAACAAGCAGAATCATCCAGAAGAAAAGTCCTTCCAAGAATACAGCAGAGAAGTAATGCCTTGACTTGGCCTCTCCTCTCCTTGCTGGGCCTGATTTCTAAGTATTGGGCTCAAGCTTTGTTGTTGATTGGTTTGATATTCCATTCTTAGAGCACATGATTAGGAAGTCCTGAGCAGTAACAAATTCCAATTGTTAGAACTGTGCAGTAGCATTGTTTTGACACTCCTCTTTGCCTAAAGGAAGTGAGGAATAACAGGGGGGCAAAAACAGCAGAAGGGAACCCATCGCTTCTCATCATCAGAGCATTTCTGAGCTTTTCCTCTCACCTAATCTTACACTCACAGCAGGGAATCGAGACTGAATGGCATCATCTACCGAAATAAGGATCTGTTTCAAGATGCTGATTTCACTTATTTTTTCTGCTGCTGCCTTCTCTTCTTCTCCTTCTTCTCCTTCTTCTTCTCCTTCTTCTTCCTCAGAGTTCATGCTGAGGCTATGCTGGTAACACCCACTGTAGCTGTTCGAGCTCACTGGCCCAGTGGGACTAATTACTGCATTTACAGTAAAACATGCAAGGAAATGTATCTTCCAATCTCTGTATAGCCAAGATTACTCGAGGATAACCTAGTACATTACACAGATTAATACTCCAGTGAGTAAATTAATCCTCAGAATTTCACTCACTCCTTGTGGCTTATAAATTTTAATTGGCTCTAAACTACCACTGAATTTATGTGGATGTGTATTGATGGAGTGGTAGAGATCAGAAATTATTCTATCAGCATCTGAACCTCCAGGATAAGATGCCAAGTTATGCTGAGGTGGGGATTCAAAACATATAGGAATTAAAGTATTTACATATTACACGAATCCCAGAATTAAGAGAAAGAAAAATAGCACAAAAATACTGTTATATGCACTGGTTCAGTTTCTCTTTATGCATATGTCTGGATCATTGATCAAGCATGTGATATGTAGATGGCCATCTTTAATTAAACAAATCAACAGAGGATAGATTTAACCAAAATATTAATCACAAAACCTAAATGCACCATCCCCCAGTCCCATTAATGCACGCAATTGTAGAACAAAATCTGGAGGATTTCAAAATGGAAAAGTCTAAATGGAACTTCTAGGTTCAGAAGTCGTATATGGAACATCTGGGAGTAATTGATCTCTATCAAGTGTATCCACCTGAGGTCTCAGTGCAGCGCAATACTGATTTGAAGGGCATTCTGCCTTGTCACTAAGATCAAGCCCTTTATAAGATAGGTACAATATTCTGAAAGATTGTACACTGCTTCAGTTCATATAGACAGATGTCTCTACCAACTAAGTAATCTAGAAATCAATCTGAGCCTACGTATTTGGAAGAACTTCCAGATGGTACCAACTGTTGGTGCAAAGATTGCTTCAGAAGGTCTGTCCATCATTAGAGATAATTAAGCAGAGGCTGGATGGCTAGTGGGTTTCCTGCACGAGGAAGAAGTTAGATTTGAGAGCCCTTTAAGTCCTTTTCAATGTTTTGAGGCTATGAATCACACATGGAAAGATGGACAGAATGCAGTTCCCAAAACAGAACTTAGAAAAGAGCCCATTCACCCACAGTACTTCTAAAGCTAGCCATGAATGTCATACACACTGAAACAAGTTGAAAGTCTTCTGCCTGAGTGAAACTTGAAAGGGATTTCATGTTTCAAGGTATTAGTTATATTAGTAAAATTTCTCAAGAAGATTTCACACTTTCCTAATCATCTGTATAACTCTGTATAAACTCTGACATTCCAGAGAAGTGCAGCCCTTCTGTTATGATGCTAGCAAATACATCAGTTTCTGCTGAGAATATGGCCAGTGTCCCCCACAGTACTTGACTGCAAACTGAATATCGGCCAGCCAAGGACATTCATGTTGTGTGTGTGTGTGTGTGTGTGTGTTAAAAAAGTCCAAATGGTGGGCATAACCATGCAGTTAAAGCCCCACCCCTTTTTAACGTGCATCATGCACATCACATAAATACTAAAAAGGGGTGGGGCAGCCACACCCACCATATGGACTTTTTGACACACACACACAGGCACACTCTGCTGCTAGTGCAATGTGGCTACAAAAAGGCAAATGTAATTTTATGTTGTATGAATAGAAGTTGCTCCCAATAGGCTTCCAGTACAATTCAAGCTATTGGTGATCACCTATAAAGCCCTACAGCACAGGATCAGATTACCTGCGGGACCACCTTTCTCTATTATTCCTGCCCATCCCATATACTCTAATAGGATAGGCATACTTCAAAGTCAAAGTCAGAGTCAGAGTCAGAGTCAGAGTCAGAGTCAAAGTAATCTTTATTGTCATTGTACTTCTCGTACAACGAAATTAAATGCCACCCCAGTGCAGCTTTAAAAATATAAAAACCATAGAACACATTAAACACGTAACACACATAAAACAGGGCCTGCCCTCTGGAATAATCCTCCCCCCTTCCCCAATATATGGTTGGACTCGACCCTGATGACTTTTAGAAAGGCATTAAAAACTTGGTTCTTCCACCAGGTGTTGGGGTCAGGATGAAAAGAGATGATAAGAGATTGTGAAGTGGAGGCCGTGTCAAAGAGTCCTAATCATATATTAATTATTGTCATTGCAGTTAATTGTACTTGAATATTTGTTTCACCTTGATGTATGTATGTCACCCAGAGTTGCTTGTGTGTCAGTTGAGCGGCCACATAAATTTCTTAAGTGATAAATAGATAAACTTCAGAAGCAGCAATAGACTCTGTACAGACAATCAAAATTGGAAATGCTTAATCTGAAGTGTATGATGAGCCTTGAGAAAAGACAGCTGAGTGTGAATATGATAGCACTCACTCTTCAAATATCTGAAAGGATGCGACACAGAAGGTGAAGACCTAGGACTTTTCATTCCACAATGCAGGACATGGAATAATGGATAAGAAAGGCAAATTGAATGTTAGATATGGAATGTTGGAAAACACAATAAGAACAGCTCATTATTGCAACCAATTTCCCAGGGAGGTGACCGGCCATCCCTTCATCATATGTGTTCACATGAAATCCATCTGCATGGGATGCTTTACTTCAGCTTTTTGCACTGAGCAAGGGATAGGGCTCCATTGCCTGAATGGTTCCTTCCAAATCTCATGATTCTGTGATTCTTTGATTTGAAAAGTTCCTGCTCCTGAAATGCGCAAGGAATTTCAGACAATATGATAGCGCCACTCTCCATTCAGTGGCTGAGGCAATAATCCTGCATGTAATGTAACTATTAATCCACTCTGGAGTTACCTAAAACTTGATTAGGTTTTAGAATTTGATGCACCTGCTTGGAAATAAAGTTCTGGAACACATATAATTCTTCTATTCCAGTTTACTAATCTGGAATAATTTATACAAAACAAATGATTTGGGATTTATCAGCATGCATCACGTAGATCACAGATCTATCAGATGCTGAAAAGAGGCCTCTCTGGAAATTTTGCTGTCTTAGACTGCTAAAAATAATGGGTAAGAAGCTTCCACTTCTGGCCAGACTGCAGATAAGGCTTTCTGAGTTTCTGCAACCAAAACCCAACTTTTAAACTTATCTTTGCCTGACTCAGAATGTTCCTCTCTCCAACTCCTCAGGAGCAGTGATGGAGAATTGTGGAAAAGCAAAGAAGACAAGTGCAGAATACAACATTATATCAGGATGAAAACAGGGTGTTATTGTTTTATTGTTTATTTATGCTTTGCCAATCTCCAGTTTCCCTGGTTTCAACCATCATTGCCTTGCTTGTGTAACTATGTTTTGTGCGAATCTGCATTCCAGGATTGGAATTCCAGGATTCAGCTATACTGAAACTCTGGTCTGGCTGACTTTGCAATTTAGGTTTGGTTTATCTTACTCTTTTCCCTGGCTTGAGCACAAAACTGAAAACTTAACCCTTCATTACTGTTGCTGAAACTCAGGAATCTGCATTTTCAGGCAGAGTATCTACCCTGAAAACAGATGCAGAAATTCATTGCCTTGAGGGAGTTGCATCTCAATGAACTCACTGTGACTATAGGAAAAACAGAAGAAAAAAAATTCATCTTCAGTCTCAGCTAATGGGACCATTGTCTTCAAATAACTGAAAACTAGTAATGAAAATATTATAGTATAATAGTTGGAACCCAGACACAGAACATTAGATATCAGAGTTGAACACTACCTGTCTGCTACACACTTTATATCAAGCAGTTAATACATTGCCCAACATTAAACAAAACCTTGCATAGTCAAAGCATTAAAACTTCTTGGAGTAACAAGAAATATCTTGGTTAATAGAACACATAAACATGGAGGATGAAGTCTCCCAAAATGTTTCCATCCATGTACAGCTAATTTTTAAGAAGCACTGTCTATCTAATCCTTAGGCAACCATAGAATTTGATATTTGCAATTGTTTTTAGTACTTAGGGCATCCCACTGTTTTGACAATATCAAGTTGTTAGACCGTAAAGGTAAAAAAAAAGTTGGAAATATTAGTCATGTGTTTCTTTCCCCTTAGTTTATGAAAGTAATTCATTTTCATTCTACTTCCATGCTTCCTGCAGCCACTAAAACAGAGGCATGCAGATGTTAAGTATTCAACAACCTTCTATTTCCAAGTAAACAGGAATTCTCCTCCTCCTCCTCCTCCTCCTCCTCCTCCTCCTCCTCCTCCTCCTCCTGCTTCTAAGGCTGCTGAATATCAGTGTTAAACTTACTAGGTTTCATTTACTGGTTCACAATTGTGTAAACCTATTAAAAGGTGTGAATTACACTATTCTTTATGCACTGGCAATAGATATGCCATCTCTGTGCCAAGATCATGCTTGGCATTAACAATAAAATGATTTTGGTCATTACTCTTCATTTTCTAGGGAGGAATTTTGAAGCAGCTGCTAAATTAGGATGATTTTAAGGAAAGTCAGGCAAGCAGAGAAGGAGAGAGAGGGAAACTGTTGAATTTGTGCAATGCCCCTTAACAGAAAGAAAAGGAGAACAAAAATGTTAGCTGGAGCTATGCAGAAAATAGATTTATTTATTTATTTATTTATTTATTTATTTATTTATTTGGTTTCATTTCTAACTCTAAAGTTGAAGGTTTTAATTAGCTAGATTAGAATGATTCATTGGCTGTGATGTAGACGGGCAATCTTCTGCAGAAGACCTTTCCATTAATTGCAGAAAGTGTTTCTATGGTTCCACGGCCACCTTCTTTCTGCGTCTTACTCTTCTCATCCACTCTAAAAAAGATCTTCCACTGCCATCTGTCAGGACTTGCAACGGATCCAGATTAACCAGCATTTCTTCTTGAACCAAACCTTAAAAAATGGCAGCCTGAAGGAACAGGAATGAATATTCCAACTTCTGTGTCACTCTTCTTTTAGTTGACCTTTAGCCAAGATCTTTGGGCTACTAACTGAAGTTCACATAGATGGTTGGAATATGCTTCCAAGAAATGCTGTTCCTTGCTCTTCCTGAGAACATCTTATTCAAACACAAACCCTTAATGAATTTAGGTTGATATAAAGTACACTGACAACATTTCTGCAGAATTTCAGGTAGAAATCTTTCCATTTTCAGGTGAATCTTTCACCAGAGATTCAACCAGGAACTTTTGAAACTCCCCTCTGATATTCAGCAATACACTGGACCTTTGTGTTGCTATCCAAGAGGATGGACTCTTTAATTTTAAGAGAGATGGCTTTGGTTGATCTCAAAGAGCTAGGTTTGGTTAGTAGGAGGATGGCTGAACAATAGGGAATCCCAGGGGGTAGGTGAGGCTGGGAAGTTTAGAAGCACATCACAAAAGACTTCATGCCAAGATGACTCCATAAATGTCAAGGAAGTCACTGGGAATCAAGCTTAGCAAGGTAACAGTACTTAGCCAACCTTTGCTGCCCTCAAAAAGCAAATAGGGTCAGTTCTGTTAGTACCTTGGACTGGAGACCATACAGGTCTGTAGAAAGCCATTCCAGAGGAAGGAAAAACAAAACGAAGACAAAAAATGTTTGCTTCATCATGACCACAAAGTCACTAGGAGCTGCACTCAACTCAAAGAAGACCCAGGTTTTATTTTATTAGATTTGGGAAGTACCTTATGGGAGAATGTGTGTAAAAGACCTGAGATGTTGTCATTCTGAAAGAAAAGTTGCTTTCAGGAAAATGGCATTTTTAGGGGCCAAATGGCAGAAGACAGATACCTCCCCCTTTAGCCCCACTGGTACATCCATGCAGCTCACACATTGTTTCTAAAGCAAGAACGATTTTAGCAACAATTTTTTTACATGTCAGTTAGACATATTTATTAACTTACTTATTATAAAACGTATAGGCTGCCCAATTCCATTGTGATTCTGGGCAGTGTACAAAATAAAAATTCAAAACAACACAGTCCAAAAAATACAAAAGGAAAAGTCCAGGAAAAGTAACAACAGAATCTCACAAATCAAATACCCCACAGGGGTCCATTAGCCACTCTTGCCCCAGGCCTGGGGGAAGAACCAGGTTTTACAAATCTTTTGGGAGATGTCACTCCAGAGGCAGTCACCGTGACAGAGAAGACATTCTTCCTGGGTCCCATCACATGACGCTGTTTAAATGATACAGTCTGAACTCTTAACGTTACCTTAATATTATTTGTCTGAGACTAAGGAGATGAACTCTAAATTGATGGGGTTTTCATTTCCTTTTACTGAGATATAATTAATATTTCCTGAAACCAGCCATGCTCAGGACATTTTAATTCAATTGTAACCATGCAAGGCCCTCTACAATTAAGTCCCTGAAACAAGATTGGGGCTTTTCTGCTACATTTTAAACCACAAACTTTTTTTCAGAGGGGAAGGTCTCACAAAGAGAGAATATTGTTGTAAGTTTTGGCGTACAGAACGACTCCTATCACTTTAAAGGGAAATTCTTTTTAAATATTTATGTTTTTCTCTGTATGTGTTATTAAACAACAATAAAATTATATATAATAGTAATGAGAACAATGTGATATAAATTTATCATTTAAAAAATGGAGTAGAAAGTCTGAAATTTTTTTATCAGAAAGAAGCAACTCCTGAAAATGTAAAAGGATTAATTGAAAGTCATCCTTCTTGCCCTTCAGTCAAAAAACAAACAATACAACACCCTTATTCAAAAGCTGATAAACAATATATCATCAGTTGCAAATGTATAATAATGATTTCAGCCATCGCCCATGGACAAAAGATCCACAATTCTTTATGCCTTAATAAATTCCAAATGCTGGAGCAATCACTAAAGGCATTTCTGCACGGCAGCCTGAACTGATTGTCTCCTGCACTGCTTCCAGCTTTTTTCAAACCGTCCACATTGTAGTAATTTGGCAATGGGATCAGGGTGGTGTTCAGTTCAGACTAGGGCCAAGGTAGGAAGGGATTGGTTGCACCCCTGCTTTTTGTCATTCCCATTTGTGCAAGGAAGTCAACAGTAATGGATGGTCATGGTGTAGGTAGGTCTCCCTATGTCTGCCTTTTCTTTTGGGGGATTGGTCGTGCCCCTTAGCCCCCTGTGTTGGCTTTCTCTCAGGGACATCTCCCCCCCACCTGCCTGCTTTCTGCCACTTTAACTTTGTACAATCCCTTTATTTCTCATTTTATATATTAACATCGTACCAATGCTGCCTGACAAACTGTGGCTACGCACCGATCCATCATTCCATAATATAATATATTTGCCACAGCGTTCCTTCTTTTCAACCCCCTTACAACTAGTGGCTCTTTGTGTAACAACCTGATGTCATGCTCTTATCTAGAGATTTTCTTTATGAGTCACAGAACCAAGTTGGCAGGGGGTGGGAGGGGAAGGGAAGCCAGCTTCACATAGTCTGGGGAGAAACGGAAAGGATGTTAACTGGGAATAACGAGAATGGAAAGCAGCAGGAGCTTTTACAGAGCTGTGGAAATCACAGACCATCAAGCCATCCTTGCATCAACTGCTCTATTTATCAACTTGTATCCTTGTATCAACTGCTGAGGCTGTTAACTAAATCAAAACAGAGTGCTTGGAAGGATCCGTTCTGTGACTTGGGCAGAAAAACGTTACTTTGAATTGTAGCTCTTTTGCAATGGGGTAGGAGTGGGAGGAGCATAATGTGGCCCATTTGTGTACTCCAGAAGAAGTGGGTAACCCATGTTGGCAGCACACTAAGCAGGACATGCAGATATGTCCTAAGAAGATAATCTATACCGTGACAAACAGCTATTGTTCTAAAATCCTGTTGACAATCTTCTGAATTTTAGCTCCAAATATGGCAACAGTAGGACAAGCCCAAAATATATGAGTTAACATTCTAACTGCTGAGCTGCATTGTTCTTAATTCACAGTCCAAGATAATTTATACTTAACTAAACTGCAGAGGTAATGTTGTGTCTTGCCAACATGGCAGAAGGATATCATTCCTCTATAGCCAGGCATCTGAGGATAAGCAATTGGGTTGCAGTGAATGGTCTTACAAGGAGCTTCAAAAAGTTGTAACACACCCTATTTGCTTGGGAAGGGAAGGGAAGGGAAGGGAAGGGAAGGGAAGGGAAGGGAAGGGAAGGGAAGGGAAGGGAAGGGAAGGGGAGGGAAGGGGAGAACATTGCAGGTTGGGCTTGAGAGAGATCTTGGACTCTTCTATGGGCAAAGAGGCTACCTATCAGAGATTATCCTACAACAACAGGGACTTTGACATTCAGTGAAAGCTGAGCTGGTAGAGAAATTAATTGGCTCAGCTTTCAATCTAGTGGAAATGCTGCAATGACAGTTTTGCACCCTGGAGCTGCAGGGTGGGACAGCTTCTCTTTGGTGGGACTCCTAGCTTATTTCCTCTCATGGCCCTAGACACGAAAGAAATGCATGAGTTGAAGATGCAATGCCAGGTGCTTCCTGGTTATGGAGATCTCTTATTCACTGTCTCTATAGAGTATTAGCTGGTTCAAACAAGCCTTCTTTCCAGCCATTCATCCAACATTGGAGGAATGCTGCATGCATTTCAGTAGCAGATTAGTGCCACAGCAGATAAGGTTGTTTGTTAGATGTATATCCCATCTTTCATCCAGGAATTGTAGGCAACCTTTGAAGAGATCTCCCTTCATTTTATCCGCGTAACAACCTTATGAAATATGTTGAGCTAAGACAGAATGATTGGCTGAATATCACCTAGTAACTCTGAGGATCTACCCAGTCCTAATCCAACACCCTAACCACTACATACACCACACTTGCTGTCAAAAAGATAGCAATGTAACCTGCAGTGAAATGACTTACATAGGCACAGCCATGCAGTTCTTGGCATGATATGAAAGTCACTGGCTTTTTTCAGCATGTTTTATTTTTAATTCCCAATTTAGGAAATTGGGCAATTCCCTACAGCCCTACATTTCTGCAGATGGTCTCCCATCCAAGTCCTAACCGTAGCTCATCCTCCTTAGCTTCTGAAAGGTGAGAAGAGTATTAACAGCTGGCTGGAAGGAAGCATAGAGAAAACAATAAGGGTTTCCATTTTCCTGAACAGACGTTGTTTTCCCCTTTGCTCAAGCAGTACTCTTAATACTTTATTGCAAAAGCTACCATCAATCTCCAAGCACTCGTACCTCACAACAAAACTGTATGAAGTTTCCACTGGATCTTTCATCCCTTGTGCAAGTGGGGACCACAAAACGGTAACATTCGATTATATGCATGTGCCTGTGTGTCTTCAGGGACAGTTGAGAAGTTGTTCTATGCCTTTTCTGCTCCTTGCTTGACTGGCTGACATTCTTCCAGTCTGTCCTTATAGGAAAAGAAAGCAAACATTTTTATTGGGAAGGTTGCTTGCTTTCAGTGACTTCAGAGACCCTGAGCTGAGCAACAGAAATCTCATCACTTCCTCTCATCTAAGGGATAGACTCTAATCTGATAGGAAAGTGCAAACATGTTTTGAAAAATAGATCTCAGCAGAATTTACTGCAGATGCCCTTCAAACCCCTGCCAGAGGAATCATTTATCAAATATGCAAGAACGTGTCACAGCAAGGATTTCTGAGTCTTATCCTAAATTGCATTTTATATATGGATTAATGAATGAAGTAATAAATCAGGAAAGACTGCCAATTGCTTGTGCTCCACCAGTGATGGCTTCCTTTAAGCTTCCTCTCCCACCAGGCAGCGAGGCACAAGATGCTTGGAACACGATTGCGGAAAAGCGTCAAGTTGCCTCTTTGTCTCAGGAATGCTATTTGCTTTCGGGGGAAGGCAAATGCGACTTTTGGAAAATGACAAGACCAGCTTAAAAACAAGACGTACAACAGTATGAGTCTCCCATTGCCTTTCTAGCCGAGGCCCAAGAATGCAAATTCTCCACATCGCCAACAAAAATTAGCTAAGTAAGAACTGTTCCAGTGGGCTACCACATAAGCACTTCTCTTCACCTCCCTGCAGTCAATCTTACAACTTTTAAAAATATTTGTAAAAGAGACAAAGGATGAAGATAGATAGACAGATAGAGAAGCCCATAAGGTATCTTTGCATTCTTTTTCTTGACCCCAATTTGTGGAGGTGGTGGGAAATAAAGGAGCAATACAAAACACATATAGTTTCTCCATTATTCCCATCTTCAAGACGTTGTTCTTCATTTATTACAACAAAGGAAACAATGCAGTTTTAGGAAAGTGAAATATTTTCCCTTTTGAACTAAACAAGATTTTTTAAGACAAAATCTTTTGGTCGTTGAGAATGTACAGTATATGAAATATTAGGCACAACAATCTATAATATAGGATTGTAGAGATATTATGAAATGATAATCATTTTACTTCCTGAATAAAACAATTATTTATAACTATTAGTCACACTAGTAAATTAGATTTCTTCCTGATTGCTGCTTTTTCCTTCTTTGACTTGACTATTTTTACTCACCTACTGATATTAGATATGAAAATCAATAATGTAATTCATGCCATCAGCCTTTCTGCTGATGGTATTTTCTTGTCTGCAACAAAGCCAGCAGAGGCCCTTCCAGGTTTGAAAGAGACATTAGATGAATGCCATTCCATAGCAGACCTGAAAATCAATTTTGAAAAGGCAAAACTCCTGTGCCTCTTTCAACATACCTTTATCAGATCAAGGGGGTAGGATGGGGAGCAGAATTTAAAGCAGAATTTCTCCAGGTTAATCACTTAAGGAGTTTACCTTTACGAGGCCAGCTTCCCACAGACAACGAGGAATTTGGATCCTGTATTTTACAATATCTAGTAAGGCAATTAATCCATAAAAGTAAAGGTAACCACACATTTCATATATCTCTATGGAGACTGATGTATATCATCAAGGCTTTCCTTTCTCTGGAGGCAATAAAACATGTCTATCCTAAAGTTGCAATGCTTTTTATGAAAGTATGAACAAGATACGGTTAAAGTAGAAGAAAACTAAGGCTTCTCTGTTTCCCTCTGGTCTTTCTTTTCTTTCTTTGTTCAATTGGTGTAGTGGTTAGGGTGTTGGCCTAGAAAGCAGGAGACAGTGAGTTCTAGTCCCACCTCAGGCATGAAAGCCAGCTGGGTGACTTTGGGCCAGTCCCTCTCTCTCAGCCCACCCACCACACAGGTTTGATAAGATATGAAGGGAAAATAGGAGGAGGAAGGAGCATTAGATATGTTTGCTGCCTTGAGTTGTATATTAAAAAAAAGGCGGGATAAAAATCTAAAAAAATAATAATAATTTTAAGATCAATACAGGAATGGAACTATCTGATTCTATTAAAATAGAAAATTGTAACAGATTTTAAATTGTATTAACTGGTAATAAAATAATTGCAAGTTTTATAAATGGGCACAGTCAGGATGATGGGCAATTGATGTCACCTGAATCAAGATGCCATCACAGCTTCTACTGGGGGTTGCCTATGGACAGGATGTTATCAAGCTACTCAGTGTCTTGCTCCTTCATTCTCCCTGTACTTTTACTGCCTTTGTAAGACTGCAGTTCACACTAGAGCAGCTTGGGAGTTGGCTTCTCAAGTTGCCCAGTAAAGCCACTGCTCATTACAACCATAAATCTGCTTCCAGTATTATAGGGATCAACCTTCCCACGATGGACAATTAATTCAAGTTGGCAAAGCTGGTGGCTTCACCCACGATGAGACACTTAGTGCCCAACTTCTCCTCTGCCAGAAAAAATAGCGTCCATCAATCTCCCTTCCAAACAGCAGCCCTGTAAAGGCATTTGGATGCCCTTAACCACTCAGGCCTTTCCAACCAAGTGTATAAAATTCATCCGGTTTCCTTGTCTGTCCTTCAATATTTTAGCTGTCGTGATCACCAAAATGGAAGGAGGCGAATGCACTGTTACAACCATACCCGCTGCATTTTCTCATCCCTGCATGGAATTCACTTCTCCGTAGGCTAAACTTGTCTTTCCAACCCTAAGAAATGAAGCCAGCTTTGCCACCACGATTTTGATGAAGCAATCCAGAAACATCAACAAAGTCATAGTCATAATAACAAGCAATTGTTTTCAACAGGGGGAGAACATCTTTGAAATACTGCTGTTGACAGTAGCAAGGGACCAGGATGCCATTTCCATGGAAATCTCTAGTGGGATGGGAGGTGGAACCATGGTCTGTCTCAAAGCTGGGGGTGGGGGGGACCCATATCTGTTTCCTAAGCAGCAGGAAGTGTTTCTTTTCTTCTTGTTTTCTCATTGGCTCCCTCCTTTTTTAATTCAGGTGTCAATAGGGCCCCTGTGGCCCTTCAGGTTATTGCCAGCAACGTCTTTATTCTGAAGGCTCCTGCACAGCCACTCCAGCCTCTTTCATGATGCCTACCCAGAGTGAAAAAAGTGCTGCCAGATGTCACTGTCATTTTAGCATCGATACAAAATAAAATAAAAATTAAAAAAAATCTGGAGAGAAGAAAAAACAGAAGCATCGAAAGTGTGACATGAGTGGTAGGTTCGTTAAACGTGCCATAAAACAATCTGTCTTCCAACTCATGTCACCAAGTCTCCAAAGGGCTTGATTATCATATCAAGCATTTGTTTCTTCCCTTAGCTTGTCTGTGTTTGGTGTCACTGAGGCCAAGAAAGGTGGGGGGGGAAAGCATCCTTATTCCTTTAAGGGAAGCAAAGAAGGCAAACAAATCCCCTTTCAAAGTCCACCTCCCTGTGAAGTTTAAGCTTTGTAATCTCTGTTCAGGGATGCTGGAAATTTGCATCTCCACCTAGTTGAAAAATGTGACAATTACCTCCCTCAACACACAGCTTGCTGAGAATTGAAATTCAAGTGCGGCTAGTTCAGAATTTAAAATCAAAGCTGTTGTCTTTGTCCAGGTGTCTGCAGACCTTCTATTCCCCAACATTATTAAAGTTCCTAATCCTAATTATTGTGGAGATACCCATTAGATTTCATGTTGATCAGGTCTTTTAATTCCATTTATTTATATTTACATCCCTTTCCTCCAGGAGTGCAATGTGGCATGCATACATACCACACCTTCCACTTTTTTTTCTCCCTACAACAACAGCAACCACTCTGGGAGGGACGATGGGCAGAAACAGAGGGTCTGTCTCAAGTCACTCAGTGAGCTTCCATGACTGAAGGTAGTCTACCTGTCTCTCTCACTTTCTAGTCCACCACATTCACCATTATACCACACTGGCTTTTCAAAGGCGTTTTCAGAACAACCCCTAGAAGCTCTCATGGCTGTGTATGATTGTAAACATAATTAATGCAAGATGGAATGAAGAAGAGATTCATTTTCTGTTTGTTAGTCTCTTCTGGGAGCATCTATGTCACTGGAGGAAGGCTATGAAAATGATCTGTATCCAAGAACTTCCAGTTCTATAAAGCCTTAGAAGCCTTCTAGCTGAGAATGTTCTTAATCAAATGTATGAAAATATAAGTATCAGTATCTTCGCAGGGTTGTTTCAATGGCCAAACAGAGAGAAACTAAAGAAGAGAAACTAGACAAACACTTCCAAACTGTTTTGTAAACTCTGAAAATTGGAATATTGGTGAAATTCCATGGAAACAGGTCACAAGACTAAGAGGCCTCTAAAGCCTTTTGAATTGGTTGAATCTCCCAGCATTGTAATCATAAAGTGCCAATTCAAAGACTCCACTGTATCATATACAATTGATGTCTTTCAAAAGAATATACCTGTTCTTGAATTCTTGATGATGCTTTCCCGTAGTCACAAAGTAGACTTCATCCACTTACTCTGCCTAACATCAAATGTTGGCAGCTTTCCATATGACACTTAAATTGCACAAGCTTCTTAGCTTTTTAAGTAAACACTTCAAGTCTCTGATTCCCATCTGTGTCCATGACCTGGCACCCTCAAACATCATGCAGAGAAGACAACACATGTGTGCTTGGTGCACTTCACATTTTTCCTTTGTGGTACAAAGTTCTGCTGAACTTGAAGTACACCCCTTTATCTGACACTTACAAACTATTTGAGCATCAGACAAGTTATCTTCAATTGCATCACTTAACTTAATTTGTTGGAAAAAGTTAGATAGGAGAAAGAGATATGTTGCATAAGTTTGGTGTTATATACAGTCGTGTGAAAAAGAAAGTACACCATTTCTTTTTACTGCTTCCATAGGTATGAAGAGGCTAAGTAGAAGCCAGGTGCTGCTAATCAAATGCCCTTGATCAATTGATCATCAGCAGGTATGACTACCTTGATAAAAGCTGAAGTTTTAGGAGTTTGCTGGTCTCGAGTAATGAGGTGTGTGTTAACACAATGCCAAAGAATAAAGACAGAACTGATCTTAGAGAAGCAATTGTTGCTGCCCATCAGTCTGGGAAGGGTTATAAGGCCATTTCCAAACAATTTAAAGTCCATCATTCTACAGTGAAGAAGATTATTCACCAGTGGAAAACATTCAAGACAGTTGCCAATCTTCCCAGGAGTGAATGTCCCAGCAAATTCACCCGAAGGTCAGACCGTGCAATGCTCAGAGGAATTGCAAAAAATCCAAGAGTTACATCTCAGACTCTACAGGCCTCAGTTAGCATGTTAAATGTTAAAGTTCATGACAGTACAATTAGAAACAGACTGAACAAGTATGGTTTGTTTGGAAGGGTTGCCAGGAGAAAGCCTCTTCTCTCTAAAAAGAACATGGCAGCACGGCTTGGGTTTGCAAAGTTGCATCTGAACAAATCACAAGACTTCTGGAACACTTTCCTTTGGACAGACGAGACCAAAGTGGAGATGTTTGGCCATAATGCACAGCGCCACATTTGGCGAAAACCAAACACAGCACATCAGCACAAACATCTCATACCAACCATCAAGCACGGTGGTGGAGGGGTGATGATTTGGGCTTGTTTTGCAGCCACAGGACCTGGGCACCTTGCAGTCGTTGAGTTGACCATGAACTCCTCTGTATACCAAAGTATTGTAGAGTCAAATGTGAGGCCATCTGTCCGACAGCTAAAGCTTGGCCGACGTTGGGTCATACAACAGGACAATGATCCCAAGCCCACCAGCAAATCTACAACAGAATGGCTGAAAAAGAAAAGAATCAAGGTGTTGCAATGGCCCAGTCAAAGTCCAGACCTCAACCCGATTGAAATGCTGTGGCTGGACCTCAAGAGAGCTGTGTGTAAACAAATGCCCGCAAACCTTAATGAACTGAAGCACTGTTGTAAAGAGTGGGCCAAAATTCCTGCACAGTGATGTGAGAGACTGATAAAGTAATACAGAAAACGATTACTTCAAGTTATTGCTGCTAAAGGTGATTCTACAAGCTACTGAATCATAAGGTGTACTTAGTTTTCACACATGGCTTCTCCATTTTGGCTTTCTTTTTGTAAAATAAATGATGACAAGGTGTAATATGTCATGTGTTGTTGTTCATCTGAGGTTGTATTTACCTACTTTTGAGAACTGCTAAGGACCAGATGATTTTTATTATGTCCTGATACGTAAAACCATAGAACTCAAAGAGGGTGTACTTTCTTTTTCACACGACTGTACTCTGATTTTTCTTTTTCTTTTCTTTTTTCGTTTTGCTAAAAACAACAGATAAACCCAAAATCAGCCTATGAGGACCCAGATGCTCTGCTGCCATTAGTCTACTTGTTGATTATTATTGGAGAAGGAAAGATGCAAAATAAAAGTCTGCTTTGCATAACCATTGAACAGAAGTTCTTCACATGGCAACTGTATATTCTAGGGCTTGGAGAACTTGGGCTGTGTGGAGGAAGCTCACTCTAGGAATGTGCACTGAAGCCAAGGGACAAAGTCCTCTTCTAGTCCCAACTTCACTTGTAAATTGTGTGCTGGTATGCAACGCAAACAGCCCAACAAGAACAGGTAAGCATGACAGATGGAATTCAGGATACATGTACACTCTGAAAAGATTATAGCATAGTATTGGCAGGGCAGTTAAGCAAAAATATGAGCCTTTTTAGGATCTGCTGCAGATCCCTAGCAACAATCTTCTCCTTGTTGGAAGAAGGAAGGAGTCTGGCTTGAATTAAGCTTGTATTATTTGGCAGAATAATTCCTAACAGAAACAGAGGTTGTGGTTATCTTTATCAGGGTGAGGAAAAACTACAAGGCAGAGGGAAAACAATACAGACAGTGAATAAACAAAAAGTGCCATTTTAAGCCATTAAAAGTAATAATATGGGGTGCATTTTGATACATACTGTCATTTGATTCTACATTTTATTATTCTGAATTCTCCCTTCCCTTCTTCCATGACTTCTTTTAAGGACTGACTGACCTCTTCTATGTAGGTTTCTTTATCAGCGGTCAAAAGCAGAAATTGCCACTTTAACAAACACAAAACCAGAGTAAAAACTAGATTAGCAAATTTAAAATTCATGATATAGTAAATGGAGACTATGCCAGGAACATTTATCTTCCTTACATGGAATTTCCCATGTCAAAAAACCTTCTCAGTCTTCATTTCAACTCAAAACCAACTAAAACTAAACAGAGAGCTCATACAAACCTCTCATTAATTGTATTTACTTTCTCAACTACTCTAGAATTTTAATAATTCAAGTTTTAATGAGAAAGCTGATCTTTCTTTAAAAAAATAAAGTCCAGATTCTAATAGCTTAATCTTCTTTATCAGCCATAGTGAATCTATGTCTTCTAGATGTCTTCATCAACATGTCTAGAGGACTCCAGGTCAAGGAAGGACATCAAAACAGGATACACCTCATGGTGACGGGAGAACAGAGAAGAAAGAGTCTTATGAACGTCAGGTTTAAGGCAAATGGAGTTGAATATTCATTCACCACATTTAAGCCTTGAACTCTGAAAGCAGGAACATATGGCCTGTTCTGTTCTGCCTAAACTAAATAGGAAGTTTTACCATTAGTTTATGAAGACGTAATATTAATTGCAAATGAAGGTTGTTTTCCTTGAGGGATTGCGCCATCCTTTTCAACAGCACTACCATGTCCCCAAACAGCTTCCATGCGCTTCATACATAAAGTACTCTTGACAAAATGTAAACCAAATTCCCAACAATCTTCAGCATGTGTTCATGAACAAATCAGAAAATTAGAAAAAGAAAGAAAAGAAAGAAAGGAAAGGAAGACTGGCAATATTTCATCCTGGATTAGTGGATTCTGTTACCCTTTTGTATATCCTTCCAGCTAAACACTCCAAACAAACATTCATCTTCCCATTGGGCGTTTCAGCAGTTCAGTTGTGGGATTGCAGGGCCCCCTACTGGATAAAAGCTTGCTTTGCATTCTTGGAAATCAAAACTGAGACGTTGATTAAAATTATAAGGACACAGGATATTCCCCAAGACAGGCTAGAATTTAAGAGTATCCCCTCTTAAAGTATACACTTTAAGAACAAAATAATAATAATACAAATGGACAAAAATCCTGAACAATGCTTGCAGCTGATCACTAATCCTCAAGACTCACCCTTATTAAAGATATGCATGTTTATTTATATTTATTTATATTTCAAATTTGGTCACTAAGGAGTGACTCTGGGTGGTTTACAGTAAAAACAGAAATAAATATTAATGAAAATACAATGAAAATACAATAAAAACCATATTCATATATAAATAATATCCTCCAAGGCACTGATGATAGACAAGGTTATTAACCTACAGGAGCATCTTCAAGGTGCTAGCCACCCCCAGGGTGGTTGCCCCTCTTCTTGCCCCATATGAGTTGGCAGAGACAGGTCTTCACCCCCTTCTGAAAGGCCAGGAGAGTGGGGGCCCCCCTCACCTCTGGGGGGAGGATATTCCATAGGGAGGGGACAATGGCAGAGAAGGCTCTCCTTCTGGGTCCCGCCTGTCAGGTTCAGCCGGCACTGCACGGCTAGGAAATTCCCCAGGCACGCTTTAGTCAGTTTCACCGCTCGAGCACTAGCGCAGAAAGAGGAAGTCCTAACCGCAAACTAATGAATGGGCCACCTGGCACCACTTCACTAATCTGGAGCGGATGCGTTGCGTTAACGCCAGAGGGCTGCGGGTGCTATGGACAAAGGAAAGAGCTGCGGAATTGAGGAAGAGCAATCAGCACGCGAGGGAATGCTCCCGGCTGTGTGCGCGACAGAAGCCCAACGAAGGCAACGACCACGCCAAGGGCTAGCAACAATCAAAGAACAATGGGACTCGGGTTGAACCTGCCATCTGGACAATTAAGGGGATTGTTGGGGCGCTGATAATCCGCAGCCTGTAATGCGATCACGGGGCGAAAACACGGGAAGGTATAAAGTAGCCAATGTGATTGTACCAAGCCAGTCCTGGCTTTGCTTGTAACTGTTGCGTTACGCCAGGTGGGATGGGTTGATGTAATGGGGATGACACAGTCCCTCAGGTAACCCGGCCCCATGCCATGTAGGGATTTAAAGGTGATAACCAACACCTTGAATTGGACCTGGATGCAAACTGGGACCCAATACAGCTCCTGCAGCAAAGGTGTAACATGTACCAACTTTGGGACACCCAAGATTGCCCATGCGGCTGCATTTGTATGATTCACTTGTGTGTGTATGATACACACACACACATATGCCCTAAGCCACATAACAAAAAAAGGGCAAAACCAGGACCCAGATATACCCATCTATTGGTGAGACCTCTATATTGGTTTACTCTATTAAACTCTAAGAGGGACACCATAGGCCAGTGTTTCTTGACTGCACTTTAATGATGCAGGATAGGAGAAGTTATCTGGTATTCCACTTTTCATCTCTGTTCTTCTGTTGGGTATATAAAATATACATAAAAATAACCAAAAGCCACTTCCTCTATTTGCTGACTGTCCATGTTAATTCCCCCATTATTGTTTCCAGAGGCTCTGGAAAGTTCCATCAGTTCTTTTGATATGGATAGATATATAGATACTGTAAGTTCTTGCCTGTTGCTCGTGTCCCTCCCTGCTTTTTCCTGCCTTTTATCTCATGTTTGTTAGTGAACTCTTTGGCTGCCTGCAGATGTTTCATAGATAAACACCAAGCGATATTTTTGGTAAGGTGACCTGAGTATTATGTCTGCTTGCTCTAATCTGGATGTAAACTTATCGACAAGTGCCCCATAGTCATTTCTTCACACCTAAAAGAAGCTTCACCCTGGCATCAAATATACATAGCAAGAAGCCAAGCCTTGGCTTTTGTATCCCTGCTCTGTTTACCCCATGGATCTGGTATTCAGAGTATATTTAGGTATTAGGTTGGGAAATACAATCCCTCTCTCTCTGTCTCTCTGTCTATCTACTATCTATCTATCTATCTATCTATCTATCTATCTATCTATCTATCCATCCATCCATCCATCCATCCATCCATCCATCCATCCATCCATCCATCTCTCTCTCTCTTTCTCTCTCTCTCTCTCTAAGTATCTAAGTCTGTCTTGATTCCTGGCAGCTGCCTGGCAAGTCCCTGCACTTTTCTTGGAAGATTTTTTCAGAAGTGGTTTGTCCTTGCCTGCTTCTTCCTAGGGCTGAGAGAGAGGGACTGGCCCAAGGTCACCCAGCTGGCTTCATACCTAGGGCAGGACTAGAACTCACTGTCTCCCGGTTTTTAGCCTGGCGCCTTAACCACTACACCAGACTGGCTCTCCTAAACCGCTTTGCCCTGGTTCATATAATTGCATCTTTGAAGCCTAGCCCAGGGAAGAGGCTTCCCGTGACCCCACCGGTGGCCAGTCTGCCAACTGCCTACAGCAAAGGAGGCTGCGTTTTCTCCCAATGCCACCCTTCGAGCAAAGAGAGAAATAGAGCTGAGGCAGATATTCTTTTATATTATCTGTGTCAGAAATACCGCTGAGCCAGTGACTGTACTGCTTTTAAGAAGGCGGGAGCAAAGCAAAACAGAAAAGCATTTTGGGCTTTGCACAGATATACAGCTTCTTTTTTTGTTAGCACTTCGGCATCACAGTGAGCTCGATAGATTTGTTGCTGCTGCTGTTGTTTCAGGTTTATCAAAAATAGTTAACCTGAAACACAACTTGGAGATTTCTTTTTTCTCCTTGAAATGTCTGCCTTAGCAGACATTTATACAACATGCTGGTTTGAAAAATCTGTGTAATTTCTGGGAGAGGGGGGAAAAAAACAAAAAACCAAGTGTGAAAATATGAAACCAGCCAGGAAGCGGCATTCTATTGCTGCAAGTCCGTCAGAAGAATATTGACAGCCTCCTTGTTTTGGATGGAGCCTCCTCTAAAGGTAATAGTTTAAACAAAGACAGTCGGATAAAAATAGTTAAACATGAAAAACAACCATATATGGTAATACAGAGGCCCGGCCTTGGAAGAAAAGCAGAAGCATAATTACTATTGCAACCTGTCTTGATGATGGATGGAACAAGGTCAGCAGGAGATGTGAAAGTATCTTCAGGACGCTGTAGGCATCATATTAAAAGCCTTCAATTCATCAATACCTTCAATATAATTGCTTCACCTCTCACAGGAAAAGGGGTTCCCCACAGTATCCTCACAGCATGAAGCTTGCAAAACACAGCATGATTTTTTTTTTAAAAATCGGGTTATAAAAGGCTGATGCTTAGGTGAGCTTTCTTAAGAAACAGAAATAGCCTGTTGCCTCAGTATTTCTAAAGAACACAGATGATTGAAAAGATGAGGAAATAATGCCGAGCAGTTACAGCTGTAGCCAGGTATATTTTCTAAAAAGTTCAAAATACTTAGACGACCACAGCCTAAGATAATCCAATGGGAACAATTAATCTTGGCCACAGTTTATGTCATTATCTGTACAATATCAGTTCTCTATCTACACCTACAAAATTATTTCCAATGTACAGATATAACCAGATCTTGGTCCTTGGTCAATGCTAGCCATACACCCTTTCCTTTCGTCCACCATCCTTAGATTATCTTCAGAATGAAGACAACTTGGGGGTCCTCCTGGACTTGCAATTCCCGCTCAAAGAACAGGTGGCAGATGTGGCCAGGAGGGCCTTTGCACAGGTTCATCTTCTACACCAGTTGTGCCTTTCCTGGACCAGGATGCCCTTCAGCTGGTCACTCACACTCTGGTCACCTCATGCCTGGACTATTGCAATGTGCTCTACATGGGACTGCCCTTGAAGACCAACCAGCTGGTACAAAATTCAGCAGCGCAAGCAGTAATGGGCACTTCACGGTATGCTCATGGGTCACCACTGCAACATGTGTCAGAACCTGCATCACCCATCTGTTGTTTGCCATTGTATTGCAGTCGTTGGGAGTTAGAGTGAATTGGTTCTGCCACTAGTAACTAAGGAGGGGGGGTTCTGTTAATGGTTGTAATGGGAGCTGGGAAGCAGCTTAACCATACATGGGCAATTTCGCCTGGCTTGATTGCCGGCAAGGCAGCTGGGGCCCCAAAGAGCCAGGAAGAGTCTCGGGGAGGAGGGGGGAGGAAGGAAAAAGGTCACCACCCAGTGGAGAAGACTCAAGACGCCAGGCAATCAAGGGAGGGGGGATAAATAGAGGGAAGTTTAACCAAGGCTTTAGTTTTAGCAATGTTCTGTTTACAAGCTACCTGTACCACTCAATAAAGAGTATTTTTCTGAACCAAGCCGGGTTGCATGAGAATACTTCGGAATTGGGAGTCAGACGAGGAGGACTTGACAATGAGCTGCCTTCATTGCCAGGAGGCTTGTGGGTGCAATACAAGGTGCTGCTCATCACCTTTAAAGGCCTTCATGGCATAGGGCCTGACTATCCAAGGGAGCGCCTATCTTCAATTGTCTCTGCCTGCCCGTTCCCACAGAATGGGTATAAGCCAGGTCCCCCCAATTAAATACTGCCATCTTGTTGGACCTAGGAAGCATGCGTTCTCCATTGTGGTCCCCACCGTCTGGAACAGCACCCCCCCCCCCGATGTACAGACTGTACCCACTGGGGTTCAGGAAGGCCCTTAAGACCTGGCTTTGCTCCCACATCTGGGATTAATGGATTTACTGAGGTTATCTGTGGAGTCCCTGTCATATCTGTATGATTCATCATTTTGGTTGTTTTAGTTCTGTGTAGCGTGTTAATTTTTTTATTGCTTTTGGGTTTTGTAAGCCGCCCAGAGTCTAATACAGTCAGTGGCTATACCAAATGTAATAAATTAAATTAAATTTGATTACATGTGAACATAGAGGAAAAAATTAGCCATGCTGTAGCAAGGCAAATAATATCTCAGTGATTCATAGCTTGCCTCCTGAATTAACACTCCTATATTCTCCTAGAAAGGCCACAAGGTACATTGAAGTCATTGTGGGAAGATCTATAAGACAAGAATCTTGGCCGATTGCAAAGAATCTTCATACTGGAAAAGAAACAAACATAATGCAGGGATAATGATTTTGCAAGAGGCTTAGTTACTGTTGAAGAATTTGCATTAGATGAAGCTCCCTTCTTAAGGATTAGAATTCAGCATTCCCTTTTTCAGGCGTAGCAATGGCCTCGTAGTCATTTTTAGTTGCCACTTCCAGTTGTCAGTGGGAAGGCATTCATTCTGCCACCTCTTTCCCGGTTCTATAAATGGGGAAAAACTCAACCGTAAAGCTGCCATGGTGAGATCATTTTATTAACTCCTGATATAAAGAGGTGTACCTTTCTTCCAGGGTGCAGGATACAGAATTATAGGTTCTCTTACAAGACAGATTCCGACTGAAAGTTAGAATACAAAATTTTATCAGGAAGATCAGATTGACAGGAAAACCCATTACTCAGTGAGACTCCCCTATTTGTTCCAAGAGAGGCTAGTCAGCCACCTTTTACGGACACCTTGATTTGGATTCCTGAACTGAGCTGGCTGTTGTACGCAATGACTTAAATGTTGCCTTCCCACTCTACGATTTTATGGAAAGAATCATGAATGTCTTGAATATTTGTTGTGGTAGATTGTAAGAAAGCTTTTTTTTCAAATCTGACCATAGGCCAAACTCACCTGTTAACTAGAGGAACTAGGAAAAACTACAAATCTTCTACAGGAGAGAGGTGGTCCTTCTTTATAACACTGAAGGTAAAGCTACACCAGCAGAATTTATCCTCTCAGCAGAAGCATCATCCCATAATTACTAACAGGTATTTCAGTGGCTATCACTGAATCTCCCCCCCCCCCCCCACTTTGGGCAGAGTAATAAAAGAATGCTGATAACAAGAGAAAGATCCTGCTGGCATCACTATAACATTTGCTCTGAATTTCTCTCTTTTCCTGGGTCCTGTCTTGTTTCTCTTCTTCATTTCTTCTGTTTTCCACACTGCTAAATCCAAGCTAATTAGAGGACAATACTGCTATACTCATTCATATGCTATTAAAATAGTTGTAACTAAAATAGTTATCTACCTTGACAGGCATCAGGCACACATTTCTGACTGCAGAGACACAATTTTCTAAGTTTTTTAGCATACTGTATTTTCCTGCTTTCAAAATGTTGCTCCTTTGTATCTGTGAAATACTGAAACATTCAATTTTAAACAAAAGACAGCTAGCCTTTATTTAAAATGTTAAGTGAGACTATATTACCAAACTGAATGTGTCTTTTCCAGATTTATTTTAGTAGAGCAAACATGCCTGCAATGGGCATCTTTTGACTTCTACAATTGCTATTTTGACAATGCCCTCAATAGCTGCAGATAGGTACATTAATACAGATTTTGATGTAACAAAGGTGGAGTCTGTATTTTATAGTGCATTTTTAAAACTTGGCTGCCTTCTTTTCTATTATATTGATACAAAACTTTACATTTAGAATCTACAGGAAGCTGTATTTACCAAAAAAGAGGTTAAACCATATGTTTCATTAAGCATTCTGAGAGCCAATTTAGTCTAGTGGTTAAGTTATTACTATAGGTAGTCCTTGCTTAACTACACTACCTGGGACCGGAAACTGCATTGTTAAGCAATACAGTCATAAGTCAAAAAGCCACAGAACTGCACTGCTTAGCGAAGGCAGTTCTGGCAGTCCCAGTTGCTGTCATTAAGCGAGGACCTCACATGACCACAAACTTCCAACTTCCTGCTGGCTTCCCCACTGACTGCTTGTGGGAAGCTGGGAGGGAAGATCACAAATTGTGATCTCATGACCGTGGGATGCTGTGCTGGCCATTAAGTATGAGGATTGATTGTAACTACCACTCATTCAGCACCATTATAAGTTTGAATGGTTGTTGAACAAATGGTCATTAAATGAGGACCACCTGTAAAGTATTACCGCCTCTCCCCTATGATTTCAACCCATCCCACCCGATCACACAGAGAGGGCATGCTTCGGACCCCCTCGGTGAAAGAACTTCGACTGGCGGGGTCCAGAAGGTGGGCCTTCTCTGCGGTAGCCCCAGCTCTTTGGAACATTCTGCCCCCGGAGGTGCAATTGGCCCCCACACTCCTGGCCTTCCGTAAGGCTATGAAGACCTGGTTCTGCCACTTGGCCTGGGGTGGGGAGGGAATACCTCAAGCATGGGGATCGCTAGCCCCATAGAGGCCTTCTGCCTTCAGCCTCAGATTTTTCATCCTCTTGGATTCAACTCCTTTTTAGTAATGTTTTTAATTAAGGTTTTATGTATTTATATATTTTTAATGTTTGTTGTGAATCGCCCAGAGTTCCCCCATTGGGGGGAGATGGGCGGTCGAAAAATTAAATAAATAAATAACACACACATACTTAGACAAACAGTTGCAGCAGGAATGCTTCATTCAGAATGACTATCACTTTGCAAGAGAGTTAGTTTGTTGTAGTGGTTGAAGGCACCAGGCTGGGAGACCATGAGTTCTAGTCCCACCTTAGGCACAAAGCCCGCTGGGTGAACTTGGACCAGTCCCTCTCTCAGCCCCAGGAAGAAGGCAATGGAAACCACTTCTGGAAAACCTTGCCAAGAAAACTGTGTCGACCTTTCCATGTAATTGCCCAGAGTCAAGACTGACTACAAGATGCACAAAGAAAAAGACAATTCTGTTTTAAAAATGCTTAACATCCTGCATGAGGACAATTAGGTTGCCATGTTCATGCAGGTTGGATTTATTTTACTTTTTAAGTGTCACTGAGCCTAAATTATGGTATATTCCCTTAGAGTAACCAGTTTCCTGCAACAGTATTAGTTTGATTCCAACATTCATTTAGTCTCTGTTCATTCATGCCCATTAATTCCACATCTGCCTACTTCTGCCAACCGGGGCATGGAAGAGACTTTATTTTCAACTTTTGCAATGGGCTGGCTAGAACAGAAGCAATTCTGGATCCTCCACTCTGTGCTTTATGACCTCTAAAAGGGTAAGCTGGCAAAAACATTTATCAGTGGATAATTTGGCCTTGATAGCCAGATTCCTTATGAACTTGTGAGGCCCATCTACCCTTTTTCTTGCTATACTGGAATAAATCATAATTCTTCCTCCTTTTAAATATAAATGACTTTGGAAAAGAATGGGAACTTTGACTGGCTACCATATGAGTACCATAGCTCTTTCTGGTAACATCATGGAAGTCAAGGAATTAAGACATGAACAAAATTAGCATTTTGTGACAGGACACCATAACACAATGATTTTCCTCATGCTGGCATCCTGACCATGATGAAAAACACCTTCCATCATCCTTTTTTTTGCATAATTCGTCATGCAAGTTTTCCTCTTGTGACTTATTTACAGAGCTGCTGATCTCCATGGAGGACAAGGTGCCATCCACAACTGGGGTGACCTATTTGCTAAAAAGGCAAATTCCAGGAATAATTCCCTACATGGGTTTCAGAATTACCATACCTCAGGCATCTTCTTCATCATTTACTAATAAGGATAATATGCTGACTAATTTATGATGCTTTGTAAGGATCTCAAGATAACGTAAGTAAATTAGAACACTTGAAAATGACTGGTTTTGTACATCATGCTAAGTCATAATATAGTTTGGGGTTAGTGTGATTTGTGGACCAAGCCTTTGTGGCCTATTCAAGAAATCATGGCTGAGCGCAATACTTGGTTCTAGCTGAACTGTAAATGTTATGCACTTATGCAGATATTCCAGGTGTTCTCAACCAACTAGATGTCTTATGCTAGAATCTAGGTCCCAATATGGCATTCATAGTTGATAACTTGCCTGTTGACAATGCTGAAAGTTATCATGGTGTCCTGGCTCATCTGATTTTTTTAAAAAAACTCTTAATTAAAAATACACAGGAAGCTAATGTGGTGCAAATCAAAGAACCAACCTCAAGTATACCCTTTGCAGAGATGGCAGAGAACATTCAAGGGAAGTTAGAAAAGGTGACCAGGGCAGCCTCATGGATTTGCCTTTTGGTATTGGCACACTTGTAAGTGGCCAATAATATTGTTTCAAAATTCCAGATATGATCCCAGGCCCCTTCTAAGCCATGTACCATGCCATATTCCTTTCCAAACATAGTGTAATTTCAAAGGTATTTGCAGAACCATAATACCGCATTTGGTAAATGCCTAGTTTCCTAGGAAGTGGATTCGTGGAATTTTTCAGGTCTTCCATGGAGCAGAAACACCCTGATTATATTTACCTTTCTCTGGTAACATTCTGCAGCCACACAGTCCAAATTTCCTGTAAGAACCAGGTTTTCCTACCAGTATGATATATGCAAATTGAATAAATCTGATTATATTGTTTCATTTTGTCTTTGTAAATCATGAGGAATGACCACAACCACTGGAGCACCTTCTCAGCTATCCCCCTTCATGTGAGTTTTGAGTAAGGGCTTAATTTTACAGAACTCATAATTCAGTGTTCTGACATAGGCATTTATTTGCAGACCTACACAACTGTGCTTCACTAGGTTGAGAGAATCAGTAGCAGACTAAGGCAATGGATGAGGTGGACAGGTAGGGTGAAAGAAATTACTGAAATGTCCTTGGAAGAGCTACCTCTCCATGCCAGGAGTCAATAAAACTGAATTGTTCCCTAGTTATTCTGACCTGCGGTGAATTTGTTACCAGAGTATAAAGCTGCATTTTCTGTTGGAATCTCAAGATATTGCCTTATGATACAGTGCATCTAATTGTAGAAATCCTGTGATACTGGATTCTCTGCTCAAAGAGAATGGGAAATCCTTTACACACTAAATACTGGAAGTAGCCAAAAGCTTCACCATGTTTGTTACAAAAGTCTGATGGATCAAAACCACTCTAGAAAATGGGGGGGAATAAATAGGTCATAGCAGAATAATGAAACAAGGACACAAGAGAAAATTAAAAACCTCAGCTTGATCTATTTCATCGTTATCAGGAACTAAATGCCTCAATTTCTGTCAGTCTGCCTCTAAAAATGGTTTGTCAGCTTTAACAAAATTTAATATATAAGCACTGAGACCAATAGGTCAAACAGAAATTGTTTCTTAGGAAAGTAGCAATTTAGCTCTTTTTTCCCTTCATTCTCCCCGCAAGAAAGCTACCCCAATGCAAAAGTTAATTTGTTAACACAAGTGATTGAGAGAACTTCAGCGATAACACATTGCAAAGCCATTTCCCTGTTAATTAGGCCCCAGAGGCATCATTACCAGATCAGAACTATCAACTGAAAAGCAATTTCCAAAGATGCTAGAAGTGAGGACTTATGCAGCTACTGAAGACTGCTTTGAAAACACCAAGAAAGTTTTAAATTGCCGTTGTCATTTTTATTTAAAGAATACAGAATTCTTGCATGTTCCTAGTTTTAGCATTTCTGGTTTTTAAGGATCTGAAATCTGCAATAAATGACCTGTCAAGAACCCCTAAGTCAACCAAAGAAACCAAGTTGCAGAATTGGGGGGGAAAGGGTGTGACACTATTTTCCATAATTCCCGTCAGCACCAGATGGTCCCTACTACCTTAAATAACCCAAGACACTGGTCTCTCTCATGGGGAAGGAAGTTCAGAAGTGGCAGAAGTATTCTTCAATGAGGTTTCTCTACCTACATTGACCTTCCCAGCGTTTTTCAAGTAGCCTGAAGCCACCACCACAGGGAATTCTTGGAAACCTAGAGCGAAATTGAGAAGAAACTGAAAGAAGAGTTAATTCTTACAGCATTTATCTGGGGACCTGGTTCAAAGCAGAGGTGCCTTCCAGTTGGTTTTGATAACATGACACCACTGCAAATGCTGCTTCAGACTTTTGAGAGTCTAAACTACCTGGACAGCATTACCCCTGGCAGATAAGGGTGAAAAGGCTAGAAAGGTTATCAAGACAAGGCAACAATGAAGGATGTGATATTAGTGCATATACTACAGTACACACTGTGATGATGGAACAGATGAAAACAAAATGGAGGACTGGAGCAAACTATCTTTGGAGGCCCAGGAACACTGGGGAGACAGAATTACCAAATCCTTACTCCAGCAGTTCTAGCTGCGGCTTTGCTGTCTCTCCATCTGATGATCTATGAAGACCGAAATGAAACGTGCATAAAGCAGGTAGGGAGAAATTTAGGCACTCACAATATTGTTCAACTACAATACCCATGCCTGCCTAAGCTGGTTGCCGCTCCTGGAATTGTCGTGCAGCAACACCAGAAGTACCACAGGGTCCTGTTTCCTGATGTAAGGATTGAATTTCACATTCTGATTTGAGTCATGATGCTTGCTCTTTGCTTCCAGCATTTACGAACAAACTTAATAAAAAGTACCACCATTTTAGATTAAACATAATCTCTTCACTCCCCAGTAACAATTACCTGATTTAATCAAGTTTGTTTTTCTTTTTTTGATACTGTGCACAATTCTGAACAGTCCAACTAATGGGAGGACGAGAACACTCAGAAAGCAGGATTTTAGTTTTATAGAAATTTATTCGTAGGACTCAGCAGTATAACCTTCATAGATATGCTGTGTTATTTTAGTTCCCCTGTAAATAAAAAGGAAAATAAAGTCAAGTTTTAACATTATAAATCTGAGTAATATGTATGTAGCTCCTCCCACTAATGACAACAAACTGAGAACTGGTATGCACCCTGCAAGTATTTATTTAATTATTATCTGTAAGATTCCCAAGCCTCCTCTTCTTGCAATGGCTCAAAATAATACCAGCCCCAGAGGCACAGTAATTTCAGTCCCATCTTAAGGAACGGCATGAAAATAATCCTGCCCATTTCCTGCCTGACCACAGCAAGACTTTTGCAAACTGAATACTCTCACCCAAAATGTGATTGCTAAGGACCCCCTAGTTGTTTGTACTTCCAATCTAACCAAGTGCTCTGTGTGTAGAGAGACTCTGGGGAACCTTCTAACTTTGTCTGCTCCAGGCAAAGGAGGGGGAGATACACAGCTCCTTGGTCCAAGGTCTGGACTAGCTAAATTCCACATTAAACAAATGGTCCAAACCAATCCCAACCATAAAATTTACTAGATCCAAAACGCTTGGGGAAGCAGAAGATCAAATTAAAAGAACGCAATGATCCGTGCATTAGACTGTAAAAGGAATCCCCATTAAGGTAAGCAGCTAGAAAACAGACTGTGGCAAGCAGGTTGCTGAGCAATATAGTCCAAGACTACTGTACCTGTTTTGTTCCCTGACTGGCTCACTGTAAGAAAAGGAAGGAAAAAACAAAACCTTGCTCAATACGCCTTTAAACATACAATATTAACTTTTAAGGCATAAAACACTGCTTCAGGTCACACAATCTTATGGCTGTCTTTCCACTGGTCACTACCCATTTCCAAAGGAAACAATTTACAAAGCTGTAGAATTTACTTTAGCTGTTTTGGAGGACTAGAGAACCAGCCCCTAAACCTTGTTCGATTTGTAGTGATGATCATCATTTGTGGCACAGCAGACAACAGAAAAGTGGTAGAACAGAATTATATGGAAAAAAGGGATGATGCAGCAGAATTTTGAAGGTAACAAAAAGCAGTCATAACTAACTTAGAAGTTGGCAATGGTTGAGTGAAGTGTTTGAAAAACAAATTCCCATGGCCAAGCTGTTTTTACAACTCGGGAAAAAAAGGAGATATGGTGTTTTTTAATGTACAAGTCAACTGTAAAAGATGGGATGTCAGGGTGCTCTGCTAAGCTTGTTTTAGCATTCAAGTGGAGCAAAACTTTGATTTTAATCAACTGCTAGGGGATACTTGCTAAATACAAATTGAATTTTATACATGCAGAATGGCATTGCACATGCATAAAGCTATGAATGGGTTCTGTCCACTGCAGTCAAAGTCAGCTAAACTTAAGCCCCGTAAATCAAGGGTTTTGTGGTATGTTAAGGATCAGAAATTAGATTTAGAATATGTGATGGCCAATTTGAAGCAGAGTGCCACAAGTGACTAATACAGGCAGCAAAGAATTTGATGTATGCTTGACGGCCTGAGCTGTTATAACCTAGCCCTGGGCTCAGATTAATGGCTGGTTCTATAGTATTGCATTGATTGATTTTTTATATACCCTACTCCAAAAGATTCTGGGTGGCTATAACAATCAAATAATAAACAAACACATTCTTTTCTTTCAATTTCAGGCAAGTAAGCCAAAATAAGGCAGGGACACAATGCCTGCATACCACAATACATTGGATGCTCTCCTACTTGTCTTCTGATGTATAGAGCAAGAAAGGCTGTTGTTCCTAGAACAAAATACTGAGGAAACAGAAGTGGGTGAGAGGCTTACCAGACGTCACTCACTTCTCATCTTTTAGTGATACAATCTGCTGCCAAAAACATTGCATTTCAAGTCTTTACCAGTAATTCACAAGGAAAAAGAAGGAAAAAAAATCTTTCCCATTCTAGGAAAAGGAGAGAAATCTAGACAATCAATTACCAACCCTTTTAATTATAATGAACTAACTCAAAGGGATCCTCAAAGTAATTTTAACAGAACCTCGGTATTACAGTTCAGCCTAAATATGAAATAAATATGAACACAGGAACGAGCCTTATGTTCTCCATATTGAGTCTGTAGCACTTGTACCTGGAACTAAATGTGCACAAGACACAGAAACTCTGCTTCAAAGCAAAAACCCACGAACAGAGCAAGACCGCATCAGAAAGAAAAGCCAGGGATATTCAGCTCATGCAATCACAGCCATGCTGATTCTCTGTACCTACCAAACACCTCATTTCTGATCAAGAAGAAATCCAAGAAAGTAGGAAAGAGAAGTGAAAGCAAACAGTTACTAACCAGAAGGAAGAATTTATTATTTAAAGCATCCCAGTCTAGCTGAATGAAAAGCTTGAAAACCACAGCCTTTGAAAGGAATTCAACACATTTAAATTAGGGGAGTGCAAAACATACTGGCCCAGGATGTTCTAATCCTAAAGAGGCTATTCCAGGATCTGAACATTATGTCACTGGTGCATAATAATACATAACAGTAGATTTGTACATCCCTCCGTAAATGCCAATTTTAGCCAGATTCTGTTAAAAGCTACTGCCTGTGTGTAATGCTTTCTCTATTTAAGCAAAATTATATTCAGCATAAATTTTCAATCTCATTAAATGCCAGTTAATGAGCATTTTGCTTTTGAGCTGTCAACCGGTGCACAGAAGGAATTATTTCTCAATTAAAAAATCTGAAAATAAAGCAGGATAGAATAAAGTAAGCTAATGAGAGAACCAGGTACAATGCAAGGAAAAGAGAAGGAAAGAGGAGACATGCTCTAAAAATTCTACGTTTCTATGGAAATTCTAGAGGTCATACCCTTTTACAATTTCACTTTGTTAGCTACTAAACCAAAACAAAGTGAACGAATTCGGAATTACCTTCTATGAGCCAATGGTGAGAGATGGAAATTGGAAAAAAAATATTACTTTGTCAATGAAATATATAAAGCAGCTACAATTATATCTGATCAGCATTTTCATGGGTTGTCCTTACCTTCTTGCCAGCCCCCACATTTGCTTTTGCGGTACCTCTGACCTTCTTCATCCTATTCTTACGCTCTTTGCGCTGTTTCCTTGATGTCTTTTTCTTTTCATACAAGCCGTGCTGGTAAAGATAACAAGAATAAATGAACTGAGCCGTAGCTACATTTCTACAATTTTGAGAATGGTTACCGCAGTTCATCCCTGAGCACCAAGGATTCCTCTTTGAGAACGGGCAGCGCTGCTCTGACATATTCATCCAATGCCATATATACATTTGCGCTGCCAATTAACAGTACATTTAACTTGCACATCTGCATTCCATTCTTCCTTTTTCAAGATCTAAAGGTTTACACAGGATTTTTACAATTTATAGAAATGATGAGCCAATCCCTTAAAGAGATTACTTTTATGAGAACCAGTTCCCCAATTCCTAATCCACAATGAGCCACTATTCAGATAGCCAACTCACACAAAAAAACTTACTTCTTGAGGGCAAGTGACATACTTCTAAACAAAGAACTAGACTGCAGCTAGCTAGCTACCATTTGTATTTTCAAGAGATACATTAAAGATAATACAAACTAGTGCTTTGCAGCATACCACTTACTCTCCTGTTATAAACCATTTCTCACAAATCACTGGTAGCACAGAGATCCCAACAACTTTAGAGCATAAAAGCAAAGATCAAAAATCCAGGGAAAGGGGACACAAAACAAGAAAATCCAACCTTAATTTAGGAGCTCAGAAAAGAGGTTGTGAAAAAAAGTTAGTGTTCATAGGCACAGCCTCACAGTGGTAGAAATATTAAACTTCTTTAAACATGCTAGGAAGTCAACATTTTAATCGATATTTAATCAACCACTGAAAATGGAACTACAAGAGAAAGAGTGCATCTTAATTCCAAACTTCATAAACTGCTATGCAACCAGAACAAACATTCCTTTTAGCACAACATGGTCCATATTCCAAGAAAAGAGATAAAACAGCCTACCCTGGCCAGCCTATGCTTCGGTTCATTTTTCTTTGCATAGTCTAGAGAGTCATAGATCATGCCGAAGCCTGTGGTCTTCCCACCACCAAAGTGGGTCCTGAAGCCAAAGACAAAAATGACATCGGGCGTTGTCTTATACATTTTCGCCAACTTTTCACGGATTTCTGTTTTGGGTACAGTGGCTTTTCCAGGATGAAGAACATCAATTACCTACAAATGCAGGGTTGACAAAACATTAAATAAATAAATTAAATAATGAAAAGTTCTTTATGTACTGTGAAAAAAACATTTTAGTAGCAGAGATGGCTTATACACTCTTTAAAAATGCTCTTTAAAAAAATCTCAGCATCATGCTTGAAACATAGCCCAGCAACATGCCATGCCTAAATCTTTATGCAAAGGGTATTTTCAGATTAAGGGCGGGTGGGCTTTTTTGGGGGGGGGGGGTTCTTTGGAAGAAAGACAGCAGCAGCAGCTCTACCCACTACAATCTTGCATTAAATAGGTTTGTGACAAGCATCACATTTAGAAGGCCATGAGCTTAAGACAGACAGTAATGGTGTGAAAACAATAAATTTACAATTGAGAAGTCATCCTCTTTCGTACATCTATACAGCAACTTTTGCTGGAATACAGCATATAGAATGGCCTCCCAATTGTCCCATCATTAAGCCACATTAACTGGGGGAGGAATCTACCAGTATAACATGTTACATTTAAATCACTGTAATCCTCTTCTCGTCCTCTTTAGCCAGCCTTGCTTATCACTCACACAACAAAAAAGATCAACAGGATAGCATTCTAAGAACTAGCTATATTTACAGTCGACATTTTAACGGTTTTTGTCGATGGTGCTGTGAAATGCCCGAGTCTGTACTGATCAGGTGGTATACAAATATAGTAAATAATTGCATCTAAGAAAGCAAACAAACGAAGCTTCAGCTTGGAATCAAAGTTAGCCCACAAAATAAGGACCAAAACAGCATCTTACCATCTGCTTACGCTGAAGCAGCCGGTTTGTCATGAACTTCCTCGTTCTGATGGTTACTGTATCATTCTACAATGCAAAATAATAATTAATAATAATAATAATAATAATAATTCAGGAACTCATCTGATTTGCCCCAGGACTAATCCCAACAATCCCTCCTTTCCAAACTGGCCCCAAAACAGGTGGCGTGCACAGCTATCAACCTCTGGAACTGCTGCAGAGTTGAAAAAGAGGGGCAATTTAGAAACCCATTTTAAGGCATGGACCTGCTTTTCCCCAACCCGGTGCCCCTCAGGCTGGAAGGCAGCTCAGATCAATAGCTGGGCGGGGGACAGGCTGGCCCGTGGCAAAGAAATGGGAAGAACGGGGGACCCACGGGGGAGCCCCGGGGTCAGCTTCTTCGCCTCCTTAGTTCCAGCCCATAATCCCCCTAAAACACTCAGGAGTGCGGGCGGAAGGGAAGGCAGGCGCCCCAGAGGCCGTAGGACAGAGGATGGCGCCAGGGCCGGACGGATTGAAGGAGCCTCTCGGCCCCGAAAATCCGCAGCGCCGCCACTCACCATCTTGGCGGCTTCTCCTGCTGCCGAAAAGAGAGAAAAGAAGGAAGGAACGCTTGGTAGCCAATCATACGCCGGTAAGCAAAGGAAAAGGAAGCGCCCTAACGGAAGGGGAGGGATTTCGGTGTCAAGAGAGCAGGCCGCCGAAGGCGCCTTCCGGGAAACCAACGAGAGGACGGCAAGAGAGACACACGTATTAGTCCTCCAGGAGATAGGCTACTGCGTAAGGATCACGGCGCTCTCCTTCGTAACCTACATGGAGAAAGATGGAAGTAGGAATTCCTATGGGAGATCTTCTGGGATGCATATGCCTTCCGACTGGGAGACGACCATGCTCGGAAGTGCAATTTAAGGCATAATCCACCCGTCGCTTTGGCGGCCCATACCCCGCCTGTAATGAATGAAGTATCTGCGGCAGCGGCCGAATGAAGCCCCGCATTTCCGGACATCAGTGGAGTCACCGTCAACTGGATAGGGATGGGTTGTGGTCCGGCCGGTGGATGAAATGCTGCACTTTTTGGTAAATCACGACTTCATAGTTGGAATTCAAAACACTCATCTGTATACAGCGTTCCACTTTCATGCTCTTGCCAAGAAGAGCTACGTGCCCAGGTCCAGGAGTTGAGCTCATCTTGAGGCGTTACCTTCTATACAGTCTGTATATTTCCATATGTGCCGGATAGCTCCGTGTAGCCCATCTACCGTGCCTGCATATTTTACCCAGAAGGTAAAATCTCCTTCAGGCGAAGCCAAGCACCTGCTGGAAACGCAGACTAGATACACGCATCTTTCTTGCCAAGCACGTGGTTTGCCAAAACTCTTCCTGGTCTGGCCCACAACTATGCAACTATTGTGCAAAAAACCAAGCATCAATGACTGAAAGGTCTTCCACCATCATGACAGACCCTTCATTCCAGTGATCACAACTGCCCAGGTCACTCTACTTTTCATTGTTTTCAGTTGCCCCTTTTACTTCTGGCCTTTGGCTGTAATAAAGATCCATTTGTTCATTCTACCCTGGCATCTCCTGGTGGCTTCCTATCCAATGCTAACCAGGTCCAACCCCCTACTTGATTTCTTGAGGTAACGAGGATCTGCCACTTGCTGACAGTCACCGTTTGCCTGGTTGCCCACAATCTTCCTTGCTATTTTGTTCATAGACTTCCATCCCTACATACAGTTTATTTACCCAATTCTATACAGCTTCCCTACCTTTGTATTGTTGTGTAGTTATATGTAAGGCCAGATGGCTTATCTATCAAGAGACTCCTCTATTTCTCTATTATCTATTTATCTATCGGATAGACTTCTCTATCTATCCATCATTCTGTCAAGAGACTTTCTGTCTCTCTATATCTCCATCAGTCAAGAGACTCCTTTATCTATCAAGAGTCTTTCTATTACTTTTTAATTATCATTTATCTATCCATCCTCTATCCACCTTCTATCTATCTATTGACTATCTATCCTTCCATCTATCAAGAGAGTTTCTATCTCTCTCTCTTTATCTGTCAATCAATCAGTCAAGAGACTCCTTTATCCATCAAGAGTCTATCAGTTTTTAACTGTCATCCATCTATCTATCCATCTAGCCGCCTTCGATCGATCTGCCTGTCTATCAAGAGATTCCTCCCGCCCTCACCCTCAGCACTTCCGGCTTTCCCGGTGCTGCCCGTCGCCCTGCGCATGACGTCACCGCGGAAGCGACGGCGGTCGCTCTGCTTGGGGACGTCACTCCGGTGCGCCGCCAGCCGGCGCGGACGCCTCTTCTCGGCTGGGTTCGATTCGCGGTCGCGTCTGCTCGTCGTCCTCGCTGCGGGCTGGCCGGCGCCATGGTGAAGCAGCAGTTCCGCGAGACGGACGTGGCGAAGAAGATGTGAGGGCCGGGGAGGCCGGTCTGGGGCGGGGCGGGCGGTGCTTGTGTGCGCATGTGGGGGAAGACTTGCCCTTCCAGGCTGGGGAAGCTGTGAGCCGGAGGTCCGATGGCTGAGGCCAACAGTCTCCTCGATTTTGTCTTCTCTGAAAGAGCATTTCTCCTTGCGTTTATAAGCATGCTTCCCTCTTTGGACACCCCCCCCAAAAAAAACACCCCAAAAGGCGTCGCCAGATATGCGAAATTATGCTTCTTGTGGGAGTTCTGCAGGGGCGATGCAAATTCAGAAATCCACAGGTTCAGGCGGGCGTATCTCGTGCTGGATTGCCGTGGCACATCAGCCTCAGTAAATCTGTCAGAAACAAATGAGTATAACCTATCGATGTGGTCGCTCGGAGTCAAAACGACTTGATGGCACATAGTCAAAGTATAACATAAGTATGCCCGGGTGTACATGAGTTCTAAATTTATTTTCTTTCAGACAGTAACCTCCTGCTGCAGACTGTGCACATGTAGAACATTTCTAGGCATTTCTTTAAAAGAGGCATCACCAAATTTAGAGAGGTGGGAAAAAATGGTGCTTCATGCCAGGTCCAAGAGGCATGGAGCAGATTCAGCAGTCTAGTGAATCTTCAGACACATGTTGACATTTGTGTAGATTTCTGAGTTTAATTTCCCTCACACCTCTCATTGTAAAATGTGCATCTGTAACATTTGAATACTGTTTTGGGTCTGAGTGTCTTGTCTTGTTGAATTGCCTGCTGAGCCGGTGCCAGGCTAATCTAGGCTGCTCAGGCACATGATGCCGAGAATCAAATAAGCTATCAGTCTGACAAAGAAATGTTGCTTTTTGAGAACTTTTCCTTAATACTGCTGACATGTACAATTTCTGTGGCTGCTTTTAGTTCTTCCTTTTGAATGTCATAAGACGCAACAAATTAACATTGATATTCATTTTGGCTTATAACAGGATGGCATGTTTTCAATAACAGGCTGAATTAACACCTGGGACTTTTAGTTAAGGTTATACTTATTCTTTAAGGCTAGTTTTATTTCATGTGTGTTACTATAGAACAAGTTTCTCCAAAGTGATCAATATTAAACCCCAAGGGTTGATGGGACTACCCAAGGGGTCAATATCATTATTATTCATAGTACTATTAGTTAAAGTAGTATTTATTAAATTATTTTCATCTAATAAATGTTTGGGGGTCGATGAACAATCTGAAATTTCTTGAAGGGGTCAGTGAGCTGAAGAGTTCGGGGATCCCTGCTGTCGAACAACAAATTGATGGAGAGAGACTGAAGAGGAAATATGGGGTAGTAGTTGCACTGATTTAGGACAGTAAAGAGACCAGATTCAAATCCGCCAGCCATGAAAACTCACTGGGTTCCCGTTTGGTTGGCTACTCTCTCTCATCCCCACTTACCTTACAAGATTGATTGATTGATTGATTTGTTAGACTTATCCCTGCTCATCTCCCTGCAATTGGGGACTCTGGGCGGTTTATATCAAATTAAAACAAATAAATACATAATTAAAATTTATAAAAAGAAAAACACATTTACACAAATGGAAGGAAGAGAAAAAATCCAAGAGGCCGATGGAAGCCACACCAGGCCTCTAGGGGGCTAGCCAACCCCATTTCTGACAACCTCCCTCCCCGCCCCAGGCTGGATGGCAGAGCCAGGTCTTCAAATCCCTCCCAAAGGCCAGGAGTGAGGGGGCCTGTCTCACCTCCGGGGGCAAGATGTTCCAAAGGGCGGGGGCTATAGCAGAGAAGGCCCACCTTCTGGACCCCACTAATCGGAGTTCTTTTGCCGAGGGGGTTCGGAGCATGCCTTCTTTGTGAGATCGGGTGGGATGGGTTGAAATCGTGGGGGCGAGGTGGTCCCTCAGGTAGCCTGGCCCCATGCCATGTAGGGCTTTAAAGGTGATAACCAACACCTTGAATTGGACCCGGAAGCAAACCGGTACCCAATGCAACTCACGGAGCAAAGGTGTTATATGGGTCCTTCTTCGGACCCCAAAAATAGCTCGCGCAGCAGCATTCTGGACCAGCTGAAGCTTCCGGATACTCTTCAAGGGTAGCCCCATGTAGAGCGCATTGCAGTAGTCTGTCTGGGAGATAACAATTTACCTGTTGGTGGAAGCACCCTATTCTGCACGAGCTGAGATTTGAAAATAGTCATCAAGGTATCTCTATTTTAGGATATTCTGTGGTGTCTTTCTGTTTTAGAAGCCACATCTGCTTTGGGATGAAGTCTCCTGAAGAAATGCGGCAGCAGGCTCACATCCAGGTGGTTAGTAAAAATTTGTACAGCCAGGATAACAACCACTCTCCTCTTCTGTATGGTGTATTGGATCATCGCATGGTAAGCCTTTTAGGTGCTCAGTCTGATTTAAGCATGTGAAAAGCTACATCCAAGGAGTAAATATCTGAAGAGTTTCAGAATTAACCAGTTCATGGTAAACTAAAACCTACGACTTACTCTGCTGATTGGAACTGGGAAATCAAAATAGAGAGATTTGTCTCATGTGGCTGTTGAGATTAAAGTATTCATCTTCATCCACTCTTTCTATTCTTTTATCCATTTCTACGCCCAAGGGTACAAGTGAAAAGGATCGTCCATGTGAAACCTGTGGAAAAAATCTGGCAGAATGTTTGGGGCATTATGGCTACATTGACCTGGAGTTACCTTGTTTTCATGTGGGGTACTTCAAAGCTGTGATAGGCATTCTTCAGGTAAGGTCAGGTCAGAAACTGTAGCAGAAGCATTTTTCATTTGAACAGCAAACTGGGAGCAAACTGGGTTCTCTCTCTTAGCCCTAATGTTTCTTTCTGTATCCATCTTCAATATGTGGAAGAGAAATCCTGAGATTAAATTGCATATTTGTTGCAGGGAAGGTTGTGAACTGCTTTGAATACTTTCAGATTACTGACCTGCATACACTTGCTTGAAAAAATTCCTATGAAATTCTAAGTTTTGTTTAGAGCTGACAAATGAATGGCAAGGAACTCAATCCAGCCTTTTGTTGTGCACAAAGTTATCTGTATGTGTTTATCAAGGGCAAAAGGTTAATTGTATCTTTTGCTATAGGAAAGCAGAGTTTTAAGATTTTCCACTTCTTTTTTAGATGATTTGCAAGACTTGTTGCCGTATCTTGCTAACCTCTGAAGAACAGAAACAATTTTTGGATTATCTGAAGAGACCTGGGTTGACCTACCTCCAGAAAAGAGGCTTGAAAAAAAAGGTCTCTGAAAAGTGTAGGAAGAAGAATACTTGCCCACATTGTGGTGCTTTCAATGGTAAGTGCAACAAACTAGGTTTGGTTCTAAACCCCTTCGACACCTTGACCAGTCAACTGGAATTTACATGTATCATTTAGTTTGTGTTGCTCAGTGGAGGTCAGCAGATAAACCTAGGGAAAATATAAATATAATATATAAATATAATAAAATAAATATTATAAAATATAAATAAAGATAAAAAGATAAAGCTAGGGAAGCTTGTCAGATTCAGGGTGGGAAGCTTTCAAAAGCTGGGAAAGTTGACAGTTGCATTACTCTTGGCTAACATCAACCTTTCAAGCAACTCAATACTGTAAATTTTATTTCTCTCTTTTCCTTTTATCATTCTAGCAGTTGGGTAACCTTGGGTGAGAGATTGTGATTGACCTAGGATAATCTTTGTGGTTGTGGTGTATATCCAATGTATTAAGAGATCATAATGTAATAGTTGAATATATGGTTCACTGATGGAAGCTTATATATTTTAAGCAAGCTATAATGGAAGTGGGTGTACATGAAATTGTTTTAAGGTCCATATATTATTATTTCTTACCCTTCAAATGCTTCTGCATCTTCAGGCAAGATGTCATTTTTAACAGTATGGGGATTTGCGAGGTTGTTTGTTTGGTACCTTTGAGTCAGTCTTGATAAGTCCCTGCAGTTTTCTTGGCAACATTGTTCAGAAGTGGTTTGTCCTTGCCTCCTTCTTCCTAAGGCTGAGAGAGAGGGACTGGCCCAAAGTCACCCAGCTGGCTTCCTCAGTGTCTTTAACCATCTCACCAGACTGGCTGTCTTGCAGAGTAATGGCCATCTTGAATATTAGCATTCCCACTGTGACTGTTCAGTTCTAATATAAGTCTAATATTTTTATTCTCGACAAAACTAAACTTGAACTGAACATGCTCATTCTTTTCATACTGGAAATCGGAGTGTCTGCATCATCACTTACATATTTTTGGTGGTATCTCTCCAGAACTCCTTATGGCAGAAGACCCTTTTGTTACTCTTTGTGCTAAGCAGCAAGTGCTGTTAAAGAGCCGATTAATATAAGCTTTGTTTGCAACTATGTTATCTTGTAGGTACTGTAAAGAAGTGTGGCTTGCTAAAGATAATCCATGAGAAGTATAAGACCACCAAAAAGATAGTGGATCCCATTGTGTCTAACTTCATTCAGTCTTTCGACACTGCGATAGAACATAACAAAGAGATTGAATCCTTACTGGGAAAAGCCCAGGTGAGTCAAAAACATATTGAACCACATGTTAGCTCAGTGTGCTCTTCTTTTATAATAATCACGGTTTCTGTTGGAGTGAGACTACCATGGATGTTTATGTGTCTGTGCATTGAAGCATCAGAGGAGAGTAAATTATCCTAATCATTTATTATTTTTTTTTTTTGGTAGGATTAGGCAGAGTAGCATCTTATCCTTACACAACTTTAAATGACTGTTTCACTCTCATTGAATGTTTGGATTGTGTGCATGGTATTAGATTAAAGTTGGGCAATCATGTCTGGAGAACGTCTCCTTTTCCCTTTTGGGTGACAAGTCAGGGAATGCAGGCAGGAAAAAAATGGATGGAAATTTCAGAAACTTCAGAAAAGGGAATTACAGACTTTAAGGAATAACACTACAAACTTTAAAACTGTATTGTGAATTTCAGTGGCAAGATGCAGCATCAAATTTCAACAGAACAGTGTTTCTTGAGAACCACATAATGACATTGTAAGGAGACTCTGTGGAAAACTCACCCCTAAGTTAAAAGCTGTTCCAGTTTAGAAAACTTGGATGAGAAGAGCTTAGTCTCAGAGATTTTAGATTCAGAATTTGTGGTTAGTTGTTTCTAAAGTAATTTGTCTAAATCGTTGGGGCATTTCTGTTGCACATAAATCTTTGTCATGTTTATGTAATGATAAGCAGGGTGTTGTCAAAAAGCTGGCAATGCTTATTTTTGAGAGGGAAAGTGACATATTAATGGTGTTCTTGGGAAACAAAGAACAATAATATATCTCTAGAAACAGTTATAAGATGTCCTGATATAACTGGACCAGCCTGAGGAGCTGAACATTTATTTTCCCTGTAAGTGCTCTTTGAAAAATTAGACAAGAGCAATTGCTTTAAAGCTGTTGTTTCACTCAAGAAAAGCATCATAAGCCTCCAATTTATGTCTCCCTGTTGATTGCATGGCCTGCCTGCTTCATGTGCTGAAAACTCTTGCAACTGGCCATCAAGTAAAACCTTCATATGCCTGCAATCAGCACTTGGGGTTCTTCAAAGTCTGGGTAGTGCCCTAATGGCAGTTGTTAACACAGACAACTCTTGTGAATGGTTACCTTGGAGTGCAAATGAAACAGGGGAGTAAGGAGGTTATATTATTAAGACTATATCTAATACGTTCTTCCTTGTAGCTTTAAAGCTATGGGACAGATCAGTAACTACTAACATATAGGGTGATTCAGTAAAAGCATGTGACCCTACTGTTTTGAAACTTACAGGAGAACTTGAATCCCTTAGTGGTTTTAAACATCTTAAAGAGAATTCCTGCAGAAGACATTCCCCTCCTTCTGATGAACCCTGAATCAGGGAAGCCTTCTGACTTGATCCTTACTCGCCTCTTAGTTCCCCCACTGTGCATTCGGCCATCTGTGATCAGCGACTTGAAATCTGGCACCAACGAGGATGATTTAACAATGAAGCTGACAGAAATCATTTTCCTTAATGATGTGATCAAGAAGGTAGCTTCGCTGTTTGCTTCTTGCATCTACGGAGGGATGAAGGGGGAGGAAAATGGGGGAAAGGTGTTTTTTTCTCTTCAATTTTTTGGCTTTTGTCTCTCTTTTTTCCTGAAAATTTGAAAAAAAAACCCTCTCCATTTTGTTTCCTTACTAAATGATATCTAAATGATAAAGAAAGTTGGTCATATATTACAACACACATTTTACCCTTCCCCCTTAAAAATATGATTTGTAAAAACTATAATAGGAAAGCTTTTATTTAAGGCTGTTTAAGTATCAGGTCATTCCAGTTATTGTGCAGAATGTGCTAACTGTAGAGTGCAAATTTTGTTACATGCAAATTAACTTTATCTATTTTACTGTTTCAAGTGAAATTAAATGATCAAGTCTACATAGGGTGAAATGAGCAATATGAGCAAAAGACCACCAGTATATTATTGTTTACTTTTTTAGCACTTTCTGTAGTTAAAGAATAGAAAGAGCTGGATGAAGAAATGAACCAGATGGCAACAAATATGAAATACAAGCAGAATTTCTTATAATCTTAAATTCTTTACATTCATAATCTTACGTTCATATTTAATGTAGTTTGGACACCCCAAATAAGCATGAAAGGGGGTAGAATATGTGCAGAATATGTTCCATGATTGCTCCTAGAGTCTTTTCTTGGGTTGGTCAACTCCCCCCAGCTGTCTCTGTTATTATATATCTATATCTATCTGTCTTTGAAGTTATATTTGTTTCCTCCTGAAGGCCTTGTGAGATTCTCTGTCTTTGTGTAAGTGTTTCCTGAAAGAAAGTTTTCTCCGTTTGTTGTTAAAGACTTGTTGGGATTGCAGGAATCTGGAGTTCTATTAATTGAAAAATGTTGTCTTTTTTCACTTGTCAAGACTGTTCTTTGCTCATAATATATCCAGTCAAAACATACCTTATTGATTTCAGCTATTTTCCTGGTATTTCTACTCATTCTTCATTTTACTATATTGGGGTCAGACTGATATTCCACACCATCCTAGGATATCCTGGCATGTATACTAATTTATTACTTTGATTTCCTTGTACATGATCTGTCTGGTTACAGATAATGGAGAAGGGCCTCTTATTTGGCCCTACAGAGGCTAAGAAAGTTGAATTTCTTTCCTACTGAAAGCCATGATTTCCTGAAGTTCCATTGATAACTTCTTCCATTGATTTCACTGTGTCTTAATTTGGATCCAACACTGTAACGTTTCAGATATATTTGAAAGTACTGTGTTTGAAATGAGCAGGCATTTGTTTAACAAGCCACAATTTATCACTGCTTGGCCGTGATCTTTAGCAATAAAATATGTTCTCTTAAGCACTCCATGAGCCCTGTTCTTTAAAAATGTGAAGTTCTTTGTGTTGCAAACCAACTGGTTTTTGTTTTGTTTCGTTTTATTTTGTTTCGGTTGGTTTTTGTTTGTTCAGCATAGAATATCAGGAGCCAAAACTCAGATGATAATGGAAGACTGGGATTTTCTGCAGCTACAGTGTGCCCTATATATTAACAGTGAACTTTCTGGCATTCCCCTCAACATGGCCCCGAAGAAATGGACAAGAGGCTTTGTTCAAAGACTCAAGGGAAAGCAAGGTTTGTGTTTCAGTTTTATTTGTCTCCATCATTGTAGCCCCGCTGTAAGGGATTCAGCTGCCTTAAGCAAATTAGGCAAAATTTGTCTAAACATGGAGTCTCATTGTCATCCCTCTGGTTAACCTGATGCCCGTGCACATGACTGGCCTTCTGGATTGAAAACAATAAGGACTGTGTTTCAGCAGTATCCTGACTTCTCTTGACCAACAACAGTTGTCCTCAGAGGCCAGTCAAAGATTTGCAAATTGGAAACTTCCCTCTTTCCTCAGTGCCTGGATTTGTATCAGAAGTCTATTTCCATGAGAAAATTGGTAGTACCCTTAGTATGTTTCATCCAGCTGGGGGTGCAGGACTTATTCTTCTTTCAGATACCTCCTATCTGCATGCCATAAAACCCCATTTTTAATCATATTTTCATCTATACAATAAGGGATAAATACTTAGTCATCCTCTCTTATCCTGGCTTCTACCCACCTGTTGCTTTTTCCTGTGTCAGCTTAAGTTATTTAATTTATAAAGGTGAAGGCTTTGCAAAGTGTCTTAGGTCAAACAAAGTATCCCTTCCTGAGAGCGTAAAAGCAGCCATGTCCATTGGAAGGATCACACAGCTAATTTGAAGGCTTCATTTTAATGGCAGCCTTAGTGTAAGCATCTGTGGATCATGTTGCATAATCTTGTGCTAACTTAAACGTTTAGAATGTAATCTTGAGGCAAGGATGCACCTTGCTTGCAACCCTGGAAGGTATATCCACACTAATACAGAATTTCAAGCATTCTCTCATTTTTTAAATGAAACATCACTCAGTTTTATTTCACCGAGTTCAACTTACTTTCCCTCCCCCCCCCCCTTTTTTTAAGGTCGATTTAGGGGAAACTTGTCTGGAAAGCGAGTCGATTTCTCAGGCAGAACCGTTATCTCTCCTGACCCAAACCTGCGAATTGACGAAGTGGCTGTACCTGTTCACGTGGCAAAGATTCTTACCTTTCCTGAGAAGGTAGCGAGGATGAGTTCTTCTCTTTTTCCCTATGTGGTGTGGCCCTTTCGTATAGAAGCCCTCAGGTTGTCTCTCCAAGATGCCCTCAACTAGAGATTTCAAACTTAGTTCACATCATCTGGTTGGGTAAAATCCACATGGAGCTAAGAGAGATGGAGACATGGAGATTTGGGGTGAGAGCAGTCTTACAGGGGAATGGCCCATTACTGTCAAGCCTCTCATTCCATCTAGAAAACTCAGGAGGAGCTCTCATTGCTCTTCAGTATTTCATGGCACTTGTTGTGTAACTTTTTGTATGGACTGGAAATTCTTCACGGTGTTCACTCAACTGTAACCCAACAGGACTAAAAAAAAAAAAAAAGCCAGAATTGTAATATTTGGAATGGTGGGGAGCATTATGGTAGTTCCTGTTCCAGGGGTGTGGCGATGATGATGAGGATATATTAGCTTGACATATGTATTAAATTTGATGTAATATTGACATATTTATCATATTTTACCAACTCTCAGTACGTTTTCCATACATCCTATTATTTAAGTCATTGTAAAGGTTTGCTTTTCCAGTAGTCTCTGTACTCTGGAGTAGTCCCCACACTCTGGACATTTGGAGGAGTGTTTCCTTTCAGTCTGCTCTTCCTCTTACAGGTAAACAAAGCCAACATCGGCTTCATGAGGAAACTTGTTCGGAATGGTCCAGAGGTTCATCCTGGTGCCAACTTCATTCAGCAGAGGCATACACAAATGAAACGGTACAGTCCTTGATCATAAAGGGCATTTTTCTACTTTACTGTCCCTTGATCCTGCAATTTCAGTTCTTGCTTCAGGTGTACGTATCTCTAGAGTCTCGAACATAATGAATGTTTCTGGATGAAAGATCTGGATGGTTTCTTCCTGTCAGTTTTATTTCACTTACTTTTCCTAAAGTCCTTCTGTTCTGAATGTGGGCAGCATTAGCTCCTTTAAACATACTTGTCATGGAAAGTGTAAAAACCTTAGAAACGTGGATTCCATTTCAGCTGCTAGAAGCTTGTACAATTCTAATTTAATTTAATTTAATTAATTTTACAATTGAAAATGACAGTATTACTGATCAGCAAAGTGTATTACTCTTTCTCTCCTTGAACAATTGAGGAGTGTAATGCCTGCACTGCAACCTTTAATTGGTTAGATGAATAGCAAGTTTTAGGGGAATCCAAGGTATAAGGGCCAGGTTTTTTTGGGTGGTGGTGGTTAGAAGAGGTATTCATTTCAATATAATGCTCTACTTATATTGAAATTTTCCTGCTATTTCTAAATGCTGTTCTTACGCAGGAGGGAATATCTTTCCTGAGAGGTTCCATGTAACACCCGGCAGCTTCTAAAACCAAAGCAGATAGGTATTTTTGTCCTTCAAAACATTTAAGTGCAAGTGTGAATCAACGTCTGTGTTTTCTTTCTCTGTCCCTGCCCCTGCTAAGGTTTTTGAAATACGGAAACCGTGAGAAGATGGCTCAGGAGCTGAAGTACGGTGATATTGTAGAGAGGCACCTTATAGATGGAGACATAGTCTTGTTCAACCGACAGCCCTCTTTGCACAAGCTCAGCATCATGGCACATATAGTAAGAACAAAAATATCTTAGGTTCCTCATTGTTTCATGGTCCTTCGGACTTCTGTGCAAGATACAATAAGTTTTAGTAAGAGAATGAGAAGGCTGGGGGAGAGTGAGCGTTGTCTATGTCAAACTTCAAATACAATCTGGGCATTTGGCTTTGTGACTCTTCTGGGAACCAAGTAGCACGCAAATATTTTAATACCAGTAATGTACTAAATAGGTAACTATTCCATAGTTTTTGTAGAAAGAAGAGCCAAACCTAAGCTGGCAAGGAAAAAGCTGAAATTCTAACAAGCATTTGCGTCCGGCTGCAGGTACAAACCAAAAGGCCAGTGTACTTAACTTTAAACTGCAGAAGAGGAAATTAATTTTACAATATTCCGCCTGTTGTTGTTTTTTTTAAGTCCAAAATTGGTTTCTAGCCCAGTTTTAACTTGCAGGGATTCTTTTATGAGGGGGAGCATTCAAATATGCCATTGATTATTCACATTCTAAAATGTTCAGGTGGATAGAAAGGACTTCCAGGAGGCCAACAGTTGCTATGGGATTCAGCAGCAACATCTATAGGCTGTAGGTTTCTCATTTATATTCCAGCTCCTCATTTTGCTGCTATCTATAAATCCAGTCTGTATTTGGAATAACTAGGTTTTTCTAGAATTTTCCCCCAAGGTAGCTTATTGTGTATGAGTCTAGGTAGCCTTTTAACATAATACTCTATCCTGTTGAGCTTTTGGGTGAAGCTGTGGCTTGTAGAGTTAAAGAACTTTAAATAGCTACACTATGTTTTCATTTTAAGTAGGCATCTACAAAACCTTCTCTGAAACATTCCACTTCTGTTCCTGATTATGTTGATCTGGTGGTTCCATGCGTGCTTCAGTAGTTTTCCAGGTGTTACTGTTCTGAACCTGAAGTGGTTTGTGGTGTTCTGGATTTCTGGGTGAAATGGGGAACATCCAGAACATCATGAAGCACTTCTGGTTTACCAATAGAAGCAAATATGTGTAGCTCAGGGTTGAACTGTGGAGTCCTTGGCGTTCTCTGAGCTGAACAACCAAGCTCAGAGGACCCCAAGGACTCCACTTCTGGTTTAAGAAAACCACCAAAGCATCCCTGGAATGGCTGGATTGATGCAGTCTAGAGGAGAAACAGATCGTTCTGTTCCAGAATAGTAGGCTTTACACATGGCTAGTTTTAAGCCCACAGCATTGTCTGCAAAGTTGTGTTCCAGAGCAAATATGTCAATCTCTTTTTGTTAAAAGAAACCTATTCAAAAACAGGCATACATTTCCCATTATCACCACTGGCATATTTTGAAATCCTTGGGTATTTGTTCTCTTTCATACTTTGGTTTGGTGATGTGTTTCAGGCTAGAGTAAAACCGCACCGGACTTTCAGGTTCAATGAATGTGTTTGCACACCATACAATGCTGATTTTGATGGTGATGAGATGAATCTCCATCTTCCTCAGACCGAAGAAGCCAAAGCAGAAGCACTTGTCCTGATGGGGGTAAGCAGACCTCTATTCCCACTGGTGGGTGTGGGGACATTGACTGAGAGGCTGCTGTTGAATTCCCCTTGTTAGTTACAGCCTTCATAAGTGGAAGTTTTTTCCAGTGGTGCAAAGTTATCTGCAGGACTGCATCCTCCCACTGGAATCAGGCCAGCCACTTTGATCTACCCAGGAGAAACTAGTAGTGGTTCCCTGCATTAGGAAGGTGAGGGGGACAGAGGCTCGGGGGCACTGCTCTTCAGTGGCCGTGCCGGTTCTGTGGAACAGTCTCCCAGTGGACATCCAGTGGATTCCTACCTTGACTGACTTTCAAGCTGAGCTCTTTTAGAGGGCATTAGGGCCATGATTCTATCTCGAACACATTATAGTTTAGCTTTGTTATTTAATTTTATGCCATGTTTTTAATTGCTTTTCTTTTTTCCTGCTTAGGGATACTGTTTGCAGTATCTTTTTGGAGCTCTGTAATATCCTTTTTATTATGCACTCTGAGACTACCTTGCTGGTCACTCCAACCCCAATTAAATTTTAAGTTAATTAAGTCCACCAGTTCCAATGCAGGTCCTTGGTGGGGCTATATATACTATCCCGCCTTTCTTATTTTTATAAGTAACTCAAGACGGCGAACATACCTCATACTCCTTCCTCCTCCTATTTTCCCCACAACAACAACCCTGTGAGGTGGGCTGGGCTGAGAGAGAGGGACTGGCCCAGTCACCCAGCCGTTTTTCATGCCTAAGGCGGGACTAGGACTCACCGTCTCCTGCTTTCTAGCCCGGGGCCTTCACCACAAGAAGCATTTTGCTCATTTGGCTAGTTCATTGGAAAAACAGTCCACTTCGTTGGTGCCTGTGCCTGCTATTAATCAGGTTCTGAACCAAGAAGGCGCCCTTCCTGTTATCTCATGGCTGCTGTTCCTTCAGGTGAAGGATTTTGTCACTAATTTTTCCCCTTTTTGCTTTGTTTTATTTTTGAAGCCTGGATATGCAATATCTAGCAGTTCACAACCATCTATATATTTTTAGTGCTCTCCAAATCTAAATAATTAGTGAAGCAAGACTTAATTGGTCATTCTTTAGCAAGGCTTGTTCTTGGGTACACCTGGTGTTAATTTGTTACAGTAATACTTTCCACCATCTACTCAAAACCAACATTAAGTGCCTCCTCTCTCAACCTTTCCAGGATCCAGTTCTTTACATTTGCCTTGTCAGAGAGCTAGTTCAGACACTGGTACCTGCCCCAAATTCTCTGCAGTGATGATAGAGGCAAACACATCATTAAGCTCACCTGCCCCTTCCTGAATCTTCTTTAGCATATATTTGATGCTCCTGACAGCTCCAACTTGCTGATTTTTGTTTAACTAAGTTTATGGTTCTTTGCTGTTATTTGGGGAAGATTTCAGTTGGTTTAAGAAAGCCTGAGATTTCTGTAAAGGCTATGCACTCCAAACTCTCCCTTTCAACTTCCTTATTACTGATTTTTTTCATTTTGGAGAAGCTTGAAATATAAAACCTTATTAGAGAGAAATACCCACTGGGATTAATTTTGAGTAAATTCACATACCGTTTTGCTGTCAACAATCTAAACCAGTGTTTCTCAGCCTTGGCAACTTTAAGATGTGTGAACCTCAACTCCCATGCTGGCTAGGAAATTCCAGGAATTAAAGTTTATACATCTTAAAACTGCAGAGGTTGAGAAATACTGATCTGAATTATTTATCTTCAGTACTGGAAAGCAGTTTAATAGGATTTGATGGTCTCATGTGCACAGAAAAGAAGGATATGTAAAAAGTGTCAGGGCTTAAATGTATGATCGTGTATTTAAACACATTACAACAACTTTATCTTACAGCATGTACGTGAACCATGGAAGTTAAATAATTAATTACAAATGTGAAGATATGCAACATGCTATTAAGTGATCTAATTTCTTTTCTGGGAGGAAGACCAGTATAGAAATAAAATATTTTCTTTTCTCAGACCAAAGCAAACTTGGTAACACCAAGGAACGGAGAGCCCCTTATTGCTGCAATTCAGGATTTTCTAACAGGTGTGTATTTGAAGTCGTATTACCAATTGTAAATGCATTTCATTAACTCCAGAAGAGTCTTGGATGTGTCTTTGTAGAAATGTGGCATGTAACAGGAACAGGGGAATGCATCTTGCTGCATTGGAGAACTCTACTGAACTGATTGTTATGTGCAGGAACTCTGATGCTGCGATACTTGTAGTCTTTCAGTTACAAGTTAACAGAGAACATTTTGGGGAATGAAGATAGCAATGTAGGACCCCCTTATTGCAGTCATTATTCCGAACAGAAATACTTCTTTAGAGGCTATTTTAGTCTTTCCAAATGTTCTTATTTTTTCCATTGTTTTGGAAAACAATGCAAAAAAATGGCTTGAGGGGAAAAATAGAAACAAATTTTCCTTTTTTCTTATTTTTTTTTTCTACCTGACCCTTCTAGGGACTTACTGTTAGATGAGTCCTTTTTTTTTTTTGCTCATGATTGAAATAACTTTTCCTCCTAAACTAAGAAAGTAATACAATGTCACTTTTTTTTTCCTGTTGAGAAGACTGGTATTGAGGTATGTCTGAAATAGTTATATACAAACTGCAGGATTGATCTGCTTTTTCTGCAAATCTTTCCCTAAAAATGACTGCTTTTGACACAGCCTTAACAGCTTTATTAAGATGAAAGAAGATTTGTATATATAAAGAAGGAAAGTGCCAAGGAATAAAATATTTTTCTTCTTTTTAATAATTGTTTTGCCTTTTTATCTTCTTATCATATAAATTATCTTTGTTAAATAAATCTATAGACTCTTTATTTTTTTGTTTTTTTGCATCTGTGCCTATTCTGCAAAATGTTGTTGTATGAAAACCTGATAGCTGTAAAATGCACATCGCTTAATGCTTCCCCCCCCACCCTTCCATTGCACAATGTTCATTTTTTACTTTATATTTTAGGTGCTTATCTCCTCACACTGAAGGACACTTTCTTTGACCGAGCAAAAGCATGTCAGCTGATTGCCTCTATTCTGGTTGGCAAGGATGAAAAAATTAAAGTTCGCCTCCCACCTCCAGCAATTCTTAAGGTATCGCTGTCAGAGAGAGAGAAGGCTTGAGTTCCGGAACTGATCACTAGTGTTTTCTGGAATGGGCTCATTGCTTTTTTACAGGCATAGATCAGCAGGATTCATTGAGGCTGCTGTGCCGTGAATCAAAATGAATTTTTGAAGGGGAAGATGCTCTTCGGTTTGAGGCTCCTTCTTTATAATAAATCATATTGCAGTAAATAAAGCAGAGTGAAATACAGGAGAAACTTCATTTTAACAACTAGTTCGGGGAGGAGATGCCTATTGTTACTCCAATCAGAAATCTTTGAGTTTGGAATGCTATTGGGATGACTGAAACAGCATTAGAACCATTCCAATATGGTTGAAACGATCAGTTTTAACTCAGGATGGCAGTTTTCAAGTTTCAGTGTTTTGCACACCCCTTGTCAAAGGGTGGGAATGGAGAGGAAAGGAGCCAGCCCCCCCCCCCCACAGCTAATGAGTGAAGACAGTGCTGTTTAATATTATACAAACATTTTGAGACTTTATGGGTATCAGTGTCTGTTTATATGCATATCTAGTGTAAATATATATTCTAATACCTACTTAATACTTAGAACTTAACTAAATGACTTAAATTTCTAATACTTTGCTTAAAGGACACACTGCTTCACTGCTAGTTTCTTCCTCCTCCCACGCTACCTTATCTTCAGGGTTAGGAACACTAGCGGCTTCTCCCCTGAATGCTCTCTTGCCAGTTATCCAGGAGTACCTGGAGTTCACTCTGCCACTATCTGGTGTCCAGGGCTGTGTCTTTTTTCTGCTGGCTCTTTTCTGCCCACTCTTCTTTGGTTTCAGCTGCCGCAGGCACCTTCCTGGATCTTCTCCCTGGCCCTGGGTCCTTTGGTGCCTGGCTCTCCCAGCCCTTGCCGCCTCTGCCCCACGCCTTGTCTAGTCGCCTCTCACTCCGGCAGCATCTCCTTCCAAACCTAGAAGAAAACCCCCTCCTGTCCACCTGCTCTAGCTTCTTTTATGCCTCTTTTTTTTTTACAAAACCCTATGTGCCAGCTTGCAGGTGCTTCTAAGGAGTTTAAAACTTTCCCCCCTCTTTCTCTGCAAGATCCTACGTACCTAAGTTGGGCAGCTGACATTCAGACCTCTGCAGAGTAAAAACTATAACCTTGATAATCACATGTAGCATTTCTCTGTTTCAGGGCAGTTCATCCTTCACACCCTTATTCATAACCCTTCCTTCTTTCCCTTTTTTAGCCGGTCACCCTGTGGACAGGAAAACAGGTGTTCAGTATCATTCTGAAGCCTGGGGACAGTTGTCTGGTCAAGGCCAACCTCAGAACCAAAGGCAAACAGTACTGTGGCAGAGGAGAAGACTTGTGCGGTAACGACTCCTGTGAGTAGTGTGGCCACCCTGATTTTTTATCACGCTCATTGGCTGCTGGGATTTATTGAAAAGACACTTCTGAGCTAACACGCTTTCGTAAAATGTTTTATGATATGTCGTATTTTTCCGTTAATAAGACGCCCCCATGTATAAGACGACCCCCACTTTTCCAACCCAAAATTAAGAAATCAATATTTTAAAGATAAAGCAGAACACATTTTTATTTAGTAATTAGGTAACACTTACATGATACACTCAGTGGGAAGAGGTCCAAACTGTCTCTCTGCAGCTCTATTTCCATGCTCTTTTGCATAACTGATTACATTCAGTTTGAATTTTGCAAAGTAAGACATTTGCTTATTTATTTTTTTATTTTCCGACATCTTTATGGGCTCAGAATGCCCTGACATTAGCGGTCCCTGTCACATCTGCGCACTGCCTACATGCTCTCCACCTCCAACGGGATGTGTTCCAATTGGTTTGTTCAGCATCAGCTGACATCAGTTACATAAAGGCTCGTGATTGGAGGAAGCCTGTCTGCAGAGACAAAGTATGGGCAGTTTTGCAACTGCGTGGTTCTCTCCTTGGCTTACTTCCTTGCATAAGACGACCTTCAATTTTTAGTGTAATGATTTTAGAAAAAAGTATCGTCTTATAGACGGAAAAATACAGTAATGTTTTCTTCAGAAGATGTGTTGGCTTAAGACAGATAAAAGAAGCTACTTCACTCTTCCTCATGCATAACCCTCTAGTAGAATTCATTTCTGCAAGATGTGGTGAAGGCTGTTTTCCAGATGTCTAGCAGGCCGTTAGAAAAAGGGCCTGCAGGATAGTACCGTCAGTGGCCTTTAACCCTGATAGTTCAAACATGGTAGGACTAATCAAGGTAGGCAGTAACAATATACTTCAGCCTTTGCTTCTACTGAAGGTTAAGGAAAGTGTTAAGCAGAAGGTTTCACTGACACAACGCCATCATGTTTTACAGTCCAAACAGAGAGCAAAGGCAGGAGAATCTTGAGTCCTGGTAGACTCTCACACATAGTGAACTTTGAATTGCACAGACCTGTGTTCTCTAACAATTGTTTCTAACAGTTTCCTGATTCGGAAAATACATTCCTTAAAACCCACTGGTTCTAATGAGATTTGTAACTGCGCTAATATTTCTGACTTCTTTATTATGTTGGGCATCAGGGAAAGCTCAGTCAATCCTGAGCTTAGTAGTTTAGTTTTGGATATGGTAGCAGATGAATCAGAAGCATTATCAGTCCAAATCAGAAGATTCAGTCCAAATCAGGATGTTAAACTGCCCCTAAATTATTCTAAATTATGATTCCAGGGGGATGTTCCTAAAGAAGGTGTGCACACACCTGCAATACTGTGTTGCTGGAGCAGAAACTTCAGGGAAGGAAGGGTGTTAAAGGATCTTATGAAATCACCTTCCAGTTAAACTCAAGTCAGATGCTACATGGACACATTCGTGCAATTTTCTTGGCGTGATACAAAAGCGATTTCCCATTGCCTTCTGCCAAAATGTTTGGTCTAGCCAGCATCCACAGACTCCCCAAATCCCTACCCATGTATTAACCAATGCAAATCCTACCTAATTTTTTGGATCATTATTATAGCTGCGCTGCAAGCAGAGGGGCAGTTCACTTTCTGTTTCCAAAAAATTAGCAAAGCCCAATTTGGTTTTGCAGTTCTTAACTTGTTTGAATAAGAAAATGACTTTCTTCTTCCATGAGAACTGTAGCTTTAAAACTTGCAAAGCCTGGCACTCTGGGTGCTGCTGTGTTTCTATCTATCCTTGGCTTATTTTTTGATGCACTTTTAATTAGCTTTTAATTTTCTTGGACTTTAATGAACATACTTCTTTGAATATGTTCTGTTTGGTTTAAACTGTCACAAAAAATAAATTGTTTGATTCCTCCTGCCCTTCTTGTAGTTCCAGTTCTAATAATTTCTTTGCCTATCAGGTAAATTGCTCTCTGAGAGTATTTTGAATGAATGAGCCAGGACTTTACTATTAGTTTTGCTATTTTTTTTATAAGCTGTGAAAAGTAAGAAAGAAAAATAAAGTTAAAGTAGATATTGTATTATAAATTTGGGCCAGAGATGACTTCTAATTTCTATAAAGACTGCGGCATTTAAACATTTTCCTAGGTGGTTATCTTTTATTTAATATTATTTTCAAAATGCTTAAACTATATCCTTGTAGTTATTTGGACCTGGTTTTTAATGTGGTTGTAGAACTGTATCCATGATGTACCATATCAGACTATAAGTGGTTCACAAGTTAAGAAGTTCCTCCATTCAAAAAATCATTTGCATAAAAAATTAGCATGTTTACATTCTATGCTGAGCTTTTTTCCAAGGTGATGTTTTCAGTTTATATGGAGCACTCTCATTTTGTAGGACCTTATATGATAGGTAGGGAGGTCCAGGTAAGTTAACATGCTTAGGTAATCTTTGCATAAAACAAGCAAATGAAGGAAAAAGGCTGTACAGTCTTTTTTTATTTGATTCCAAAAATGTGCTAGAGTCTGTAACAAAAGGTGCTTTGGAGGACACAAGTTCAGAAACTACAGACATAGTTACATGTATGTTACCTGTACGTAAGTAACATTTTAAGACAACCATGTCTTCTCCCAAATCCTTACCCATGTATTAACCAATGCAAAGATGCAGCTGCTTTAAAGAGTTGCAGACAGGTGCTCTGCTTGTGCTTTTATGTGCTCCAAAGTGCCTTTTTGGAATTGCATTGAGAACTCTGCACAGCCAAGGAAAGGAGGATAAATGCTGCCTTCTCTCAAATGTTTAATTGGCCAACTGAATGAATTTGTGTTTCAGATGTTACAATCCACAACAGTGAGTTGATGTCTGGCAGCATGGACAAGGGAACTTTGGGGTCTGGATCTAAGAATAATATATTCTACATTTTACTGAGAGACTGGGGTCAAGTTGAGGCAGCTGACGCTATGTCACGACTAGCCAGGCTTGCTCCTGTCTACCTCTGTAAGTATCTTGAGCCATGCTTTATCCTTTATGTATGTTACATTTTAATTTTCTTTTGTTCTTTCTACTGCTTATGTTACCTTCACAGTGATGCAGTAAAAGAGGTTAGTTTGAGAGAGATTGATTGACCCAATACTCTCCACTGAGTTTTAGAGAAGAACATAGGCACAAACTGTTATGGTATCCTAGTACTAATAAAGTAGCTGCTGTTGTGACTTTGCTCAGCAGCAAAATAAGGATCTTATGCTGAGAGTGAGGAAAGCATAATGCAGTGATTTTTTAATGATCTTTTTGTTGTGCCCTATGGGAGAATCCATAGCTCTTCATATATTAATAAATTCCAAATTGTTGGTATGTAGTTCAGAACCACATTCACATCTTTAAACCATTTTACTCTTCCCAACATCATATGCACAAACTTACAAATATTAAACCAAAATGTGGTGGTGGTAGGACAAGCCCACTACCCTGTGTGTGAGTGTCTCCTCTATTGTACACTTCCAGCATAGAGTAGTTGAGAGCCAACCCTTTTGAAATCTTCTTTTTGGTGTCCAGTGAACATGAACAAAAAATACTTCTTTAACTTAGCCTCATAGAAACATAGGCAATATTCTTTAAGAGCTTGAACCATTTATTTGTCAGAATGGGGTAGTTCAACACTATACTGAAAAGTATTTGAAAGTCTTGGCAGCCAAAGCCAACAAAAAGATCATCTCATGTAAAATGTTCTCTCTTGCTCGAGTGTGCTGATGGATATACACTTGATCTTTCTTTGCAACTACATAGCTAATCGTGGGTTTTCCATTGGCATTGGTGATGTCACCCCTGGGCAAGGATTGCTGAAGGCAAAATATGAGCTTCTGAATGCTGGCTACAAGAAATGTGATGAATATATTGAAGCACTGAAGACTGGTAAGCTACAGCAGCAGCCTGGCTGCACAGCAGAGGAGACACTGGAGGTTAGTTATATCCCATTTGCAAATGAGTAACATGCATGCCGAGTTCAGAAATTGGACCCAGCACTTCTGACCTCCTTACCTTTAACAGCATTACAAATCTGCAGTGGGTGCTGTGTAGCCATTAAAATCCAAACTCCTGATTTATTATGATTTGAAATTGAAGAAGGAGACAGCTTCACTTGAGTTCTCTTGCCGAAGCTATGTCCTCTTCTGTTCTGAAGGGACCACTGCAGGACAAATTCTTGCAATTAGTAATCACAATAAGTCTTTTCAACTGGGGAAATTTAGAGCGATTAGTCTTGTGGGCCATTTTATTCTATTCCAAACCATATGTATTGGATTGCTTCCTTAGGAATAACATCAGCTTCTGATTAGAATCGGTTATGATGAAATGGAAACAGGGAAATTCTTGTAAGGATTGCTTGTTAATTGAGTCTTCTCCTAGGCACTGATTCTGAAAGAGCTGTCTGTTATCCGAGACCATGCTGGCAGCGCCTGTCTTAGAGAACTAGACAAGAGCAACAGCCCCCTCACCATGGCTCTTTGTGGTTCAAAAGGTAGGACTGACCATTCAGATTGGTATCTATCTCTGTGGCCAATAAATAGATGTTTGCAGCAGTGTTCTGCTAAGGTACAATTATTGTATATTCTTGGCAGTAGGAGTCAGTGGCGTCCAATATAGAGGCAGAGTTCTCTATATTGTTCTCTATATAGTTCTCTATATCTCAGTCTAGTCTAGGCTGGAAATAGGACCTTGGATAGCTCTGAGGGCATTTTATTGATTGAAATTCTTCCTAGTTATACAGTCAAAGTTGCAGCTCCATTCCAAAGTCAACTGAAGCCTTACGCATAGCTACGGTCTACAATGTGGACCATTTTGATTTATCCCCACTGGAGGAGTTGTGTGGACCATTTTGCTGGAGAGATGGAAATTCAGCTGGGAGATACATCTAACAAGGTGGAAGATGATCAGTGGGCCATATCCCATGGCTTGAATTGCCCTGACTACATAACTGAGTATCCTTCCCTTTTTATTAGGAGTCTGGACATCATATAGGTTTTCTACAGCAAAGTTTTATTATATTATATAGACTTATGCTGCCCCCCCCCCCACACACACACACACAAAGAAGTTTTTGGGTCTACAGCAGCATAATCAGCAATACATTTATATCAGAGCACATTATTAAGAATGCTATTGCTGTGCCTTAGATATAGTACCATTGTTCAGAGAATAGACAACCCTACCTTAGTTTTACTTTAATCTGAGCTCTGTTCAGTTTGCTCTCCGTCTAAGTCTTAAGTCCATAGGATGTAATTCATGCTATTTATGCATATATGAAGTAGGCAGCTTGACTGCATTTGCCCATACAAATTTGCAGATTGTTTTTTTCAGATCGGTTTGGTACATCCTTACCATGGATCACTTAAACTAGATATTCTCCATGTGCAATCTGCTCTGAAGGATTTTTTCACTTTAGTTGAAAGGTAAAATCTCTTTTGGATCGACCTGGGGGCTTCATGGATACAGCCACGTGAGCTTTTTCAGCAGGGATACAGAAATGGTTAGCCATTGCCCTCTTCCTGGATGATTTTCAACCTCCTGGTTCACCCTGAAGCCCTGGGATACCTTGCTTTGTTTTGTTTTTCAAGCTCAGCACGGGTTTTGCTTCACAATCAGGCAGGCAATAAGTTCTGAAGAGCTTCTTAACGAGAAGTGTTTATTCATAATAAGTGCAACGTTGTGGGGTAGTAGAACAAATTTTCTGTAGTGATTTTCGAGAGGTTATTTATCCTAGGAAAGGAGAATAGGAAAAAAACACTGTGATAACATGTTGCTTTCAGTCATGAGAGAAAGATGCTGCTGACCTTTTTTGCTGTTGTTTATTTTTTTTTCCTAATAGGATCTTTTATTAATATATCCCAGATGATTGCTTGTGTAGGGCAACAAGCTATCAGTGGGTCTCGAGTGCCCGATGGCTTTGAAAATCGATCCTTGCCTCATTTTGAGAAGCATTCCAAGGTAAGTTGCCGGTTATTTAGATAGCACTTTGGCAATATTGTGAAACAAGGCAATGTGAGTGAGAATATAAAATAAGATGGAGGTTCCTTTTAATCCAGGTCGATTGTTGTTGTTGTTGTGATGGTCCTTCAAATCAGTCTTGATTCCTGGAGACTACAAGTCCCTGCAGTTTTCTTGGCAACATTTTCAGAAGTGGTTTGCCACTATCTTCTTTGGGGATTTTTATTTTTTGGTCTTCCCAGTCTAGGGCTGAGAAACAGTGCTGCCTTGCATGCCTAAGGGAATGTTAGAACTTCGGTCTCCTTGATCCTAATCCAGCATCTTTAACCACTATACCAAACCCACTATCATAGAATGACAGCTAAGAATAATTCAAGTCTTTCCAGTCTTGCTGTAGATGAAAGTTTTCAGATTATTTTAGCATTGTTGACCGATGATATGAAGTTGCTGTAAGGACTATAATACATAACCATTCTGAACCGTCAAAAACATTATCAGAATGCTAATTGCTGCTGTTTGAATAAAGAACCAGAACACTTCGTTTTAGACACAGGACAGAACGTGAATCTACTCTTTAAGTACAGGGCATTTCTGTTGGGCAACTTACCCAGTTCTCATCTTCTGGGAAATGGAGAGGATTGTGTGCCTTCTGGTTCTGCCAAGGAAGTGGAGTCCCACAGAGCCCACCAGGAAGTAGAAGATGCTGCTGAAATGGAATAAAGCTGGAAGAACTTGGTATAAGGCTTTTTGTACTGGGAGATGGCCCCAAACTGGCTATGGTTCTGAAAAAGAATTAAAGTCACACTAAATTGCTGTTGTTGCCCAGGAGAATATTGGATAATCTTGAGTATTTTTCTAGGGAGTATATTATGGTGTGCAAAATTGGCCCTTAGTTTGCTGCTTCTTATCCTTACTGCTTCTGCTAAGATATGTCTTCTCCCATGTTGCTTTCTATAGATTGTTCACATGTTCATGTGGCGCTTTTGAAAAATTCATAAGGCTCCACAAAGATATTGGATAGCTTACTAGTTCTGATAACAAGCATGTGCTCTTTTAATTATATTTTACCTTCTTCCAAGGAATATGTGATCAGATGGCTTCCAATTTGGCCCTCATGACAGTCATGTGGAGCAAATTAGATCAGTGTGCTTCATTGTCAAGTGCTTCATTGCCAACCCTAACCCTAACCCTAACCTTATAGCTTTCCAGTACTATTCCAATGTATTAACCACCCTGACTGTAGAAGTAAATTCTAGAGCAATATATTTCAGAAATATTTTTCTTTTCCAGCTTCCAGCCGCTAAAGGTTTTGTTGCCAACAGCTTCTATTCTGGGTTGACGCCCACTGAATTTTTCTTCCACACGATGGCTGGTCGGGAAGGTCTTGTTGATACAGCTGTAAAAACAGCTGAAACAGGATATATGCAGGTAACTGGAGGCACTTTTCTATAGGAGGACCATCAGTGTAGCCAACTATAAGTATTTATTCTCCTTTAAGTCAAAAGTTATTTCCCTGCCAACTTCTAGTCTGTCTCCTTTCTGGTTTCAGTTCTGAGGATAAAGAAAGAAAAGAAGTATCGAAAGAATGAACCATTATGCCTGCAGGTCTCTGCTATGATAAATAGACAGACAGACAGATGCACATACACTCATAAACACACACACACACATGTATAGATAGATAGACAGCAAGGAAGAGAATGAACTGTTTTAAAGTTTTAAAAAACATTTTGTCTAGTTCTTTCAGAACAGATTGTTTGATTGATTAATTATTTGTTTGCTTAGTGGCCAAATGCATTAATCATTGTTTCATATGGAAAGAACTCCCACTTGGGAAAGAATCCAAAATACTAATTGCTCTAGATCATTATTTTTTTCTATCTTCCAATCATTATACTTTAGAGTTGTTTCTGTTCCTCTTTCATCCTTCCTAGATATTGTCGTTGGAAGGATTGAGGCAACATGACTGACCTATAAAGACACAGTAGTACCTCTTATGTCTATTGTCCCCTCCCTCCAAGTTTTCAGCTAAGAAACAGCCACCATAACTTGTTCAGGGATTACTATGTCATCTACAAGGAATATGTATCTAGTAAAGCTTTGGGTTTTTTATTTATTTGATGGGGATGCTCAATTTTTCCTTGAAGCACCTATAAATGACTCAGTACGTGCTATATGTAGGGTATGGTGTGCTAATTAAACTTTTCTTGAGACTTTGATTTAAAAAAAAAATAGCTAATTGTGAATGTAGCCAAGCTAATTAACAGCACCCTGGGTTGTTCTTTAATGGGTTTGGTCCCTTAAGGGACCTGAACAGAAGACTATCTTTATAGTTATATTTCAGGGTAGTAGAGTGAAAAGATTGCCATGTCTTGCTGTAAACCATAAATGCATGCTGTATTTCCAGGTATATACTTACTTTTGCCATGCAGCTAGATAACTGAATAAGCCTTCTCCTGGATATCCAAAAGTAGGAAGTAGACCTCAACTCCTTTTATGGTATTAGTGGGAATTGGTTACCACCCCTGTCCTGAATAATATTTTGTGTCTGGGACTGTGTATCTCCCTTAAAGAGAGTATTTCTCCACTTTCTCCCAGAGACGATTGGTGAAATCCCTTGAAGATCTATGTTCACAGTATGACTTGACCGTCAGGAGTTCTACAGGGGACATTATACAGTTCATTTATGGTGGGGATGGTTTAGATCCTGCAGCCATGGAAGGGAAGGATGAACCTTTGGAGTTCAAGCGTGTTCTGGACAATGTCAGAGTAAGTATTAGTACAGGGTATCTTTTTAAATAAGTAATCTTCAGGATGCTCTAGCAAGCTTGAAGGCCTTGGACTTTAATTGCTGGTTGGCCCAGTCATAGTTTCCAATTTCTGCAGATGAAATGTCCTGCAGGATTCTTAATCTTGAAAGGTTATATCTGGCATTATTTGGTGAAACTACTTTGAAAGACACATCTACAGCTGCAGTAGAGAACTTTGAAGGACCTGGATAAGATTTTTTGTTTCATATGGCTATATTTGTACAAGAAACCTGAGCAATGTTCATTGGGAATGCATGTTGAATTTTCTGATGAACCCAAGCATAAAACGGTGCTGTAATTGATCTATATACTGTTTGTTGCTTTAGGCCGTGTATTCAAGCCGAAGCGAGCCTGCTCTTAGTAAAAATGAATTGGTGCTAACAGCTGAATCCATCATGAAGAAAAATGAATTCCTTTGTTGCCAGGACAGCTTCCTGCAGGTATTGTGTTATTTAGATTCCTTTTCCACACAAAGATTATTCTTTATAAAAGGAGCTGCCATCTTTAGAACTCAAAACAAATTTCCTGTATTCTGTCTGATTAGTCCCGTCTTGATCATTTAATAGATAGACTTGGGGTTAATGTATTTGGGATCTTCCTCTCCCCAAGCCCTAGCTTCTCAGAGATTGCTTATATTGTCAAACCTGGAACTGATAAGATTCCTAAATCTTCACTTTTAAGGCCACATATTATTTTAAGACAAGTTAGGACTTGATTGTTTTGGTGTTCTTTGCCGGATATGGTGTTGATATCCAATACCAGAGATTTGCTTCAAAAAATAAGCTAAGGTGTAAAAACATGTTTGTTTTTGTAAAAGTTGGGGGTGTTACTTCAAGAACAGCAAAATACTGCTTTGTTTTTCCTGTCCATTCTTGAAGGTATTAACTGAAAGTGGCTATGTGACCTATAATAAGGTAATTGTAGCATGTGTGTCTGTGTGTGTATGTGGCTGGGCGTGTGCACAGATTATGCAGAGGCTCGTAATGCATTAAAGTCAGTTGACTATTGGAGCAGCATATAAACCTAGTAAATCAGTATCATACTGGAACCTACCCAGTTGAGTCGTGCTGTCGCTTTGTTTGCCTAGTGGAGGTTTAAGTGCATCCTCTCTACCACACAGATGATATTTTGCATAAACTGGGTTCCCCCAACAATATGCTCTTCTTTCCCAGTGTACCATGGGCAGTCTCAAAATCTTCAGTATCTTCTGTTCTTGGGTCCAGCTTTAGACTTTTGTGGAAGGAAGACTAAGACCAGACTCTATATTGGCAATTTCTACTCTTGTTTTTATATTTTCTTATAATTAGTTCTCTTCTTTCCTTTAGGGACATTGTTTCCTTAGTCAGAGATTATCTTTGATGGTTTCATTTATACAAGAATACAAAAGGGTGGCAATAATAGCAGCTGGTTTTTCTGCATATCCATGTTTGCCTGGTACCTTGATTCTTTCAGGCAACTACCTAGGTTTCTTTTTTTCTTCCTCTTCCGGCTTGGCCTTGAGGAGAGTTGAGATGCAAAGATACCAGAATGCGACATTGAGATTGCAGTTGCCCTCTGAATGAATATAAGTGCTAAAAGCATTATTGTATTCATCCACCACTGTGTGCAGCTGGAAGTGCACTCCAAAGTGCTATCAAGCACTGTTAATTCCTCCATCAGTTCTTGGCTCGGAGACTGAAACCATCAAGACCACATAGATATTCCACCAATCACTTCTATTAAAAGGAAGGAAAAGTAACAGACATGAGTTCACTTTCTTCCTATACAAAAGAAGTCTGAAGTAATATACCATGATGTAACATATTCACAAAAGGGATTACAGATTTATTGGATTTATTTTGGCACAAGACACGATCACTACAAGGGAGTACCTCAGCTAGATGTTCTTCAGGCTTTTGTAACCTTACCCTGTCCCTAGAAGGGAAATTTTACCAGCTAGACCTTCTCTGAGCCATTAAGTGCATCAAACAAGGTTTGAGTTTGGAATAGGCCTGCTAGTTAGTTATCAAAAGGTTTCAAACACTACTGTCTATAGAAATAACCAGTGGGTTGGTGGGATGCTGTGAAACAGAAGCATTCCTTGAGCAGCCAAAGTCATAGATGCCTACAGGCACTATTCTCCCCTCTAGTTCTTGTTCCTGTAATTTGTAGAATATGCCACTCAAGAAGGAATCTGAATTCTGAATTTGAACCATAAATTTGAACCATAAATTTGGCAGTCATGGAAAAAAAGAAATCCTCTATAGTTGGATTATGTCCATCTGGAATTAGAAGTGATCAGGGAGCTGGACAGATTTGATCACCATATCAAATCCTTTAGGGAAGCTCAAAACAGAGGAAGTGAAAAGCACCAAAAAGTTCTGAGAAGAATATTAAATACCACCTGAAGTTCACTGTAATCAAAGGTAATGTGAGTCTCATTGGAAACAAGGAATTCTAAGTTCATATATAAGCTGAAGGGATCAAAAAAGGTTTGGAATTATGGTATAAGCTACTAGTGCAACTGCTTTGAAAAAAAAATTCAGGGGACATTTAGGAAGTCAGTAAAAAACCCCAAAACTTCTAATTGTAATGCCTTCCTTAAAAATTTGTGATGGGATCACACCTTAAATGCTATGTACATGCTGATGATGTTCCTGAAAAAAAGAAATTGAACGCCAATAACCTGCCAGCTTAGTTCTGTGACTCTTCTTATACTTTTCCACTCTATGTCCCCTTCTAGCAACAAAACTGCTTTTCCAATAGTGACAGCTTTTTGTGTGAAGTCTAAACTGAGATATATAACCATTGTTTTTTCAACTGAAATTTCAAGTCTAACTGCATGGAATGTGTATTTTTTTTAATCTTAAAAATGTGTCTGATTGTTTTGCTGTTTATAGAATCTTACACTGCAGTCCTATGCATGTTTGTTCAGAAGAAAGTCCTGTTACATTTAGTGAGACTTGCACTGTCTTCAGTTTGTTTCAGGCTGCAGTCTTCATGTTACATTAGCAGAGAGAAAGATCATTCTCTCCTTCCTAAAAACCTTTCCTGTGTTGTCTTTATAAAATCTTTTTTTTCTGTTCTAAATAATATTTGGTTGTTTGGTTCACTAAGTGTCCCGTGTCAAAGCAGGAACTTGTCTGAAGAGTGCATACATCCCATTCTCAACAAAGTAAAATAACAGATGTGTTAACAAGGGTATAAAGGTACAGTGTTGCTCCTCAAACAGAGCCCGTATAAAATCCAGGAAAGTAAATGGAATCAAAGTGTCCGTATGGGATATCTTCTCGGTCTACTTTTGATCTGGGAGATTGGAACAGAGAGAAGGAGGTAACATCACCCCTGTTTAATGTTGCGGTAACAAGCAGGCATGAGCTTCAGGTTCTTGTACTGCTATCCATTGTGAATGGAGGAAAATTAAAACCGCTGATTGCTTTTTGAACAAGCCACAGTTTCCTTTTGCATCCAATTAAGTAATACTAGCTTTTTTCCATGCCGCAGTTCAGATACCCTCATAATTGAATTAACCCTAGATGCAGAAATTGCTGTTATTCAGATATAGATATTGTAGGAGAAGAGCCATGTTAGTTTATGGTGGCAAAACATCAAGAGGAATCTGGTAACATCTTTTCTGACTAATAAATGTTATTAAAAGGCAGAAGCTTTGTCAGATGCATGGAGTGGCTAGACTGATGTAGGTACATATGTAGATGAAAACTTAAGACTTTTAATAACATTTGTTAGTCAGAGAAGGTGCTACCAGACTCCTCCTGATATAGTAAGTGGACTAAGTTATTGTCCGAAGAAAATCATCTTCCTTGTAGCCATGTTTGTGCTTGACAATTCTTGAATTTGAAAATTGTCAGCTGCAAATGTAGACTTTCAAATAACTCCATAGAGGTTATTAGCCCAATCTATATATATTCCCCAGCAAGCTGGTTGGGGAATTCTGGGAATTGAAGTCCACACTTTTAAAGTTGCCAAGGTTGAGAAACGTTGCCCTATATGATTAAATTGGTTGAAAAGATTGCAAATATTTTTAGACAGCATCCCTGTTGTGTTGATTAGAGGCAATTCTTATTAAGCTGGTTACCTGCATAGACTCCTACCTGATTTTTTTTTTTTTTATCATTTATGACATAAGTCCATATGAGTTGGATTTTATTTAGAATTCTTCAGCAGTTGTTTGGGCATTATCAGCGCCTGGCCCATCCTTTAATGGAATATTTGAATGTAATCCAAAGATACTATCCAAGTTGTTCAATGTTTTTGTACTTTTCTGTAGCTTGTTATGAATTAATTTAATCCAGGCCCTCTGATTGTTGGAGTCATATAATGCTCTTCACCTTTTGGTAAACAGAGTTAAGTAAGCAGAAATGTTATAACACCCTTGCTTTGATTAAGTGTAGATTTTGAATTAACTTAGTTTGAATTCCTGCATTTTGGCACTAGTTGGCTTTTCCAAAGAATTCTATTGCTAATATTGGAAATGGGTTAATGCTAATGATTTGGGTGATCCAAGGCAGGTCACATACTACTGGTGCAATTCATTCTCTTGTTTTGATAGAAAGATGGATATGGAAGGGAGGACAAGAGGAAAAAAGACTCTTAAATGTGGTAAAAGAATATTTAGTTGGCCATGTGCTTCAAATTCATATTAAAGTTGTATCCTGGTTCTGAAAAAAAAAAATACTGTATGTACAGGGGTGAAACTGAAAGATTTAAATACCTTCACTGAGTTATCCCATAGTGACATTGGGACAGTTTGGAAAGTCACTTAACAATAACCAAATACAGTGGTACCTCGAGTTACGAACTTAATCTGTTCCATGACTCTGATCGCAACTCGAGTTGGTCGCAACTCGAGGTAAATTTTCCCATAAGGTTCAATGTAAATACGGTTAATCCGTTCCGCCCTCCGAATTTGGTCACACCATGAGGCAAATTTCCCCATAAGGTTCAATGTAAATACGGCTAATCCGCCCTCCAAATTTGGTCACACCACGAGGCAAATTTCCCCATCAGTTTCAATGTAAACTTATTCTTGCCAAGCCTGCTCTGCATTTTCTTTGGAGCCATGCTGACAAGCACACCAAAAACCTTCCAAACGCCACAAAACACACCACAAGCCTCACCGAACGTCTCCTTGCTACCGCGATCTCGCCCACAGGAAGCCGCGACCGCGTGGCAGCAGGGCAAATGGCCGCGGATCCGGTTCATAGCTCGAGGCGGAGTTCGCATGTCGAGGTAAATTTTTGGGGCCGGAGCTGGTCGTATCTCGAAAAATACGTAAGGAGGGGCGTTCGTAACCTGAGGTACCACTGTACATTTTTCCTTTTCCATAAAAATACAATGATTTGTGTCAAAGATCAGCATTTTGTCTCATCTTATTTTCAAGTCACAGGCAAAATGAATTAAAAGAAGTTTGATTTGCTTCTTAATGCAAGTTGATGGTCTTCTGCTAGATGTCAGAAACCTGCTTTCCTCTTGCAGCACTTGCTCATTGAGAGGAAGGCTACTGAAGTCTAGGGTTGTCACAAAATATTCACATGTTCCTTGAGCATTATGTTTTCATAGCAGACTTGCATTTTCATAGCAGACTTCCCTGCAACCTTCAGGGTTATGAACTCACCAATAATGCAGTATTTTTACCCACTTAGTGGTTTGATTAATATTTGTATCGCATATTAGTTCAGAACAAAATAAGGGCAAATCGATATAATTCATAATAATTTTCACTGACTTTTGACTACCTTTTTGCCTGTCTTTAAGCCTAAACTATTTACTGTCTGCCATTTGGCATAGGACAAATAGCCTAATTTACCTGGAATGACATGTTGGGAGAAAACACATGAAATTCTTTGTGCACTTAAACAAAAGCATTACATAAAAGTCAAATGGCCTTCCTTTTTAATGCCCATTTTGTAGACTTAAAGTAAAAATGGAAATGAGCATTGTTCGTAATAATAGTGGAAGTAGAATTGGTCTCCTGAATTTGGCTATAAAAGCATGAGAGCATTGTATGAAAGATGCAGCCAAACTGGTATCCACCAGATGGATTGGACCTCACCTGCCCTAATCTCCTGTTTAGACCACGCTGCCTGGGAGTATGGTCGCTGAAGTCCTTCCAGCAGGAGTGCAACTGGTTGGGGAAAGTTGTCTGTCTTCCCCTGTGGTTGACCAAATGCCTCTGACAGGCAGAATTGGAAACGACAGTCTTTCCTTGAGTTCCCCAGTAAATGCTATTTGAAGGAATACTGTTACCATTTATCTAGAGATGCCTTTGTGATTGAGTGGGCAAACACAGCGATTAAATAAATAAATAAACAAGCAAATCATGGTTAGTAGCATTTACTGTTTGTCCAAAATTAAACTAGGGAGGTTTTGTTCCATTCATTTCTTTGGGTGCTTCCCAATTCTATCAATATACAGTGGTACCTCAAGATACAAATTTAATCCGTTCCGTGACTCTGATCGCAAGTCGAATTGGTCGCATCCTGAAGCAAATTTTCCCATAGGGTTCAATGTAAATACGGTTAATCTGTTCCGCCCTCCGAATTTGGTCGCATCCTGAAGCAAATTTCCCCATAAGGTTCAATGTAAATACGGCTAATCCGCCCTCCGAATTTGGTCGCACCACGAGGCAAATTTCCCCATAAGGTTCAATGTAAATACATACGGTTAAACAGTTGCCAAGCCTGCTCTGCATTTTCTTTGGAGCCATGCTGACAAGCACACCAAAAACCTTCCAAACGCCACAAAACACACCACAAGCCTCACCGAACGTCTCCTTGCTACCGCGATCTCGCCCACGGGAAGCCGCGACCGCGTGGCAGCAGGGCAAATGGCCGCGGATCCGGTTCGTAGATTGAGGCAAAGTTCGCATGTTGAGGTAAATTTTTGGGGCCGGAGCTGGTCGTATCTCGAAATTTTCGTAAGGTGGGGCGTTCGTATCTTGAGGTACCACTGTAGTTTTAGGGGGAGGGGGGTGTCCCCATATCTTCAATTTTTTTTTTTTTTTTTTGGTAGTTCCACTGAATTTTGTGAACAAACTCCTTTCCTTTTGTTAATATAAATTCTCAAATCTCAAAAATGTTGGAGAGTTGTTAGCATATGGGAAATATTCCAGAACCCCTTTCTCAGTCTCTCACAACTTGAAAAATGTAGGAAAAAGATAGAAAATCCAAAACAACTGAAGAGGACAACTATAATGCTTTTATTTCTACTTGCCAAGTAGTTTTTGAATCCTGCATCTCAGATGCTTTCCAAAACCAATGTAAAAATTGGCTGTTGTGGCACAAAATGTGGTCTTTGAGAGAATATTTTAATTGTTTTTTTTATGTATGACTCAGTAGATGGCAGCACTTCACTGTCTTGACTCAGGGCTAGGAAGCTAAGCAGGGTCAACCCTGGTAGTACTTGGATGGGAGACTACCATCTCTCAAGGCTGTAGGCATAATTGGGAAGTAGGAAAAAACCCTATACAAAGTCAGAAGGCAATGGCAAACCACTTTCATATTGTTGGCAAGAAAACTACATGTGCCTAGAAAGTCAAAAGGGGTTGAGTTTGACTTGAAGGACACCTTACATTTTGTTTTGGTCTTTTTTCCTCGTAACTACGTTTTTCCCCTTAGTATAAAGTGCTGCTAAATGTGGAAGCTGCTGGTGACTTTTCATCATTAACTTGCGGAAGTGAAAGACAAAGCGAAACATATGAATTCTTTATTGCAGGAAATTAAAAAATTCATCCAAAGCATGTCTGAAAAGATCAAGAAAACCAGAGACAAGTATGGCATTAATGACAATGGCACGACAGAGGTAATCTGAATAATAGGTGATTTCTAATGACATATAGTTTGGGGGAATGGAAAGGGGGGCTGCCTCTGTGTGACTCTCTCTTCCATATATATCGAGGAAGCCACTGTGGTGTAGAGGTTAAGGTGTTGGACTAGCAGCAGGGAGACCCAGGTCCAAGTCCACCTGCTGCCGTGGAAGCTCACTGGGTGACCTTGGGCCAGTCCTGTATCAGCACAGCTACCTTGCAAGATACTTCTTGTGGGGATAACATGAGAGGAGGAGGAAGCGCTATGTACACTGCCTTGAGCTTCTGAATGAAAGGCAGGATAGACTTCCAACAAAATATATTAAGAGTCCCTGACTCTGTCCTTTTCACACTGTTGATGGATTTTCTGTACCTGCAGCAATCTACTCTGCAGTGGCCTCCTGAAACAGATCAATTTTAAAATGGAATATGTTTGAAAATGTTAAGAAAGTTATATAGAATCTCATATTTAGCCTTCCAGTTGTACTTACCATGAAACAGTTGCAACTTGAATAAATTCAGATACTTTTGCTCCTGAATTTCTCTCTTCATCTTAAATTCTCTGTATGTACCCAATGTATGTATGTGCCCTTCAGAGGTTCAACATGAAGAGAGCTGGAGAAAATGAAAAACCTCTAGTGCTTGTATATGAATGCAAATATTTTTAAGAGGCAATTCTTAACATTTTTCCAGAAGGTAAAAAATTGTAATTTTGCAAAGGAAAATAGGTTGAATCACTGATCTTCCAAGAACAGCAAGTACCATAAAATAGGGACTGTGTCTGAAAAATAGAGGGAAATTTAGTAAAGGCAGAGAACTTGCTTAGGATATTTTCAGAGCTGACTTCCCCAATTTTCTGACCTCTACATATGTGGAACTTAGGGTTAGGATTACAGCTGTATTCAGGAAGGCTCTTCTGGATCTTCAGTAAATCCACTGCACTTACTTTACAATCATAACCTAACTGTCTTAATGTTTTGCACTTACTTTACAATCATAACCTAACTGTCCTAATGTTTTAAAGCTGTTTCTGCAGCTACAAAATAACTGGGAAAGACAGTATGTCTGAAGCTGGAGCCTTAAGATTCAGTGTAGTTCATTCCCATAGTAGGAAACTATGGTCTTTCCAGGTCATAGTTTGACACCATCATATTTATGAAGAGTAGAAGCAAAGCAAGGAGATAAATGTTCGGTGCCCCTTTGAGCCGTATGTTAGAAACACAACACCAATTGTTGACTACTCCATTGAATATACTTCTAATCATTCTGGGTATTCATCACTTTAGCCATATGTTTTATACCAACTGGACCGAATCACTCCAACCCAGCTGGAAAAGTTTCTGGAGATCTGTAGGGAGAAGTATATGAGGTATGAAAAATTATTGTTTCCTGATTCTTTTCCTGATGTGTGAGATGCTAAGTTCGTCCTAAAGAGGATGGTACTAGTCCTGGGGTTATTATTGCTCTGTGATTTGATTTGATTTGGGTTGATTTGATTTGATTCAGAGAAGGTCCATCTTTCTTTAGGGTAGTTTCATTGGGATTTAATGGAGGGTGACAGCTATCATCTGATCTTCTGTTTTCCTGGTTGCATAAGGTCTCTTGCTAAAGATACTGTTGATATTCTGGGTCACTAGCTTCCCTCTGTTACATAGGTTAGTTAAGAAATGGTGTTTTAGACTGACTTCATTGACTGAGATCATTTAGACTATGCATAATAAACAGTCATTGCTGATGAGTATTGTATACATATGAGAAATTTGCATTAAGCCTGACCCAGACTCCTTGATAGGAGCACTGAGTCTTGTCCCCTTTTATGCACATAAACAAGGGTGTGTAGTGTTGACTTATTTGAACAAAAAAGTTAAAATATAAAAGCAATGACTTTAAATCAGTGATACCGATACAGCACAGAGATGGGAAACTTGACTCTGAGCGATATCAGAGTCCTCTGTGCAATGGTGTTGTTTGTGCAATCAAGTGAGCACATGAAGGACACACATTAAATATGTGGGAATTCCTTTTCTTGACAATCTCAGCTTTTATTTTGCGGGGGGGGGGGGGATGATTCTGTCCTGTATATGTCCATATAAAAGTGTATTGTCAAAGTCTATGAATTCTCTAAATAAAAATAATCTGGAGAAGTATACACCATGGTTGTGAGGCAGAACTTCTAGATTCCATGCAGCTGATTATTCCACATTATAGGAAGCATAAAAATGATTTAAGAGAACAGGTTATGGGTTACACCATGAGGAATGGGAAACTGCAAATGTATCTTGTAAAATTACATAGGCTCCTGAATTAAGCTGCTTTGGGTGCCTAGTTTTGATTTCTTTTCCCAAAGATTCATAACCTTGTCTACATTTAATTGAACCTCAGGCAAATAATGAGTCTTGAATGCCACACTGAGAATTTTCATTTAATACAGAGAATGTGAATCTGGGTCCTTGGAGAACTCAGGTGTGTTTTCAATGCAGCCATGAACTGTCAAGGGGATTGATAGCTGTGAAATGACTGAAAACGAATGTTTCTTTGATCTTACAACTTAGGGCACAGATGGAGCCTGGGTCTGCAGTGGGAGCCCTTTGTGCTCAAAGCATTGGTGAGCCTGGCACACAGATGACTCTGAAGACTTTCCATTTTGCTGGTGTAGCCTCAATGAACATTACCTTAGGAGTGCCAAGGATCAAAGAGATTATCAATGCCTCTAAAACAATCAGGTACATTAAGTCAGAAGTGGTCAGAAGGTAGTTCTGGATGATTGGCAACAGGTGTCTCACTTCTGATTTTTGCTTTTAAAAAAAAGAATAAAATTTACAGTAATTAGAATAGAACTTTATGGAGACCACTTTGAGATTTTTAGTGGGAAGTGGTATACAAATATACCATTTATTTAAATGACTGAATAAAAATATGGAAGAAACGTGAATTCAGTTGGGTGCTTCAAAAAATGCCTAGGCTCCAAATATTTTAACAAATGTATTTTGCACCAAGTTTCGGGTAATTTAGTAAGAAACAAAATAAATGTTATTAACCATCAACTAGATTTGATTATTACTCACATCTATGAAGGATAAACTTGGTTAGCATGGTCAGTAGTGCCTTTCTCAGTTAGCCTGCTAATACCTTGGCTGTCAATTAAAGTTGATTTAGTCTCCTCTCGAATTACTTGTAGAGATGATAACAGACCAGGTTTTGATAGAAATGCAAAAAGTCTCAGTGTACTGTTTACCCCTCCAGCCTAACTCTCGAAGATGAAAGGAAATACTTGATTGAATTATAATGATTAGTTCCAAGCTTCACTGGTGGTTGTCCCAAAAAGATAAAAAAAATTGGTTTGCAAGAACAAACTTCTATTTCATTACTCTTTTCTGAACAATCCTTGTATTAAAGACAATGATAAGCTCCTATCTATTAATAAAGGTAGTAATCCTAAACAAATTTTTGAATTCAGTGGGATTGTATGTATATGATTACAGTATACTATAAAGCATGTAGGTACATTCCTATAGTGCTATATAATTTATCTTTCTGTTTACTCACTTCTCACATTTGACCTAGTTTGGGAGGCTGTGACATCAGTAGAAGAGAATATGTGTAGCTCAGGGTTGAACAGTGGAGTCCTTGAGGTTCTCTGAATTTGGTTGTTTTCTTGCAAACATTTCGTTACCTGGCTAGGTAACGGCTTCAGTGCTAGAATGGGATGGGGCTTGCTGTCTGTTTATATACTGTGGCATGCCCTGCCAGTGCTGGTGGGGGTGGGGGTTCTGTTTTGTTTTATTTTATTTTTTTCCTCTGGTAGTTCCTTGATTAGGGCATTGTTTACTGCTTGATTGTATGTCTGGTGGTAACCTTGGTGTTAATCTCTGCTTATCTGGGTGATGATTGCTGAGGAGATGTTCTGGTCTTTTGTTTCCTTTCTGTTGTCTCTTTTGAATAGTGTGTAGGTGCTGTTTATCTCTCTGTGCCTGTTGATGGCTGCCTTGTCTGACTCCACAGGCTATGACATAATACTAAAATGGAGCAGAGCAACCTTCAAGCTGTTGCAATATTTTCTGCCCATCTTTTATGCTAGTTCATGCCAATTTCAAATGAGGCTGAAAAGAATCACTAATTTTAAAAACTCAGTGATGGGTTGGTCTTAGAGGATACTTGCCAAAAGTTGTCATTTTTAGTACTGTGCTAGGTGATAGTGGAGCATCTAATTAAAGTTATATTTGAATATGTGGAGGGCATATATTGTTTTGTACTTGTGCTGTGTGAATTATAAAACATCTGCTTATAACTATATTAGAAAAAAAAACCTAAGTCAGTTTTTCAGTTATGCTTTTCTTGCTTATATGTAGCACACCAATTATCACGGCACATCTTGACATAGATGATGATCCCGATTTTGCCCGTTTGGTCAAAGGAAGAATAGAGAAGACACTTTTGGGTGAGGTACGATGTGTTCCTTAACGGATAATATTTCAATTTATGTACTATGCTGTTGGGTAATGAATATTCAAAAATAAACTGGGACTTTTTTTTTTTTTTTGACTTGCAGATTTCAGAGTACATTGAGGAAGTTTTCCTTCCTGATGATTGTTTTATTCTTGTCAAGCTTTCTTTAGAGCGAATTAGGCTGTTGAGGCTGGAAGTGAGTATTTGCTTGCAGGAGTAACCTGTAACTTAGTATAAGATGTAGGTTCTGAAGATTATTGTATTTCAGGAAGATGAATATGTCTTTTGTGGCCTTTTCCAGTTGCATGTTTTTGCTCAGTAAGAAACATGCAGCTACAAATACCTGTAAATTTTCAGTAGCAGATTCATGATGCACGCCAAGAACCATCCTGTATATTATTGCAGAAAAAGATGGTAGGATTTCTGAATTCTACTTCAGGATACAAATATGCATGAATCAATGTTTCACCCTTTCTTCCCCAAAGAATCTCAGATCAGCCTACTGCCTTCATCCCTTTTATCTTCCCCAAAATGATTGGCCAAGGATGATCTTGGAATGTCATGGCACTGAGTGAATTTAAACTTGGGGGTTGTAAATCAGTTATCTGCTGATAACTACCTGATTTATAATATTATAATTTATAATTTGCTAACACTGTAAGAACTTACAGTGCTAGCAAATTATAAATTATAATATTATAAATCAGGCAGAATCCACATATGTAATAGAATCCTAAAACATTAAATTGGATGGTATCTTCCCATATGCTTGGCTTGAAGGATTAAATGGGATTTTGATAATTATTGCTTTAGATGTTAAACTGGAAATGTAAGAAGCTGTCAGCTTCTCATGCCTGACATTTCCTTCAGTCCTTGTTGACACAAAGTCTTAGTAGCTGTACACCTCACTTGGCACGTAACTGAGTATTTCTAAGATTCTAGGTTCAAATCATATATTCCATAGCTGAATAGAATGATGCTTTGTGTTGGTGTCAAGTCATCCCATCATAAGCATTTGGCCAAACTAGTATTTGGAGCATCTTGTCTAATAGCAATTATATGCTTGTAGAACTGAACCTGATGCCAAAAAATAATGCGGATAATAAAATGACATTTCCCCACACAGGTTAATGCAGAGACTGTGAGATATTCTGTTTGCATCTCAAAGCTCAGAGTGAAGCCTGGGGATGTGGTTGTCCATGGTGAAGCAATTGTCTGTGTTACTCCCCGAGAGAATAGCAAGAGCTCAATGTATTATGTGTTGCAATCCCTAAAAGAAGAACTACCAAAGGTGAGGATTCTTGACTTTGTTGTCATCAAACTGTTCAAGTTCTTTCTGAAAAGGATAGTCTTCAAACTCTTCTGAACAGGAAAAGAATTCTTAAGAGTCTATTGCTGCTGCTGCTGCTGCTGCTATTATTATTATTGTTATTGTTACTATTATTATTTCTTCCTGTTTGCTTGCCTTGTTTTGGTATACATTTTTCCCCAAAAGATCTTGCAGTTCAAGACATTTACTTACTATACTTACAAAGACAGATCTTCTTGTTCTTACGCTTGCAGGGTTTTTATGTCGATCATGTTGATCTATTCAGCTTGGATGTGTTAAACTTTCTCCTTTTTTTCTGAGGCAGGCATTTCCAAGTTTCTTCAGCTTTTCTTCTTGTTGCTAGGTGTGACAACTCTTCCTTATAATCCAGATAGAATCATTCAGTTCAGTGGGATGTAATGTTTAAAGCCAACTGAACTTTCACTGATTTCAGTGAGTCTACCCAAAGGCCAACTAGGTCTGGCTCCTTCCTTGGAAAGGGAAGCTTTTGACATGGTTAGCTGGGTAGTGATGATGTCTCAAACTGAGCAACAGGAAGACTCTCAGAACTGAAATTTCTGGGGAGAAGGGGAAAGCAGCTGACTAACAAACATGAATTTCATAGGATGGGTAGATAGCATGAAAGGGAGAAGGAAATACAGGATACTGGGGAAGATAGGCAGAGGAAAAGCAAGTCAAGAAAAGGGGTGGGGGCATTGGAATGGAGAAGCTGAGAGAAGAAATCATAAACCGGAAGGAGGAACACGGAGGGAGGTTGCTTACCCCTGCAGGAACTTTATTGAAGGTGTCCTGACATTTCATAGCCCATTTTCTGTGAAAGCCAAATGAAGTTCCTTCCCAACAAATAAGTGAAATCAGTGAGGACTAACATGAAGTATAAATTTAATTTCTTACCCCATCCCAAAGATTCCAGGCCAATAGCAAATGATGAAAGAATGGTCTAATAAAGACTGAAAATAGTATAATTATCATAAAATGTCATAAATTAGAACAACAGAATAAAGGCAAGAAAAACTGTTCTAAAATGCCTGGACAATAAAATTTTATTAGCCTGGTGTGAAAAAGATTGTAAAGTTGGTACAAGCTGAACTTCCTTAAAACAGTGGTTGCAACCTTGAGGTGTTCTTGGTCCTTCTCGAAGACAGCCCCAAATTTATAGTCACCCAGACCAGGGTTTACCAAATCATGGATCATTATAGCTGCACTGGAACATCATACACTCTGCCCTGATTAAGAAGCAAATTTTGATAATGCAGAATGTATTTATTTGCAAAATTTATAAAGCGTCTCACTCCAGTGGCTGTAGATGATGCACAGAATAAAAATAAAGCATAAGGAACAATATCATATTTAAATAATCATAAACAATAATAAATGGTAATGGTGTGATTTTTCCCCCAGCTGCTTAATCACCAAAGAAATGAGATTCCTAACTCTCTGAGACTCTTATTCATTCATATTCTGCCCATTTTTCTCCATGGAGATCATTCAAATGAATTCTTGCTAACATTTTTTGGACTCCCAACACTTAGTTAAAAAAAGCGAAGGAGGCTTTTAGTTATATTTTTATACTTTTGCCTTATTTTTCCTGAGAAAAATCAAATGTTTCTGCTTTTGTTTGTTTCCCTTTCAAATCTCTAGGTAGTAGTACAAGGTATCCCAGAAGTATCTCGTGCTGTCATTCATATTGATGAACAGAGTGGGAAGGAAAGATACAAATTGTTGGTAGAAGGTGACAACTTGAGAGCTGTCATGGCCACTCATGGAGTCAAAGGAACAAGAACAACATCGAACAACACTTATGAGGTACCCATCCAGAGGCGATAAATTGGTGCACCGTAGCAGTTAAGAGAGGAGTTCTAAGCAAGTGACGTTATTCCTTGGTTCAGATCTTAACTCTGCCATGAAGTACCAAATTAAGGCCTTCATTCAAGCTTGGTGTCTTGTCTACAATATAGGGCTAATACATATTTTGTAGGGTCTTTGCAAGGTTTATAGTAAGATAATACAGTGAAAAACTCTGAACATAATGATGGAGGTAAGCAAGACTTCAGTTTTTTGTATGAAGGCATAACTGGTTCAGATGTAAGCCATGGAAATGTGTAAGGAAGTAGGTAGAATGGGGTTGGAGAATAAAGTAAATAGAATAAGCATTTTGCCATTTCATTAAGGCAGCATAACTTAATCTTCCAGGTTGAGAAAACTTTGGGCATTGAGGCTGCACGAAGTACCATTATCAGTGAAATTCAATATACTATGGTAAACCATGGAATGAGTATTGATCGGAGACATGTCATGTTGTTGTCAGACCTGATGACATACAAGGTTTGTTTGTTTTTTTTCCCCATTATTGTATGGAATTACTCATTCTTTCATCTCTCTCTCCCCCCAAAAAATATGGATGAAAAAAATACTAAGAAAAGTTTAACAATAATATCAGCATGAGCACGGATTTGGGCAGGGGCTGGTCTCCCTTAAATTTGTATTAGTGTCCGTTCAGAAATTAGGAAGGCCAGTTCTGGTTAGTACTTAGGTGAGAAATCAGAGGGAATACTACAACTAGTATTCCTAGGATTGTAGACTAGATGGGGAACTTGAAAAAGAAAATCCCAGAAGAAGGCAATGGCAAATTACTTCTGTACTGCTGTCAAGAAAACCACATGGATGAGTCCGTATAGTCACCAAAAGTGAGCTTGTATTGAAGGAGACTTTACCTTGAAGAATCAGTGTCCCAAAAGGAAAGCTGGTTACTGCACTCTCACACCTAAATTAAGACCAAAAAACCAAAAAAAAGTCATAGCAGGCAAAAATAGAATTCCTCTTTGGTTCATGTGCTAGTAATGAACTCTTACTCAGACAGCCCACTGACTATATCCAAAGCTTCTCTGTATATTTGAAATCAATGAGGATAATCTCACATTCCTATAAGTTTCCTGCTCAGCTTTTGAAATCACTTTGTGGTCCCTTCTGCAGGGAAGGCAACATGGCTTTGTGCAGAAGGACAGAAGAGTAACTACCAGCAGTTAAATTATCTTTCAATATAACACAGAGGGGGGGAAAAAAGTTCTCCCCAAAGAGGAAGAATCTCAGTCCCTTTCCACCAGCCATCAATATGCCTTTTGTTCTACAACAGTCTCTTCCCTGCTCTTCTTTTCTCTTCTTTTTTTCCTCCATGCTTCTTATGCCTACCATTTCTAGTTAGGGCACTCCAGAAGGTTCTGTACCCAACTCCTGTCCTCCTTCTTACAGTAACCAATCTACAAAGATCACACAATTGTTTTCTTTTTATCCATGTTTGAGAGTAGAGCAATTGTTCCTTTGCACACCTGGTGGAGTTGCATTCCAAGTGGATTTGGTAGTTGAGTTGCCTCCACAGTAGGTAATCTTACATGGTGGGATTGCCCAAAGGGATGAAAGAGTTTTCTAGGGCACCTAGGAACAATTTAATGGATTTCTAAATATGATTTAGATGAAATGGCATGAAAGATTTCTATTATTTTTGTTTGGGGATTAGTATCATTGGTAGAGAATTTATCAGTCTTTGCCCTGTGTCCACTAGTTTGATGGCCTTCCCAGAACTACCCAGCCACCAGGTAGTTCTAAGTATCTACCAAATAATCATTCCCAAAGTTAACTCTATTTTCCACAGATCAGGGAATTATTCTTACTCATCCACATCTCTCACCCCAGGCCTGTCTGGAGAAGCTATGGCAGAAACTCTTAGATATTCAATTTTGTCATGTGTTTGCACTGCTCTTTAGAGCAGACATTCAGACAACCTCTTTTACAACTCATGTGATGGATAAGCTATCCAGATCCAAGTTTGCCAAAGACTGTGATAAACTAATAACCTGCTATAACTGCTAGCAGAAGGCTGTGAGAGCTGGACCATAAAGAAGGCTGAACGCCGAAGAATTGATGCCTTTGAACTGTGGTGCTGGAGAAGACTCTTAAGAGTCCCCTGGACTGCTAGGAGGTCAAACCAGTCAATCTTAAAGGAAATCAACTCTGATTGCTCATTGGAAGGATTGATAATGAAGCTCAAGCTCAGATACTTTGGTCACCTAATGCGAAGAGAGGACTCTTTGGAAAAGACCCTGATGCTGGGAAAGATGGAAGGCAAAAGGAGGAGAGGACGGCAGAGGATGAGATGGCTAGATAGCATCACTGAAGCAATGAGCATGAAATTGAGCAAACTCAGGGAGGCAGTGAAAGATAGGAAGGCCTGGCGCAATATGGTTCATGGGGTCACGAAGAGTCGGACATGACTTAACGACTAAACAACAACAAAAGCAGGGACAGCCCCATTTTTGTACTTAGATGGAAATCCTAGGCTAGATTCAGAAGTTGAAAAAACATCCTAGAAAACCACTTTTGTAAGCAAACTGCTACCAGTTGACTTAACAAGAGTCAGGTTTGAATTTGGGGGCACCTTTATCTTTTTACAAGACCAAGGATTGTTTTCCCCCCATCTGAGCTGATTTATAGAATAACCATTCCAGCCTTTCTGAAATATTTGTTGTGGAATTGATACATTCACATCCTACCCAAAGGAGATGCTAGTAATAAGCTTTGGAATTGGTATTGTAGATATTCATGCCCTTTCCTTACCAGCCCCAGGAAGATGTTATTCCTGCTGAAGATCCCTTTGTTATTTTCCTCCTGCTGATGAAGACAGGCCATGTGTCAAGGATGTGTTTCCAGTTATACAGTTCCTTGCTTTAGCTTTCATAAGCCCTTCAGACGTTGCTGATCTGCAACTTCACTATTAGCCATTTGGTTAAGTTTCCTCAACATCTGAAGGACTGTAGATTCACTATATCTAATTTAGGATATCTTAAGAGAATCTCTCCTATACATTCCTATTCCCATCCTTTATTCTTCATTGCTTTTGGTAAAATGGCCCTGTTTCGTTTTTGCTTTATCAAAGAGCTTTGGTAGCTAATTTCACAGTGAGTCAAGTCCTGCAACTGGGAGGGTGCTCTTTTCAGAGAGGGAGATTGTATTTGTAATCCTTCTTTCAACTGATGAGAAATGAAGTAATCCCCTGTTGATTCTATTTATCTGGTTTTCATCCCAAAATGAAAAAGCTGGCCACTGTAATATGAAGTTTGGAATGGAGCATTACACGTCTTGCCATTTTTTCTGTCTACCCGTTTGGCAGCTCTCCACTAATGTTAACAGCGTTTGCTTTCCCACTATTTTTCCTTTTGGGACTAGGGTGAAGTTCTGGGAATTACTAGATTTGGCCTGGCAAAAATGAAGGAGAGCGTATTGATGCTTGCTTCATTTGAAAAGACTGCAGATCATCTGTTTGATGCTGCATACTTTGGGCAGAAAGATTCAGTGTGTGGTAAGTAGTTTAGGTTAATTTATAGCCCACTCAAGATGACTACTTGCCATTAAGTACATTTCTATAAATCAGGTGTATTATTTATGTAAAATCACTTGAAGTCCTACGGTACAGTGAATATGTGTATATACGTGAACATATATATATGAACGAGGGCCTTTTCTACTCAGCCCCCCAGATATAATATGTTCTTTCTCTTGATTTTTCAAACATGGTACAACAAGGCAGTGGGTTTTTAAAAAAGAAAAACAATCTATATATGGATTTATTTTGTTGATGTTTTATTCTTGTGCAGGTAGCACCAATCAGGAAACAATAGGCTGAAAAGCTTCATATGTCCCTGTGTGCGAACATTAAATTCTTGACTGCACGTTCAGAACATTTGCTGAATTAAGCTAGATGAATCTCTTCCAGGGTTCTAATTTGTAATTGTGGCATCCCCCTAGCTCTACCCTGTGATTTCTTGATTGTGGAGTTGACCTGCAGATAAATCACTACATTGAACTATGGTGCACACAGTTTCTTAAATAGCTGGGTTTTCTCCATGTTTAATGCAGGTGGAGAATGAGAAAAGGTTGGAGGTGTGAAACATTGTTACTGTTGTTCTTTTCTTGATCTTCTACAGGAGTTTCTGAATGCATTATTATGGGTATTCCAATGAACATTGGAACAGGACTTTTCAAGCTGCTGCATAAAGCTGATAAGGAAGCAATGCCACCAAGACGACCCTTAATTTTTGATAACCCTGATTTCCATATCTCTCTTCCAACATAGCAGCTGGACAGGACTAAAGAATAACTTGATGGTATATTTTTTAACTGAGATGTAATTAGGTGTGTGCTTCTCAAACAGGGTTAGGTGGCTGGATCTGAAGGTACATGCATCTGATCAGCCACTGGAACAGAAAGTTAGACTTACATTTGTTAGAGAGATGGGTTATGCTGTAAATGTGTTATAAGCAAATGTATATTTCAGTCAGAGTAAGAAGACAACCTGCACGGTCCTCAATCCAGAAGTAGAGATATTTATTTTTTTTCCCTCTAAAAATTTAAAAGGATTTATGGAGCATGAAACCTAGGTTTCTAATGCTGTAGATGTGAATAAAGAGATATTTTTTTCAAGATGAAATAGGGGTAGAGATGCAATTTACTGGATAAAACTTTTATATTCTTTTATGAAGTTATTTATTATGAAGTTACTTAAAGAAGACTATACAGACATACATACACATGCTGCAGTGATAAGGTAACCTAAACATTAATAACTGTGATGATTAAAAAGGAAGAAAAGATTGGGAATATTATAAGCAGAACAACTTCCCAAATTTCCACTATGCTTCTCAGCTGCTTCCTTCTTGCCTCTTTGTCAGCATTTGAATTAATTAATTTTCAACAAATATATATCATGATTCCATTGCTGAAAATCCTATATATATTTCTTATTCCAGTATTGTATGAACATTTTAACCAATTCCTGTACCCCCCAAAAATCCACAATTCTTAATATCCTGGTAGTTTCCAAACGTTAGGGATATAGCCAACAAGAATATTACAAACAAATCCTTTATTATGGCCACTGATCAGCATTTTGTACAGCTTCATACAAAAGATAAAATACAGAATAAGAAAAAGAATCAGTACATAAAATGCAAATAAAATAGGCTAAAATATGAATACAGACATTACTTAAATGTTAAATCACTAAACTATTGTCCTACTAAAATATTACGGTATCTACTATTAAAATGCTACACTATAAACCAATCATATCTTAATTCCATGGCAAGCTACAGTACTTGGCTTTCAAGAAGAATATATATATCTTTAACACACAGCCATTGTGTGTTAATAATCCTATTGATGTCAGCCCAAAATGTGATAATAAAAGGCCAACCCAAGCCATATGACTTAATATTTCAACTCTTAAATTAAGTCTCCCACAGCAAGGTGATCAAACCAACATTCATTCATTCATTCATTCATTCATTCATTCATATATTTGTCACATATTAATATTGTTTTAAGTCATAGGAAACTTAATTTCATGTTAATTAAACCAGAGCTCCACTGGTTAATTTCATTATTCCAGAGCTGGCATAAATAATATCAGTTCTGTCAGTTTCCTTCAACTAGTTCTCCCTGACATTCTCCCGACTACATCAGCCCACCCCATCAGATCTAGCAGAGAAGGCTTGTTGAGGGTACCATCAACTGGGATGTATATTTGGTGGGCCCCAGGTGTCGGGCCTTCTCTACTATGGTGCCCACCTTGTGGAACATTCTTCCTCCTGATATTAAATTAGTTCCATCCCTTTTGACCTTCCGGAAGTCCCTCAAGGCCTGGTTAGGTCCCACTCGGTCCAGCAGAAGGGGCAGGTTGCAGACCCCACCAGTCAGGGAATTTTGATTGGTGGGGTCTAGGCAGAGAGCCTTTTCTGCTGTAGCACCCACCCTATGGAACATCCTGCCTCCTGAGGTCCGGTGTGCCCCCTCCCTCATGGCCTTCAGGAAAGGTATCAAATCCTGGCTCTGCCAGAAGGCCTGGGGGCCAGAGGGGGGCCCACACCTATGGAGATGGCTGGTGGGATGATGGGTTGTCCCCCCCTCAGCATCTTACAGGGTTTTTTTTAGGGCCAAAATCAGAGGAGGTTTTTTAGGGTATTTTTAATATGTTTTTTAATTATTTATAGATTTAGCCATCTTTGGAGAGAACTGTGTTTTTATTGTGAGCCATCCAGAGTCACCCGTTGGGGGAGATGGGCAGCATACAAGCCGAATGAATGAATAAATAAATAAATAAATAAATAAATCTAAATGCAGTTCTCTGGAATCTTATCTTGATAATCCTTCAGTTAATCCTTTGAGGTAAGCCATATAATTATAGTAATGGAGATAAGGAGAAAGACTAAGGCTTTGCAAATTTTCAAAAGACACAGTCCTAGGCCGAGAGGGCTTTGACTGATTGCCATGGTGCCAGCTTTCTTATTTTACATTAGGGCCCTTCAACCTGTTGGACATTGTGGGCATTCTCATAAAATGGCTATATTTACAGAGGCAAACTAATGAAATTGCTTTCAACTGTCCTCTTTTGCCTTACAGGAGCTCTCTACCATGTCAGTTTCCCTATCCATTTGTTTAGGCAAGTAAATATATATATATATATATGTAAATATATATATATATTAAATGTATCGGGCTACATCCACTATCATTTTGATTTTATAAGGGTCCCTGTGGGATCAGAATGGGGATTAAGATGCGTTCTTACTTCTAAAGATGACTTTGGATAGTGATCTTGGTCTCAAATTGCTGATAGTAAACCCCAGATCCACCTTGTTTACCCATAGGTTGGTAGTGTGATGAACAGGCAAAGCTATCTTTGTGAGGATGGCAACGTCAACATCAAGGCTGGTGGGGGAAATGGCATTAATCTGCAGAGACATCAGGCTTGTGACTAGGATGCTGCTATGGAGCTGCTAGGATATGAGTGCTTTGTGTTATAGTGGTCCACAAAAACAAGCTGGGGGTTCTACTTGTGTACTGGCTGTCCTCTGCATAGTGGTATCCTTACATGAGCTGATCTCAGGGTTGATATTGGGATTTTCCACTCCTTTTGGTGTTGGATGACTTCAGCCTTGCATGTCTAGAGGATGGAGTCCAGGAAGGCTTGGGATTTCATGGCCTCCGTGGTGACCATGAGAGCCAGTTTGGTGTAGTGGTTAAGGCATCAGGCTAGAAACTAGGAGACCATGAGTTCTAGTCCCACCTTAGGCACAAGGTCAGCTGGGTGACCTTGGGCCAGTCTCTGTTTCTCAGCCCTAGGAAGGAGACAGTGGAAATCACTTCTGAAATCTCGCTAGGAAAATTGCAGGGACTCATCCAGGCAGATGCCAATTGTCAACACTGACTCGAAGGCACCAAAAAAAAAAAAAGTGACTATCGGATTGTCCATAGTAATCTCAGGCATGACACACATACGTCGGACTTTGTATTTGCAGTTCCTAGATCATATGTATATTAAATCACTTCCCTCTCCCTAAAATCTTCTTACATGGTGTAAATACTGAATAATTTTGCTTTCATTTGCTAGAGAGAAAGCAATTCTAATACTGTTCAAAACAAAGTTGAAAGTAGGACATTTCTGATAGGATAAACTCAAGATTGTCTCTTCATCATCATTGCATCATCACAATCTTGCTGTTTGAGATTGTCTAATGAAAAGTGAGTAAACCAACATCCCTTTTGTGGTGTATTTATTTTTGAAGGTTCTAAGACTTTGCAAAACTTTCAGGTTTGCCTGTTTTCTCCACCAATTTGCTTACTGAATGTATGTATTGTAATTCTGCAAAACGAAATTACTCCTTTGCTTGTGCTAAAGGTACCAAGGCTGAACAAAAATGCTGTTAGCAACCAGCTGCTCTGTTCCGGTCTATGGCACTGCAGCTTCTCCTGGACCATTTGCATACATTTCTTCCTTTTCTACCCAAATCTTTTATCTTCTGCACAATTGGCTAGGATCATTTTGCTTGTATAATATAGGATTGACTTGATACTTCCATCTAAATTCTTGCTTGCTTATCTCCTACCCTGTTATATTTAGCATCCCCTTCCCAGTCCTTATTCCTCAAAATGAACTTTTCCACCCTCTGACTCCAAAGTTGCTCTCGTGATAGATACAACAATTCCCCACAGCACTTACATCAAACGTAGTGTGCCAATGGCTGACTTTAATTCAGCCATACACAGAATTAATTCCCTTTAGGACAATCTATCCCTGCACTTGGGGGAAAACCTCTGCATCATGAGCTGGAATTTGACAGCCATCACAATGATGACTTTGGACATTTGGGTAGAAACAGCTTCCTGTGCTATGGAAGCAAGAACTGCCCTTTGTGCTAACATTTCTGGATCCATGTGTTACTGAACATTGACTTATGTGGGAAAAGGGGGGTTAATAAAACAAATTGGCTAAGGCATCTGAGATTCAGTGGTGGAACAGCGATAAAATGGTGGCCTTGCAATCCAAGTTAACTGATGCAGCCTGTGGGAAAGGGAATAGGGAGGGAGACTTTCTGGGATCTTGTACGTGGGGTTTCCTTGTTTATTTTGTTCCCTGTCATTTGATTTTAAACGTGTTATAGCTCACTTCAGTCCCTTGGACAAGAGCTGGATCAAGTGTTCACGAAAAAATAAGCACAACTGCTGGTAGATCATTTTGAATGTTTTTGCATGACTTTTGGGCCTTGGTTCAAATTAATCTATCGTCCCCAAGGTGTTGCTTGTGTTGCCTGCCAACAATCTTTGCAATACTGTCTATGCATATTTGAATTATTTTTCTTGCTTCTACAGATGACTTTCATACTTAATCATGTCAGCTTACTGCTCTGTGCCAAAGTATCTCTGGAAGAGGAGCAACTGCTAATTCTTCTTCTAATTCTGCTAGTATTTATTTGCATAGCAGTTGCGCTGATTTTTTACAATGCAAGTAATTTATTCATTTAGCAAAAAAAAGTGGTATTTTCCCAGAGAATTCTGAGAAGAAAGAACAAATCCCTTACAGTTATGTTCTGATGGTCGTAGAGCTGACACCAGAGTCTGTCCTACAATGTCTACCCAGCAGCTCAGCTTCCAGTGGCTTTAGTGAGCAGCAAAGTCCAGAATGAGATATGTGGAATGATCCATTACAAGCAATTCCTACAGTCTTTACAATTGAGATGAGTAACAAGGGTCTACTGTACAAATGTTTTCTAAGAAGCTCAGCCGTGCTTAATACCTACAGCCACTAGACTGGACTAATCACCAAGATCCAAGTCTGTGCGTTCTTTGGTCATTCCTAAAACAGAAGTAACAGAACAGAACAGAAGCTTTTTTGTAGTGTTGCATAATAACAAATGTAACATTTTTCAAAACAAAAACCAGACTTTTTATGTTCTTTCCTTTAATCATTTATATAATAAATTTATATAATATTTATATAACATGCTATTTATACGAGACACTAGAACATTTTTGTTATTATTTTATTGAAAGTTTTTAAAAGGAAGATAAAAACTAATGCAAAGTAATAATAAAGGAAGAAAAAAATCAAAGTGAAGGCTAAAAGTGCAAGAAATGGGGGGGGGAAAGTAAAAGAAAAATAGACAGAAAAAAGATAAACTAGAGCATTTCAAGAAAACAGCCTTGGCAAGTTCTCCTTTTTATATGATCAATTTACATAACAATTACATAATAAGCTATTTATGTAAGAGACACTAGATCATTTCAAGGTAATGCATGGAGGAGGGTGAGAGAGTTGTCTTGAGTTTAAAATTGAGAGCTATAGTACATGGATTTTCAAACTTTTTCAGACTGTGGAAACCTTTCTGTCTCTCTGGCTCAGCTGTTCTCCTTGCAGGTTTCTAAGGGAAAGGAAAAAGAAAAAGCTTAGGAGAGATGGCATTACAAGGATCAGGAAGGGGAATGAAGGGTCATAAAGACATGTCTGCTTGCCTGCAACTGGAAGTCCACGTTGCATGGAAACTACATTGCGTGTTAATATCTATTAAAACAGGAATGAATCATCCCTATTTTGCAATTGTAATAAAAAAGAGTAAAAACTCCTTCAAGTTCAACTCACTTTCCAGTGTAACGAAGCACATGTAGTTGTTAGGGCCGCACTATAGAAAAGCTGCAGACTTTAGTCCTTAGTCTAAATTAATCTAAATCCTTTAGATTAGTCCTTCTTTGGAAGACCCACTTGCAAGGATGTCCACGGGGGAGGGGGTTGGCTGTCAAAAAAGACAAGATGGTGCCTGAATCCCTGCTATTGAAACCTGCTCTTTTTTATGAGCAGATGCCACTGTGAGCTTTTTGACAACCCTCCACCCCCTGCAGCCACCTCTGTTAGGTTGCCTATCGAATTTTAACTCCTGCTTTCTGCATCCATCCTTTCCCAGTGTATTTCCCCCTTCCTTTTACTCCAGCTTCCTTCATGCTGGAAAAAGAGGACAAGCAGGTATCTGTCTATTTGCATATTTCTTTGTGTGGGAGAGAATGGTTGGCATAGGCAAATGGGTATCAAGTTGATAAAAAGTAGTCTTTTTTTTGTATAAGCAATTAATGTTAATTAGTAGTTTGTACTTTGTTTACTATAGTTTGGCATTCCACAGGATTTTTATCTGTTTTTCTTTAGTTCTGTCCTTTCTTCCCTTTCTGGAGGGAGGGAGGCGCCTTAAATTCACAGTCTGCCTTTTGCATAAATGCTAAGACTTTGAGTACTTTGCATTCAAATGGAAAAGGTGCATAGGAGCATGGTGGGGCAGTCTGGTCCACCTTTTCCTGGAATGGCAGCTGCTCTTGGCAAATTCTGGGAAAAGACGCATTTGGTTCAAGGAGTAGCTGACAGGCGCTGTGTCCAAAGCATCTTTTCCCCTTTGACTCTGAAGCCCTGCACAGCCCTAATACAGACAGGAGGTGAGGAAAAGAACAGAAGGGGATAGGCTATATTGTGTCATGTGACTTGAGGGAAGAGGTGTGCATTTCGTGGAGCTGCATAGAAGCCAGGCAATGCCATCATCGACTTGCATCTGTCTGTTGTGTCTTGAAAATGCAACCTTGAAACGCCTTCGGTTTCCACAAACGCAGCTAAAACAGGGAATGGCTTCTAGTCACAGTTGAGGCAATCATGGAAATGGAACAGGACAGGACTACGTGGTGTATAAGAGAAGTCCTTGAAAGACCATTTGGGGGCAGGGGAGGCTGATAGCAATTACTAAGCCAGACATGTGGTGGTGTTATTTCCGTGCTCAGTCTTCCAGGCTGCAAGGTTTTAGGAGACCAGTGCAAGGTACTGAACTTGTCCTGGTAAACATCATGATATCCATTCCTTTACTTTACTTAAAATCCTGATCAAAATGGGTTTAGTTCATCTTGCACCAACTTTTAGGAAAAGTAGAACTCTAGTTTGCAACCTAGGTCTCCCCTTTTGCTTTTTAAATTTCCCTTGAATGAGAAGCAAGGCCACTATGGGTTTTTCTATCTAGGAGACCACCCAAGTTCATCGGGCATCTTTCTCACCTAGGTGAAAAACAATTTTTTTTTTTTTTTTAGCAGAAGGGAACACAGGCAACCACCACCATGCTGAGATGTCACAAAAATAATTGTGATGTGACATCGTCTGCCCCTTACAGACAAGTGTATGATTCTGCAATGGAAGAACAAAAGAATCAAAATTTGAGTTACATTATATTATTTGTCCCCTCTCCCCCCAGCCACAGATGTCCATGGAAGAGAGAATAGATTGCAGGTTGGAGGAGAAAGGTATGTAGGTAAAACCATGACATGCATATCTTCATGGAGAACACAGTCATAATCATGTCTTTTCAAAAGCCAATTCCAATAGCTGAGATCCAGACTTAGTCAATGAAAATCATACCGTGACATACCTTTATTGTGATCATAATAAAGGATGCAGTGCTCTTAAGTTTACTGCTAAGTAGGTACATATATGGTTTGAAGCTAAGTAGGTACATATATGGTGAGAAGTACCTTCTCAACACTAGCTGTATCTCAGCACTTAGCTAACCTTGATTGATCTTGAAAGGCTAAGTAGGATCAGTCTTGGTTAGCATTTGGATGGGAGATTAGTGGAAAATTCCAGGGCTATAGGCTGGACTGGGAAGCTGAAAAAACATCCCAGAAGATGGCAATTGTAAAGTATTTACATATTGTTTCTAAGAAAATTATACAGATATTGACCATAAGTTACCAAGAGTTGAGCTTGACTTGACATACTTAATACTCCAGAGAAGAAGAAACTTGTACAAATAGGTTAGAAATATTTACATACTTTACCATGCAGAGTATTGCTCAGGTACTGTTTTATTACCCGCTTGCTATCTTGTTTAAATCTGGTCTTGGTTCTAACCAGATTCTTGAGCTCGATGCTGCTTCCTTGCTCTGGGTTGAGAAAGCAGTCCAGAGCAGAGAAAATCAATTCATACTTCATATTAAGAAACTCTAATGCCCCTAATACAATAGTAAGATCATCAGGTGGGTGTAATTAACTCAACCTGCTTGCTGGTTTGCAATTCAGTACAGCAACTTATAAGGAAATAGCAATTATGACTGCAAATGGTGTTAATGGGTAGCAGAAGCATTAGTGAAGTCCTGCATAAATAATTGGGTTTACTGTTATCAAGAACATGAACAAATGTTGTAAGTGTGAACAGTACTTTTTATAATAAAATAAGGTTGCTCTGCATATGAACAGGGATGGCACCATTTCCACCAGATGGCAATGCTTTATTCCCAAGATGTGAACTTTCTCTCTTGCTGAATGTTTGCATGTCTCTTTTTTCCTTCATTAAAACTCAATAAAACTTCTCATAGAGTTGCAACAGACATCTTCTTTCCTTGCCAGTATCAGCTGAGAAAAAGAACAGGATTCAGAGCACACTGTTGCAATTAGAGATGGGCAAGAGTTGTAAAGTTTCCAGAAGTATGGAAGCAATGAAAACATGGGGGAGAGGGGAAGAAAGAGGGAGAATATATCTAAAGCACATAAACTACCTTGGCTGATCTTTAAAAAACAAAGGAGTGTTGCTAGAACATAGTTAGGAAATCTCAGAGCTGTAACCTAGACTGGGAAGTTAATTTCCCAGAAGAAAGGAACATCAAACTACTTCCATATTGTTGCCAAGGAAATGGTGTGGGTGTGTCTTTAAATCACTAAAAGATAAGTTCAACTTGAATGAAATTTTGTTTTAAGTACTAATGCTAGCATTCAAATGGATGTTACAAAGTCCTTTGTCTAGTTAACATTGTCTTCCTGGTTGACATTGGATGATCACAAAAAGCTAAGATGGATTGGACCTGGATAATATTTGAACATGGGCCACCAGAAGAAATTCCTGAGAAACAGACTAGACTAGGAAGTCAAATGAAGCCCAGAAAGGAGGTAGTGGCAAGCCATTTCCATATTATTGTCAACCCCTCTACATGCATCCATGAAGTCACCAGGAATCTTCCCCTTTTTATTTACGTTTTAGCATTCTTTAGAAATATAAATAAATGAGACTTCTGGGGGAGGTTTGCTGAACTGAACTGAACTGAACTGAACTGAAGATGGCTTTGTGAAAGTGGAGCTAATGACCGTGGCAAAGACCAAGGAACCAGTGAGTAGACTGGTTCCTTGGAACCTCTCTGGATAAGGGGAGGATGGGAGATTGTCCACATGTGCTCCAGACAGCTGTTCCTTGTGAGGAGACTACAGGACAGTGGTTTTCCACAGGGTTGAGTGCCAGGAGATCACAGGATTAGCCATCTTGCTCACAACCACGGTGGAGTCTTTTAAAGGACACTAAGTTCACAAACTTCCCTTTCTAATCATTTTTGGAAATTGCTCATCAAGTACTTCTAAGCTATTAGAGACATTCAGAATAAAGAGTTTGAAAATGCAGGGTGAGTCTGCTTTCAGTCGTGAACGAAAGAAAAATTTAATCATAAGCCTAAAAATTTAAAGAATCTGAAATAAACAGCAAAAAGCTAAATAAGATTTTGATCTTAGAATGTTATAAATGGACTAAGGGTCAAGATAAAATTGGATTACTGAAACTTTTACAATAAGATTTTGGAATTAATGATGAACAAATAGCTTCTCATGGGAAATATATCCTGTTTTGGTTTTTACAAGACATAACAAAGATAAGCAATTTTATGATTTCAAAAACTGGACTGTAGTGGGGACTAAAGATTTTAGACAGAGGAAGGATATACAAACCTATAAAAGGATACAAAACATTATAACAATAATACTAAAGGAGACTTTTGAAGAATGGAATCAGAAAATTGTAGCCACAATATCAACAATGTCACTAATGGTGTCTGCTTCTATGGGTAGACTATGTCCAAAAGATGTTATTGAAGACATCACAGATGTAGAACAAATTTTACCTGACAAGATAGAGATGGTATTAAAAGGGATTTACAATTGATAGGCCAAGAGAATGACTTAGAAATGGATGTTTCACTGAATCTACCAAAGAAACTGGCTGTGGTTTTAAAATTTGAAAGGGAAATGCAAATGACAAACCAAGAGAGTGACCTGGCTCATTTTTTCCTGTTGGATTTACAAAAGAGGCTTGTTAAAGCCTTGAAGAACTCTGTGTGATGGGACAAAGAAGAAATGAAGAGAAATAAATCCTATGACAATATTTGAATGAACTAAAGATTAAGACTCTTAGAAGTAAAAGGAAGGAATATAAAATTGGTTTATTTGATCAAAGTTAAAACAAGATATGTCGTTACTTCAAGCAATCCTTTACGGACTTTCTGCTGATACCAGGACTGAAAAGATTTTTTATGGATTTGTTTATAGATAAGAATTGGAATATGGGATGAAGAGATAAATGTTTGTAACCTTAGAGGGGGTGAAGAGTAACTAAATTTGTTTATACTTATTGTGATGAAGGTTAGAAGTCACTTCTTTACGTATTTCTTTATCATATTCTTATTTTCTCTTACTTCCCCCCCCCTTTTTCCTTGCATTTTTACTCCTTTCTATTCTCTTTTCTTTCTTGTATTATATATTTTCTTGTATTATATTATTAATACAACTATAGAAATATAAATAAATGGGGGTTACTGCCAAGATCTTCCCACCTCTAGGGTCTTGAGGCACAGGGGAGGACAGCAATGATATGATACTACAATAGTCTTAAATTTTTTTTAAAAAATCCTATTTTTTAGATTTTAAAGTCTGGATGGCAATATATAAACAGGGTGAGGTTTTTTGGTTATGTAACATTTAAAAGAAAATATTAACAACTTTTTCTCCAATTCTTTTCCTTCCCAGGATTACAATTTTCCAGAAGGGTTGGGGAAATATTTCCCCTTTTTGCATGAAATCTACATCGTGAACCTGGGATTTTTACCTCTTCTCTTTTGGAAGAGAAATTTCAGTTTCCATGCCTCTTGCTACCAACTGTGGCAAAAGATGCCAACAGGCCAGTGTAACCAGTAAGGCATCCTATTAATAAGTTAGAACAGGTCACCTTGACCCAGTATTTTCAAGCAACTGTCAGGACACGACCGACCAAGCAAATGCAAGTCCTGGCTCTGAGTGAGAAAAAGTTAATATTTTTTTTAGGTTTTCACAAAGCTCCAAGATATTTTTGCATGGAAGGCACTGTAAGAACATTTAAATGGCAGTTCAGAGTTTTCACTAGGACTCCAGAATAATTACTGTCATTAACCTAAGATGGTATAGAGGGTGCCAGTCTATGCCAAAGAATATCACCTGTGAAGCTGTGGTCCCAGTCTGACACATCAAGGTACTTGCAACGAAAATATTTTGATCTGTGTAATGCAATGTCATATGGATTAATTAATTATATGCCATCAAGTCAGTGTCCACTCTGTCCCTGACCTGGTTCTTCAGGTCTTCCAACAATGCATCCATCGCCGCTGTAGCCAGGTCCAACCACCTTGCTGCTGGTTGTCCTCTTCTTCTCTTTCCTTCCACCTTTCCCAGCATCAGAGCCTTCTGCGGACAGCCAGGTCTTTGCATAAAGTGTACAAAGTAGGGTAATTTGAACCTGGTCATTTGTGCCTTGAGTGAGAACTCTCGACTGATTTGTTCAATGATCCATTTGTTTGTTTTCTTAGCTGTCCGTGGTGCTCTCAGGCGTCTTTTCCAAGGCTGAAGTTCAAAAGGGTCAATACCCTTCTTATCCTGCTTCTTCAAAGTCCAACTTTTGTTTCCATAGATTGTCACAGGGAAAATTATTGCCTGCAGAATTCTGATCTTTGTAGCTATAGACACATCACAGCATGTGGAACATTGCATCAAAACCTTGATTTTTCAAGTACCATAAATACCCTTGCAGGACTGTGGATTCAGTAAAGCAGACCACTGTTTCAAACATTTTAACTCATTTCGTTTCTTTGAATATTTATCCTAAATATCTTTACTTAGAGTGTAAAGTTGAAGCTACTAGGACTTAATCCTTAATTATAAGTGAGGCAGACATGTATATTTTGTCATCAGGGTCTTTTTGGATGAAACTTATTTTTACTATATATTTGTAAAAAGGTAACGCATACTATTGCTTATCCTGCAATGGGCCTGAATGAGAGTAATAGGTGGTGCCAGAATGAGAGGTAATTATATCTATGTATCATTCTATTTCTATTACAGATGAATTATATGTTAATCACCTTCTAGCAGATTAAAAGCCCTAAAATATACAAGCTCTTCCTAAGTATGCATGTGCAGCCTGTAGAACTCATGCTTTACTAATGTCAAATTAACTTTGGATTGATGTGGGGTAGAGTGTTGAAACATCCTTATTTTTTGTAACTTGGCTTTGCCATTCTGCTCATTTTCTCATCTCATCTTACAGCATGTTATCTTACTGCATTTATTTTGATAAGCTTGTTAGGTCTGGACCTGTAATGCTGTGTTTCTGAATTACTACTTCTACAGGTTACTTAGACTAAGATAATTCCCCATGATCACTTTATAACAATTTCTAGAGTCATCCCACCATCACAGTGCCCAAATAGCAGTAATGAGGACAGGCTTCATATCACTTTAACAATGACTGGATGATGCTGTGATGATGCTTCAGACTGTTAGTGGGGAGTTGGCTTAAGTCAGCCTATTATATTTCTCTGGTTGTGCTATGGGATACAGAAGCCCAGCCCCTTGCTTTTAGGGGTAATTCACATGGAGGTTGCTGGTGGTCTCAGTATAATGAATATTATACAAAGACACCCATCAAAGAAGTCAAATGACCACAGGATGACAAATTTGGATTAATTAAAGCACAATATTTGCAAGGACTGTGGGAGCCCAATATCTATGGAAAAGATGGACTTAAACACTATTGGAATTTGGAAGTTGACTTAATTTGATTTCCGGAAGTTTTTTTTTTTTTAAATCCAAGCAGAAGGTAGCAGCAGTAATAGGACTAATCATTATTTTTATTACTATTTATTAAATGTATATACGGCCACCCACCCCAAAAGATGACAACAGCAATAAAATTACAAAGACCTGCAAATAGAAATAGAACGACTGTGGCAAAAGAAAGCAAAGATGGTATAACCAATAGTAAGAGGCACCTTGGGTGCAATCCCAAAACATCTGGAGCACCACTTGAAGACCATCGGCATTGACAAAATCACCATCAGTCCATTGCAAGAGGCAGCTTTACTTGGAACAGCTTCCATCCTGCAACGATACCTTTAACACATCAAACAGCAACATCTGCCTATCCCAAGTCCTTGGGAAGGACTCGATAGGTGGTCAGAAATGCCAAATCCAGTCTAAACATCTGGCTGACTGTGCGACCAATCATCATCATCATCAAATTTCTCCCCCGCCCATCTCCCCCCAATGGGGGACTCTGGGCAGTTCACACAAAACAATAAAACCATAGATACATATAGATACCTAAAACATAAAAATTTAAAAAACATTACTAAAAAAGAGGAAGGGAGTCCAAGAGGATGAAGGATCTGGGGCTGAAGATAGCAGGCCTCTATGGGGCTAGCCATCCAATGATGATGATGATGATGATGACGACACTTTATTATTTTATTTATTATTATTATTAAATATTATTAAATAATATTTAATTATTTCTTGTTGGTGAAAACCCAGACCAGCCACAACAGGCTACAGTCCGTTTGTCCTTGGCCAGTAATTGGCGCATACTGGCAGAAAACAAGCCACGTGACTGGCTGGCCTGTTTTTGCTGGCAAGCATGGAACAAGATGTGTTTTCCATGTGCCTGAGCAGCTGTGGGGATGCCATTACGCAAGTCCCATCCCACAGCAGCATCGTAACCCAAGCACATAAAGTAAGAGCTTATGCAGTGATGTCACTGTGGAGCGAGCAGGACTTTAATTTGACCTGCTTTGCTGTGAGTGACAAGAACTCATTTAATGGGATGAGAGAAACCTTCATCAGTCATGCAGGTTGGGAATTTTGGAAAGCAACCCCCGGAAAACCACTATAGACCGATCCCTCTCTTTCAGCCTCAGCCGTTTGCTCTGTAAAATGGGAGTAATGATACTGAAATGAAAATACAAGATAAAAGTTGTGAAACACTTTGAACCTTTGAAGGATTACATCATCGTAAGGCTGGTCTGGCATTGTGTAATACAATAAATGATGCTTAAATGGGGCAATCTACTTTGTGGCTGTATGTAGGGGCTTCCAAGGAATGTCCAAAGTAGTCAAGAAGGCTGATTGCACAATCAAAGCCCCACCCCTGTATTCTGTGTGTTGCATGCATGGGTCATGAAAACAAGCAGTGGGGCTAGGATCGTGTGGTTGTGATGGCCATCAATCACACCCACAAGCTATGCGAACCCAGAAGGATGGTTGTATGCATCTGGACTATTGGGTTATTCATCAGTCCTTGGCCAAAGAATGGGTGGGGCAGCTGGCTAACTTGGTGGCTTGGTGTGTTGCACAAACTTGGGGAAGATTCTTGCTGACTCAGCCTCACCTGCAGAGTCGGACCACAAGCAGTAAAGCCAAGAACAGCTAAATCTCCTGGGGACTGACTCCCTGGCCATACCCATGCTTGACAACAGCATGGAAGCGGTTCGCTGCTCTTTGCCCCAGAATGTTTTGGCGAGGTCGCAGCCCTGCAATTCCCCGGGGCCTCCCCTCCAAGCCCTAACCAGGCCCGGCCCTGCTTAGCTTCAGACCCCAGTCCCCCGCCTTGGGCCAGGGGAGCGAGCCCCAGGATCTTCCCAAAGCGTCGGCGGCCGCGCCGCGGGTCCGGCTCCTGCCGTTCCCGGCCAGAACAGCCCTGCGCCGCGCCAGCAGGGAACGGCTGGGAGAAAGAGGGCGGGAGCTCCCCTGACTGACAGCCCCGACGAGCTCCGGCGAGTTAGCCGCGCCTGGGAGGAGGGCAGCAGGCGAAAGTTAAGGAGCCGAGCCAAGGTTGGGAGCTGCGCCGGGAGGCGGCGCCGCAGCCGCCGCCGCCATCCCTGCCTCCCGCTGTTAATGGTCTGGTGCGCCCCGGCTCTGCGCGGCTGCTTCTCCAGCGCGAGGCGGGGGCGAGCGGGGGGACAAGGCGAGGCGGGGTGCATGATTTCCTCTTCCCGCAATCCAGGGAAGGCGGCCCCAGGCACGCAGGGAAATGCAGTTCCTGCAGCCAGGCGCAACGGCGGCGGTGGCGGCGGCAGTGGCGGCCCCCACCCGAGCCCAGTGCAGCAAAGATGGCTGCGTGCGCCAGCTGCTGGAGCGTCTGAAGCGAGGCCCTGCGAGGAGGCACCCCTGAGGCCGCCCCGCTTCGCCCCGTCGTCCCGCTCCCGAAAAGCTCCGGGCCGGGGAGAAGTTGCGCTGGGCCGGGCTCTCGCGGCGGAGATGCAGCCGGGAACGCTTGGCCCGCAGCGGAGCCGCGCTCGCCTTTGAAAAGAGCGCAGGAACTCCAGCTTCGTCCGGGGAGGAGAGGCGCGGAGAGGACCCGCAGCCGCGAGCGCGGACCGGGCGGTGGGAAGGCAGGCGCGCTGCCCGCGGATGGAAGGCGGCCCCGGGCTTTTCCCGGGCTCCCCACCGCGGGTCGGGACCTAGGCGGGAAGCGAAGAGCAACAGTTGCCATCTCGCGGCGTAACTTTGTCCCGAGTCGGTCGAGGAAACCCTCGTCCTCTGCTTCGGCGAGGGGATCGGCGGGCCGGCGCGCCCCTCCCGCCGCCTGGCCTGGGCGCGGGGCGAAGGGAGGGCGAGGGCCGGCGGCGCCCCGCGCTGCGCCCATTGTCTGGAGGAGGCGAGCTGGGGCGAAAAGTTGCGGAGCTCCCTTGGAGAGTGGGAGGGGCCTCTCCATCGGGAAGGAAGGAGGAAGGAGGGCGACGCGAAGGCGAAGCGGGGCCGCCGCCAGCCCGCCAGCATCTTCTCCCCGCCGCCGCCGCCGCCGCCGCCGCGATCGCGGGCAGGGGAGTCGCGGAGGTTCGGGGGGGGAGGCCAGCGCGGGCGGCGGCGGCGGCGGCGGCTGCTGCCATGGAGCCGAAGCACAAAGAGCTCCTGGCCCAGTGTCACCAAAGCCTGGCCCAGGCCATGACCGAGGTGGACAAGGTGATCGACCTGCTGGAGGCAGCGGCGGTGCTGAGCCCGCGCGACTTGCACGAGCTGCAGGAGGCCGGCATGAGGACGGCAGCCGGGGCAGAAGGCGAAGAGGGCGGCGGCGGCGGAGGAGGAGGAGGAGGAGCGCGGGAGCCGGTCCCCGCCGGCGTCGCCAAGGCCGACCTGCTCCTCAAGCTGCTGCTGGCCAAAGATCGGGACCACTTCCAGGACTTGCGGGTGGCGCTGGAGAAGACCCAGCCTCACCTGCTCTCCATCCTCTACCTGAACAGCCGCGAGGCGCAGCCTGGCGAGTCGGCCGGTGAGTGGAGGAGCGGCGAGGCTCCGGGCCACCTGCGGGGAGGGGGACAGAGCCGGGGCGGGGGCGGCGAGCGCTGGCTGAGTCGCGGGCCGCTTTGCCGCAGCGCCCGGAAGGTGGGAAAAGTTGAAGAACCGCAGAAGTTCCCTGTGTGGATTCCGTCTTCCAAAGGCCGGGGCAGCGTGTAGACCCAAGCGGGGAAAGCCTCCGGAAATAGTAGGGAACGACAATGCCCTGGCAGCAGATACAGTCCTAATTACAAACAGATTTTAAACTTCTCGTTGCACTTTGAGGAATATTTTAAGGAAGTACTTCCATGCCATTGGTGGTGTAGAGAAACGGAAGGGTTGGGTGCACCCGAGTTTGCAATGTTGAGCTTCCTTTGGGGACACTAAGAGGTAGGATATGTATTTGTGGCATCTGGATTTGTGGCAGCACTGGCAGGTGGAGAAAGACCTGTGGTTGTGGCTATACTAGTTTTTTATGCCTTTTGGGGCCATCAAATTGCATTGATTGATGGTTGGTCTCATCAGCTTCAGGCCCTAAGACAGTGTTCCTCAACCTCCAGCGCTTGAAGATGTGTGGACTTCAACCCAGCTGGCTGGGGAATTCTGGGAGTTGAAGTCCACACAACTTCAAGTGCCCGAGGTTGAGGAACACTGCCCTAAGACAATGATCAGGCCAGCTGTAAACACTAGGAGTTAACCACCAATGCATTGTCAGCTGAGGGATTTTGAAACATCTTGCCCACCTCTGGCCTTAATTAGGTTTCTAATCTCTCTTAAAGTTCATTTGTATTGTGTGAATATATGGAAGGAACCAGGTTTTCGATCTGTTGAAGATGTCCATAGAGATTGATTTATGCAGCCCATCTCTCAGAGGAGGAAACCAAAGCTTGAAGACTTTCCAGCCGGAAGGACTTAGTCTTCCATTTTGTTCCCTTGGGCTTTGGCAAAGGTGTTAGAAGAACACGGCGAGGGTTGCATTTCTTCTGAAAATCTAACACAGAAGTTTGCAAAAGGAGGAATTTTGGAGATTGCAGATAGCTTCACCAGAATTAAAGAACTTGTCCTGCTAAAAGGAGGCGATCCATCTGTGCTCACAGCCAGAGATCCCTGCCATAAGCCTTCCTTCTGGCCCCAAGTCTTGCTTTCATTGTGACTCCCCCCCCCCCCATTTTTCAGAGTAGTAATAATACTGATTTGCAGGAATTAAAAACATTTCACTTCCATTATCTCAGTAACCTTTGCAACAGTGCATTAAGGTAGTTTGGATAAAGACGTAATCCTGACCATTGGGGTTCCAAGGCTGAGAGATCTCTCCTTGCCTAGGACCGTCCCATGGATTAATGTCGGAAGCAAGATTGGGTGGCTAGATTTTCCAATGAGCTTCATTACCCGAGTAGTTTTAGAAATACATTTTGTGTAGGCAGATAATTCCACTGGGTGCTTCCAGAGGTTGGATTATTTGGCACCAAGAGATACATTACTTTTGTCTTTGCAGATGCTCTAGAAATGTCCTGAAATCTAAAATATTCCTGCAATGTCATATTTTCAGAATTTGTTACTCCATGGCTTTCCCACCTCTCCTAGACGTTGGGTCGTCTCTGGGCCCAAATTAAAAGTGCTGGTTATTGCCTTGAAAAATGACATGTGATCATGTCTGAACATTCACCTTCCATGTGATAAGAACAGTTGGTGCATCCTGTCACCCTCTGAAATATAGTTGCTGGAGAAGCCCTCAAGGCAATTTCAACTCTACATGTCTTTGTAGTGACTGTGATTTTCATGACAATAATGTGGAAATCTTCCATGTTTTGTTCTGTTTTGTTTTGTTTGACTACCTATTCTAGTTCCTGGTGGTCTCCTATCCAAGGAAACCTAAGTCATATTCTACCTGGCTTTTTAAGCTCAGCCATGATCAGCTGAGTGCCATCCCCTGCTGAGATGCTTGCGATATGCCTCTACCTGCTCTTGACATTCCTCTAAAAACTGTTCGCAGGTTTTGGTTCCTTATTTTTTATCTGTAGGTTTTTTTTTTAAGGAGAGGAGTTCCTTTTATATTATTATTACTTTTTAGTCTAGTAACAACAAGAAGAGGTAACAAATTATAACCATGGAAGTTTTTTTTTCTGGAGATAGAATTGGAGAATAGAAAATGTTTGATCAATAGCTACAGGTGTGTCTTTTTCAAAGGAAAGCATTGATGATGGATGGAAGTTCACCTCCATTCGTTTTGTTCCTTGGGCTATCTAGTAGGGGGAATTGGGAGATTTCCTATTACGAAAGAGAAGATCTTCAGCACAAGACACATTGTCACTGCCATAAGGTGTGGTGGTGATCTGATCTGATTTTCAAAGTCGGTTTGACCAATTTAGGGAGGATGTCTAATCAAATGCTGGTTGTTGCGGTGTGCAGTCTTCAGCTTTGGGGATCACAAGCCTGTTGATATCACTAGGAACTTGAGTCTCAGCTGTAATTGGATCCGTATTTCAGTGTTACAGCCAGTTCACAACCAGCTGCTGATTGATCAGGTCTTACAGTAGAAGCTCATTGGAGGAGCTGAGTCCAGTGATTTCAGGCTGCATATTCAGGCAGTTCGGAGATCTCTTGCCTCAACTACCTCTTGGCTCAGTGGAATTTTTTTCTCTCTCTTCTTCTACCCTCCCTATAAGTTTCAGCATCCTGTTTCTGGTGCCCATCAATTGGCATTCTTTAGAATATATCTCCTCCATTCCAGCTACATGTCAATTAAGGTAACAGCTACTGAGAAAAGTGTGTGGTTGCAAAAATGATGTGTCATCATCTCATCACAGCTAGTAAGAAACTTTTAAATGGAACACAGTAATGGCTTCTTTGTAGTTGGGAAGCTTCCCCTTGTAGCAGCTACTCAGAGTTCAGCATCGGAAAGCACTTAGGGAAGGACCTCCAAAGATCTCAGACTACTGGTAGGAACGTACAGGAAAAGGTGTTCAGAAACATACTTCTACTTCTGCTTCTACAAAGCATATTGGGGAAAGGGGAATAGGCCAGCATATTATTATTGTTGGTTGCACAGTCAGCCAGATATTTAGACTGGATTTGTCATTTTTATCCACCTATTGAGTCCTTCCCAAGGACCTGGAATAGGCAGATGTGGTTGTTTGATGGTGTTAAAGGTATCGTCGCAGGATATAAGCTGTTCCAAGTAAAGCTGTCTTTTGCAATGGACTGATGATGATTTTGTCAACGCTGATGGTCTTCAAGTGGTGCTCAAGATGTTTTGGGATTGCACCTAAGGTGCCAATTACTGTCTGTACTATCTTTGCTTTCTTTTGCTACAGTCGTTCTACTTCTATTTTCAGGTCTTTGTATTTTGTGATTTTCTCCAGTTCTATCTCTTTTATCCTGCTGCCTAGGTATTGCAGTGTCCACTATCCAGACCTTTTTGTCTTTCTGATCAACAATTGTTAAGTCTGGGGTGTTGTGTGCCAGGTGCATGTCTGTTTGAATTCTAAAGTCCCAGAGCACTTTAGCGTCTTCATTTTCTATTACTTTGTCTCTTTTTTTTGTGGTCCCATCAGTTCTTGCTTGCAGGCAAATGGTATTTCTTGCAGATATTCCAATGCAACATTATTGCTACTTTGTCATGTCATTGTTTGTAGTCAGTCTGTGCCGTCTTCTTACAGCAGCTAACAGGTGGTCCACTGTTTCTTCAGCTTCTTTGCAGAGGCGGCATTCGCTGTCTGTTGCTATCTGCTCAATTCTGGCTTTATATGCATTTGTTCTTAAAGCTTGATCTTGTGTAGCCAGAATTAGCTCCTCTGTGTCTTCAACTTTCCTGCTCTTAGCCATTGCCAGGTCTTGTTGTTATCTGTTTTGCCTGCTAGTTTTGTGTGTGTGTGTGTGTGTGTGTGTGTGTACTGGCTATGTAATACTTTGCCTTGCCATGTCTCTTTTCTATTCTTCATTTTGGTCTTTCTTGTAGGCCAGTTTGGTCTTTTCAGTATTCAGTAAGCCTCCATGGTATACTAGCTTCAGTGCATCTTCTTCACTGTCCTTCAGATATTCCTCCAATGCCCTTTTTTCTTCTTCAACTGTCTGGTGTACTTGCAACATTCCACGCCTACCTTTGCTCCTTGGTAAGTAGAGTCTGTCAACATCACTGCATGGATGGAGGGCATGATTCATTGTCATTATTTTTCTGGTCTTCCTATCCAGGGCTTCTAGTTCTGCTTGAGTCAGTCCACTATTCCAACCCAGGTATTAATTGCCTTGATGGTATTTCCTCCACTGAGTTTGGACTTTAAGATCTTCTTCACTCTCATGATGTATTCGCTACTAACCACCTTCTTGACTTCAGTGTGCTTATGTTGTCAGCCTAAAGGATGCCCAGGTATTTGTAGTGATCTTCTTCATCCAGACTTTTGATGTTATTTCCATAGGGCATCTTGGTTCCTTTAGTTTTCACTATTTTTCCCCTGTTGATGGTCACAGTGGCACATGTGTCCACTCCAAACTCCATTGCAATATCTTGGCTGTATATGCAGTCAGTACTGAGCAGCAATTCTATTCCAGATGGTGTTTTTCCATACAGCTTCAGCTCCTCCATGCCAAGGAGGTGGGATAGCCAAACAGATGTTCTTTGATGTGTGATAGTCATGGCCTGACTTGTTCAGTATTGTTGACAGAGGAATCACGGCAATGACAAACAGTAGTGGTGATAGTGAGTCTCTTTGAAAGATTCCTCTCTTGATGTTAACCTCTTCCAGTCTATCACCATTGACCAGCAACTGTGTCTTCCATTGTGCCATTGACCTTTGTACAGAGCTTCTGATGTTTCTACTGACTCCTGTTATTTCTAAGCACTTCATTATCCAATCATGTGGTAGGGAGTCAGATATCTTCTTGTAATCAATCCAAGCCATGTTCAAGTTGTTCTTCCTTCTCTTGTAGTTTTCCAAAATCATCTTGTCAATTAGGAGGTGATCTTTTGTTCCTCTGCTGTTTGCGCAGTTTCCTTTCTGCTCAGATGGAAAGAGCTTGTTTTCAAGTAGATGCTGTTGGACTGCATCAGCTACCACACCAGTTAGCAATTTGAAAGTTGTTAGTAAGCAGGTAATTGGCCTGTAGTTGCCTGGTGCTGCCCCTTTTGCTGGATCTCTCATTATCAGGTAGGTTTTGCCAGATGTTAACCAATCGTCAATTTCGCCTCCTTGCAGTATGTTATTAAACTGCTTGGCAATGAGTGGGTGCAGAGCAGTCAGATGTTTCAACCAAAAACCATGCAGTTCATCTTCACATGGTGCTGACCTATTCTTGATCTTCCTTGCCATTTTTTCCACTGTTTCTGCTGTTGTTACAAGTTCTTTCAACTACATCAAGGTAGTGCCTCATTGGGGGGATATTACTATTGTTGTTGTTTTGTTTTGTACAGAATGGAGGTGAGTGGATTTTTTCTGTTGCAGTAGCTCAGGGGTAGATAGTGCCTTCTTGCACACTCTTACTGGTCAGCTGGAGGGTGGACACTATTTGGGTTGGGGTGTTTTCTGTATGCTCTTCACATTTTGAGGTCTACAAAATTGCAAATCAGTTGCGGGTCAATTTTAAACTGGTTTGTCAGGGATTGGAGAGTATAAAAGGTGTGGTGTGAAAGTGTCCTGAAGTTCCCTAAGACAACAGTAGGTAGATTCCTTTGTAATATTGCTGCCTCTTTTTATCAGTGCTGATTGAATAGTCCAACCGCAAGCAGAACAAATGTTATGCATGGGAACCTTCTTTCGTTCTCCAGCAGTGCCTCTATTTGCAGAGTTTTAAATGTTAAACATTTCTAGAGGTTTAGACCTATGTAACTCCAGGTTTATTCCCATCAGCTTCCCTGGGAATAACATTAAAATATGGGTAACCAGATGTCTACATTGCAGATGTTAGTCTTCTGTCTGAAGTTCTGTTGCGACGCATTAGGCTAAGCAGTCAAAATCCTTGAGGCTAAATTGTGCAGCTGAAGTTGCTTCTGTTCCAGGGTTGACTGAACTGGAATGGCCTGATGGAGTATGACAGTTTATTCTGACAGCTGGTCTTTGAGGTAATAATTTTTATCCTAAGATCAGCAAGCTGGCCTTTCTCTATGCAGCAGATGTTCCTCCTTGAGACATGAGAGAGATTAAGGGTTACCTGGATCTGGTCGACTGTGTGTTAGAAGGATGAGATGACAGATGAGTGCACGTTGAGCAAGTTTCCTCTATGCATAAAAAACTGCAAAAGACCTTTGTCAAAATGTTTCTTTGCAAACTCTCTTAGAAAGTCATTGTTTTTTCAATCCACTGCTATAGGCTCAAGGCTTCCTATGGACTAAGAAGGTAAAAGAAGGTTGCTCCAGTCTTTTATCTGAACCCCTTCTCCCTTCCCTTTCTAGAGCTAAGAACGTGCAGTCAAATTTTGCCAGCATGTTCCTAGTCTTGGTTGCACACTCTGGTTAGGGTTAAATCGGTGCTCCAGTGGTACGAAGCATATGGGCTATGTGGAATGTTGGAATGATTCAAGCAAAACACCACTTTGGTGTAGCTTTGCAAAGCAACATGGCTCTTTTGCTATGAGCAAACAGAAGTTGCCATATTAATTTTCTTTGCTCTGCTTCATAGGTTGCATACAGAGCTGCCCAGAAGCCTTTTCTAAGCTTTTCCAAATGACAGTCAAACAGGACGATGAGGCATTTCATTGAGGCAAATTGTGTGCCTCTCTGGCTGGACAGAAAAGATCTCTGGGCCATGAAGTTGTTGCTCAAGGCTATATATCTGTCCAAATGAAGTCACTGCAAATCAGGGTGGATTTTATTTTAATAATTCCTCAGGGAAGGCTAGAGATTCATGATGAAAATCTTTATGAGGAAGATTCTGTTGGATTGTCCTTTTTGTAAAAGAAAGTGCACAATCACCATTTTTCAAGAGGTAGGTTTCATTTTTAGTATATAGTTCCCGACATTATAAAGAAATTTGAGTTTTTTTTTTAATTGCTTTTCATTTTAGGAACAGTTATGGTCATTTTGTACTTCTGAAATCATTAGACTGTAAACCAATTCCAGTTTATTTAATAATGGACATTTTGGGTGATTCTTTCATCATAGAAAACCAGAATTATCATTACCACCAAATAATTTTTAAATTGTATTTAGGAATTTTTTATTCTGGTTAGTTCAACGAAGAGGTCAAAGATAATTCAACTATTGTTACATGAATTCCTGAATTCACTCAATCCATCAGTTGCTTTATGTCAGGTTATTGACCCAACATACGTATCAGCACAATCAAATTAAATACATTAAAATTTCTGAATTTGAAAGTTGGGTTTTAAAAAGCATTTTAAAAAAAATCTTAGTTTCACATTATCTATTCTAGTTATGTGTGAAATGGAAGTTGGGGGGTGGTCTGATTTTTAAAGAAAAAAATACATGTACAAAGCAGCTGAAACCTCTCAGCTCCTCTCTTTCATATTCCTATAGTGTATTACTCAGAAGTGCTTGATTTTTGTTTGTTTCCTAGCCCAGTATCAAACCTTGGCTAAAGAAAAAAAGCACTTGATAGAAGTGTGTGAATGCAACTCACAGGCTGTAGCCTAACAAAGATACATGGTCATATTGTTGCTCCAAAAATCAGATTTACCACCTTCCATTTAAATACAATGAGACAGACTCAGCGAACATAGGCACGCTATCATACCTGGTTTGGCCCCTGAATCCTATTGTATTGGGTTTTTTTAGGTTATTCAGTTTCCTATGTAAACCTTCAAAGTGTGATTCCAGAACATGGAGTTAATTGCCATTACTAACAGTTATGAGAAAGATAAGTCACATCTGGTTTCTGGGTTTCCTTTTTCCCCCAAAAATGTAAGCTACCCAGTTGATGTGAAATAAATTGTAGAGCTTTCCAAGTTTGATCTACTTTACGGTGGGAGGATAGGGTGCTAGAAAATGGTGTATTCTATAATCATCATCATCATTATCCACCACATGGGTCAGAAGTTTCTTCTCTTTCTTGCACTGAGGACTCAGTGGGGTCCTCTGTACTATCTGCTCAGGACTACACCTCAGTTCCGGTGTAGTGGTTAAGGCATCAGAAACTGGGAGACTGTGAGTTCTACTTCCACTTTAGGCACAACGCCAGCTGGGTGACCTTGGGCCAGTCACTCTCTCTCAGCCCTAGGAAGGAGGCAATGGCAAACCACTTCCAAAAAACCTTGCCAAGAAAATTTCCAGGACTTGTCCAGGCAGTCACCAGGAGTCAAGAGTGACTCCAAGGCATGCAAAAAATCCCCCCAAATCACATTGCTCCTTAACAGCCTCCTGGCACTTAGATAGATTTATTTTATTGTTGTGTTTCCATCCCGCCTTTCCTCTTAAGAGCTCATGGTGATGTATATAGAGGGACTGTCCCCCTCATTTTACCTCAACAACAATCCTGCAAAATAGGTTGGGTGATTCCTTTTCCTTTAGGACTCACTGTTTCTCCTATTTGCTTCTCAAACTCTATTTGGATGCTCTGAAATTGACTATAATGTAATAAGTCTTCCTCCCATCACTACCTTGCATATATCTGTATATCTTCAGGATAGACGTGTAGTGGCCAGCTTTTCTTTGTGGTTATATGTGCACCATCTTCCCTACAATCCCAAACTATGCTAATGTAAAATTCAGACAGAGGTGGAAGCCAGTACTGTATACACAAGAGGTCTCCCTGATTGAGTCATTCATGTTGTACATGTGGCTGCATGTACACCCGTCATGAACATTCCAGCCTTGAAGTGGATCAATGTGCCAGGAAAGATCTGAACTCAAAACAGGCTAAGGTTGGAGCGGCTGTTTTCAAGATCAGGCAGCTTCCAGATCGCATGGAATAGCTTGTTTTGAGTGGGAATATTCCCAGATGGAGCAATTTGCACATCCTTAGTCACCATCACTCAAGTGATGTGTACATAGCATGTTCCGTGAAGCTGAGTAAGGCTTCAGTATCCTGTTGCTTTATCCCTGATGGTCTACACACTCCAATTGCTGTTTATATATTTTCAATTTTCTTAAAAGTTATTTGGAATCACAATTTGGGGGTGGCTGTTTAAGTGACTTTTTGCTCAGTCAGTTTGTTGACACTTTAGTCCCCACAAACTAATTCTTACACTGTTTCCTGGGACATCTTATTGGTGGAAGAGAGGTAACCGCACACCCAAAGATTTTTGTGTGAACTTACCTTAATTATAACAGCCAAATAAAACTGAGGGCTTGGGACACTGCTTTCCATAAATGATTATGAAGCTTCATCCACATAACAGATCTAGGTTCTGGCATAAGCCTTCTTGATCCGTGTCTCCATCAGATACGTGAAACTTGGGAGAGATGCACAAAATGTTTCATAGTCAGAACGATCCAGCTTACAAACTGCTGTTTTGGGAATTCTGAGCATGAAACAAAATATATATCCCTGGGGGGCCTCCATTTGGTTCCGAACATGAGGCAAAACTCGCTTCTTTCAAGTGGTGGCTTTTGAGAGCGTGAATGTTCCAAACATTGTTATTGTGCTGTTGCTTTCTGGTTTGAAAGCAAGTGGCTTTTTCCCATTTTTTTCCAGCCTGTCCAGTACAGAAGCAGGGACCTGCCATCTGCCTGGTGGCATTGGTTGAGAGGGGATGGCGTGATGCAGGAATGGAGGGTAGAGATGAAAGAAGCATTTAAGCACATGGCCAGACAGTGGACGGCTGTTTGCAGTTGAATGCCTGTCAGACTGTCTGGTCAGTTACTGATGTTTGCTTTTTTTAAAAATCTTTGCCGTGGGGAAGTAAGAGTTCATGTGAGTGGATGCTGAGTTAAATGTGGTGCTTCCTTTTGCAGTTTGGTCAGTAAAAGTATGCTCGTGTGTGTACTGCTGCCCTTTGCACACGTAAGGCTAATCTGATGAGGTTGTGTACATGTAAAGGCTACGAATATAGTGTTGCTTCAGTTGATGGCTTAAGCATGTGTATTATGTATTTTGATTCCTACTGATTTTTATCTTCAGAGCGCATTTCAGAATGCAAATAGTTTATATTGGTGTGGCCTGTTTTGCGCTTTGGTGCATGTAGGCTCTGTACGTGCGCTCTTATTTCTTGCTGTAGGAATATAAATGCTGTTTATGCAATTAGCCAACACCTGCAGCTTTATTATTTTTTTGTTTTCAGCCAGCAACCATCCTTACGTGCTAGCAGAAATAGCAAAGAACAGCATGGTTGCTTTGGCTGGGCTTTCAGGCTACAAGAAGAGAAAGAAAACTTCCCAGATCTGTTACCTGGTTTTGCTTTGTGGCTTATCAGTGCCTAAGGAAAAATGAGTCAAGAAGGTAATTCTTAAAAACAAACAAACAGAAATTAAGAAAACTTCATGGAAGTGATGTGTTAATTGAAAGAAACATTTTAAAACAATTGGCTGCTCTTTGTCCTGAAGTCTGTTGGCTGAGAAATCCGGAAGGTTTAGCAGCTGAAAAGATACCTGTCTCCTCCTCTCTGGGGTGGTGCAGGAGGAGGGAAAGCTTTTTTGATAATAGATTGTAATCTAAACACTTTTTTTTTCCCCAGGGGCAAAAGTAGAACCATGCTCCCTTTGCTTTCTATAGGGATCTATTTAAATATTCCCAAAACACGCCTGTGGCTAAATGTCCTGCTAATTGGGTGGCAGGTAGCTCTCAACATGGTCTACTAACCCACCTGGGGTGAAAAACAGGGAACAGTTGTTGTTTCCAAGATCCCATTGTTTCCTACAGCTACGGTGCTAAAACCTTCCAAGTTTTGTTTTAGTGGTATACAGAAGATATTTCAAGTTTACTTCTCTGAAGGCTGCTTTGTTCTGCGCTCAAACCAAAAGACACTTTCATGCGCACCCTTGCCACTTTGTAGTTTATATGAATGGGCATAATGCATTTTTTTGATGAAGCCCTGTACCGTGAAAGTGTAATAACATATCAGATGCACGAAGGCCGTTTGATGAATTTGGACTGACATAGTTATGCCTCTGGGTGGGATTATTACGCTAGCAGGAATGACGGTTTGCTTAGATTGTGTTCGGAGATGAAAACTTGAGTAAATTGATGGGCACAGCTCACATCGTGTATTTTAAATGGGTTTAACTGATATGGCTTTCTCCCAAAGAACTCTAGGAGTTGTAGTTAGATTACGGTAGTATGACTGCTGCGTAGGAGGATGCGAGGCCCCCTCAGGGTTTCCTGGCAGTGAAACCATGTTTAAGATTTTAGTTTAGGCCTGTCTGAACCTTGTACTTCATGGACAACTTAATCTTCACTTTGCTGTTACTGGATGGCTCAGTCTGTGCTCTTTCACTGTAATTCCTGAACGTGTCTTTTAATACTAAATACAGAGCAAGCACTTCTGTTACATGTAAAGGAAATAAATACCGTGCATGTATTTGGCCCATCCCGCGTCTGTTTCCATTTGCCTTTCTTAGGGCATTTTTCCCGAGCCAGCTCTGCCTTACTTAGAGTATAATTAATGAAGGAATTTAGGGCAAACACAATTAAATTACGGGCTTGTTTAGCGATAGCCAATGATCTGTTTGAATGCGCTTGCTGGAGTTTCACGTGATAAACAGTTTGCTGTGCCTCGAAGATGTCAGCGAGAAACAAAACGGTAAGGCTCCTGGTCTGTTGTATGAGTAAACGGTGTAAGTAACATTGGAGGGCTTGTGTGGGTGGTGGGTTGTCGGATGGATTAGCTTGGGGAAAGGTGAGCCAGAAACTATCTACTTATAAGCTGACTTCCAAGACCAACGTGATCAACTCATTTTCCTTGTAGACTTTAAGAAACAAGGACAGCTCATTTCAGCTGACTCCAGAACATTCTTTTTGAAACCCACCTTTCAGCTCAAAAAGAGGACATATCCAGCATTACGTGTTACCCTTGGGCTCTTGGCAAACCAGAGAGAACATAAGAATGGCATCTTCCCCCCGCCCCCAATGTCATTGCAGTTGGGCATACCAGACCCTTCTATTTTTGCCAGAGGTTGGGAACTAAAAGGCCATAAGGGCCCCCAAGTATATGGCTGGCAATCAGTGTCTTCCATTGCAAATTAAGAACGAATTTCAACTTCCTCAAAAAAAAAAAATTACTCTCTATCCTAGCAGAGGGGATATAATAAGGGCAGTGAGGAAACAGTGAGAGCTAACCAAAATACTTAAAACCTTAATCTTATCTACATTAATCTTAAGGAAGTTCTGTTTTGTTCAAGAGGGCTTATTCTCTACTATTGAACATAACATTGTCTTAATTAATTGCTTTCACAATTTTTTTTTTTAAGTACTACATTTGAGGCATTGGGTCTGACAGGCTGATAAATCCTTTGCAAAAATCAGTAGGCCATTTATGTAGAGTGGGAAAGCAGATTTTTAAAAATCATTCAGAACACCAGTAACTGTCACTATTTGTTTTTCTAAGTCATAGCATCTGCAGTACTTTGGGTCTACAGCATTATCAGATTACAGTTTGATTGAGGAGCAAAACCAAAGTCAGTATTTGGAACTTTGACACGCTATCCACAGTTGATACAAATTTAGAAATACGAATTTGGAAGACCATAAGTGGAAGTCTGCTGGACCATACAAAAAGACTATCTGGCAATTGCCAAGGAGAACCTCAGAAGCAGGATCTTAGAACAATGGTGGCCTTTATAAGCTGCTTTTCAGGGGCGTATTGCTTTCAATATTAGAGGCAATATATTGTGCTTTGCCTTTATGACTAGGATAACAGGAGCTGAAGATCCTTTGTCCAACAATGGAGAATTCTGTAGTTTAATTACAGAAGGAGATCCTTCTGTCAGTTATAAATACTCAACATTCAGCTTCACTGAGTGATCTGTGGCTCTGTAGTATTATGGGAGAGCTGGTATTTCTTTTCCCTGCACCAGACAGAATGTATAATTGTATAATCTTCCATCATAATTCCCCTTTGTTTCTTCCCCCAGCTACGCAGCCTTCCCTTAAAAGCAAGTTCCTCTAGACCAATGTTTCTCAATCTTGGCAACTTTAAGCTGGCTGGGGAATTCTGGGAGTTGAAATCCACACATCTTAAAGCTGCCAAGGTTGAGAAACACTGCTCCAGACCCTTCTTTTGGGCTGTACTCTGCCACATATTTCCCAGTTGTGCGGTTCATGGTGCAATGCCTAGGTTATTTGTTTGTTTATATGAAACATTGGCGTCTTATTTTCCATTTAAAAAAATCTTGAACCAAATCTCAGAAACCTTTTTTGCAATATATTGAGTGTATTTGTGCCATGAAATGATACAAGGATTGTTATATATATTTTTAGTATTATTTAAATATTTGTATGCCGTTTTGCATTCCTATAAATCTTGGATTTTTTTCGTGGTTTCTTGGTGTGGAATTTGCCATTTTCACAGCAGGTATGCACAATAGTTTTTTTTTTTTTTAAATCTTCCTATTTCAGGTTTTTTGTTTAAAAAAAAAAATCTTGTACCTTGCTTCCCAAAATCCTTTTCCTGTTATTCACTACTAGCTGGTTATGTTTGAAGTTAGGAGTTTAGCCCATCAAATGTTACTTTACATTTCTCCATTTTGAATTGCACTCACCCAGTTTGGAAATATCCTTTTGGGGAATTTGCTATCCTAAATAATTTAAGGTCATCAGAAAACCTGGTCTCTTCACTACTCAGCCTGAATTGCAGATTATTCCTGGTTTCCAAAGATGGGGCCAAAGAAAAGAGTTAAATTCCATCTCTTTCTAGAAGCAGTACAGATCCTTGGGGTCAGTATGTAAGCTGAAGTCACCTATTTTGTGGCAAAAAATTGCTCCTCAGCATGCCCAACATGGTACCCAATGGCCTTGCTTAAATATTATAATTATGCATCAGGTTTTATTATATTGGATTTCTGGTTAATGACTGTAATAATGATTAGACTTGATCCTTGGGGAAAAACTCCTCTGTTAATCCCTCTCCAGTGAAAGAACTGGCCATTTATTTTCATTCTTTGTCTCCTGTTGTTTTATTCAGTCTAAAACAGACCTTGCATCTTATCCCATGATTGCTAAGCGTGCTTGATGTAAGAGTTCATTTTTTTCATGCTTCAAAAAGATTTTGACACTGCTTACCAGATCACCTCTACCCGCACACTTGTAGGTACTCCCAAATAATTGGGGAAAAAGGACTGAAACAAGACTGGCTTTTGCAAAAGCCGTCTTGATTCTTCTTCAGCAGGACTTGTACTTCCACACATCCTGTGCTTTTTAAATTCTATAATGCTTTCATCAACTAACCTGGAATAGGTAGGCTAGTAATTTCCTTAATCCCTCTTTAAAAACTAGTGTTACATCAGCCAATTGTCAGACTTCTGGTGAATTCTTTTTAAAATGCATAGATGTACACTGGGATCCAACATTAATAATGATTTCACAACCAGATTTGCTGATTGATTGGAAATAGTTGCAGGTTGATTATACTATTTTCCAGACGCTTGGGAACAATTGGAAAAAGATTGTTGCTTCTGGTACCTACGCCTACCCAAATGTTATTGTCTAAAAAGATACTTCATTATTTCTTCTCTTTCTCGATAGGCAAACGGCTTATGAGTTAGTTAATTGTAAATGAGTCACATCTGTAGGTCTTACTCCTCTATTTGTAGCCATTTTTTCCAACTGACAAAACTTAAGATATGCTTAGGAGCATCTGGACTTTAGACATTCCATGTCTACTTTCAAGATACTGAATAGTATGCTTTTCTGTGTGCTGCGCCAGAAGTATTTTGTATTTTTAAAATGGTGAACTAAGTTTAGAACTGATAAGAAAATAATAATTGCCTGCATTTACATTTTTCACAAATTTCACTGGTGGGGGGAGATTTCATTCTTCAGGTTGTTCTTAATATTAAGACTCTGCAAAGCATTCAGAAGAGCTTGTTTGTATGAGTGCAACTCCTTTCCTCAAAGTATTACCGCAACCGTATCTTCAAGAAAATTGCTTAGCTTTTTGCATGTCTACATACGTTTTTTAAGGAAGGAACCCGATGAGGCAGAAACCAGCAGTTTCCAGCTAGAGAGAGCTGTTATGACAGTATAAATCAGGTAACTCAAGTCAGCAAAGGAGTGACCAAATATCCATTAACTTGGAAGGGCAAGAAGAAAGGGCCTAGAATGTAAACCCTGACTCACTGACCTACATAAAAGATTTGACTCCCGCATACTGCGGTAGGCAGGTGGTCCTTGTTTATGTGGCTTCATTGATGCTGGTCTAAGACCCTAAGAAAGTTGCTACAGCTGTGGCTTCATCATTTGTCTGCAGTAAACAAACTGATATAGCCAAGCTGTGTCTGTGAGTCTTCTGCCAAGAAGGCAGTTCCTGAATTCAAGGTTAAGGGTCTGGAGAGTCAAGATTTACTGCCATGTCTGCCATGAAGCCCAATGCCTGCATGGATGGCACTTCTGCTGAGACTGTCATTCATATACAGTATGTGTTCATGTGTGTGCGTGCACGCACGCAGATAGTCAGAATGTCCTTTGAACCATCTAACATCAGTGTTCCAAGTGGCACAGCTGTTTTAGTGTTTTGAAGGGGTCTGCTGCACTCACGCTATTATGCTTTGGGAAGCACCTCTTCAGAATCTTTTGCACAGTCCTACCTAATAATTAAAAAAAATATGAATCATCCCCATTTATTAATCTGTAAACTGTTTGGTACTTACTACTGAAGCAATACCATGCTTTCCTGGTTGTACAATCACATTAGACAGCTTACAACAGTTTTAAAAATGCAAGATATAGAGCACATCAGACCAATGCAGCTAAGACGATTCGAGTTAGTTTAGCAGTTGAAACCTTAGAGAAGGAATTTTTTTGCCAAAACCTCCTTGGGGGAAAAAAAAAGCTTTCTATAGCCTGGATTTCACATACAAGAAGGCCCTTGGCTATAAACCTGATTGTTGGTTTCTGGTGGTGGGAGTGTCTTCAAAAGAGCAGACTCATAGCTATTAATGTGTAAACGATCTGTCACAATGAGAGCAGACACACAATATGAGTTGCCTTGTTTCTGTTTAGAATCAGGAAATATGGCTGGTTGTAGTTGAAGCAGAGAATTATAAAAACAGATACATGCAGGTTTAAAACGTATATAGTGATAGATTGCCAGAGTTGCTCAGATGTTTGCAGAGCAGTTTTGTTGGAACTCTGTTGCGGCTATACATCTGTGCATTGAGCAGGGAACTTTTCATGGAGTCTGTCCATGCTGACCTCAACAGTGCAGTTGATTCCCTTATGGATGAATGGTTCCATTGTTCAGTCCTGTGTATGTTGGACTTCCCATGTTTTGGTCCTATGTGAGGCTGCAGGCTTGAAGGGTGAAGTGAGATATGGAAACTTGCTTCTCTTTTGTAGAAAGATGACTTAAGGCATAGAATATTGCTCAGACCTGCTCTTCTTTGCAAGCTTTGAGTTCAGCTCCAAAAGGGAAGCATCTCTCAGCTATAGCTGGGAACAATTTAGCAATTCTGGACAAATGTCTACGTCCCAGGAAGCTAATAAATAAACATTACATCTGACTCTTCAGAGATCTTACTTCTCAGATGACAGTGGTTATGCTGTTAGTTGTAAACTATCATTGCCAAACCCTACAGGGTATATTTACATGACCAGTGGCTCAGTTAGTCATTAAGAGAAATAATAACTACAGTGATAAACAGCTACAGTTCAAGTATTACGTCCTCTTCATTTCATCTAGATAACCCCCAAATTAAGCAGAACTTTAAGTTGTTGATGAGATAATTAGTTTGCATCGAAGACAAAAACTACTAGTCCACAAATGTTTATATGATGAATAAAGTGGGCAGAAGCAGAATATGATGTTGGTAACTCCTTCCCTAACTTGGTGCCTTCCTAATATGTTAGAGTACAATTCCCACCTCTGTCCATCAGGATTCTGGGGGTTGTAACATAATTGGAGGGTGTCTGGTTCAGGGTTGCTGGACCTCACAGGAAGAGCAAAATCCTGATTTGATATCTCCAAGTTATTCCTTCCCAGATCTTTTTGGAAAAATGGAGACTTTGCTGACCTATGAAATCCGTGGAGCATGTGTAGGGTGAAGTGAGATGCTGGAATCTCACTTCTCTTTTGTATGTAGGTATAGAAAAATGACTTCGTTACAGATGTTTGTGGTTGTTCTGGCTCAATGCAGAATTCATCTCTAACAGTGAAGAACGTAGCCTCCCCTTTGTGTTCTTGATGTCTAAGTTCTAAGCAGACCAGCTGAAATTCTGATGTTCAGGTGTTTGTCTACTAACTTGCTGTCTATAAAGCACATAGATGGAAGTGAAGATGGACAGAGACTGACTTCTTCCTATTCTGTTCGTGAAGAATTGTTGGCTTTTGTTTACCATGTTTTCTACTTTTCTTCCCATAACAAACAACAGGAACTATCAACTGTAAGCCAGCTTGTAGAGCTGGTCTTCATTTGGGTTGGTGTGGTAAGTGAGGTGGAATCAAAAACTTTAGCCTCTTCTGTTGGCCAATTCCAACATATTCTGTAGTGTACCCAGGTAAAGGCACCAAATAAATAAATACTATAAAATTCCCTTTTAAGACATCAAAGTCTGGGTCTCCCAACCTTGGAAAGATATAGGCACAAAACATCTGAGAGGGGGCCCAAACATCAGAGTTTCAATTGGGGGGGTCAAGGCCTGTGTCGGACTTCAGAGGAGGTAATTGTAGAATCTATATAGAGTGATCCAGTATTCACAAAGTAAATGCCATTCAGTGGATCAACTCTCACATGACTGGGTCTAGAAATATGTATTTAATAATATTGGACTACTGTCCCCATAATCTCCAGCCAGCATGTTCTTTAGCTGGTTCAGACTTCAGCACTCTCTGTGCATGTATTACAAACTTAGGTTAAATTGAACCCATGTTTAATTTGGGCTGAATTTGCTTGGATGGAAGGATTCAGAAAGATAGAAAGGCCTAAGAAAAATTGCTTTAGTTTCATTCATTATTTGAGTATTTTTTTCCCCCATGCAGATTGTGAATACTATACATATGCTGACTCCTTTTTCCTTTTCCAAAAGTTCTGTGAGCCTGGTCATTTATCACTTCAGCTTAAACTATGGTCACTTTGCAATCTTCATGGCCAAACAGGAATTTGAACCTACCCCCAATCTCTAGGGGGCTGTATTTGGTGGGCAGTCAGGAATAAGAATCTAAATGTTGAGCTTCTACCCCTCAATTGATTATCTAATTCTCAGATCTTCTCTGTTCACTTCTGGAAGGAAAGAGATGTTGTTGGGGAAACTGTGTTAGTGAATCTCCTCCTGCTTCATAAAATTGCTTATCTATTTAAGTTGTAGCTCAACAATTGGCATCTAAATGTGCGTTCTGTTCCATGCATCATTATGGAAAAGAATATTTGAATACAGATGGAGCTTTTAAAAGGCAGGTCTTGTTTTGAAGATTAAAAGATGCCTTAGGAAATAGGGCATGTGTGAAGAAATGCAAGTGCCAAGGTTGTTTATGGGACATGAACTGAACAGATGTGCCGTAACCTGTATTCCAAGGACTTGAAGGTAGTGGTCAATGTAATTTTGTTACATTGTTTATAAAATTGTGGCAAGATGATATTTTATGGTGTTCCCCCCTCATTGGAATTTGGGATTGCTAAGGTGTACACTTTTTGAAAACAAATTGTTAGAGCTATGTGACTAGTCATATTCATGAAGGTTACGGATACCCCTTTCTCCAGTTTGGAGGAACTCTGTGAATTGCAGATCTTCAGGGTTAGGTTTTTTTAAACAGTAAAAGCTATCCTTCTTTTATGATCTGAGCGATTAACCTTTTAGCAGAGATTAATTGATTTCTTCCTGAGACAACTTTGTTTTTTTAATATAATATGTATTGAAGATTTTTACATAGATAAAAGATAAACATGAAAATATATGAAGAAAAGTTAGGAAGAAGAGAAAGTGCAAAAAGCAGTACAATTAGAAAAAGAAAAATCCTTTATTGTGAGCCAATATCAGTAGTTTAAAAAATAACTAAATGAACTGATTAAGCTGGGAGAGACAACATTCTTCCCTTCTCCAACACACATGGAACTGATGTTTTCATCCAAGCTTAAATCCTGGATGAAAGATGGATTGATGTCCCCTTGGCATCTATATATTTTTTTCTTTTTCTTCCTTTTGTTGTTATTGCTTTTACTGTTAATCTACAGGCTAAGGGATAGTTATTTAACTTGTGTTATTTCATTTGCTTCAGATAACCAGTTGGGGACTATCCTGCTCATTCTAGGTAGGTGCTCCTGCATTTTGCCTTAAGAGCGATATTCGTCGCTCATTGGAGGACTAACAAGAATAGTACTGTTACCCCACAAATATCAACACACAGCACCTGTGGTTAGTTGAACTGTGGCATACTGACTTAACTCCATTGCCCAGGCTTGCTCAATACATTGAATTAAGTTAACCACTCACTTTTCAAAATGCACTCATCCAGACTACTGAACCATATTTTAGCTTAGTGTATTGTGCAATGCCACCACGATTCTGGGTGCGACTCGTCTTAGCCTTCCTAGAAACCCAAATTTAAGATCTGTTCCCATAAAGCCTATTATGGTTGAAAAGTGCAATAATTATGTAAGATACTTGCAATTTCAACAGACTGTTTGGGAAGGAGATTGTCTCTGTTAAATCTGATTTTGCATCATTCCCACTAGTTTCTGTCATTTGCATAAATACATAATAACACATATTGACAAAAATTACATATATTACATCATTTCCGTAACTACAGAAACGATGTAACTTGACTCAGGTAACATTTATTTGCATGAGTTGTCCAAACTACTTTGGATACAGTAGACATTGTCCCTTGATTTGATAGGATGTATGGAAGCAAATATGTAAGAGAAACTTTCTTTTTTTCTTTTTTCTTTTCTTTAAGGCAAACTGATTTCTCTAGCCAGAATGAGTTAATAAAGCAGTTCAAGGGGGAAAAATGGAGGGATGGTTAACACATCAAAATAAAACATGGTTTATTGAAAAACAAGAAGTGGTTAGGTTAAACCATTGAGCAAAGTTTCCAGACCATGACAGCTGGATTTTCCAGTTGTAAACCAGACCACGGTGTTCTTGTTGGTGGCTTCATGTGCTATATAAACTTAGGAATATGCTAGAAAGTTATGCCTGGCACCAAAACAGAACAACGATAAGGATTAAGTGGAATGACTGCAAGCCAAAAGCATCTTTGATCAGTCTTGAGTTAAGCATAGCATGTCTGGTGGATTTTCATTTCATATCATGCCTTCATTTCAAAACTGCCATTTTTTTTAACTATTCTTCCCTTCTCGGGGGGGGAACCCCTAAATATTATTACATCTTTATTACAACTGCTAGTTTTTGTTTTACTTTGTTTTCTAATGCTCTGTGTATTCTTTTATCCCTGTTCTTCCCTTTCCTTTCTTTTTCCTTAGCAGGCAGCTGGGATTTCTGAAAAATTCAGTCTTTTGGCCACCTGAATCCTTACTGTGGCTTCAAAGGTTTAATAGATGGTATTTGAGTTCAGTAGCTAACAGCTATTTGTATTAGCCAGTATGAAGGTATCCGTGAGCCTATGCGTTGTGTTTCTACTTTTTAGTGAATCTGTCCTGCTCTTCCATCACAGGATGAACAATAACAGGACAAGCAGTATTGTTTATCTTCCTCAAAAAAAACGATTCCCTGTTTCTCTCTCTCTTTTAAATTAAACATTGCCTCACCTCCTTAGCAAGTATTTCATAACACTTGAGGAACATAGACTCCTTTTCCAAAAAACACAGTTGTTACCACTCTCCCAACTCCCATCCGACAGCTCTACGCAAGAAAAATGATCCACTCCCTAAATTTTGTCTCACAGTCTCTTCATTCTTTACATCCATTCTACCAGCCCAGAGCTTTATTTGAAGTCTGTCAAAAATATTCTTGCAGCATCCAATGAAGCAGAGAGAACACAGGCTTTTCTACCCACCAGTAGGTTAGTCTGGCAAATCAGATGTAGCTGATGTAACATAACTGTTGCATTTCCATGAACGGAGCTGATTTTTGTTCCAATTAAGTTTCCTTTCTTGCTGTTTATGCTGCTATCAGTTAAGCAAACCCATTGATTTCAACAGGCATAGGAATCCCAGCTTAACTTCCTTCTGGAGGACAGCAAGAATTTTGGCTGTGTCACCAAAGGCTCTGCTGAAAAAGAAAGTGAAGTGGTTCAAAGACCCCCCTCTGTAAGTTCCACACTATGAGGGAGGATAAAAGATATTCAACAGAGGTGGGAGTTCTATTATTTTTTCTGTCAAATTATGCCCAGCATTGGGGAGGTCAGCAAGTTCTATCGCTGCATTGTTCTATCTCCATAATTGCTTTTGGTGACAGACTATCCTAAGGTATCCACCCCTCCTTTTGTGAGAAGAAAAACACATCGTCCACATCTCCTGCCTGAAGGAGAGCTCCCATCCATGGTGACCTCAAGGTGATATAGCCTGGCAAAATAGAGGCACAAGTGGTGCGTACTGAATTATTCCAAGGGAGAGGACTTGGCCAACAGCTTCCCATCTGAGCAGCACAGCTATGCTGACAATTTTTATGAGGTGGATGCCCCTTTACTGCAGTTGAGAAGTACTTTCTCCATCCTCTCCAGGACAATTTTTCCCTTTCTCAAAAGGGCATCAAACTTGACTGATATTTTTCAGATCATGGGATGATGGCTTCTGACTCCTACTGCCTATTTCCTCTCCATATTTCAGCTACCTCTCAGTTCTTTTTCCTTTGAATATAGGTCACTGAAGAGTTAGCAGAGAGTATTAATCAGGAGGGGTGACTTGAGGGAGTTTGGGACTTGCATCTATAAAGAACAAGTGAACATTAGAAATACAATCTCTGAAGAAGGCTAGTTAAATGTCCCATGTTTTTACCAGAAGGAACATGATGGTCATGAAGAAACGGCCTGAAAGAGAGCAAGTAGTCATGAAGACAAGATACATTAAGAGAGGCCATAGGCCAATGTCACACCATACAAACCAGCCCATATGTTTTGCTAGGCAAAAGTATGTTGGACCAAGTCACAGTTTACTCCAAGTTACTGATGATTTGCAGGAATTGGATAACGCATAAGACCAATCATTTGATTAATAAGCTTGAGCTGACATACTCTTGGCTATCGTATCTCTCATTACTTTGAATTGTTTGCTGACTGGAATGCAGTCTTTTATTTTTTTTTCCCTTCCTTGCTTTTTTAAAAAAAGTTCTGTTTCCAGCTGCTACTGATAAAACAAAGGTAGTTCATTTTTCAGTTATGCTTCTTGCTTCCCACCATTCTTATTTCCATATTGGTTTAGCAAAGAGATCCTGATCTAATGCTGCAAATCAGCATGGCCATAGTAAAAGAAATGTTTACTTCATTCAACATACATGTGTTTATTTAAAAAAAAATTATATAGCTGCCTATCTCACACAGTGACCCTAGGCAATCAAGAAAAACAAGAACATAAAAACACACCATGCCCTTCCCACAAAGGTTCCAGAACCCACCAGCTGCTAATCCTCTGACTCAACTTCACCTTTACCTACAAATAAAATTTGATCTATGATTGTGTTGTAAACCAGTATGATATCGGTGGCTTTGTACATAGAGGGTTGTGTGTGTATGTTTAGCCTTTTAAAGCAACTAATAACTTCCACTGAGTAAGGCAAACACCCTGGTATGAAAGAGGGTAAAACATCTTATACGCGCTCATGTCTGATACTCCAGTTGCATGTTTTCCCCACTAATTAGGTAGAGGGTGTTTATTGAAGAACAACTCCGTAGTTGAGTCTCATCTGACTTTGACACCATAAACATTGGAAGTTTCTGGGAGCAGGGAAGAAGGAATAACAGGGCAGACCTCCTTTGTGCTAAAATAGGACTTACTTGTTTTTCACCTTCAGTGGTTAATCCAACATTTGGCACCCTTTTGAGCAGGTCTACCAGATCTGGCCTGCAAAACTCCAGGAAACCCCTAGGTGGCACCAGGCAGGGGTACAGAAAACTTAAATGATTTGTTGCCATCTAGTGGTCATTTGGATTTTTGCTGTCCAGATTTGGAAGCCTTACCTTTGGAGCAGGGGCTGTATTTGGAGTTTTAAGACCAGCCAACATGTCTGGCTATGGAATTCTGGGAGTTGAAGTCCACACATCTTCAAGTTGCCAAGGTTGAGAAAACCTGGTCTAGACAGTAGACTTATTTCCAACTGAAGTGCTAGGGTGCAACCTATTTATCCCATTTTTTTTTTTTTTTTTAATGACTATGAGGCTTACATGGGCTCAGAATCATTCTTAAAATAAATATAATACTGGAGAGTGGCATTTTTCTTTCCCACATGCCAGCTTTCCCTTTAATTTAGTTGGTTAAAAGATCTTTAAAAAAGTAAAGCCAAGTGGGGCAGAATTTAGTGACTGCCAAGGGAAATGCGGTTGTAATTTCTTTTTTAATTACTTTGAGTTGTTCGTTGTTTTCTGGTTATAATTTCTGGTTAGATACACAGAGTTGCAATAGCAAGATTGACAGCCCTATAAATTGTTTAAATCAATCAATAAAAAGCATTGCTTATAAAAGAACTCCCAATTTACTTGTTATAAAAAGTTTTGTGATTAATTTGGTAAGATACACAGCGTCTAACAGGGCTGTGCAAGATACAGATTGAGATGGGCCGCAGCTCCTTCCAACCAACACCAAAATATTGTGCAACCCTGGTGTTTAAATATTTCTGAGCTTGAAATCTAAGCCTGCTTATACAACATACTTTTTTTTTTTTAATTTGAACTGAGTTCCATAATTAATTTAAATGCAGACATGCATTTAAACTGAATTCTGAGCCCTGGAATATGTCAGAAATGTATGGGTCTCATGGTTCTTTTCTTCCAACATTTATTTAATATACAGTTAGATACTGCTGCACTTGTTTCATCTGAAGATATACGAGTAGCCTCATCTTAGTCCAGCATTTTGCTTCCCATGGAGGCTAACTTCTGAGATGCTCATAAGAGGATACAGAGACATGTTCCTGTCCTGGCATTATATTTCTGCAATTGGAAATTGGATGCACGCTGCCCCTAACTCAGAGGTAACAGTGAGTCTTCTGATAACCTCTGTGAAATTATCCCCTTTTAAAAATTAGTAGGCATTCCCAAATCTCATTGGGCATGAATTCATTCATGAAGTTATTTTGTTTCTCCCATTATAAAACAGTTTATAGTACAAAATGAAGCCCACTCAGAGATCTGCTAGTTGTTAGAACAAGGCATAGAAGAAGTGTCAAAAGAATGCAAGAACTAAGAACTATAAGCAGAACTCTTAAGAGACAATCAAAGAGAATGTAAATGACAAGGGAAAGGAGGGAGCATGAGAAACAGGCTCAAAATAACACCCCCTTGATTCTGTATGGTATAAGAGGGGGCAGACGGAAACTTTGCCAGTCTTTCCAATCAAGTTTCGGTCCACCATGACAAACAGTCTTCTGTGGTGGGCTGCTCAACAGAACAGTGCATTTCAGACAAATAGGCATGTTTAACAGGCAGGGATTCTCTGGTGAACTGGTAAATGCATAAAGGGTTTCCTGAAGGTAATATATTTGTAAGAACACAGACCTGCATATACACCTACAAAGTGCTTGTTCAGTTCTACTACCATTTGGATGACTTATCAGTAACTCTACACCAACCTACTAATTTGTTGCTACAGTCACAGCAAGTCCCCCACCCCTTCCCTTAAATCCATAAACTTAGCCTTCTGCAGTAGGCCAACTGGTTCAGCCGCTGTGTCCCTGCCGGTGTGGGACAAAAGACCTTTGTTGTATGCTTGGCTGTCCAAAGTACATTGTCAGCAGATTGCTCTGTTCAAAAACGTATTTTTTTGAACCCCTCAGAGGATATCCCTGTGACTTAGGTTTCAGTATCTGGTACTGTTTATGGTGGGGTAATAATTAGAAATGAAACAATTTCGACATGGATTTGGCTTTCATTACTAGAAGGAGAATCTGAGAAATATTTCTCCCTTTACACAGAATTCCTCTGGATTATACGTTACTTTAGTTTCCATTCTTATTGCTGATGTGAATAATCCAAGTAAGCTTTGTTTATTCTTGTTTCATTCTTAAAAACACATTGAAATATATTCTCCCTTTAAAAGCTGAGGTTTGGGGTTTTCAACACAGCATGTATTCCATCTCTAAAATCAAATTAAAAAAAAAAACCCTAACTTCAAAATCCAGGATATGTTTCGAATAAGGGATGGGTAACTTATTTAAAATATCTCTGCTCTTTGAAGCCTGTAGGGTACTGTTGGATGTCAGAGTCCATCAGCCCTAGCTAGCTTGATTAGTTCTCACAAATGGTCAGTGTTACACTCCAGTTATTTACTCCTTACTTCTGCTTTAATGCATAATTAGGGTAATATCACTTCAGCACTTTGTTTATCTACAGCAGTAGAATAATTCCCTTTGAGATTAAAGAGTAAGGTGTTGATGTTTATTTAAATAATTACAAGACTTTTTATGGTTCCATACACATATAACAAGTATGATTAAAAGGAATCACAGAAATGCAGTGGGTAAGGATTTAGATTCAAATTTTAATTTTGCATTAACACTTCCAAGGTGGTGTAGGGTCTCTTCTTCATTATCTCCTAATGCAGGGATCCTGTGAGTATAAAAATTCATAAATCTCTTTCTATATTGACTTGGAGAGGCTGAGTTTTGTGAGAAAGATCTGGATCCTAACGTGATTGATAAATGTGCCACAAGTTGAGTTTGACTCTTGACTGCCTGGACAGACATGTTGTTTTGACAACAGTGCTGAAGTGGTTTGCATTGTCGTCTTCTTCACAGGCTCAGCCTAGTCTACAAACCTGGGATTTCTGCAGTGTTTCCCATCCATGCACTAACCATTTTTGACTTTATCTTTTTGGAGATCATCCAAAGTCAGCTAGGGTTTCCCACCTGCTGTGACACTAACATGATAGGTAAACATAACTGTATTGATAATCTTGTGCCATTAAGTAGCCTTCCGTTCTTGTTCTGCAGAAGGCCAAATCCTCTCTGCTGAAGTCCTTCCCCTCTCTGGGTTTTGAAATGAAACGCCATATGCTGCACTTTGGAACTAGCCCATTAAGCCATTAAACTACTTCAGGCAAGGCTGACAAGCCTACAGAATCAACAGTTTTCAACCTCATAATGAGGGACAGAAAGTTTGCAAATTGGTCTCTCCTATCAACCTTGTTTCCCTTCAGCTCCTTTTAATTCGTTCTTCCAGCCAGTGGGAGAATAGCATTGGGAGATCCTTGCAAATGGGAATTGTCAAGCATCCAAAAATGTAAGCATCCTTTCCCCTTTGGATACAGCTTAGATATTTCTTTTGATGGTTATTTTATTTGCAGATAATATCAGTGAAAGTGTTAATTGTTATAGGCACCTAATGAGAAAGTAGCCAAAATGACTTACAACATGAAATGCTGTTGCAGTGTAATTGAACTTGAAATGCACTGGGAATTTGAGAGGAAAAGGTAGTATAGGAAAAATTAATATCTTTTCCAATGCTTTAATCCAGATCTGTTGGTTCTCAGTTTCTATATTTACAATGTGCCAACTAGATTTAGGTACCCTTTGCACACTTGTTGATTAAAAGAGAAAAGTCATCGTGCTTTTCCTTTCAGTATAGCTAACTCAAAGCAGCAAAGCCCTCCTCTCTTTTTATGTTAGATTTAACAGTTCTCATTCCCCTTTTTTGTAAAATATAATAGGCTGAGCAAACTTCAACAATTATTTGGAAGAAAAATTTTAGATCTGTATAGCACCTCTCTGATATGCATTAAAGCCTCTTTTTTTTTTCAGGCTTCTGGAAAACTAAATAATAAATTTCACAGCTTGTGTATGAGAACAAAAATATGTAAAACCAAAATTCCTTTTGACTTTTTGGAAGCTTGGCCATGTTGCTTGAATTACAAATCAGTATTATAAAATGTGAAGTGCCCTAAGGATGTTGTTAACCAGTATTTAGGTGTACTAAATTCAATTAGCAAACCAGGCATACAAAGCCACATCTGGAAGGTTGACACAGAACTATTGGTGCTGTCAGAAAATGGCTACATTGAAGAACGCGGCCATTCACAAAATGGCAAATTGTTGGGCCTTGCTCATCATAAACATGCATTTGGAAGAAGACCAACTGTTGAGATGGTGCTACAAGTAACTTGCCCAGGAACAACACATCAGAGGTGTGGTTTATTCCCATGACCTAATCTTTTCTCCTTTAACAGAATATCTATTTCATAGAATCCTTTTTTCCTTTTTCATTTAGCGTTCACCCGTCTTATTTAGAGTAAATTTTGAAAAAGCTAGTACTAAAAAGTGAGATTTTCTACCAAAGTGACATAAAAGTAATATACTTCAGAAGTTTAAAAGGTGGTGATGTTAATGGGATTATTTAGTGGGTTAGCAGGCTATGTAAATTAATATACCATCCATGCTAGTAGGCATCCTACAAGAATATATAAATATTGTTTAACATTCTAAAAAAGACATTAAAACAGAATGCTAAAACCTCTAGAACTGTGAAACTAAAAAAACCTGGGGAAAGATACAGGTTTCAAAATCCCCCAAACCTACAATAATTAACTCCACAATAATTATTTATTATTGTTCCCTGCCATAGAAAAAGCAGAATTTGCTGTGTCTTGTAATTAGAACAAAACTATTTGGAGTTTTGCTTGGGCCAAACACGTCTCTAGGAGCCGTTTTAGGATAGTAAGGCTTGAGAAAATGGTTGTTTAAATAGACCTCTGAGCTTCTTCAGTTGACCACAGAAGAGCCATTTAAAGGCCCCAGAGGCTGGTAACATCCAACTAAGACTATTTGCACAATACATTTTGAGTTGAGCTGTTTTATTCCAAGCTAACAAACCAAATATATTTCCAGTTTTGTTCACTTCCCTTGAATAGCCTATGAAAGGAGATATAGACATAGGTATGTGTGTGTATATACACGTGTGTGTGCACACACACACACACATAGTATATCCTTTTAAATGCACACAGAGAGATTCATATATACAAGCAGTGCTCTTGTTTGATGTGGAAGGAGAGAAGATAAGAGGAACGTTGACAGGAGAAGTGAGAGACTGAAGTGACCAAACTTGAAATAGATATTAGGTGTGACTGAGATACTCTCGATTACGTTGGTATATGTAGTGTCATAAAAAAGCTTGGTTCTTAATTAATATATGAGAAATGTTGTTAATCTTCTTGTGAACTCCTGATCAGCTGTTTTGCAGTGAACTCAGTCTTTGTTATTGTTTTTCCCTCAAGGATTGCCACCTTGAAGTCAGAGACAAAGTGTTCTGCAGATTCCTCTCTGGATTTTGACAATGCTCTTTCTAAAGTCAGAGTTGCATTCAGATCTGTTGCATAGTGATTGGCCCATTTGCCCAGTGCAAAGGGTCATGGAGCATTGTTGGCAAAAGGTAACACAAATCAACAAATAATGTACCCTATTGGCAGATGAGCAACTGTATATCTCCCTGATGCTGGGATGACAATTTTAGGTCCTTCAGTAGGGTTGTCAGCAGAAAAGGGGGTGACCTCTTCCCTGTCCTCTCTTTTTAGCTGCTTGGTGACACGTATAAATTTAAAAAAAATCAAGAAAATTTGCAAAACATACCAGTTGACTTATTTACATAAATATATACAGAACGATAATTTGCAAATACTGATTTTGCATAGTTCTTTCTGTCAAGAATGGAAGCAAGGAACCATCCGTCCAAGGTAGTACTGACTTTGATCCCTAAGTTTTCTTCTGTGTTTTCCCTTGGAAATTCATATGCCGTACCAGTTTTCCTGAAGCTTACAAAAATCTGGTTGAAAAAGTTAGATGTTTTTCAGATTTCAAAATGTTGTACCCAGTGTTAGCTTTCATGGACACTAATCTTCTATAGATTTACTGAATAATATGTAAGCCTTAGCAAGGGATTGGTCACAATTAAATGTAATTTTGCAAGGCTATTAATGCTGCAGCAAATAAAGTTAGAAATGTGAAGCTACCCTGTTGTAATTAAAAAATATATAGAGAAAAATGACTGCATATTTTTAAATGTAGTGGCTACTATACCATGGTCCAATGGCTTATATCTTTTTAAAAAAATAATTATATTAAAAATTAGAATTGCAATAGTAAAATCTAATACAAACTATAAGAAAGAAGAGTTGAATGGATGAGTAAAAAGTGCAAAGGAAAAAAAACATGGAAGGGAGGGAGGGAATATAGTAAAGAAAAAGAAAAGAAATATATAAAGAAGTGACTTCCAACCTTCATCACAACAAATATTCACAATTTTAGTACCTTATCACTCCTCTTAAAATATAGCAGATGATCTCTTCTTCCTTTATCCCATCTCTTATTTATAAACAAGTCCATAAAGCATCGTCATTTCAGTCCTGGTGTCAGCAAAAGTCAATTAAGGGTTGCTAGAAATAACAATATATCAATTTTAACCTTGATCAAATAAACCAACTATATATTCCTTCCTTTTACTTCTAACAATCTTAATCTTTAGTCCATTCAAGTAATGTCGTAGACTTCTTTTTTATCGCTTCTCATAAGATTCATTCAAGCTTTAAGAAACCTCTTTTGTAAATTCAATATAAAAGAATTATCCAGGTCACTGTCTTGGTTTATTATTTGTAATTCCCCTTTTGATTTTTAAAGCATCAACTGATTTCTTTTTTATGTGAAATGAAACATCTTTTCCCATATTCTTGTAGCTTGTCATTTGTAGATCCACTTTCATTGTCAACTCTGTCTTGTCAGTAAAACTAGTTCCTCTTCTGCCATTTCTTCCAAAATCTCTTTTGGACACAGTCTATCTATAAAAGCAAGCATTACTATTGACATTGTTGTTATTAAGTTCTGATTCCATTTTTCAAAAGTATCCTTCAGTATTTCCAATGTTATAATATTTTGCATCATTCTGTGGCTGTTAATCATGTTTATGTATTCTTCTCTTTTAATTAAAATCTTTAGTTCTCTCTAGTGTCCAATTTTTAAAATTGTTTCCCTCTTTTATGTCTTAGAAAAAATTAAAAACAAGTCGATTTTCCCACAGGAAGGATTCTTTATAATTAATTCCAAAATCTTATTTCAAATTTATCTAGACCCTTAATCTGTTTATAACTTTCTAAAATTAAAGTCTTAATTAGCTTTTTGCTGTTTATTTCAATTTTTTTTTTTAAAGTTCTTAAGCTCGTAGTTAAAATTTTCTTTCATTAAGGATTAAAGACAGACTCACCTGGTGTTTTCAGACTTGTCAATCCAAAGGTTTCCAATAGCTGAAAAGTACTTAATAACAAATTTCCAAATGCAATTAGAAAAGGAAGTGTGCAAAATTAGTGTCCTTGTAAAATTGCCGACCACAGTTTAAGCAAGATGGCTATTCCCTTGTCTCCCAGAGCTTTAATCCTGCTGGAGACCGCTGTCTTGCGGTCTCCTCACAAGGAGCAACTGTCTGGAGCACTTGTGGGCAATCTCCTGTCTTCTCTTTGTCTGGAGAGGTTTGAAGAGCTGGTCTACTCGCTGGCTCTTCATTCTTTACTGTGGTGGTCAACTCTGCTTTTTGTGGAGCTGTCTTCAGTCCACCATTTCTTCATCAAGAGGTCCACCAGTGGCTTATATCTGATGCCAGCGTATCTGATGTAATCAGTTAAATGCCGGACTAAAACTCTTGGTTGAATTTTTTAAAAAAAAAGTTGAATGAGTTACTACTTTTTAAAATGATCTACTTTGAAAGTGAAGGTACAAAACAGTAAGTTAGTATCAGCCTTTTGTTTGTTTGTTCATCTGTTTGTCCCTTCGAGTCAGTGTTGACTCCTGGCGTCTGTGTGGACTAGTCTGAAGTTTTCTTGGCAGCATTTTCAGAAGAGGTTTGCCCTTGCCTCCTTCCTAGGGCTGAGAGAGAGTGACTGGCCCAAGGTCACCCAGCTGGCTCTGTGCCTAAGGCAGGACTAGAACTCACGGTCTCCTGGTTTCTAGCCTGGTGCCTCATTAGCAGGACAGATATCAAACTGACTGTCCACTTTTAGTTATATTTGTACTTTACCAAGAGTTGGGGAAAAAATGGACATTTCTAGAAGTTCCTTCAGTTTTGTTTTTAGAAACCAGATAGACCCATTCCCATAATTCTTTAGGAGGATGTTAATGCCATCTAAAAACTGTGAGATGCAAACTCAATGAAAAATGATCCCTTCATAAAAGATTTGAAAAATATGTTTCTTAGGCGCCTGGTCTTGATACAATTCCATTCAAGTCTTGTGAAATACAGATTTAGTGGAAATTCTTAATGGGGAATGTCATAAGTTGCATGCGGGGAGTAGATCAGAATGGGATTGTTATTTACCAAAAAAGTTTGATGGCAGCTTCTAGTTGACTATTTGCCTAGGAATTAGGTTCATTGTCATTGGAATTGGCAGGGAGGAAGCCTTGTAAATCTGAGTAGCTTGTTAGTGGAACTACCAGGAGGGAAAATGTTCAGTGTTCGCCAAGGTTCAGGGTCTCTAACATAAGCCATTTCTTTATGATAGGGGATAATTATGATTCAGTTATCCTCATTTCCTGAAGTTCAAAATGTTGTACCCAGTGTTAGCTTCTTTCTGTTAGGTCTTTCAGTGCAACAGAATGCAGTTCTTGGCTGCTGTAACAGTGGATGGCATATGTTTAGTCATAGCTAAATAAAGTATATATTGACATTCAAATAGACTTGTACTGGACCAATTTTTGTTCAAATAATGACAACAATCAGTGCTTTTGGTTTTTTTTTTTTTAAAGCTATGCAACTGTTTGAGGTTCATGACAGAACAACACTCTTTCATTTAATTGTTTTTAGATGAATATGTTAATCTCTTCCCTAAATTTCTGAATCTTAATTTCTCTGGCACCTGTTAATCTCCGTATGTTATTTTTTCCCCTCTTTGTGTGCCACCAGCTGCTTGTGTTCTAAGTTGCCCTGTGGCTGTAACTAGACATTGTCAAGGAGAAAGGAGACCTGTTTGTTAAGACTTTGGTATTTTGCGAAGACATCAGTTGAAAGCCTTCTTCTTTCTATCCTTCCAGGGAGCAGAGCTAGACTGCTAACCAGCCAGTGGATTAGAGATGTGAAAATGGGTGAAAGAAATACTCTCAGAGGTTTGGGGATTGCTGTCACACCCATATAATTCTATGTTTTGGAGAAAGAGATTGGAAAAAAACTACGTTTGGTTGAGTTTTCCTCTGTATGAAACTCAGTTAAGCTATGTATACTGTCTCTTTGTGTATGGATTTGAAAAAAAATTATTCTGCTTGGCAAGGTTGAGGGAAATAGAGGAGAGGAAAGGCAATGGATAAGGCAGATGTAGGCAAATAAAGCAGTTAGAAGGCTGTCCTTGGGAGTGCTGCCAGGTGTTGCCAGGGACTGGATGAGAGGGTGAGCATTTGCCCATGGAGTCACCAGCAGTCAAGCCCAACTGGATGGCATCTAACTCAATGGGTACAATCTAAGGTAGACACAAAAGGGGGCATAGATTTATGACATTTATTTTCTTTTTGGCAAGTCTACTGTAAAAATGATATGGATGGTAATACAGGCAGAGTTAGGTACTGTATGGATAAACTTGGGGGCAACCATTCAGATCCTTCATGTGCTGAAGGAGCACGTGTGAACCTTAATCTTGCTCTTGATAAGCTTCCCTGCTTGGCTGCCTGGAGGAGCAAGTTGCTTGCCATGGGGATTCTACTACAAATGATAGGGTAAATGGCTGTTGACAACACTGAGAAGATACAGGAAGCAGATAAAAGAAAAGGTGCTGCAGACTGGATTTAATTGCCTTTAATCTCCTTTTTTCAGGATCAACGTATAGTGTTCTTTCTATAATGCCATCGGATTCTGAAAGCAGTAGTTCTCTCAGCAGTACTGGTAAGTACTGAGGTGCATCTGCTGTAGTTTGGTTCTTTGTTTTGAACTGAATGTCATTCTTGAATATATGTATTTTCTTACTCAATATTTACTCTTAGAATTGTGGTAGCTCCTTGAAAACTCTAAATCAATTGTATGTTTGAGAAAAGGTGTCTCTGAATGGCTGTTTCTGGAAAGGTTGAGCTTCCAAAACACAGGTTAAGGATTGGGAAAAATAGGATTAAGGAGTGGAAACCTGCAAGAAGTTTTGGAAAAGGAATGAAAAGATAATGTCACTCCCATTCCTCTCACTTTTGGTCTTTCCTATTACACCAGACTCAAAGAGAGTTTTCCTCAAGAGTAGCTGCCACATCTCAGAGATTAATATATGAGCAGCATCAGCTTGAAGAAGAGGTGTGTGCTAGAAGATGAAATCTGTGTGACCGCCTATCCCAACCTCAGTTTCCTTCTCTGTACCTCCTTTCTGGAGCAAAGAGAGGACTTCCATTCCTCTGAAGTGGTTGGGTTGGGATGGGCAGGACAGAGATTGATCAGATGCAAATACAAAGGTGGATGGCATCATTTATTACATAGGACATTGTTGGTAAGCCAACTTGCTTTCAGACTGGCTAATACCCGCATTTGGATTTGTCCATAAATAAGGATTTTGAAGCATAAAACTACTCATGTTGATAAATAGGGCCAGCGTCTATGACTGTGATCCTCAAAATTGTATAGATGATTAATTGCACAAATTGGAGCTCTGCTTATTTATATTTAAGCATTTTTTTAACACTGACATGCTTTCTACATAAAAGGCATTTCTTACCTTACAATTAAAATTCAAAATGCTTTCTACATCTTAATCAAAAACTAATTGTACTGATGGAATGCTTAACAAAGTCTAATTCCAACAGAATTCACCTTTAGTCCTCTGTACTGATGAGGTAACAACATACTTGGTTAAGCATGCACAACCCTTTTGAGAAGGTGGTTGATATTTTTGCTGAAATTTTGTTTCCAAAATAAATCGACAGGCACCTGTATATGACAAATCTTTTTTTCATAATTTGAGTGCCATGCAGTGGTTCTTTTCTCTCTCTCTCTCTCTCTCTCTCTCTCACACACACACACACACACACAGAGACAATCCTTTCTGAACCACTATATATGCTATATATTTATTTGTTTTCTTTTAAAATGGTCTCTACTGGAAATTTTAATGCCAAAAATTGTTTTATGACACATATGTGTGTGTGTGTGCATGCGTGCATATATCTTTGAGTACAGTCATGTGAAAAAGAAAGTACACCCTCCTTGAGTTCTATGGTTTTACTTATCAGGACATAATAAAAATCATCTGGTCCTTAGCAGTTCTCAAAAGTAGGTAAATACAACCTCAGATGAACAACAACACATGACATATTATGCCATGTCATCATTCATTTTACAAAAAGAAAGCCAAAATGGAGAAGCTATGTGTGAAAAACTAAGTACACCCTTACTGCTTCCATAGGTATGAAGAGGCTAAGTAGCAGCCAGGTGCTGCTAATCAAATGCCCTTGATCAATTGATCATTAGCAAATGTGACTACCTCTATAAAAGCCGAAGTTTTAGGAGTTTGCTGGTCTTGAGCATTGAGGTGTGGGTTAACACAATGCCAAAGAGTAAAGACATCAGCAATGATCTTAGAGAAGTAATTGTTGCTTCCCATAAATCTGGGAAGGGTTATAAGGCTATTTCCAAACAATTTAAAGTCCATCATTCTACAGTGAGGAAGATTATTCACAAGTGGAAAACATTCAAGACAGTTGCCAATCTTCCCAGGAGTGGACATCCCAGCAAATTCACCCCAAGGTCAGACCGTGCAATGCTCAGAGGAATTGCAAAAGATCCAAGAGTTACATCTCAGACTCTACAGGCCTCAGTTAGCATGTTAAAGTTCATGACAGTACAATTAGAAAAAGACTGAACAAGTATGGTTTGTTTGGAAGGGTTGCCAGGAGAAAGCCTCTTCTCTCTAAAAAGAACATGGCAGCACGGCTTGGGTTTGCAAAGTTGCATCTGAACAAATCACAAGACTTCTGGAACACTGTCCTTTGGACAGACAAGACCAAAGTGGAGATGTTTGGCCATAATGCACAGCGCCACGTTTGGACCAACCAAACCAAACACAGTGTATCAGCACAAACATCTCATACCAACCATCAAGCATGGTGGTGGAGGGGTGATGATTTGGGCTTGTTTTGTAGCCACAGGACCTTGCAGTCATTGAGTCGACCATGAACTCCCCTTATACCAAAGTATTCTAGAGTCAAATGTGAGGCCATCTGTCCAACAGCTAAAGCTTGGCTGACATTGGGTCATGCAACAGGACAATGATCTCAAGCACAGCAGCAAATCTACAACAGAATGGCTGAAAAAGAAAAGAATCAAGGTGTTGCAATGGCCCCGTCAAAGTCCAGACCTCAACCCGATTGAAATGCTGTGATGGGACCTCAAGAGAGCTGTGCATAAACAAATCCCCGCAAACCTCAATGAACTGAAGCACTGTGGTAAAGAGTGGGCCAAAATTCCTCCACAACGATGTGAGAGAGTGATAAAGTAATACAGAAAACGATTCCTTCAAGTTATTGCTGCTAAATGGTTCTACAAGCTACTGAATCATAAGGTGTACTTAGTTTTTCACACATGGCTTCTCCATTTTGGCATTCTGTTTGTAAAATAAATGATGACATGGTGTATGTAATATGTCATGCGTTGTTGTTCATCTGAGGTTGTATTTGTCTACTTTTGAGAACTGCTAAGGACCAGATGATTTTTATTATGTCCTGATATGTAAAACCATTGAACTCAAAGAGGGTGTGCTTTCTTTTTCACACGACTGTATGTATACAGTTGCAAGAAAAAGTATGTGAACCTTTTGGAATTTCATGGTGTTCTGCATTAATTTGTCATAAAATGTAATCTGACCGTCATCTAAGTCAAGAGTATTGACAAATATAATGTGCCTAAAATAATAACACAAAAACAATTCTGATCCTTCATGTCTTTATTGAGAACAACCATAAAAACCTCATAGTGCTAGTGGAAAAAGTATGTGAACCCTTGAGTTGACCTCAAAAAAGCTAATTGGAGTCAGGTGTTAGCATACCTGGAGTCTTGTTAAGCCTTGGAGGTGTGGACTAGAGCTCCGTTGACTGATAAAAACCACTCAAACTTTTTGAGTTTGCTCCACACAAGAAGAACACGCTTATGTGAGCCATGCCTCACCAAAAAAAGCTTTCAGAGGATCTATGATCAAGAATTGTTGATTTATATAAAGCTGGAAAGGGTTACAAAGTGATTTCAAAGACCTTAGAAATTCACCAGCCTACAGTTAGACAAACTATCTACAAATGAAGACACTTTGGGACTGTGGCTACTCTACCAAGAAGTGGGCACCCAGTCAAAATGACCGCAAGAGCACAACGAAGACTCATCAATGAGGTAAAGAAACAACCCCGAGTGACCGCCAAAGATTTGAAGGCATCATTGGACCTGGCTAACATCTGTGTTCATGAGTCTACAGTATGTAAAACATTGAACAAGCAGGGTGTCTATGGCAGGACACCACGAAGGCAGCCGCTGCTTATTAAAAAGAACATTGCTGCATGCCTGAAGTTTACGAAAGGGCACATTGACACTCCACAGCGGTATTGGCAAAATGTTTTGTGGACTGATGAAACAAAGATTGACCTATTTGGAAAGAACACGCAGCACTACATCTGGCATAAAAAGGGCACTGCATATCATCATGAAAACATCATCTCAACCATAAAGTATGGTGGAGGAAACATCATGATTTGGGCCTGCTTTGCTGCATCAGGGCCTGGCCAGCTTGCAGTCATTGAGGGGAAGACGAATTCCCAAGTGTATCAAAACATTCTTCAGGATAATGTGAGAATGTCTGTACGTCAGCTGAAACTCTGTAGAAGTTGGGTGATGCAACAGGACAATGACCCAAAACACTGGAGCAAGTCCACAACAGAATGGCTTCAGAAAACAAAATCCACCTTTTGGAGCGGCCAAGTCAGAGTCCAGACCTCAACCCAATAGAGATGCTATGGAATGACTTGAAGAGAGCCATACACATGAGACGTCCAAAGGATATGACAGAGCTAAAGCAGTTCTGCCAGGAAGAATGGGCTAAAATCCCTCCTGAACAATGTGCAGGTCTGATCCACAGCTACAGGAAGCGCCTGATTGAGGTTACTGCTGCCAAAGGTGGGGGGGGGGGGTCAACCAGTTATTGATTCCAAGGGTTCACTTACTTTTTCCACTAGCATTTTGAATGTTGAATGAGTGTGTTCAATAAAGACATGAAGGATCAGAATTGTTTTTGTGTTATTATTTTAGGCACATTGTATTTGTCAATACTCTTGACCTAGATGACGGTCAGATCACATTTTATGACAAATTAATGCAGAACACCATGAAATTCCAAAAGGTTCACATACTTTTTCTTGCAACTGTATATGTGTGGTTGTGTTATTATCAAAATAGACATGTTAATTTTTTTATAGCAAAATATTTCAGCTGTTTTGATGTTAATAAAAGCATTGTAGTTAGTTTGTTACAGAGAAGTAAGAAGGATGTATTAGTTGCAGATAAATGTTTATTATTATTCTCCAGATAAAAGTCACTTGGTGTTCATCAGATATTCAGAAATCTCCTGTTCTTGGGTCAGGTGACATGTCTTCAGAAAAATTGACCAATTTATAGGTTGTGATTATCAAAAGACCTCTGCAATCATTTGCTTGAAATCTGTCAGGACTGCACAGGTACAGCTCTTACAATGTCCATATAGGTCATACTGAATGAAGCAACCTGGCCTTTGCATTCGGTCATATAAACTACATTGCAGGAACTATGGTAATGGTTTTGTTTGAAAGAGCAAATTCTGCTCAAGAGTGCTGTTAAAGGAAACTGTCTCTGAGAAAAGAGCACCAGTGATATAGTACTTGAGTTCACAAGGCTGTGATCCAGCATTTAGATCAATAATTTAATACAGCATTCACAGTAATCTTCATGAATTTGAACACCGTTGGAATCCTGTAACAGGAATTTTGCTCATTGCTTTAGCGTAGACGAGCCTTTCTCAATTGGGGTTGCACAAACAAATATGATTGAAAAATAAATAAATCATTTTTTGAACTTTGTGCACCATGTAGTGCTAGAATTCGCAGTGGTGGGAATTTTTATGGGTCCCAGCACCGCTTACTGGTCACACTAATGTACCATGAGCTATAGATACAGTAATTTTTATTCAAGGGTTCCCTGAGACCTGAAAATTATTTCATGGATTCCTCCAGGGTAAAAAGGTCGAGAAAGGGTGGTGTAGACATTCAGAGTTGCCTAATAATAGGTCATTTTCTCTGAGAGTGGAAAAGAAGCTGCTACAAATTATGTTTGTGAAAGTGTGTTGGTTTGATGGGTGAGATAAAATACAAGAAGGGCTGCTAGTAAGGATGGCTTTTAATATCCCTCTTTCATAGTTGTGAAGCTCTTACTGGAGATATATGGGAAATATTTTGCCATATTAGCTAAACCCATCATTGAGCAGTGACATTATTAGGACTAGATAAAATGCCACAGAAGAAGAGGGTGCAACAATTAGGATTTCTGGACATTGTCGTCAGGAAAAGGGGTAGAAAGACAGGACATGAGGCAGGAAAAATCATTCAGACATTAGCCCAGTTATTGCACCATGGTCTCTGTTGCTCTCAGCCTTGCAAGGTAAACCAGACAGGAAAAACAGCCAGATGAGCTAATTCTACTTATTGGGAGGTTACATTAACAGAATCTTGCAAGTCTGAAAGTCCATCTCTCCCCACATCCCCTTTACAGCCCGAGAAACTAGGGAGAGTCCCTTCTGAGCCACTTGCCCTACCCACATTCCTGCCGTGGGCTCAGCTCCCTCTTATCTGACCATTCCCTTGGCTGCATCTGTTCACCCCGTCTCCCGAGGTCTTTCCCGTGTACCGTTACATGCACTCAAAGACAAGATGGAGACTACAGATGGAATATAACATCACTCGGGACTGAGTGGCAGCATTTTAAGAAGCAGTTCCCTTCTGAAGAGCAGTGGCTTCTGTGTTCCTGATCTGTTTCCTGTCTTAGATGACATGCAAAGGCTACTGGGCTTGCAGAATAGAAAAGAAAGGGCAGGATCGCTATGCTCCCCCTAAGCTTCCCCAGGGTAGGGAAACAGCCACTTGAATGTGGCACTTTTAGGAATCACTTCCATACCAGGCCTCTTTGGAAATAATCAAGCCACACTTTTTACACAAATCCGGAATCCCACATTGCATATAAGTTAATCATGTACTACATCTTAAACCTTTCAGTATGGCTAAAATATATTGGAGAAGAGAAATCTATCTGCAAGTAGGGCTTGACATGTTTCTGCTTTTTCATCTTTGGAGCATGTGGTGGGTCAAGGGAAATGGTTGCTGTTGCAGTTGAGACTCTACAGAAGTCTTTGCTTTTTTTTCTTTATGGAGTGCCAAGAAATCCTGGGAATTGATAACTGTAATGAAGTATTCCATTGAAACTGAGTGCAAAAAGTACCATATACTCCAGCAAAGCTACAACCAGAAGAAACCACTTGGTTTAGCAGCTTTAAGAATCTACTGGATATTTTCTGGCATCACCATCTTTATGATAATATTAGTAATATCACAAGATTTAATCTAGAAAAGGGTTGTCATGTTCTACAATGAATTGCTTGCTCTTGGAAATACAGGGAGTCCCCAGGTTAAGAACACCTGGGTTACAGATGACCCATAGTTAAGAACACAGCCTATTGTAGCAAAATTTGAGTTAAATACACAATAGTTCAAGTTCGTTATGCAATACTACTTATACAGTATTATACAATAATACTGTTCCATCTTACATACAAATTCGACTTAAGGACACACCTTGGGAATGGAACTCGTTCTTAAACTGGGAACTACCTTTACTGGTTAAACCTCCTCCCTGCTCAAGAGCAAAGGAAGAAACAGCCCCCTTTTAGAAGATTAGTGACCCCCTCCTTGAGGTGCCACTAAACTGTGATGGAGGTTATTTGCTTCCAAAATTGGACGATAAAGCATTTAATGCTTGAGAAGCCATATGTTTTGTTAGGGGGGCTTATATGGCTTATCCATTTTTCTCCCATTGTTCAGAGCCCACCTCTTTTTTCCCACTCGGGGTCTGCCAGTAGCAATAGACTCAGCATTGAGTGCCTTTGGTGATTAGGGATGGGGAAGTGATTGGATTGTATGTCTCCAAGGGGGAACTGAAATACGTTAAAGTATAAATATATAAAAGGGATTGAATTTTTGCTCTTTTTATTTTCACAGTATCATTAGCCACTTTTAATATTATTGTAATTATAATAAAAGTAATAAACATAAAACATAGAGTACAATCATAATTATATTTTGTATTATTTTAATTTTAAATTGCACAAAGACTCCTTTTTTTGGAATTGTGAACTATTTCTTGGAACTCCATGTATTATGTCTTGCTGGAAGTTTAATTAAAAATAAACCAGTAGCACCAGAAGGCAATCTACTGTTTCTGGCAGAGCTGTGAATGAACAGCAAGGTTTGGTGCTAGGTCTGCCAGTATATGCTCAGCTGGCCTTAAACAGTTGTATAGCATAACTGAATCCCAAACTCGTGGGTTGAAATCCAAAAAAAATTGTTGAAATTCTGAATCAGAATCTGAGGTTGCTTATAGACAAGGAGAGAAAAAATGAAAATCCAGACAAGATAGAAATGTATCTTGCCAATCAAACATATCAGGAAATAGTAATTCAAATGAATGATAAATGGAGTGAGCCTTCCTTTGAAAATCTAGGTGTTGGGTTAGCTTACCCATTGGCTTGAATTTCAAGGTTTCGGTGGTCTTCGTTTGTGGTGGCAGAGCTGATTACGAGGTGCTAGACATTTTGGATTCAAAGCTGAAAAGGTCCTTCAGAGTGGGCATGAGATAAAGAAGCACCAGTAAGGTGAGACAAGGTGCTTTGGAGAAGGCATTGCTCCTCATTAGCTCAAATACATATTTTCCTGGGATTGCACTGCTACTGCATGAGTCCAAGAAAAGACACAGCTACTTTAAGAAGGGACCTGGGTGTAGTATGTACCCAGGGCTATGCCAGAGCACCTTTAAATTCAAAGCACAGCGCAGCCCTAATTTTAAAATTACAGCTAGTCCTCGCTTAACAACCACAATAGGGACCAGAAAATTTGTTGTTTAGTGGGGCAGTTGTTAAGCAAGTTGTGCCCGATTTTATGACTTTTTTTTACAGTGGTCATTAAGTGAATCACCATAGCCATTAAGCAAATCATGTGGTTGTTAAGCAAATCACACAGTTCCCCACTGATTTTGCTTGCCGGAAGCCAGCTGGGAAAGTCGTAAATGGCAATATGTGACCCTGGGATGCTGTAGAGAGCTGATTGCCAAGCACCCAGCTCATGATCGCATGACCTCAGGGGTACTGCAATGGTTGTAAGTGTGAGGACCAGTTGTAAGTTCCTTTGTTCAGCACTGTTGTAACTTTGAACGGTCACTAAGTGAATGGTTGTTAAGTGAGGATTACCTGTATACACTTGCCATGAGTGACAGTCTCTGACCAAGATTTTTGTCAAATAAATTTTAGTAAGTTTTTTAAAAAACAGAGCATGTCTTGTATGTCTAGACCACTGTCTGAAACCTGTCTTTCAAACCCCTCTGCCCTTTTTCATTGCTGCAAACTATTCATAGATCAATTGTTCACAAATACAATTATAAGCTTTTTTTTTTTACTTTCCTAATTCTTCCTCTAGAATTTTGATCATGTCTGACTTTAATTTATTACAGACAGCTGTTTTTAGTACTGAGTAATGTTCCTATCTGAAGATTTTAAAATGTAATATTAACTTTAGTGTTTGTTCCTTTATTTTTGTTTGGTCCAGAATTCTGATGATAACATATGATCCTTCTGTTTTGGCTGCCAACTCTAAGACAGTAATTCCAATGTCAAAAATCATGAGTCCAAAGGAATTGGCTTGGCCACATGTTTCCTGCTAACAAGAGTGCTTATGTTTCATTTATTACAGAGTACTTCATTAATTATAGAGTTTCTAGCAAGCTTTATGCTGCCCAAGTACTCTAAATAGCATGTAAAGCTTAGTATTACATGATTAAGTATATGCCCACTTGTATTTTATTTTCAGAATCTGGTTTTAATTCTAGGGAGTCTTGGAAAACTTTGTGTGTCTGGAGCAAAGTCAGGAAACGGATTTGTCCTATAGTCCTGTGGGAGCTGTTCTCACACAGTCAGAAGTAAACAGCCTGATGCCAGATAATTATCAAAACGGGGAATGGATGAACACTGTTCCTCCCCCACAAAAGAAAATCACTTCTGTCCCTTTACATGGAGTGGGTGAGAGCGACAGGTCCAAGAATCTGGACACTGATTACAATATAAATAGATAGAATATTAAATAAATAGATTTACTATTAGCAGTCACTGGACACTGACTTTTTAGCTTTTCTAAAATACATGAAAAGTTTCTGTACCCTTGCTAGCCTGTTTATTTGTTCCAGTCTAGCTTGTTGGAAAGCTGTTGTGTCTATAATAGATACATGCTTCAGTAAATGAAATCATTATTCAGTAAATAAAAACATTGGTTCATCCTAAGCTTATGATGAGTGGTTTGCATTGTTTTGCACTTCTGCCCATGTGGTTTAAATCACATTGCACTGGTCTTTTTATCCCAGTAAGATGACATTGTTTTTGAGAAAAGGAACTTCATTGTTTATTTAAAAGTGAACTCCAAGGAGCTTTAAAAGCTTATAGAAAAACTGTCATCGTAACAGTACTTCCCATAGCCGCTCTTCAAAGATCCTTCTCCCCATCTGCCAGTCAAGAAATCTCTGTCTTCACTAGAAAAAAAAAAGTGAGGCATTTCTCTTAAGTTTCCACAAACCGTACTATAAAGAATGTGTGGAATTGTCATAAGAATTTTTGCTTTTTTTTTTTTTTTTTAAGAAAAAACACCTTTTGCATTTCTCTGAGACTATGTCAGTGTTTCTCCAGAAAAACAAACTGCAAATTCAGTGTCTGATTCTGATTCATCATAATGGAGTGGCCTAAGCAGGATCAGATCAGCAGAATAAATAACTAAAAGATAATTTCTGAAAACTATGGAGTATCTGAGAGTTCTACTCCCACTATCAGATTCCTGTCTTCCAGTCTTGCTGTGCTGAATTTGTTCTGCATCATTTACTGCAGAAATGTTGTTAGCCTTTGACATTTTCTGGAACATGTCAGGAAGTTAACGTTAGATTTTCAGGGTAGTCAGATAATCAACCATTTTAATTTTAGCATCACAGTTAAGTTGCTGAAGAATACTTGAAGGAGAGTGATGGTATCGGTTGAATTAGGAATGGAAGTATATGTCAGAAAACTTGAAATGATGACAGTTGTAGGTTTGCGTGGAAGTAAAAATCCATCAGCTGGTGATAGTTGCAAGTTGCACTCCAGGGAATTGTGATAATGGAAGAATCAGAAATGTGCATAATTCTGAATGAATGTGATGCAGGCACAAAAGCACTTCTACTAAAATTACTGGGACATGCTACACTGAGCAACTGGACTGTGCCTTTCAAAGGATGCTGCACACTGGCACATGGAGCACCAGTTTTTGGAGAGATGCTAGCACATAATGCTTCCCTAATATTCTGCATAACTGTTGACTGTGTTTAACATCTATGAATTTCAAAATACGTTAGAATGCCTCTGTTCTCATATCCTGAGAGATATATGGCCTGTGGCTAACTAGGATATGCAGCTTAATAAAATATACTTGAATGTACACAGAATTGTAGGAAGAAGTGTGCTTAACCCATGATTGGAAACTATCTTCAGGGCATAGCTCTGAAGGTTCTGATTTTTACCCAGAAAAAATTCTGTCCCCTTCTGATACTTTGATGCTAATGGCTGTCAGAGCTGTTCAGACTCTTCTCCAAAGTACTAGAAACTTGTTTTATTCCATAATCTAGTTCTCAGGATGTCCTGTTACAAAATTTAGAGTTCTAGGGAGATTTATAATTTCCATATTCAAACTCTTCCCTGTAGAAAGCCCCTTTGCTGTCTTAGATGATCAGTCTATTTTATGAATTTATTTATTAAAGCAAACTTATATAACTGCCTAAAGGAACTCTGGGCAGCGAATAGAGATAAATATAATCCAAATTTACAAGCAGTTAAAAAAAAAACTTAAGCGGAGGCCCCTAAAACGTCTCATTATTAACTAATTGTACACACCCACATCCATGCCACAACTCTATTAACATCCTGCCCCTAAATGCCTGGGGAAAAGCCAGATCCTCATGTTCTTCTGGAAGCTCAGCAAGATTGGGGCTGTCTGTATCTCAGAGGGGAGGCTGTTCCACAAGACAGACTATATCTATGATGAGAAGGTATGCTTTCTAAGACTCATTGGGTGACACTGCTTCACCAAGGGGACTCATAGCATGCTGTCCAATCTGGTGGGATGGCAGAAGCTATAACACACAAGACTTTTAAGGTGACAGCCAGTACCTTGAAAATGCTTCTTCTGACCCATGTAATTCTGTTCCTGTTTTTATTTGATGACAGGTACAACAAGCAAAGCATCATCACCCCCACCTGCAGTTGTGGATGTGAGGCAGATGAACGAAAAAGTGGAGACCATTTTGTTTCAGCTTCGCCAGGTGACCCGCGAGCGGGACGAGTTGCGAAAGCGTCTTGCCCTGTCCTCTCCTGGGTCAACGTTTGATGACTGCAGGTAAAAGAATTCAGAGTTGAATGCAGAGGTTTAGTTCTGTACTTGATATAAACTCTACTCAAGCTTGGGTTCTTAGAAATCTTTCAAAAACAGAAACTTTTTTTTTCTTTTCTTTTTTTATTGTAAAAAAATTAATGGACTTGGGAGATTCTCCTTGGAGTTGTCTTTGTCCTCTGCTACTGATATAGTAAAGAAAGAATTGCTTCTAGAGAGCGCCTCCCTTCCTGTGAATCAACTCAGCCTGCACAGTGGAACAAGCTGGTCCATGATGTAGAGGATATCTCAGTAAAAAGTTGTATTTGATCTGGGAAAACCTTAACTCAACTCCTCAATCAACCACAAAGCTCTCCATACTTTCTTAATTCTTACCTTGTTCTCATCGAATGGATATAGGTTCCAATTAAAGAAACTGTGAGCATGTAGTGATACTGGGTTGCTGCTTTCTAGCAGTACTATCCTGTTACATTGATATAACAGAACAGGTTGTGACCATGTGGATGTCTGGAAGATGCTGTGGAAGAAGCCTGGAGGTGAGCCTCCTTGGTGGCTATCCTAACTCCATAGAACAACATGGAGCCCCCAACATGTTGAAACAGCAAAAAACATCCTTTCCAAGGGATTTGATGGCTAATGGGCAATGTTGGGCTGCCTTACTGCTTTTGGTTTGATGTGACTCCATTTATCTAGTTTGGGGGTTTGTGTGTTTATGTGAGGTTGTTTGAACATACTGTATATGTTTTCATATTTATTGTAAACCACAGTGCATCTTGGAAGTGGAGGGTATATATAATATCAAGGAAGGAAGGAAGATGATATTGGGCATGTAATATCCATTTTCTTTGTAAAGCATTAAGTTGCAGATTGTTGTTGTTGTTTAGTCGTTAAGTCGTGTCCGACTCTTCGTGACCCCATGAACCATATTGCGCCAGGCCTTCCTATCTTTCACTGCCTCCCTGAGTTTGCTCAATTTCATGCTCATTGCTTCAGTGATGCTATCCAGCCATCTAATCCTCTGCCGTCCTCTTCTCCTTTGGCCTTCCATCTTTCCCAGCATCAGGGTCTTTTCCAAAGAGTCCTCTCTTCGCATTAAGTGACCAAAGTATCTGAGCTTGAGCTTCATTATCAATCCTTCCAATGAGCAATCAGAGTTGATTTCCTTTAAGATTGACTGGTTTGACCTCCTAGCAGTCCAGGGGACTCTTAAGAGTCTTCTCCAGCACCACAGTTCAAAGGCATCAATTCTTCGGCGTTCAGCCTTCTTTATGGTCCAGCTCTCACAGCCATACATTACTACTGGAAAAACCATAGCTTTGACTATGCGGATCTTTGTCGGCAAGGTGACGTCTCTGCTTTTTAATATGCTATCTAGGTTTGCCATAGCTTTCCTCCCAAGGAGCAAGCGTCTTTTAATTTCATGGCTGCAGTCTCCGTCTGCGGTGATCCTGGAGCCCAAATAAATGAAGTCTGTTACTGCTTCCATTTCTACCCCTTCTATTTGCCAGGGATTGATGGGTCCAGATGCCATGATCTTAGTTTTTTTAATGTTGAGTTTCAAGCCAGCTTTCGCACTCTCCTCTTTCACCCTCATCAAGAGGCTCTTTAGTTCTTCTTCACTTTCTGCCATTAGGGTGGTATCGTCTGCATATCTGAGGTTATTGATGTTTCTCCCTGCAATCTTAATTCCGGCTTGTGATTCTTCCAGCCTGGCATTTCTCATGATGTACTCTGCATATAGGTTAAATAAGCAGGGTGACAATATACAGCCTTGTCGTACTCCTTTCCCTATTTTGAACCTGTTCTAACTGTTGCTTCTTGGCCCGCATACAGATTTCTCAGGAGACAGGTAAGGTGGTCTGGTATCCCCATCTCTTTAAGAATTTGCCACAGTTTGTTGTGATCCACACAATCAAAGGCTTTTGCATAGTCAATGAAGCAGAAGTAGATGCTTTTCTGGAACTCTCGTGCTTTCTCCATGATCCAGCGAATGTTGGCAATTTGATCTCTAGTTCCTCTGCCTCTTTGAAACCCAGCTTGTACATCCGGTAGTTCTCGGTTCACGTACTGCTGAAGCCTAGCTTGTAGGATTTTGAGCATAACCTTGCTAGCATGTGAAATGAGTGCAATTGTGCGATAGTTTGAGCATTCTTTGGCATTGCCCTTCTTTGGAATTGGAACGTAAACTGACCTTTTCCAATCCCGTGGCCACTGTTGCGTTTTCCAAACTTGCTGGCATATTGAGTGCAGCACTTTAACAGCATCGTCTTTTAGTATTTTAAATAACTCAGCTGGAATACTGTCATCTCCACTAGCTTTGTTGTTAGCAATGCTTCCTAAGGCCCACTTGACTTCACTCTCTAGGATGTCTGGCTCAGGGTCAGTGACCACACCAGCATGGACATCAGGGACATTAAGTTCTTTCTTGTATAGTTCTTCTGTGTATTCTTGCCACCTCTTCTTAATCTCTTCTGCTTCTGTTAGGTCCCTGCCTTTTTTGTCCTTTATCATGCCCATCTTTGCCCTAAACGTTCCTTTGATATCTCCAATTTTCTTGAAGAGATCTCTAGTCTTCCCCATTCTATTGTTTTCTTCAATTTCTTTGCATTGTTCATTTAAGAAGGCCTTCTTATCTCTCCTTGCTATTCTCTGGAAATCTGCATTCAGTTGCTTATATCTTTCCCTTTCACCCTTGCTTTTCGCATTCCTTCTTTCCACAGCTATTTGTAAAGCCTCATCAGACAGCCATTTTGCTTTCTTGCATTTCTTTTTCTTTGGGATGGTTTTAGTTGCTGCCTCTTGTACAATGTTACAGACCTCCGTCCATAGTTCTTCAGGCACTCTGTCTACCAAATCTAATCCTCTAAATCTATTCATCACCTTCACTGTGTACTCACATGGAATATGATCTAAGTCATACCTGAGTGGTCTAGTGGTTTTCCCTACATTCTTCAATTTAAGCCTAAATTTTGCAGTAAGAAGCTCATGATCTGAGCCACAGTCAGCTCCTGGTCTTGTTTTTGCCGTCTGTATAGAGCTTCTCCATCTTTGGCTGCAAAGTATGTAATCAATCTGGTTTCGGTATTGACCATTTGGTGATGTCCATGTGTAGAGTCGTCTCTTGTGTTGTTGGAAAAGGGTGTTTGCTATGACTAGCTTGTTCTCTTGACAGAACTCTATTAGCCTTTGCCCTGCTTCATTTTGTACTCCAAGGCCAAACTTGCCTGTTATTCCGATTACTCCTTGACTTCCTACTTTAGCATTCCAATCCCCTATGATGAAAAGGACATCTTTTTTTGGTGCTAGTTCTAGAAGGTCTTGTAGGTCTTCATAGAACCGGTCAACTTCAGCTTCTTCGGCATCAGTGGTTGGGGCATAGACTTGGATTACCGGGATGTTGAATGGTTTTCCTTGGATACGCACTGAGATCATTCTGTCGTTTTTGAGGTTGTACCCCATTACTGCCTTTCCCACTCTCTTATTGACTATGAGTGCAACTCCATTTCTTCTAAGGGTTTCTTGCCCACAGTAGTAGATATAGTGGTCACCTGAATTAAATTCACCCATTCCCGTCCATTTCAATTCGCTGATTCCCAAGATGTCGACGTTCAATCTTGTCATCTCATGTTTGACCACATCCAGCTTGCCTTGGTTCATGGATCTTACATTCCACGTACCTATACAATATTGTTCTTTACAGCATCGGACCTTCTTTTTGCTTCCAGATACATCCACAGCTGAACGTCCTTTCGGCTTTGGCCCAGCCGCTTCACTCTTTCTGGAGCTACTTGGAATTGCCCTCCGCTCTTCCCCAGTAGCATATTGGACACCTTCCGACCTGAGGGGCTCATCTTCCGGCGTCATATCTTTTAGCCTTTTAACATTGTCCATGGGGTTTTCTTGGCAAGGATACTGGAGTGGGTTGCCATTTCCTTCTCCAGTGGACCACATTTTGTCAGAACTCTCTGTCATGACCTGTCCGTCTTGGGTGGCCCTGCACGGTATAGCTCATGGCTTCACTGAGTTACACAAGCCCCTTCGCCATGACAAGGCAGTGATCCATGAAGGGGAAGTTGCAGATACACGTGTGCAAATCTCGGAATGTTCTATGGCACAATTGCACTGCTGTTTTCCCCACATTTGTGAAGCAGTCCTGTTGTGAAGGGTATGTGGGTATATTTTCCAAGATTCCTAATCTGACCCGGAAGACACTCTTTTTACCTTCTAGAAAGGTAAATTAGTGGTTTACTCTGGAGAGTAAATCACCTTTGCACCTAGATATCTTGTTAGTGGATACAGAATGAAGGATAATGCAATCCAGCAAAAGCGCAAAAGATTCAGAAAGATGACTTCATTGGTAACAAAGCTGAACACAGAAGTATGAAGAAAGTTCAGATGAAGTTTGTACATGTTTGCTTAGTGTATAATTTAAAGCACTGCAGGCAGAGTAGTGAGAGAAAATGAAGCCAATTAAAATGTGCCAAATCTTGTTTAAAAGTCTCCTAGCTGTTTCGGACAGTTTCCCTTGATAACTCAGTTTCCAACTCTGAGTCAACTCACTGCAGATTGACAGTATCACCTTGGGATTCCTCATTTCGCCTCTTAGCTTGGCCATTTCCGAGTTCACCAAGAAACTAGCGCTCACATCTTCCCATTGGCTGGAAAGTTGAGATTTTCAGTCCTCTGAATTTGTAAGTTCTTGTAAAAGTTTTTGGAACATGGGGAAGGGGGGATGTATAAATAAATACAAGACCAAAACACTCAACTGGCACACCCTGCTCTCTACAATTGAAATATAAGCCAAGCATATCATAATTCAATGATTGCATATCACAGAATGTAGGGGAAAATCCTTAGTGAAATTACAAATGTTAACACCATGAATGCTAAAAAAAAAAAAAAATTAAATTACCACACATACTATGAAACGGCAGAGAAGAAAGTGGCATCTGTTCCCAGTTCTGGGGTTTCAGTGCCTGTAATCATTTGTTTCTCTTGATCACCCTAAAGAACTAAATTATACAAAATTGAAAGGTTGACAGAACAGTAGAAAATATACAAATTTGTTCAACTTATCACTCAGCATTCCACACTTATGATATGCATTTTGGATGGCTGGGATGTAGACAACTTCACATGGATTTCCCCCCCTAAAACTACATCCTTTTAGTTTTCTATATTATTCAAGAGTTACATATATTCCTTAGAATGCAGGTGTACCCCCCAGAGTCACTTCCTCATCTAAATTCAATAAATAAATAAATAATTTAAAGAAGTACATATCTATGTTAGTGTTGTTATCCATCTGGAACCCTGAAGGGTGGAGAGGATAATAAAAAAATAATAGGACTGTGCTGGATCATACTGATTGAATTATCAATGAAGCTAGCTTTAATTCTTTAGACCAGTAGCTCTTGAAATTGAGTCCTCAGATTGTTTAGACTACAAGTCCCATTAGGCTGGCCATGTCAGTTAAGTATAAAAAGAGATGCAGATACATAACATCTCTTCAGATGTTTTTATCTGAAAGCTATGGTTGCAGACAATAATTTCTCTGCGTGTTATGTTACATATTTGCTCTCACATTTGAATAACTTTATAGTCAAACTAAGTCAGAGGTTATCTCCTAAATAATAACTGTGCAATATTAACCTTGCCTTTTTCCTCTCTGGTTCTTCTTGTGGCCCCCCTTTTATTTGCTGCTATTGAAAACAGCCACAACCTGTCAAGCTCTCTGTGTATCTCATGCTTTAGAGCAGGAAATATGGAATTTTGTAGCATCATGCAATAGTTGTACTAATTACATGCAGGGCTAAGGAGGGAACAAAGTATGCTATTGTTATTTTGGTTACAGCCATGTATTTATTTACTGAGTGGATTTATATGGCCACCCATCTCAAATACATGACTCTGAGTGGGTAACAATATTAAAAATGATAAAAAGCATACAAAAAAACATAGAACATGTAGCAGCCAGGAAAAATGATAGAAGCAGCAATCGAAACATTCAGCAGAACTAAGAATCAGGCTCTGTCACACACCCAGGGCCCCAGGCCAAGCCTTCTGGGTCTTACAAAAGGCCCACAGGGACAGGGCCAATCTGATCTCCAGAGGGATGATAATCCAGAGCATGGGTGCCATGACAGACAAGGCTCTCTTCCTGGGCCCCACCAGCCAATGCTTCTTAGCAGATGGGACCCAGAGTGTGCTCCTTTCTGTAGGATCAAACCAGCCAGATATTGTTAGTCTGCAACTCCCATCATTAACTCTGCTCACTAGTATTGATGGGAGTTGGGATTTTGCAATATCTGAAAGACCACATGTAGGTCATTCTTGGTTTACATGTGGCTTACTGGTTTTGTGAAGCTAGATGTGAACCAGGGATGCTCAGTTACAGTACTGTCTCTTACCTATTAGAGTTGATTTCTAACCAAACAGTCCTGTTTAATTTCAAATTAATCTCTGTGATGTTTGCAACATATTGGATATGGCTTGTATCATGTTTCTAATAGATTCTTTGTTTATGGGGAGAAAGTTAGAGCCTCGTGGCGTGTCTGCTAGTATGGGTTAAGATAAAATATTTAATGTAGAAAAAATGGCCATTGGGACCTTGATCTAAAAATACTGTGTAAAGAGGATTTGGCAGTACTCCAGTCCACTGTAATTCCATTTCTGAGTGCAGATGTATTCACTGGTTGACTAGGTCTTTTCTCCCTCAAGCCTGCCGTCTCTTATTACCATGACATGGTCTGCAATGGTCATGGATCTTGTTGGCTTGGGGAACCTTGGCCGAGAAACCCCATCCCACCTCAAAGTTGCAAGGTTCCTGACTGAAATCTTCACTTCATCTTTCAGTCAGTGCCACCTAATCCTTACGCACTAGAATTAGACATTTTTATGTGGCTTTCCATGTCGATTGGGATAACTTCCACAAAACGAGGTTGCTAGAATGCCTTTGGTTTTATTTGCACAAGCTTGTTTTCAAATCACTTTGCAAATGTTACCAAGTGCTGGTGTGTGAATATTTAAGCTTTTCCAAGCAGTGTGTCAGTGGGGATCAGTGTGTCAGTGCTATGCTGAATTAGACAACAGGCAAGTTTTCTGAACACCTCTGAAAGTCATCCCATTTTTGCTGATCCCTCAGGAGAAAAACCTTCCTCCCTGTAACATTTAAGGCCAATTTGCACATGGTCCAGATCTGTAAATTTTGTATGGGATGAAATGGATTGGAGTCATGATGTTTCTCACTCTAGGTACAGTTTACAGGTGAAACTCGAAAAATTAGAATATCGTGCAAATGTTCATTTATGTCAGTATGGCAACTCAAAAGGTGAAACCAATATGTGAGATAGACGCATTACATGCAAAGCGAGATATGTCAAGCCTTACTTTGGTATAATTGTGATGATTATGGCGTACAGTTTATGAAAACCCCAAATTCACAATCTCGGAAAATTAGAATATTACATGACATCAATAACACAAGGATTGGAAATAGAACAATATCGGACCTCTGCAAAGTATAAGCATGCATATGTACTCAGTACTTGGTTTGGGCCCCTTTTGCAGCAATGACTGCCGCAATGCGGCGTGGCATGGATGCTATCAGCCTGTGGCACTGCTGAGGTGTTATGGAAGACCAGGATGCTTCAATAGCGGCCTTCAGCTCCGCTGCATTGTTCGGTCTCATGTCCCTCATCTTTCTCTTGGCAATGCCCCATAGATTCTCTATGGGGTTCAGGTCAGGCGAGTTTGATGGCCAATCAAGCACAGTAATCCCATGGTCATTGAACCAGCTTTTGGTACTTTTGGCAGTGTGGGCAGGTGCCAAGTCCTGCTGGAAAATGAAGTCAGCATCCCCATAAAGCTCATCTGCAGAAGGCAGCATGAAGTGCTCCAAAATCTCCTGGTAGACGGCTGTGTTGACCCTGGACTTAATGAAGCACAGTGGACCAACACCAGCAGATGACATGGCTCCCCAAATCAACACAGTCTGTGGAAACTTCACACTGGACTTCAAGCATCGTGCATTGTGTGCCTCTCCATTCTTCCTCCAGACGCTGGGTCCTTGGTTCCCAAATGAGATGCAAAAGTTGCTCTCATCAGAAAAGAGGACTTTGGACCACTGGGCAACAGACCAGTTCTTTTTTTCTGTAGCCCAGGTAAGACGCTTCTGTCGTTCATTGTTCAGGAGCGGCTTGACAAGAGGAATACGACATTTGAAGCCCATGTCCAGGATCCGTCTGTGTGTGGTGGCTCTTGATGCACTAACTCCAGCCTCAGTCCACTCCTTGTAAAAGTCCCCAACACTTTTGAATGGCCTTTTCCTGACAAACCTCTCCAGGCTGCGGTCATCCCTGCTGCTTGTGCACCTTTTTCTACCACACTTTTCCCTTCCACATAGCCTTCTATTGATGTACTTTGATACAGCACTTTGGGAACATCCAACTTCTTTTGCAATTACCTTTTGGGGCTTTCCCTCCTTATGGAGGGTGTCAGTGATGGTTTTCTGCACAACTGTCAGGTCAGCAGTCTTCCCCATGCTTGTGATTCCTACTGAACCAGCCTGAGAGACCATTGAAAGGCTCAGGAACCCTTTGCAGGTGTTATGGATTCATTAGCTGATTAGAGTGGGACACTTTGAGCCTAGAATATTGAACCTTTTCACACTATTCTAATTTTCTGAGATTGTGAATTTGGGGTTTTCATAAGCTGTACGCCATAATCATCACAATTATATCAAAGTAAGGCTTGACATATCTCGCTTTGCATGTAATGCGTCTATCTCATATATTGGTTTCACCCTTTGAGTTGCCATACTGACATAAATGAACATTTGCACAATATTCTAATTTTTCGAGTTTCACCTGTATAGTGAAACCAGAATGGAAGACTACCAGGGCTGTAGGCTAGATCTGGAAGTTGAAAAGATAGCAGTGATAAATCCCTTGCATACTGTTGCCAAAACTGCATGGACAAACACTCAAAGGAGACTTTAGCTTACTCATATGACCTTCTCTTTGTGGTAGGCCTAACCCCAAACCAAACCATGATTATGAAAGACTGAAGATACAGTGTATGAAGGCAATGTCAGATCTACAATCCCTACAGAACCAGCACACCAAAACACTAAAAAGATGTGAAGAAGCTGCTAAGGAAGCTGATTTCTATCAGTAAGTAAACATACACATTAGTACCTTCTTTCTTGTTTTTCTATATTGAATAGATTCTCTTAGAGTTTAATATCCAGAGGCTTTCAATACTAGCTTTCTTATCCTCAGCCTGTTTCTCTCTAGAATGTCCTAATTCTAACATTAGTGGAGAGAGAATATACAGAGCATTTGGTAGCAGATTAAGGATTAGTTTTTTAATCTTTGCAGATAGAAAAGCAGCTTCTAAAAACTCTGATGTAATGTAAATTTGGCTTGCAATGGGATGGAGTAGTCTGCAAAGGTGACTTTCCCAGACTTAAAGCAAAGGGTGTGTTTTTTTCTTTTGATTCTTTGTTTGGAGGGCATGGTTGTTTTCTTTTTCTGAATCGTTTTTTCCTTGGTCCAGATTGGAGTGTGGGTCAAAATGTTCCCATGGGACAGTTAGATAGTACCAAAACCATCATAGCCCTCCTCTTTTTGTTTTCAGGTTTTAATGTGCATTTGGTTGGATTCCCTTCTGTTGGGTTCATTGAACAAATCCGAACAAATGCTCTACAACATTAATTAATTTCTGCATTTTATGCTTCTCAATTTTTGGCACATTTGCTCAGGACCAAACCTGGTCTTATATTTTGCCCTTAACCTGGTTACAAGCAGTGTAATAAGTGACAGTGCAATTCCTGGAAAATAATCATTTGACTGGAGGAACTGCAGATTGGTGTGCCCCTGCTAACTGCAAAGAACTTTTTTACCTGTGAATCTGAAGTGCCACACAATCTTAACTCTTAATAAGTTTTTCAGGAGTTCAGGAAGTAGTATTCTCTCATCCCTTTCTTTCACTGTTCCTCTCTTTTATAGCTTGCACTTCTGTGAACTCCTTAGTGTATTTGGGTTTACTAAATCCTCCCAAATCCTGTATTTGCCTTTGAGCCTTTAGAAAGAAGGCTGTGAACTTGATGGTGTTTACATGTACAGGACCTGCAAAATTTGACAGCTCTAATCTGTTATTTCTCATCTTTCTATATTGCTGTTAACATACTCACTCCAAGAATATGAGCAGAAGTTACAATGATACATATTTTGATCACATCTTGGAGTTTAAGAACAGGTTAACATTCAATTTCTTCTAAATTTGAGTGGTTTGATTTTCTTCCCATTGATCTGCCCTTTATAGGAAGAGAGTTGTGAAATCTATGAAGGCTTCTGGTAGTAATTTTTACAACTAACAGATTTATCATAAGGCATAAGATCTCAGGAACTGTAGCTCATTCCATCCAATGCAGATTTACAGAGTGGCTAGACTGATGTAGGATTTAAATTAGGAAGACGATCAACCTGTCTTCCCCTCCCTTTTCCCTCCTGCCTTACCCCAGTTAAACCTTTTAATAAAATGTGGTAGTTGAAAAGATGCTACCAGACTCTTTATTTTTATCTGCCCGCTTCTTGATCCAGTATCTATGGCCTTCAGCTTTTGTCCCTTATTGTGTCTCTCAACAGGCAGTCTGGTTTTCTAAAAATAATTATATATTGTTTACTTGGCTGAACAGCATTAGGTGAAAATTCATATGCCACTATGTCTGTTTATACTACAGTTGTCAGCCAAGATTAATACATAATCAATGGCCTACAACATGTCTGGAGCCTAACAGAGGGACCCCCAACCATTTTGCCCTGGTGAGCTCGTGTGCAATTGTGCAAGTATGTTACGGGCACTGTCGCAGGGCGATGAAATGTATGCTCTAAGCCCCCTTAAACTGTGACACAAAAAAAGGGAATTTGAAAATATTAGCCCCATCTGCTTTCTGGACATTTGAAAGAGCTGTAAAAGGGGTCCTAGCAGACCACTTTTTTAAACTTCTGTTTTAGACTGTTTCCCAGTCTTAGTCTCCCCTCCTCTTCTGTTGTATAATTAAAAACCATCCTTCTTTTTAATGAATTACTGAAATAAAAGTGTGCAAAGGGTAGAAGTTTAAGTACCATGAAAGCTATTCCAAAAAGCTCACCATGGCCTTTCAGACATCTTTAAAACATGCAATGAGTCTTGGTCGTCCTTCTGACTGTTTAATCTACTTTCTCATGAACCAAGGGCTAGAGTGAATTTTGTCAAACAAGATTGCTAGTTTTCTTAATCCTTGACATTCAAAAAGGTATCCATGCAGTGCAGTTTAGTTATCCCTTCAATGAATTCCATAATCCTAGCAACAATTTTTCCAGCCTTGAGTATCTGTTTAGATGTTTGGGATGCCTCAAGGATATTCTGGGTATCTGAATCTGCCATTCTAGTCTGGAAGTAGCTATGGGACTGGATCCAATAGGATGTTAGACATACAATAGATATAGGGATTTCCCAAGCAGGGGTTTGCTCTAACCTGGAAGCATTTATAGTTCTTCTAGTTCAGGGGAAGCCAGTCAGCTGTCTGCATTTATAAAGTTGCTTTGGATGAGAAAAGCTCAGACCAGGGAGTCTTCTCTCTGTTCTGGGTGCTTTTTTTTTAATTTCCTTGTCTCTGGGGGATATTTCTTCTTTGAAGGGTCAAGAACTCAGGAGAAAAACCAACCAGCAATGTGTTTATTACTGATTGAAGAATAATTAAACAATTTATTAAAATTATTCATATTCCTTTTTGTCAGTAGAAGCATCCAGCATGGCTTGTAAGCAAACAACTTGAAATAAAAATATGATAAATACTGTTTAAAAAACAATTCTAGGGTCTGCTAGTGGTAAGGCCAGAGGCAAATGTGTATAGAGTTTCTTCTCTGCTTGCTCTCTCTCTCTCTCTCTCTCTCTCTCTCTCCCCCCCCTACCCTCTTTTCTGTCCTCTCACGCAGCACAGACCCCAAAGTACTATATGTGAAGTTATGCTGTTCCCTTCACAGTGTAGTCCAACCCAAAATGCTCAAAATAATGAGTCCATAATAATTGACCATCATTAGAGCTTGTAGTTTCACCACTACAATCTTAGAGAGATACTTTCTGACAATGTCTCACCCAAAGGTAGCACTTCATAGACCTTGTTTGGGTTTTGAAGCTAAGCATGTCCAGAACTGGTTAGTGCTTAGATGAGAGGCAGCCAGGGAATCCCAGGACCATAGTTTAGCCTGGAGAGTAAATCATCATAGAATAAGACAGCGGCGAACCACTTCTATATTTTCTCCAAATTACATTGAAGTGTCTACGAACATGCAAAAAGTTGAGCTAGATTTAAAAGAAATTTTACTTTTTTTATGTCAGAATGCTTGATGACCCTCCACTCTTTTCTGTACTTTAGCAGAGATGGCTATCAGTATGATTGTTTATTAACTATACCTTTAAAAATCACTTTTAATTTCCAAGCACAAGAGAGCATTTTCTTTGGACTTACTAGTGGGCATTTCTCATCTTGCCAGTACATTACACAGTCGTCTGCTGAGTGACCAGTCACAGCTGAAGGAAGACATGGACACCTTGAAGCGGAAGAACAGTCAGTTTGTACGAGAGCACAATCACCTCCAGCAGTTGTGTGAGGAAATGAAGAGACTTCATGAGGAGGATCAGAAGGAAATAACAAACTTGCGCAGCCAACAACAGCAGGTAGTTTCTTTCTCTGCTTTTTAATATAGTTTCCATAGGAAAGGCAGTTTTTTCACAATTAAAATATACGTCTAATTGCATAAAATAACGTTAATAGCACGTACTTTTCATTTAATTAGTATTTTGGTTGCATTTATTCCTGATGGCTTTTCGGCTATGATTTTTGCAGAATGTAGGTACTGTGATTGAATGTTTCCTAAGGGACATCTGAGCAATTTAGTCTTTCAATTTACAGACTTTCTAGTTTTTTAGCTTTATAATAGCTTGAAGATAATGTGTTCCAAGTACAATTTCCTGATGTTAACTAGATCATACTAGAAATGTTCCATAGGCCATTCTGTCTATAATTTGGCTGTCTTTATGTTGAATTTCAGTCCTGTAATTCTACCTTAGATCAGTGTGTGAACCTCTATCTTGTCAGTCTGTAAGGACCTCTTCTGATAGGATTCAATGTTCAGAAGCCTGGCCAGAGTGTGGACTTCTCTCTTCCATACCTGATTCTCATTGCCTTATGTAGAAGATAACTGATGAATTTCCTGCTCCCTTGCATCCTGTTGGCCAAACCAGTGGGAACTTACCAAGTAGTTAAATGAGAGAAACTTAAGCAAAGTTGTCCTTATCTAGACAGAACAGTATAATGCAAACTGATGAGCTTCCCCCCCCCCATATTAATAGTTGCGAAAGAGAAATACTTACTAAATTACGATGACTCTGCACTGAAAAGTTTCTTTGTACATTATATATTTCATGCACCAGAAAATGGATAATGTGTAATTGGATTGAATATAAATAATAACTGAAATGGAACCTGGAAGTAGCATTAAAATCCACTAATACTTTCAAAAGAGAGGAAGATGCTGTTTGACTAAGCATAGTGTATTACTACAGTTGGCCAATTCCAATCAGAGTTCTGGAATGAAAGCAGATTCTGAAAAGGGCCTTCACTGAGCGCAGAAGAGAAACTACAAGTTGGTGGGTGTGGCATTGAAATTGAAGCTTCGCCCTTTTTATGCATGCATGCATGCATAATAGGTTCTTACTGGCGATCCTGCTTTGCTGCTGCTACAATTGACAAATGTGTATACTGCAAAACCTGAACAGTTGCAGGTATCAGATGTTCTGGTAGGCTATCCTTCCTGAACATCAAGGCAGCAAAGTTCAGTCAAGATAGAAATTAATCTTACTGTTGTGTGATTAGTTGTATACCATAATCTTTGTTTCAATGTTGAAAGATAATGAGTGGCCCTGTTAAATTCCATAACCTTATTAGCTCATATCCTGTGTTTAAACTTTACATGAGGGATTGAGTCTCCATGAATCCACTGCAAATTAATTGTGAATGATTATTTTGCTTTTAAGTTGCAAACATCAGATTACAGTGCAAATTTACTAGTTCACTCACTAAGTGGAATATCTTTACTTTTTTCAGCTCAGCCTGTGCAATCGTTGGGAACTCTCTGTGCCCAAGTCAGCTTTGATGTCAACTTCTTTCATTACAGGTCCTCCATAAATCAAGATCAGGACTCAAGGCAGTAGAAATGATAAACTTGAGTGGGGCTAGGCCCATATACCGTATTTTTCTGACTATAAGACGATACTTTTTTCTAAAATCCTTACCCTAAAAATTGAAGGGCGTCTTATTTAAGGAAGTCAGCCGAGGCAAAACTGCCCATACTTTGTCTCTGCAGGCAGGCTTCCTCCTATTGCTAGCCTCCAATCACGAGTGAAATAGCTTGTCTCCCAAACACGAGCCTTATGTAACTGATGTCAGCTGATGCTGAACAAACCAATATAGAGAGAAGCTATTTTGCAGTTTCACTCGTGCTTGAATGTAATCAGTTATGCAAAAGAGCCTGGAAATAGAGCTGCAGAGAGACCTCCTCCCACCGAGTGTATCAGGTCAATGTTAACTAATTACTAAATAAAAATGTGTTCTGCACTATCTTTAAAATATTGATTTCTTAATTTGGGGTTGGAAAAATGGGGGTCATCTTGTACATGGGGGCGTCTTATTGTCGGAAAAATACGGTAGCTAGTTGAAATCAACTTGATATTCCCTGGGACGTTCAGATCATAATCGACAAATTATTCATATATTCCTACTACAGTTGAGCATAGAATATTACGCACAAAAATTACAGCACAGTTCTGTTTAACTTAGATCACTCCTTTGTGTGGGCCAGAGTGAGCAGTCCTGCATTGCAAGAAAACAAACAACTTAAGCATGATATGAAAATCTAAATTTAATATAAGTCAGTGTAATTAAAGTGATTTGTAATTTTTCCTGTTGAGATTTATACACAGTTATAGAGTTGAGCATATCCTCAGAATATGATGGATTTCTTCAGAAGTCACAGCTTTGGCAGGGCATCTGTAATCTCAGAAGTCTATCAGTCAGTGTAGTTCTCCCTCTGGGACTCATCCAGCTGTTGTTTATACCATAATTCTTTTGCAACTTTCAAGCCACTCCTAGAGATCTCAGTGTCCCTATTTTCTGTTCTGGCAGCCTAAAGCTTCCCATCACTTCTATTTTTAGATTTCTAGGTAACCCAGTTTTTCCACAAAGTTATTTTCTTTGTATTTTTATGACTTCTCACTCTTGGCCATTCTTCTGCCTCCTGTACGTTTTCCCATTCATCATCCCTTTATCCTCTAAAATACTTACATTGCATATAAGTTGTGCTAAAAGTAATCAGTATATGTAATCAGTAAATACCCATGTCACAGTAATATGGTTCAACAAATCTTTCTGAGTGCAAGAATTAATATAAACTGCACAAATACACTAATAAGTATGGTATGAATGATTCATCAACTGTCCTCTGATATTTTCTCCACCTCCTATAAACAGTTCTGTGAGTCTCTATTGTGAGCAATTTACTGTTTGGTTTATGAAGGGACCATGAGGCAGTGGTAGAGGATACAAATTAGGATAAATATTTTATCCTTTTGTTAGGAAAAATTGTCTTACTCACTCCTGACTGTCATCTCCAAAACTGTGGGGTCTAGACTTTCCTCTTGTTTTCTGAGGATCTTCAGACAGTGTTTTAGACCAGAAAATCATATTAACATAAGCAGTGTAAGACTTGTTGTAAAAGTGATATACTGTATGCCATAAGTAATCACATCTCTAGCATTGGCATTGAAGGCTTTGAGGCCCCCATGAAGCTGTGCAAAAGAGCTTTTCTGGGTGATTTCTTGTCATCCATCTGCTAGGCAGGGAAATTGAAAACCATTGTTGAAGAAAGCAATCACAAACCATTTCCGTAACATTCCAAGAAAACTGCGTGGATACAGTCACCTAGAGTCAAGTTCAGCATAAAGGTTGGGCAGTGCTGAGTTTCAGGCTCATTATAAAAGCTTTGTCAGCTCGTATCAAGTAAATCCTGTGTTGGAGGTCTTTAGAAGTTTGCTATGGTAAGATTGGGAAACTCGATGCTAAAGTTGTTTGGCTCCATACTGACTTTCTAATACAGAATCTGTTGACAGATCCAGCACATGAACTGGTCCAATGCTATGGGGCTAGTTTCAGTATTGAAGGCCTTCCAAGGGTCTCTTGACCATTGCCCCCTCTCCATTATCAGTATAGTATAGTTCTAGTTATTTGTGGAGTCTGCTATCTGATCTGGTCTACTTCATAGGACTGACATAGATGAATGGTTGTACCTTGGGAGAATGTTTGTTAAAGACAAGAAAATAGAAACATTTTAAAACATCCCAATGCTGGTAGAAAAGTAGTGAGTAGTTTGCATGTTGTTGTAAGCAAGAAATGTTTGTTAAAAGTAGTGAAACTGGCTGTCTGTAAGAGCATGCCAGATTTTTAAAAATTTAATCCATTTATCGAGCTACTTATTCTCCTAGTGATTATACCCTAGTGGGTAGCTAACAAGGGTTAAAAGAGGTAAGGGATTATGTAGAAATAAGAGCTGTGCGTGTCAAGAGAAACATAAAAGTAAATTGAATACAATGGAAATTAGTTACTTACGTGTGTGTGATTAATCAAGAACAGGTGGGACCAAGAATGAATGGGTGGTGAATGAACATGGATTGAATACGAAGGTGAGTGACCAGTAAGAGAGAATGAATGAGGTTCAAATCATAAAATAAATACATGAGAGAGGAGGTTGAGAGGAAGGAGAAAACCCAAAAGCATATGGCTGGGTGGAATTGATGAAATCCTCCAAAAGCAGTCAAAAGTGGGTATGGTGAGAAGCATTTTTTTCTTAAATAAAAAGATAAAATATGAATTGGTATACTAGCAGAGTGGAAGCAAGGAAGATTTGCAAAGGGCTGGCAGGTACGGAGATTTAGTGTAAACTAAATTTTGCTTACTTCTTTTTCTTTTTTTTACCCAATGCCTTAGTTTCTTTGCTGTAATTTTTGTGTTTTTTTGGGGGGGGGGGTACTTTGCATAATGTTCCCTGAAAAGAAATGGTGTAAACAGTGTATATCTATGGTGGTTCAGAAAGATTGGTCTTTTGCAAAAGAAAATCAAAGGGAGTGTGATTCTGCTGATCTGTTTTATGTCTCAGCAGCTTTTGAATTCATTGGCTTTGATATGTTCTGGATCATCTGCATGGTTTGGAGATTGAAAAGACAGACCTGTATTTTTGTTGTTGTTCAGTCGTTAAGTCATGTCCGACTCTTCGTGACCCCATGAACCATATTGCGCCAGGCCTTCCTATCTTTCACTGCCTCCCTGAGTTTGCTCAATTTCATGCTCATTGCTTCAGTGATGCTATCTAGCCATCTCATCCTCTGCCGTCCCCTTCTCCTTTTGCCTTCCATCTTTCCCAGCATCAGGGTCTTTTCCAAAGAGTCCTCTCTTCGCATTAGGTGACCAAAGTATCTGAGCTTGAGCTTCATTATCAATCCTTCCAATGAGCAATCAGAGTTGATTTCCTTTAAGATTGACTGGTTTGACCTCCTAGCAGTCCAGGGGACTCTTAAGAGTCTTCTCCAGCACCACAGTTCAAAGGCATCAATTCTTCGGCGTTCAGCCTTCTTTATGGTCCAGCTCTCACAGCCATACATTACTACTGGAAAAACCATAGCTTTGACTATGTGGATCTTTGTCGGCAAGGTGACGTCTCTGCTTTTTAATATGCTATCTAGATTTGCCATAGCTTTCCTCCCAAGGAGCAAGCGTCTTTTAATTTCATGGCTGCAGTCTCCGTCTGCAGTGATCCTGGAGCCCAAATAAATGAAGTCTGTTACTGCTTCCATTTCTACCCCTTCTATTTGCCAGGGATTGATGGGTCCAGATGCCATGATCTTAGTTTTTTTAATGTTGAGTTTCAAGCCAGCTTTCGCACTCTCCTCTTTCACCCTCATCAAGAGGCTCTTTAGTTCTTCTTCACTTTCTGCCATTAGGGTGGTATCGTCTGCATATCTGAGGTTATTGATGTTTCTCCCTGCAATCTTAATTCTGGCTTGTGATTCTTCCAGCCTGGCATTTCTCATGATGTACTCTGCATATAGGTTAAATAAGCAGGGTGACAGTATACAGCCTTGTCGTACTCCTTTCCCTATTTTGAACCAATCGGTTGTTCCATGACCAGTTCTAACTGTTGCTTCTTGGCCCGCATACAGATTTCTCAGGAGACAAGTAGCATTTCCAAAAATGTTATCATACAAGATGATTGTACCACTTCTCCTGGTAGCTATACAGTAGGGTGCTAAATAATTATTACTTATTCCTCAATGCAATTTGACGTCCGTATGAAGGTGTTGTCTAGCTTCAGACTGTAATATCAGCCCTCTTTCAGAGTCTCATCTGAATAAAAAAGACGATATATGTTTTAAACCAGTTCCTTGATGCCATGTACCCATCCTCCATTGAGGATAATTTTTGGGTGTGAGAATTATGAAGATGGAATAATCTAGATTGGGTTGCAGTCTGTTGTTTGGTCAGGATTTGCTTGGATTCACTATTACTTAAAGATCCAAGTAACATCTGTGCCAAGACGCATCCATGCTTGGTACACCAATGATACTGTTTTTCAGTCTGCCAAGTGCCCACTTGTAATTTGTACAAGGTCATCCCATACTTGGACAACTGTGCTTTATTTGGGGTTGGGGCTATACTTTTACTTGGTTGGAAAGCTGCTGCTGGTCCTGGCAGGGTTACTTGAGATACCTGGTCATAACATATTGGCCAGTGTTTTTCTCAGCCTCAGCAACTTTAAGATGTGTGGACTTCTGGGCGTTGATTGCTGGACCAGTTACACTGTTACTTCTTGCTCATAAAGTAGTTTGAAGATCTTGCTTTAATTGCTATTATATATTTCTCCCCCCCCCTTTTTTTAGCATTGCTTTCACTTATATAAAACTTCAAGTTATATTTCAGATAGGAAGATATGCTGACAAAATTTGGTGGCAAACAGGCACAATTTCCTGCCATTTGGCAGGCAAGGGGCAATGGAACCAAAATGATGCATAAACCAGGGATGATGAAAAGTCTCTTCTAAAGCAGGCATCAGTAAGCAAAGTGGAAAGTTATTTTACTTACATAGGAAATAAACTTCTTATGTTTGCCTATGGTATAAATTGTGGATGTCATGAAAACTGCAGAGATCTGATTGTCACAGTAGAAGCTGGGTTTGGAAATTTCTTCACCAAGGAATTGAATGAAAATTCTTCATTCAGAAAATTCTTCACCAAAAATCCAACTTGGCAAATACTCCCCAGAACCTGTTCAGCAGTGCATTAACATGTCTGCGTAGTTGGAAGCTCCTACCCAACCTTGGCTGATGTTGGATATCTAAGCAGGATAATGGGAAAGTTGAAAAAAACACCCAGAAGGCAGGGGTAAGGAGTGAGGGCACAGCCAGCTCAAACCTGTGAAGAAAGCTGGAGAGAGAGAGGTTCTCTTTGTTTTAAGCTGATAGGGCAATTCCTGGGCTTACATTGAAGTTTTTAGGGTTCAGAATGGCACATTTAGCAAACATCATAGTGTCTTGGAAAGAGAATCTGGGGGCTGCAGATTGCCCACTTCTGGTTTCATTCTCAGCCCAGTCCCTTTTAATTTATAAAATATTTGCTTATGAGTTTACAACACACAGTTCCTGAAATCACTGCAAGCCATTCTGACTCAAGCATTATTAGCAAGCTCTATATTTCTTATTCAACTCCAGGAGAAGCTGTATGTATGTATGTATGTATGTATGCATGCATCTATTTGTTTACACACACACACACACACAAAAGTTTGGATTCTGTTATGTTTTGGTGAAAAAGGGTACACACCAAAACTGAAATCCATTCTTGATGGAAAAGATTGCTATATAACTTGGGAGTTAGAGAGAACAATAGAGGTTCTTCATTTCCTCCTCGCAAGATGAGATTTCTAGCCTTGCTGTGCTTGTGGGCTCAGCAAGCAAGCAAACAAGCTGTTTGTGTTGGTTAATCATTTGCTTCCAAAGCCACTTCAAAGAAATGAGAGCTGGAGTGGTACAGGAAATACAGTATATACCACATCCGGAAAACAAGCACGGCAGGGAAAAATGATACCATTTAAAACAAACAAACAAACAATTGTTTGAAACTTACACAGTTTGGGGATTTCTTTCCCAGCCCCCCTTCAGTTTTGCTCCATTCAGTCTCAAAATAACCTACTGTTTAACCCAATTCAAGCAAGAATGCTTTCCATATACACAATACGTCATACAGCAAGGCAAACACAAACCCTTATAGTATGGCTTCTAAGGGGGTCTAAATATTTGTAAATGCTGCAAATCAGTCCAAGTATAAAGAAGGGGGAAGTTAGAAGTCAAATACTTACCTACATTTCCAAGCAGTTCCTTTTTTCCCTCCCTCCCTCCCTCCCTCCCTCCTTCCTTCCTTCCTTCCTTCCTTCCTTCCATTTTTCTTTAAAAAAAAACATTTATGAACAATTGATTGATTATGTGCCATCAAGTCAGTGTCGACTCTTAGCATGCAGTGCCATACTTAGCTTGAATTGTGTCATTCAAGCAACTTTATGTTTATTGACATTTTAGAAATTATATTTAACACCGATATAAACTTTTTTCCCCTTACCTTTAAAGGTTTAATTTATCTAAACCATCATAGGGTTAACAGGTTCTGGTTTATATTGCATAAATAGCACTGTACCCAACTAATATCTCTATTTTATAATGTGTTCACATTGTATAATGCAATAAAACAATTAGTGGGAGAGGAAAAAAGAACCTGCCGTTTCTCTCCTTGTTAGTCAATACCAGTTCTTTTCTCATAGAATAGGATGTGTCTCTGCTCCCTTCTCAGGAGAACAGGCAGTGAAGTAGACACTCGGATGCTTGGTGGCTTTGAATCTTGTTCAAACAGCTCTGCAGCGGATGGCTTGGAAGAACAGACCGTTTGGGTCAGATTACTTCTCCCAACAGAGATGGCCATTGATTTTCTGTCCAGTCGCTGCCCGACTGGGCTGTCTGCTTCTTGCGTACGAGCTTCCTGTTTCCATGGCGGTAGCCCTTGGCCTCGCTCAGATTATTTGCTCTCCTCGTCAGGGAATTGAATGGGGGAACTCCTTGTGATGTTTTCTCTTTTGTTCCTCCACTTTCAGATTCATGTTGACTGTTCTTCTCTACCTCCCCCCTTTTTTTTTTTTAACAGCAAAAATAAAGTAGTAAAGCCTCCTTCAAGCAGACTTGACTTCTGGAAACGTCATTGACTCACCCCTGTAGTTTTCCTGGCAGTAGTGCAGGAGCGGCCTGGCACTGCACTCTTCTAGGGATTTTTTTAACTTCCCCGTTGAAGCCGCAGCCGTGGGGTTCTCTGATAATCTTCCATCCAAATCTTAACCAGACTCTTCCCTGCCTGTCTGAAGTTGGCTGGGTGCTGCACCCTACTGGAACTTTTAAGAGCAGGTCATTTACAACCCAAATATCTAAGAGATTCTTTGGCCTTCATTTTCACATGTTCTCACTTCCAGCAGAAATTAATATTCCTTCTTAATCATTTACTCCTTTTCCAGAAGAACAAACAATGCCTTTAAATCTGAATTGCACATAACTGGTTTGTGGGGTTATTGGGGGGGTGTATGTACAGGTATGTATATATGCATGTATCTATGTGTATGCACGTACACACACACACTACACTGTATGGCTTTAAACAGTGCATTGCATACATTGCATAGCTACATAAAGTAACATAATAAAAACCACAGACATTTTACTTACTGTTCCAAATTCTATATCAGGGAATTATAGGCCCAGTTCAAACTTTACGGAAGGGGGAATCAGCAGAAAATAATTAAATCTGCTTGCAGGTTATGTGTTGTTGCTGTTCATTACTGTGAAATTTGTAATATAGCAATGCTATCTCAACATACTGAGTTGTACTGTTGAGGGATTTCCATTTGGTTGCCCATCCAAGAACTAACCGGGTCTGTCTCTGCTTAGCTTTTGGGGGGATCAGTCAAGGTCAGCTAGGTACTGCCACCTGCTCTGACAAAGAAGCTACTACTGTGTAGAAGAGAAAAAGGATCAGATGGGACATCCTCAGGCTTAGTCACATTTTGCCTCATGTGTGCACTCTGATCAGAACTGAAAGCTTCTCTGTCTTTTCCTGTTGAGGAGAAGGCTACTCATGAGTTCAGCAGAAAGTAGTAGTGTATGAAATTTGAGCCTAAACCTAAGCCTGAAACTCCTATGTTCTATATTGTGTTTCCCCTAAGTTATGAAATCATCATCATCATCATCCTCTAGAAATAGGTGCTTCTCTGCAAATAACTCCAAGGACAAGGAATGGCTATAAGTAAGTTAAATAAAACGTTTGCAAATAATCAGTGCCCCATGTACTGGCAATATTTTCTGAATTATGTTATCTCCTTTGACTTTGATGCATACTTCATGGGCTGCATCATGGAGAACGTAACCGGTGTGCCATCTTGTGGTTTAGCAGATGTATATGCCTGTGGTCTTCTTTTAATTCTAGTTTGGCCTATAGCAGTGTTGTCCAAACTTGGCCACTTTAAGATGAGTGGACTTCAACTCCTAGAATTCCCCAGCCAGCATGGAATTCTGGGAGTTGAAGTCCACTTATCTTAAAGTGGCCAGGTTTGGACAACACTGGCCTATAGAATCCTGCTCTGCGCACAAAGATTTTCATTGTTGTCTTGGGGTGGAGTTCAGTCTTGTGAAGCCCTCCCTCCTTCTTGCCTGAAGTTACTGGTGCATTCCAGAAGACTAAGGCAAGACCTAAATCCAGTTTTGGACATTTACTGTATTAATTGTCTTTACATGGTAGAAGAATATCAGGGGGTTTTCTGCAGTCTTGAGAGGAGAGGAAACAAAAAGGATTTAGAAACAAATTGGATGGAACTTCTGGCTCCATGCTGCTTCCCTGCATTGTATTTGTCTGGAAACTATCCCCTTTGCCATACCAACTTCACACTCCGCTCACATCTTTGGCTCCATGTTTATTGATTCAGGGTTGGTGCAGCAGTTCTAAACTGCAATTTCTCCCTGAGAAGAATGGCTAATAGGAAAACATTTCAGAATGATGGAGAAGAATGCTCTTTTCCCTGTCATAAAGGCCCATTTGGAAGAGTGAGCTCTTGAGGGACTGGTTTCGTGCCATTATGTCAGCGTCACCTCTGAGCGACCACATAGAGAGACTGTCTCGCAACCTGTCCTTTCAAGTCTCCCAGTGGTGCACCCATCATTGCTGTAACTGACCGTCCACTTTCTTGCTGCCCATTCTCTTTTTCTGTTTCCTTTCCACCATTCCCAGCATTGTGAGCTTCTCAAGGGAGCTGAGTCGTCATATAGTATGTCTAAAATATGATAATTTGATCATGGTCATTTGTCCCTTGAGTTGGATTGATCTGTTCTATGATTCGTTTTGTTTTGTTCTGTTTTCTTGGCAACCTTTGGTGTTCTAGGAATCTTCTCCAGCACCAGAGTTCAAGAGCATCAATACACTTTCTATCCTTCTTCAAAGTCCAACTTTCTCTTCCATCTGCCTTTTTTTCTTGAACGTTATGGCACTTTAGTATTTTTAAGTTAATGTGTAAGGTATCTTTTCATAGGGAAATGGTGTTTTTGAAGGTACACCTAAAAAAAGAGAGAATTCACCTTTTCACATGAACAGTCCTGTGTAGTCTATTGAACCTACCTTTAAATTGCATTGAGACAAGGCATTCATAGTTGTTCACCTTCTATTTAGTTTTGGGATTCCGCCTATTGTCAGAATGGACCAGTGGATAATTAAGTAAATTATTTACTTTAAAATATATGTGTATAAATAAAAATTCACTGGACTTTCCTGTGTTTAAAATGAGACTGAGACCTGTCTCATTCTTGCCATAAAGTCTTGTTGAAAATGTATTTCCTTCTCGCAGGTTATGAAGCAGAATGGCTCATCAGAGATCTTGAATAAACTCTACGATACAGCGATGGATAAATTAGAAGTTGTGAAGAAGGATTATGATGCACTAAGGAAGCGGTACAATGAAAAGATAGCAAGCCACAATACTGATCTGAGCCGGTTAGAACAGGCCGAAGAAGAAAACAAACGTCTCCAGAAACAGATGGACATGCTGATGAAACAGCGGGACACAGCAGTCCATTTCCAGCAGCAATGTTCCACTTCTCTGAGAAGGTAAAATAAGTTTCCCAAATTCTTTCTTTCTAACTCAGAGCTTTTTCACTAGAGGAATCTTAACTCGGTTCCCTCTTTCAGCTTCCTTGATGGTGCTCATAGTCACTCAGGACCAAAGTAGATGTAATGGAACCAACCGCATTTGTTTGTCTGCATGTTTTGCCAGTTCACATTTAAAGTGTGAGTTTGTGTTTATATAGATGCCTGGTTTTGAGATCAACAGCCTGACTTCCACGATGTATCTACTCACTCAGCCTGGCTCTGAAGAAATGGAAGTGAGGTAGATTTAAAAAGGCAGTTTAAAAGATGAGCTAAGGCACAGCTCAACTCCTTGCATCCACCCACTTTTTATAGATATTAAAATTTAACTCTGCTTTCTAATCATATGAGAACAAACAGATGCATGATTAAAAACCAACATGGTTGACCATGTTAGTTCTACTGTGACATTTTTAAACAGTTTGTGTTCTGGCTATAAGAGGAAGAAGGATTTTAAAACCCCTTTCCTTTCCTGCAAATGGTCAACCTTGCTATTTTCTTCTAGATTTGAAACGGTGCAACAAGAACTGAGCAAAGCCACTGCCCAGAACAAGGAGCTGCAGAGAGAGATGGAACGGTTGCAGTCAGAAGCAACAAGGTATAAAACAGTGCAGCTCAAGGCAGCAAAGGATGCAGAGAAGTACAAGGAGGAACGGGACTCTGTTTTCAGTGAATATCGTCTCATCATGAGCGAGAGGGATCAAGTTATCAAAGAAGTAGATAAACTTCAAACCGAGCTAGAGCTTGCAGAATCCAAATTGAAAAATACATCCTCAGAGAAGAGAGTGGCTAGCGAGGAAATGGAAGCATTGAGACAGGTATGGTATTGTAAGACACTTTTGTTGGTAAAGAAGTGAAGTCATTCTGCCCCTATAGTGTGGTGCAAACTTAATGGTGGATTTGCTTGAGCATTGAGCCTATTCAATTATTTGCCCATTGCTCAATGAATTTGGGCAAGGAAAAGTTGCAAGATGATCTGCTCATCTGGTGGAACTATTAAGGTCTCATTTCACTGGGCTAGCTAATCCCATCTGGGGTTCATTCAACCCAGCAGAACACATGAAGGCTTCAGTGGCACACAAACAATTATCTGTATATAGGAAACAGGTCATAGAGAAGGTTCTAATGTAGATATCTGCTTCACATGCCAAGGAGCTGATTATCACCGTTAAAGCACAGGGCCAGGTTATTTGTGGGACAGCCTCTCCCTGAGGGCGTTTGCCCATCCCACTACATTAGATAGGGTGGGTCAGTCCAGGTCCGTTCCCGCAAATGCTGTCACCTCATGGGGCCTTGGAGGTGCTCTTTCTCTGTAGCTGCCCCAGGATGTTTTTTGTTCTTTTTTTTTTAAACTCCCCAGTCCAGCCTATAACCCTGAGTCTGGTCTCCCATCAAAGTACTGATGGGGTATGATCTTGCTTAGATTTTGAGCTTAAATGAAGTCAGACAGATGCCGCCACCTTCTGGGGCTTGACAATACTGTCTCTTTCGAGTTTAGCTCAGTTCTGAGCAACTCCATGCATGTGCCCAGGTAGTTTTTGGGCAACAGTATATTAGTGGTTTGCAGTTCCTTTTTCTGGGATATGTTCCCCTTTGTACTTACATACTTCATGCTCCAAATGTACCTTATAAAGCAGTCTATATAATGGAGCCAAATAGTTTCAGATCAATAGGCGAAGGTTTCCCATCTGAAAACTGGTCCAATCCTGGTTAGCTTAGCTGAGAAAAGGTTGCCCATGTGCAAACATCAGTTGAGACCACTCATTATATCATAAAGGTGGTTTTATCAGTTGACCTAGGTATGCCGTGCCATTCCTATCAGAGGGCTTTCAGGCATAACAGTATATGAGAAAAACATATGAAAGTGGTACATAGCTGCTAAATAACATTATTATCATCCACAAGAGCACCAGATTCAAGCCAGTCATCTGCTTGAAATGCTGCCTCCGTTGAATCTGTTGACTAATTTTTCGGACTGCGTTCAGTTTCACTGGTCAATGTTCTTGAAAATATAAGCAAATGTGTATTGCAAGAAATGTTGGTAGCACTTAGTGGTTTAGGTTTGGACCTCTGGCCGAGCCTTATGTTTCCACATTGTCCAGCCAGATGCCTTTGAGAAAGCTGCAAACACAACAAAATTCTATTTACATCTCCTGGTATTCAGAAGGATATTGTCTGATATTAATATAGCTATTAATGGATATCACTGGATATTCATATACATTGATCTTCCATGCAGCTGTCTGAAAAGAAGGCCTTTTAAAGTTTTCCAAAGCAATAGTTAGTGCTGTTACAGTGAAATTCCTAAACTAACAATGTACTTGAGTAGAAAAATCACTTCCTGAAATAGATTTAAAAGGAACTACAAGTGTTATATTACCTGGAAGAGATTCCCTATACAATAGCAGATTTTAGAAGTTAATTTTGATAAGTTGTTTGATAGGTTAATCACAGATATAGCTTCAAGAAGCTACTGGATTTCATATCAATTCAAGCAGATTTAGATATTTAAAAATAATACTACAAAGGATTGACAAACACTTGAAGAAACATAATTATGATCCTCTTTGCATTAGATTAAAATAGAACTTGTCATAGCAACAGCTTTAACTCATATTACTTGGTAGAACAGCTGCAGTTAAAATTACTGTACTTCTTATCAACCTATTTTCATTTCACAGACTCCAAGTTCCATTGGTAACAAATATATATCTTTTGATTTATATATAATTATATATTTTTAGAAAGCCCTAGTTTTATGTAAACCATGAGGTATGAGCAAAAGTATGGTGGAAGATTTGGCATAAGAAATTGGCAATACCATTTGTGTGCCTTTCAGTTAAAAGAATTAATACAAGTTATTGGGTATTAAAATAGTGTCCAATGGATACAAACTTAGTTGTTATTGGACTCTATTATTCAAGGTAATACCATTTCCCATTGACATTAGGGAATTAATTTCTATTGTCACCAATGCATACCTAAAACAGAAGTGTGAAAAGGCTGGAAACAATGTGGTTTGTTTTCCCAGTTTTTGACCCCACCTCATCCCTTTTTAAATACCAAAATAAATGTATTCAATGTAAGGGATGAGAAGAGAGATATTTTAATGGGATTAAATAATTGATTAATGGTAAATTAAACCTACGAGAAGGTTGGTCACAAGTTCTAACTTGGTTTGGGATGAATGACTTGGTTCAATCATTCCTTCATAATACCATCAATTATTTTTATTTCTTAATGTTCCACTAAATGAAATTTGCCCTTTTTTTAGGAGACGTGCACTAGGATCAATCTTTTGATCCTGGTTCACGTCTCTTAAATTATGGTTTTTCACCATAATTTTTAAGACCTCAGAAGCTTAGCAGGAATTATTCAGCCAGAGGAATAGAAGAAAAAGAAGGATCAATTGTTTCTTCTGTCTCTTTTTCCCCCCAGGACATTCTACTTCTTCTATTACCTTTTTATAGTCCTCAGGCAGTGTTTCTTGTTCAGCCCTTTCCACAGAAGAATACTTAACTTTAAGTTATTAGTTAACAACATTTAATACATGCCCAGTGCTTATAGTTTCTTTTGATCAATGCCACAAGCGTTTAACTTTTCAATGTGTGTTCATCACATGAGAGGTTTCTTTCAGCACTTGATGTTCCTACCAGTGATGGTTTCCATTTTAGGAGCTGAATTCTGCTCTAGTGGAACGAGACCGAGCAATCTGTGAAAGGAATGAGCTTTTGGAAAAGTACTGCCATGAAGTGAAAGACAAGGCTGAGGCCCAGAAGGAACTGGACCAGGCATGTAAGGATATTGAGACAGTGAAGGAAGAGAGAGATGTAGCCAGAAAGGAGAGAACTGAAGCCATTATCCAGAGAGACCACCTGTTAAGAGAATACTATCAAGCTCGCCAGGTACTACTGTTGCTATTTTAAAAATTGCAGAGTGGAATTCTGTTTTCTTGGACGTGCTTTTTTCTGCAACCATCAGCATTTAGTATATGCTTACTTTATATTGGAATAATGACTGATTTACCAACTTCAGTGGTCTACTCATTGGCATCCATAACAGGCCCTGATAATGTCAAAATGATGACATCTGTCTCATGACATCATTACACAATGGCCCAGTTGTGTAGTTGCACCATGACATCTTGATGCAAGTACACATCTTGTGTCATTGGCATGATGATGTCATAACCTGTGTTATGTAACTTTGACTATAAGTTTGGATTCAAACGAGTATGCTAGCATTTCTTTGTTAATCAGTGTTCATCACTGACATCAGGTACAGATACTGGGATTTTGACCTTTTTTGGAATGTGTGAGGAATTTTCTGGGATTTTCTTTTTTGTTTGTTCGTTTTATTTCTTGTGATTTCCAAATTTTGTTGAAGTTACTGGGTACTTTTCAATTTGTCTGTTTTTTTAAAAAACAACAACTACACTGAATTGCTTTACATAGATTAAACAAATACATATGGATAATATTGAGATCTTCAAAGGATCACATTAATAATCGAGATTTAATCAGCATGCAGAACACAGCAGAATGCATTACTAATTAAGGGGGAAAATGAAACCTGTGCCCCCCCCCCCAAAATTGTACACAGGCCAATCACAAAATTAATTTTAAAAAATGATATAAAATGAATTAGCAAGCAAAGTGAAGTCATGGAGTAACAACAGAATAGATTATGGGAAATCCTTTGGGGTTCTGTTGAAATAAACCCAAAACTCCAGATATTTTAAAACAGTGTTACAAGAATGTTTTCTTTTTTTTTTTTTCCCTTTAATTCCAGCGTGGGCTCCTCCCCTTCTCACCTTTGTAAACCCTTTTTTGTGTTGTTTTGTATTTCTTGTGATTCTGTGAATTGAATCCATCATTCTACTTGCTCAGATACAAGATTCGGCTACACTGGATATAGAAAGAGCAAACAAGGAAATAGAAATGCTCCGGAAGCAATATGAAGCCATGTCGCAAGAGTTAAAAGAAGCAATGCAAGAGGCAGAAGTAGCCAAATGCAGGCGAGATTGGGCTTTCCAGGAACGGGATAAGATTGTTGCAGAACGAGAGAGCATACGGTAAAATGATACTTCCTAGGAGATCGTTCGACATTGCGCTACCCAGGAATTTCTTTGTGTTATGAAAGTTCTAGAGACAAGCAGTATGAGTAAATACTTCATAATATTTGTAACTATCATATCACCAACATTAGGTAGGATTGAAGTCTTATACTAGGAAAATTAAACTGAAATTGAAACTCTCTGTAGCATTGCAGACCTGTTCCTAAATTAGTAAGTAGGAAATGAATGTAGTGTTGCTTCCATATTCACAAATGAATGGTATGTGGGACTGACCTTGGGAAGCAGGAGGAAGAGCCCAGACTAGACAATGGTCTGATAAACAAACTTTGAGTCTGAAGGAGGAAGGGTGGAGAAAACATCCTAGAAGGGACTCTTCCTAGTTTCTTGGACTGTAAAGGCCAAGGGGGAGAAATGTACTTTCAGACTTGCAAGATTCTGTCAATATAACTTTACAGTAAAGGTGGAGTTGGTACTTATGGTTGTGCGTCTTGCTTGGACTACTTTGAATGACTAACTAGGTATAAAAAAGCCTGTTATATTGGTTTGTTTATCTCTGTTTCATTCATACATTTGTTGCAAAGTGGTTAAATATATTGGAAGACTAGAAATGTATTTTTGAAACCATGGTGAAAAAACAATGTTGGTTTATTTTATCCTGGGGGAGGGGGCACTGGGGTTGGCTGGGATCATTGCGTAGCACTGCAGCCCTCTGATGTTGTGTCTCAATTTGTTTGACTTTGAAGAACTTTGTGCGATAACCTGAGGAGGGAGAGAGACCGAGCTGTGAGTGACTTGGCAGAAGCTCTTCGTAATCTGGATGACATGAGGAAGCAAAAGAACGATGCTGGGCGTGAATTGAAAGAACTGAAGTGTGTTATAGAAAACACTTTGATCTGTAACTTTGCATCCTATCTGTCACATCTTTCTTTCCTGCCGTACTCCTTGGAGTAGGACAGAATCTTTATAGTGTGCAAATACTGTGTAATTTCAAATGCAATAATTTCACACACTGTGTGTGCATGATAGTGAGAGAAATACACACCTACACACACATATGCATATGTAGTGTGTGTGTATGCAAATTGCATTTATTAAAACCCATAAACCCACAACAGGAGAGAAAGAAGGAAGGAAAAGAATCGATCTGTCTACCTTTATAGGTCTAACTTTTAATTGGAAAACAAAGTAGACCAGGACTCTCCAAGCCGAATGTGTTAGGGGAGATTTCATTCTTGGCCTACTTGGCAGTTTTCTTTCAAAGGAGCATCTCTGGATCATCTGCCTATTAAACAGCAGTAAGGATTAAATTAAATCAGAATTTAAGGAGCCAAACACTTTGAAATTGGGAAATCTTCATCCTCTCATTCTGAGCATGTAAGGGTGAAAAAGAATTGATTGTAATGTTCAACTTTCCACAGAGAGAAGATGGAGAATCAGTTGGAAAAAGAGGCAAGGTTTCGGCAGTTGATGGCTCATAGTTCCCATGATTCAGCTATTGATACAGATTCAATGGAGTGGGAAACAGAAGTAGTAGAGTTTGAGAAAGACAGGGTAAGTTGAAGACCATGGTCACATGCTAGTGACAGAGCTCTACTGCGTGAAAGCTCTCGACAAGCAGATAGGATATAAAGCAATATGTCATATATACTCACATGTCTTAAGTATAAAATCACTACAGATGATGTATTGCATTCATATCTTTTAGGAAGACATGGATTTGAAGGCTCTTGGTTTTGATGTGGCTGAAGGAGTGAATGAACCTTACCTTCCAGGAGACTGTGGAATTTTTGTTACCAAAGTAGATAAAGGAAGTATTGCAGATGGTCGATTAAGGTATACTGTTGGTAGTTAGTCAAACATTGTCATTATCAAAATGTGAATCTGTTCATCTGTGAAGAAAAACAAACTGCATGGACATGAAGGGCCAAGGGGGTAGTTGGTGGTTATATTTGCTTGTAGGATCTGTAGATAAATATGAAGCCTATTTATCACTGTCCAAAACACACACACACACACAAATAGCTAAAATTTTATACCTTGATAGAATGATTACTAAAGATGGCAAAATGGGTAGAGAAATCTTAAGATGTGCAAATGTTAGAAGAAAGGTGGTGGGTAGTCTGTTGTCTCTTGCAAGGAATGAATGTTGAAAGAAAATGACTGTATATAATAGCATGATTCTGCCCATTTTGTTGTATGGACTTGAGAGTTGGACTTAACAAGAGAAATGTCAAAAGGTACTTAAGAAGCATATGCCATAAAACAAGAGATAGAATTAAGAATGAATGAGTACAGAATGACTATGGATTGCATACAAAATTGAATGACCTTTAACAAAAGTATGTTTGAGGTGACTTGGTCATGTAAAGAGAATGAATGGATCAGGTTGGAAAACTGGAAGGAAATAAAGTTGGACCTGGATAGCATTGATGAGAGGGATGAGAAGTTTAAAGGCAAAAGGTCAATATATGGATGGTGAATCAGTATATGAATCAATATATGGATGAATCAGTATATGGTTGTGGGGGAAGCAAGGATGGTTTGGAAGGATAGAAAGTATGGAAAAGTATGGTGCATCTTGTTAATGTTGAGCATGAAATTGAGCAAACTCAGGGAGGCAGTGAAAGATAGGAAGGCCTGGCGCAATATGGTTCATGGGGTCACGAAGAGTCGGACACGACTTAACGACTGAACCACAACAAAAATCTTGTTAATGTAAACTAGATATAATTAAATGTTCCTTTCTTTTATCTCCTGCCTTTCGTTTCTTTGCTTACTGCTACTTACTCTTTTTCATGTATTAAATAATGTTGGTTATCCCAACAGGGAATAGCACAATGTTATGTATGTATGTATCTGTATGGTGCGGCTAATATTGGCATGTTGCTGCTTCTGGAGTTCTTAAAGTGTGCTGTTTCCAAATGCTATTTTCAGAAGAAAAAAATCATAAATTCTCCCTGTATGGCATGTAACAAAGATGCTTCAGTATTCGAAGGAATCTTTAAAGTTGCTACTCAGAGAAGCACTGAGAAGTTGCTTAGTACTGATGTGAATATATGTACCATGGCAGTGTTAGACATGGTTGCAACTCAGGTTAATCATCAGCTGTACATACAACTAGGCCAGAAAAAGAAAAAAATCAACCCCTATGTTTTGCTCTAATTAATCAGGGTGAATGATTGGCTTCTGAAGATCAATGATGTGGATCTTACCAACAAAGACAAAAAGCAAGTAATAAAAGCAGTACTTAATGGTGGAGGAGTTATTAATATGGTGGTTCGTAGAAGAAAGTCCTTAGGAGGGAAGGTGGTAACACCCCTGCACATCAATCTTTCAGGCCATAAAGGTAAGGTCATCATACGGCTTTAAACTCAATATTTATTGGTGCTGTCAAGTAACAAATATGCAGAGATCAAATAAATATTTCCACTGCATTATTTCATGAATTTGCTACTTAAATGAGTAAGTATGTTGGTATGCTTTCCTAATCTATGTTGAACTAGGAAACTAGACTGAAATGCCTGTTATGGAAGACATTTTCTATTGTGTATTAGTGGTCTGATCATCCTCCTTCATGTTTACAACAGCTGTGATTGTATCACTGTGTTGCTGTCAGGATATAGGCTCTGCTAAATTAGAAGGTAAAGTCTCCTGTGGGTTGACCTCACTTCTTTGGTAGCTTCATTGACTCTACCATATACTTTTCTTGGCAATAATAGGATATCATCCTGAATGTTTTTTTTGACTTCCTCATTTAGTCTGACCCCTGGCATTTCTTGGATATTTTCCATTCAAGTACTGACCAGACCAGGCCTTGCTTAGCTTCCAAAGTCACCTAAGTGCTGCCAGTACTGAGAACTCACTACAAAATTGTGTGTCTTCAGGAGTCATTGATGTAGACATACATCAAAGACCTCCTCCCCTAGAGGTAATGTAGAAACAAGACAGATCAGCTGCCCAAATGATCCCAAAGGGATTGTACTGGTCAAATTAGAAGAGCGATAACCAGTTCAGCTCTATAAAGAAAACATCTTAAACTTCAGAATTCAGAATGCTGAGAATATATAATGCACCACAATCACCTGAAAACTGAAAGTCCAGCTGGTTCAGCCAGTGGTCTACTTTGGCCAATATGTTTCAAAGAAGATGCTACAAGAAAGATTGGAGGAATGGAGAGACATGGCCTTCCGAATATGTATTATTTTTAATCATGGAGGTTTGTTGGATTTGAAGGACTCATAATTAATTAAATGTATTTGTTCCTTTTAAAGCTATCTCACTCATATCCTTTAAAAGAAGGACATTTCTTTCTAGAAAATTTTACATTGGTTTTGGCAAGGAAGCAGGCATGGAACAGACACACACACCCTGTCCCATCCTCCAGATATGGCTGTAGTAAACATTGATTGTGTGTGCTAATAAACTTTGTGTGAGAGAACTCTGTGTGCATGAAATTAATAAAAGTTCATTTAAGCTTTGGTCTTCTCCATTTCAGATAGTGGAATTGGTCTAGAAAATGGAATCTTTGTTGCTACAGTAATGACTGGTAGTCCAGCTGCCAAGGATGGATCCCTCACTGTGGGAGATAGGATAATTGCTGTAAGTTACATTTCAACCTGTTTTAGTCCATAGATGGGATTTGCCATAGAAACTCGAACCAGATAAGAGGCAAAGCCTATTTGGCCAGAAGTGGTGATAATATATTCTAAAGTTGTTGTGCAGAGTGCAGCAATACTCCCAGAAAATTTGCCCAGGGAAAAATACACATCAGCATGAGAGATTTACAGAATGCAATGTCCATATTGTTCTCCAAAGAAATCCAGCCATAAAATATATACTATCTGGTGTTTATTGATAAAAAATGCAAAACTCCATAAAATACAAGTTGCATACAAAATATAGGAAAAAACACTTCTTCTCATGTATTTAGCATACAAGACTTATCTACTCCACAAGCTTAACAAAGTCTCTAGCTAAAAACTCTCAGAGAAGAGGTACACTACTTGGTTATTAGTTACAACTACATAACCCATAAAACTGACTACATGGTGGCTAAAACTCTACTGAGAGGCTGGGTATATAGTCCTCCCGTTTTATTACCACCCCTTGAATAACTAGCATACACACGCCAATAGCTGTCGGTAAATAGCAGTATACGTGCACAATTACAATTACAATTTGCACGTGACTTGCTGTTCCAGTCTAAACACTGTTTTGAAGATAACGAGATGAATTTCTTCCCATGAGGAACTCCTAACAAAAGTTACTTTGGAGATAAACATGCTTTAAAATCTCACTACCATCACCCTCAGAATTATAATCTCAGTATGAAAAAGCTACGTTTATCTTGTCTCTTTGTTTCCAAAAGGAGCTAGTATAGGACACAATTTTTTGATTTAGAATAATCATCTCCTTTTTCACAATCTCTCTCTTCTTTTATATACACTGTTGTTCATTTTTCCTTTCTTTTTTCCCCTCTGTCAATCATTTTTCCTCCTCCTCTTCAAATCATTTTAGCTTTTTTCCCAGCTTTTCTTAGAAGGAGCAGTCCAGTTCCATTCTGTTAAAGTGATAATCTACTATTTCATCATAGCTTGTGCCACCCAAACTATCATTTGAACTTCTAAATATGCAAACAAAGTTTGATTTTTCAGTTGCTGAGCGCTACAGTTTCTAGGTCATGCTGGTTTCAGGCCATGTAAGCACAAACTACTTTTTGTAATGTCTCTTCCAACGTGGCTTCGTCTAGTTTGGCTAGTTGGCTACAAGCTGTAGTCTGTCAATCCAGACATCACACTGAACAGTAGCTAAGATTTCATAACAGTAGTTTTTGGATCAGTGAGTGACAAGTTTTCTTCATGTCAAGATTATGATTTGGGGCAAAGAATTAGGCTGGTACTGTGAAGCAATGCAGAGTCAGAAATGCTTGCTGTCCTCCTTTCTGGCTTTGATTGTAATAAATACATGTTGCTTGTTGCTGTTCTAATAAATACATGTATGCGTGTTGCTGTAATAAATACATGTATGTAATAAATACATGTATGTAATAAATACATGTATGCGTGTTGCTGTTCTCCAGATCATTCACAGAATTGCCTTCTCTTCCTATCCCTGCCAAAGGTATGTAGAAAAAACATTTGTAGATCATTCTGGAGTCAAAAGTCCTTAAAATTCAAGTTTGGTTGTGAATTTTCCCAATCAGAGCACATAATACTCCTTGAACAAACACATGTACATTTTGGGAGCTACACACACAACCTACACAACCATAGTTTCCTTAGAACAGGGATGTGAATGGAAGCTCTATGGAATCCTTGAACCTTTCTTTCCACTTCAGGAGCTTATTCTGTCCACATTTGCTAAAAATCCATGATGCCAGTTGAAGGAGAAAAACTGCAGCGCTAAACAGGTTTAACAGAAAAACCGAGGGGGTTGGGTGGGAGAATAATATCCTGGTCCTTTCCATGTGCAAGGCATGGTCTGAACCAGTTTGCAGTGTCTCCCTGCTCATTTTGTACCTCCCCTTCCAAAAACTTAGTGTGGCTCAGAAAATTGCTCTCTCTCGTCTTACTGTTCTAATACTGAAATTTGATTCAGGCCGTTGCTGCCATTGTGTGTTATGGTTCCTGTTATTGTGCAAAGTAGAAGTATATCTCTAAGCACTAATAGACAAACAAACAAGAACACCTTATTTTTAAGAATTTGGTGTGGAAAACCTCTGAATCTGGTAGACCGGTATTGAATACAGTGAACAGCCTAGTAATTCCTTGGCTGTTGCATGTTTGATATGTCTCCGTTTCCTTGCAGATAAATGGCATTGCACTAGATAATAAATCACTGACTGAATGTGAAGCTCTACTGCGAAACTGCAGGGAGTCTCTTACACTTTCACTGATGAAGGTGAGTGGGAATGAAGAGCACTTTGTCTTCCGTTGGTACATAATATTTAATAGGAGAGGATTCCAGCCTTTGTATCACCCAGCTGTACAGTGGTCCTCCTCTTGTATTCTGACCCTTCCAAAAACCTGCCACCGTGCATAATCCCCATTTCTTCTTCTGAAGAAAGAATCACATACCAGAAGATTAAGCAAAGAGACTCATACGTCATGCTGCGGCATCTTTACTGGTAGAGCAGTAGCCATCGATTTCGGTTCTGGTGGGGCGGCCCATTAAAGGACTGAAAAAAGGATCTTTGTAGATTCATCACACAGATTCGTAGTTTATCACCTACCCATCCCCAAGACTCTTTCCCACTTCCACCATACTCTGATGCTTTCCACTCCTAAAATTTCATAGAAGAGTAACTACTGTTCATTTTATTTCATAAATGAACCATCCATGTATCCTCCTGATGTGTGCTACAGGGAGAAGAAAGAGAAAGCTTTGACTACTCCAGATGAGCATCTTTAGTCAGCGGTTCACATGCTTTTAAGTAGATAGATGCACTTGAAAGCACTGATAGCCCTCAAAATCCTAATGTTACTGTCACAAGTCGAGGTCTTATATTCAAGAACAACATTTTTCCAACAATTTCAAAAAGTACCATAATGCAGAGTTCCATATTTTTCAGCGATCAGTTCCATTAATGAAAATAATATGCAGCCATGTAACATGCAGATAAGATGGCTTTGGATCAGGCCTAAGGCCATCTTAATCCATTATTTTGCTTCTCACTGTGGCTGTCCAGATGTTTCTGGGGTGCTCAAAAACAAGAGACAGAGATATACTTCATTTCCACTGTTTTCTCCTTGCATCTGGTATTTGGAGGCATGTTGCCCCCAACTTTCATTAGACCCGTCCTCCTGAATTTATCCAATCCCCTTTTAAAGCCATCCAGATTTTGGCCATCAGATCTTAGGGTAGGGGAGTGAATTCAACTTCTTTTTGTCTGGTCTAAATCACCTTTAAATCATCTCCAATGGATGGCCCCTGGTTCTAGTATTTTGAAAGAGGGGCGGGGGGGGGGGAACTGTTCACTTTCTCCACACCATGCATGCTTTTATACATCTCAGTCATATTCCTCCTTAGACACCTTCTTTCCAAACTAAAGATTCCCAAACATTCTAGCCTTTTTTACAGGGAAGAAGAGATTTTATCATGTTTGTTCCCTTTTCCTTTTTCCCAGGTCTTTTATTTCCTTTTCTAAATGTGGTGATCAGAACTGTTCCCAATACTACAGACACAGATGTACCAAAGATTAGTATAATGGTATTACAGTAATGATTTTATTTTCAGTTCCTTTCCTAATGACCCCTTGAAAAGACACAGGATTTGCCTTTTTCAATGCATCATCATCTTCATTGTGCTATATACCATGATCCCAATATCTTCTTTCCTGTTGTCTGTCAGATAGTTCAGACCGCATTGCTGTACAGGTGAAGTTAGTGGGGCTTGCTCCAGTGTGCATCATTTTACACTTAATTAAATTAAATTAAATTGGAGTTGTCATTCACCTAAATTAAAAAGATTCTTCTTTCATTCTCCATAGTCACTTTTTACCTCCCATACTAGTTTAGTATTCTCCTCAAACTTGGCCATCTGACTCCTTATACATAAGTCAAGATTTTTTGAAGCTAAAAAGCATCAGTCCCAATGTAGATCCTTGAGGGATTCCACTTCATTCTTCCCTTTATTGATAAAATTCCCCATTTATTCCTACTCTTTGCTTCACCAGTTAAGTTTACTCAAAAGCCTTTGATTAGGAACATTGTCAGAGGCTTTTTGAAAATCCAGGACACCACCATCCATGTGTAACACCCTTAGTAAACTCTAAAAGGTTGGTGACACAAGATTTATCTTGGGAGAATCCATGCTGATTTTCCTTTAGCAAAACATCTTTTTTATATGTGTCGAGTTATTTTTTCTTTGATTAATGTTTCTGCCAATTTGCCTGGAACAGACATTAAGCTGAGCGGCCTATAATTTCCAGAATCTCCCTGAGTGTCTTTTTAAAAAAATGGTGGCATATTAATTACCTTCTAGTCCTCTATTGTTGAGCCTGATTTGAGAGACAAGTTACATATATTTGCCTAAAGATCAACAATTCCATATTGGCATATACAGCACATATACCTGTACAGCAGGCTTAACTAAATGGATTGGTCCAAGATCATGGCATTGACTTGATGTGGCCTTCAGTGCTGAAAATCTTGCTTACTCCTGCAATTCAGAGTTCTTCACATTATGAATGAAGAAGAATGAAATCTCAAAAGCCAAAGGTTTTGCTGAACTAATCAGGAGCCATTGTAATGACCTGTTATAGAAGCTTTTCCCAACCAGGTGCCAATCTACATGCTCTTTGGGATTTTACAAGTTTTAGCTCAACACTTGAGTGGGGTGAGGAAGCTTTTTCCCCATCCCCGTAATTAATAGAATAAAGTAATAATACAAATTACAGAATAAATTATAAAAACTGATGTCATATTTTTAAATGATTTTCAGAATTCAGTTTTTCTTGTAACAGTATAATGGTACAAAATAACGTACTTTAGTGCAACATGCCAACAGGTTGGTAGATTAATATAGTATTGCTTTATAGTACAACCAGATTGACATAAAATTCTGTAGCAGTGGTCTGCTAAATTCATGCTGATGTGGTTTCTTCTCAACCTAGGTTTATCCTCAGAGCTCAAGTTCATCTTGGAGTGGTCAAAACATATTTGAAAACCTTAAGGATTCAGAGAAGATATCAAATTGCAGAGTTCATGCATCAGAAGTACAGGTTCAAAATAAAAGAAACTTAAAACACAACAGTTCAACCCAAACAGATATTTTCAGCCCCGACATAATGGATGTCAAGAAGGACCAGAGTGATCAAGAGAATGGTTTGTACTGCAGTCTGAAACCATTCCCCAACAGCGTTTTACATACTGACTCCCACCGGAACACAGTCCATGGGTGCCACAGTAATTCAGAACACAGCCTTGGATCCTTTGGTCCAGATGGGTATGGAGAGCCAGGTTATGGGATAATTAACCTGGACAACCAGAGGCTTTCATTCGAGCCCACAGTTGCAGATTGCATTGTGCTTGAGAGTGTGTTAGACAAAGGACCAGGTGGAAAACACAGTGGTGGCACTTGGCCTAAAGTCGTGGTCAACATTGCTCCAGCAGAAACAGAAAAATTCTCTGTGTACAAAAAGCCCAAACAAAGGAAATCCATCTTTGATCCTGACACTTTCAAAAGACCTCTGACTCCTCCCAAAATGGATTATCTATCTCCCAATCAGATGTTGGGACTTTCACCCCAGCCTTCCAAAACAGAAGCCATTTCCACTCCTCCTACACCTCCGACAAGAAGTGATTCTATTAAATTTAAACACAAACAGCAGGCCAGTTCTGCATCGGAGTCTACTGTCACAACGGGCTCACCACCTCCTAGTCCAGCTACAGTCCAGCCTCCTCTATCCATTGAACTGAAGCCAGATTCTTGTGTTCTCAAGGGGCGAGGTAGACCCTCAGGACATTATTACAGGGAAGAGGGGGTAGACACTGCACATTTACCTTCAAGAAAATCCTGTGAAGATGACATTGGCTTTCAAAGAGTGGAAGAGCCTGAAATTAAAAGACCAAGGCCCAAATCTGCTCCTGCCTTCAGACATAAACTAACCCCCGTACCCATTCCTAATCCATCTCAGCAGGTAGATATGGGATCCTGAAGAAGGATCCTGGCCAACACTTTCCAGAGTGATTTCAATGTTTAAATTATCTTTCCTACATCAAAGTGAATTACATCACAGAAAGGTTAACTTCTTGTTAAAGGTGTGCCATAATGCTTTTGAACATCCCCAAAATTGATTGTTAAAATAAAGCATTGGTGTGGCACTTCCACACAAGATTGCTTCTTTTATGCACTTACTAAGTCTTTCTGCCTTTTGCATAGAAGCAAAGGAATCTGTATCTCAGAAAAATCAGTGAAGCTTGACTTTATTGTTAACTTTGCTGGGGTCTCTCTGTAAATGGCACATTATAGAGTTGGATGATTTATCACCTTAAAGAAACGTTAATTATCCAACTCTACAATGTGAAGCTTGAGACCTGAATTAAAGCAAACTTAGGTATAAGTGAGCTCTATTTAAACTTCCTAGGACTGACTTCTAATGTAAATAATTTATTTTGAGATCTAAATCACACACCCCCCAACCTGATTTAAAGGAACAACTAACTGATTTCGCTGTTCCTTTAAACCGCATTTTCCATTTTGGTAATAGAATTATTTTCTAGTTGTTGAATCAGTTTGATTGATGTATTTTTCTGAAATATGGATGGCTAGACAGGTGGATGGAGCATTTACATGTGCTACCTAAGAGCGTAAACAATTTCTGCATCTGCATTACAGTTTTACAGCAAAATCACTCAAGAAATGTATGCATTTAGCTGAATGTTCCAGCCTATTTTGTAGAAAAATCCCACCAAAAGCATATTATTTGAAGACAATGTCCAGTAGGCTTGAGCCTTCTCAGAGGGCAAGTGGCTTCAGCTGAAGAAAGTTCTCTTCTGCATTTGGAAAGCAGATTAACTTGTTCCCATTCCCCCTGCTTGAGTGTAGAATGTTCACAGTGTCACAGAATATTTTGAGATGACTAATTGGCTGCAGATTGTTTTCAGTAATCATTGTGGCTTGAAATCTCTGGCTTTCAGGGGAAAACAAGCATTAAAAGATAGCAGCCAAACACTGAACACCTTCAGAGAAAATCAGCCAGTATGGCTACAGAAGGTTGGTTCTGTTGCTCTATACATAAATAAAATACATTTTTGTTTCTCCTCATTATTCCACCAATGCTAGGATTTGAAGGAGAAGCAAATCCAATTTTTCTTAAAGAAGTGCATAAAGGCACCTTGGAGCCAATAGAGAACAGAGAGGAAAGGGAGGAGCCATAATTACAACAGACGTCATGGAAGTGTTGTAAACAAAGCCCTGTAATGTAAAGGCAGAAAATCTGGCAATCTTCATGCCATATCTGATCACAGAGACTTCTTTTATCAATTTCCCTTGATTAAGCTAGGAAAGGTAATCAGGAAAATTAGCCCCAAAATTCCACTACAAAGGGGGAAATGATCGAGCTCTAAGAAGGACATAGCTACGTATTTATTTTGCATCAGACTAGTTGTAGGTGAGTAGAAGTTATATATGAAGTGGGATATCTGAACACACATATTCCATTCCTGGGAAGACCTGGAATGCTTGTTCTCAGAGTTAGATCCAAGAGCCTGTTCTGAGCTCACAGGAGATCATTTTGTTCAACAATGTGTCCTGATTCGCTGGATGGTGCCACACACCTTTATAAATACAGATTTTGGCAGTTACTCTCATAATGGATACAGTGCCTTTGGCACTCCATTGAAATATTCCCCAGAACATAGGAAGATGCTTTGGACTTTCCCCACAGGTACAGAAATACACTCCAGCAAGTGAAGAGCTGCTTTCACCTGAGCTACAGGAATGGCCGACGTATTCACCCAAACGGGCCAGTCGGCACAGTGACGGGTTTGTGTCTGCCTCTTTATACTCCGGAAGCCTGTCAGGAGGTTAGTACCAGTGACTGGCATGTGATGACTCTGTTCAACGTGGACTCTTTCTTCTGTTGCTTGACATCTGCCCAACTGTGCCCACGAGGCAGCTTTTCTGTCTGGAGATAGAAGCAGTCAGTTGTTTGTTATTGTTGAGCTACTGCAGAAATTACTCTTTGTAACTTTCGTTCCCTCTGCTCTGTAGGAACAGTCCCGAGAAACATTGCGCCATGTTCTGCCGTGACAGCTGTGATGAGAAATCCTATCTACACAGCATGGAGCCATAGAATTAATGCCACCAATTGCTCATCTGCTGCCAATCAATATTGCCACCAACACCTGCATCCCAGGTACTTAGATAAGGAAACTGTTGGACTGAAGTAAAATGCCATGGGTTGTAGCATTCCTCTTCCAACCATAGTCAGCCAAAAGGTTCAGAGAAGCCTTCAAGGAGGCATTAAGCCAACTCATTAGGACTGTGCAGAAATCCAGATCCAGAATGCACATGAGCGAGGGTGTAGCATCAGCCAAGAACTCTTTAAAGCAGCTGTGTCCTTTCCTGGATTTGTGTAGCTGTTCTCCATAGCTGGCATACAGTGCCAACTAAATATATATTTGGTTTAAGATTTGGTTCCAGACAAGTGTTACACATATTGCCCTTTGATTCTGGCTCTCTGCACAGCCCTGGTACTCACTGTATTTTTTTCAGCCAGAACTCAGAGGTAGACTGGTGAATCTCTCCATTCTACCGTTGTTGTATTTCAGGTCGTATTTATTGGACAGAGATGGTGTCTTATGCCCATTCCTGGTGTTTGATGTCGCTGTTCAGTGCACGTGACCAAGTAACCAATTTTCTGTGTATTGCAGTGCTCAACATCAAGGTCATCTGAGTTTGGACCTGAGTCATAAGCACTCCAGTGAGTGCTCTGAAAATACACGCTCAAGATCATCACATGGCTCAAATTCACTGCCTTCTAGTGCAAGACTGGGTAAGATTTCTCAAATTTGGAAGAAACAGTCTGCTCCATCTTGGTAGTCTAAGTGCATCAGGTACATGGGTTTCTCTTGGCAGAGGACATTGTTGGAGAGTAATGCTCTTGAAATGTTCTAGAGTATGACTGACAAATGTTATGTATCACCTCAAGGAGCTATAGTAAATACATAACTCACCTTTGAATATGTGCAGTGTAGGAGGGTTGCAAATTGCAGCCCACTGAACAGACAGCTCTAAAACACTCCAGGAATATTCTGCAGGTGTGGGAAAACTTCTGTGCCTGCTGGGAAAGACTGCCACTTGCAGAACTGTACTTATAGGTAAAGAGCCTGTGCTCCCTCCCTATTATTTGCTTCCACTGTCTTCTCTCTGCTCACAAAGAGACCAAAAACAATCTAATTCAAAGTAGTCCGTGCCAGTCAGACCCACTTTAACTGCTGGGTCCAGCTGTGGATGCAACGCACAATTAGAATTGGATTAATGACTGGAACTCCTAAGAAAGCTCAGAGTTCTACAGATAAAAATTGGGTGGGGAGAACACGAAGAAAGCTTTCTTCAAGTGCCTGAACCAGTGTCTGACTGTAGAAGGAACAGTCTGTTCTCTATCATCACAGAACACAGGCCACAGAATGCTGTTCTTACATTCCCGGAAAGCTGAACCCATTATGTGGAGAGGTGGTGGGCTCCCTCTTGCTACAGGTATTGAAGTAGAGGCTCTCTGTTGGAGATGCTTTCATCTGGATTCCTGCATTGAGCAGGGATTTGGGTTTAATGGCATGAATGGACTCTTCTTACATTTTGGTTCTTTGTAGCTCCACTGACTTCTATCCCTAAAGTTCTAAGCACTGATTTATACATCTACAGCCTTGAATATGAAACAGTGAAAGGGTCTAGACTCTTATTAGTGACAGCCTTTGTGCAGAATGTGTCCTATGATCAGGTTGCATGCTATTTTTGAAAATATAAGCAAAGGAATACGTGATATCAGGGGCTGTTAACCAGACGTAAGAACTTTCTTCTGCCCTCCAGAGTGCCTTGTATCACACTAGGGACTGGAAAGTGCTACTTGTTCCTTTTTATCCAGAAGCTCAGGAACAAAAAAAAAAAATGTGCAGATTTATAACTTTCATCTTCACTGTCAATACCCATGGACACCTTCCAAGTTAGCCAGGCCCAGTTTGAGTTGAGTTCAAGGTGGGAACTCCCATTCTCTATATTGAACTCCCAGTTCTCATACATTTTGATACATATCCACAAGGCTTGGACAGTCCATCAAAAGCTTGACCAGACCCACCTTGCCATTCTTCTTATACTTCCTGGTACTCTTCCAGAATATCATTACCTCCCATTCAGTTTACATGGGAACTATCTCTTGTTTGGGGAACCATCTTTAGTTCTTTCTTTTTTGAACTCTTTGTTCTGGTACTTTTCCATGTTCTTTCTTGGCTCAAACCTCCCTGAGCAAGCCTTTTTGCCTTTCTAGCCTGCTTTGAGTGAATCTCACACAATCTGTCTTTTGTTTTCATGTAAATACCTATTTGGAAATGATACTTTTTCACTATATCATGGCAAGAGGCTGATTTGCATTATATCTTTGTGACAATATACTGGCATTAATATACTGATATACAGTTCATTTATGTGTTTATGCATAGTTAACATATGCAGAAGTATTGTGTGCATAGCTAAACATGAAACTTCCCCAGCGAGATAGGAACAGAGGTTTTATTTTAATTGAAGAAAAGGGAGGTTTCTATGTGAGAGCCTTCCAACCTAGCTTACAGCCCATCAATAAGGAAAAACCATAATATTTTGTCAGTTCTTGTTGCTGCAACCAAGGTCACTTCAAGCTGATGAAATGATAAGCACTTTTTGGAGAGAAGTGCTTCAGAGAGATGTAGAGGGGTTGCACTCTTTACCCCTAAATCCCATTTATTTTACAATAAGATGCGCCCTCACCCTGCATTTGATTGAAGTAACTATGCTTATACCCGTGGAGCTATCTTCATAAAGTGTAGTTTGGCCAAATCCAAATGAGAATTCTCACCAATTAAAACTTGCTCCAGAGAGTCTTGTTACCAGCCTGTCTGTTTTCTTGGAAGATTCAGGAGCTAAATGAATTGCTTTTTTCCCCCTTAAGTTTATTTTTTTCTCATTTTCCACTTTCAAGTAGGTTCCTCCAGCAATTTACAGTATAGAACAGAACGAATAAAAATACCTTTGACGCCAAGATACCCAAGGTCCATCATTGGCTCTGACAGGGGTAAGTAATGCAATTATTCTTTACATACTTTCTTCTTTTCCATATATTTGGATGATTAATCCTGATTCTTCTTTAATGAAGAATCTTGTAATAAGAACAGCAGACACCAGTTTCTACATCTTGCAGTATATTTTCCTTCCATCCCATACATCTGTTCACTGGGGTTGTATGAAACCCCCAAGAAAATTCACTAATTCAATCACACTCTTTTTTTTAAAAAAAAAAGTATATCTTAATTTCTTGCAGTATTGAGTAAGTATTGGGATTGTTCTCAGAAAATGTTGGTGGTAACTATCTTCTCTTTACATCCTATGGAAGGACAGTTTCTTTCAGCCCATCATACATCATGGTTGCAAGCTCATTTACTGGCTTTCTAGGAGTCAAGTATCAGGAAGTGTCTGGTAACACCTTTTCTGACTAACAAATTCACTTTTTTTTTTTTTTTTAACATCAGATGCATAGAGTGGCTTAGACTGATGTAGGATTTAAATTGGGATGAGATGGGGGTGGGAGGGAGGGGAAGACAGAATGTCTTCTGTGCATCTGTTGAGGTGAGCTACAGCTCACAAAAGCTTAAGCCTTTTAACAAAATGTGTTAGTCAGAAAAGGTGCTATCTGTAAGCCCTGTACATAGATCAGATCAGGAAACTGATTCCACCCAAAGGCTAGAACTATACTTTAATGAGATAAGACTATTGTAAGAGTCTTCCAAATCTCTCTGCATTTTCCCTTCCCTTCCTTTTATACTCCAGGGAGTTGGGCTGGGGGCAGTCTTGTAATAAGAACAGCAGACACCAGTTTCTACATCTTGCAGTATATTTTCCTTCCATCCCATACATCTGTTCATCTCTTTCTAATACTCTCTCCCCATCCACCCACCCCTGGGCTTAATCCATGTTTCGGCACCTGTTGTTGTCCTAACGACTTCTGGATCCCTTCTCCAAGGTCATCTCCATGGCTCCCTACCCTACCAGATGACTTCTGATTTTTTTGCCAACACAGACTAACACGGCTCTCTTCCTACAATCCTAGCCTAATAATAACATTTCTATACAAGAGCTAGGTATCAGTTAACCTGAGACTTGCAGAAATTCAGGGGAAAAAAGAGAAGTAGGATCCAGTGGTATTCAGCAAGAAACAGTAGAAAGGCAATGTTGAATATGAATTAGATAAGGGCTATACATGGAAAGGAAGAGAGCATGGCTGGATTTAGATATGGTGGGCCTCTAAGCTGTGTGTAGCTGTTGAGACTCTATTTAGCAAGCACCAACAGAGAATAAGGGTGTGGAAGAACTGAACTTGGCAATAATGCCACCAAGGTGCATACCAAATCCATGACATGGTAGGGAAGGTCCCTTGATGTAGAGTCAAAGCTTATCTTAATCAGTGAGGGTCATGTGAGCCATACGGGAAGGTTTAATTTATGGGGACTTTCAGATATGAAATTATAATAAAACTATAACAAATGAGAAAGAATCCTGGAATTTTGACTCTGACACTTCAGACTCTGAAGCCGTAAGCTGCAGCTTACTTCGCTTATGCTTAAATTTGGCTCAAGTACCAGTCCTGGTGCAGCCAAAATAGCATCACCAGTGTCTAGAAGGAAATATTGGCCTGTTTGAGGGCAACCTGAACGTCAAAATATCTTTAAGGGGAAAAAAGTATCTCAGACAAGTAGCATCCCAAAAAGGTCCAATGAGTACTAAGTCTGCTCTGGATTGCTGATCGGCTGTTCTGGAGGAGAAAACCCTGGAAATGGGCAAGGAATGGGATGGAGTATCCTAGAAGAGAGTCGGACTACTTGATAATCCATTGCACAACTTAATGTCAGGTTCTCTCAACATAAACTGCAGAGAGAGAGAGAGATTGATTGATTTGCTTTTGGTGGAAATCCAGTGTAAAATGCTTGGAGGTAACCCAGTAGGAATGTGTGAACTACCTTCTGTTTTCATAAAATGAAAGTTTGCAGTTGATCAGCATGAAGGTATCATGGATCCTCATCTGTCGTTTTATGCAGGCTCATTGTCTCATTCCGAATGTAGCAGTCCCAGCCTGGTAACACCTCCCCAGTCACCGCTTAACCTGGAGACCTCATCTTTTGCCAGCAGCCAATCACAAAACTCTCTTTCCACTTTGCCCAGGATTTCAGTGAGCCCAGTGTCAATAGGGCAACGTCGAAAAGACAAGTAAGTTGTAGTTGTCGTTATGCCAATACTTTACGTCAGAGGTAAAGACTTCACTTGGGCAAGCTCAATTCCTGGTGACTTGAGATCCATGCAGTTTTCTTGGCAACAGTGTGGAAAATGGTCTTCCATTGCCTTCTTTGGGGATGTTTGTTTCCGCTTCCCAGTCTATCTTACACTCTCCACCCTTCCACCCATTCCCAGGTGACCTCTTATACAAGTACTAACCAGTTCCAACTTTGTTTAGCTTTAGAAGCCCAACAAGTTCAGCTAGCTGTTGCCACCATTTCGATATCTTGCATAGGGTACATTTTTTAAAAAAATCTGGTCAATTGAAATAGTTTATTGATTGACTGGAATCCACCAGTAGATTCCCCAGACTCAATCCCCTAATTGGCAAAATGGGCTAATTTAATTATATACCTTTAGAGACAAAGAGAATCCAAACAGGAATGGTTAAGAAACTTAGTCTGCGGAGCTAGGAATTAAAAAAAAAAATTCTATGGAATTCTGTGTATTTATTATTTCTCAGTTTTACATCCTACATAAGCCAGAATTTGAGCAGAATATAACACAAATACAGAATACCCCTCAAATAGATTACGATTAATGAGTTCACCTTTCTTAGGTCATAGATATTGCTTACAAAATTTAACCGTGTAATTACTCAGTATTCACATTTCTAAATGGAACAGTTAAAAAAAATAAAGTAAGCCATGCCATTCAGCCAAAGTGCTAGGTTGCTTTGAGATTGTTTCTAGGACAAGAGTCCTTTATGTCTACCTGGGGCTTCATGATCTTTTTCTAAGCTTTTCTGGAAGCCTTACTTTCCAAATCTGAATAAGGGAATCCATATGTTGGTTGTGGGCTCATTTCATTTAAATATTTATGGCAGAACCTTACTGTTTGGCCTTGAACAAATGATCTTCCTTCCAGCTTCATTGAGGTGAAGGTTGGGATTGAGTGAGAGGAGGTGGGTATGAATCAGGAAGAGTTGCCAGAGGGGCTAGAAGCAGAGCTGTGAGGAGAGTACCTTTGCCCCAAAACGGGAAACTCCAATTTCTAGAATGGAGTTTTCTCCACACATCCCAGGTGTATTGGGACTGTATCTTCCAGATTTAATACCTGCTAGTTGGGAATGCTGCAATTTGCAGTGCCCACCCATCAGGAAAACTCCAGATTAGTAACCATCTGCAACTCTAAATATGCTGGTCTCTGGTACAGAGCCAAGTAGGCCCATTCAATTGACAATGTTGATCGACACACAGAAGACTTCTCGGGTGATTCTGGAAGCTGTCCTGTGACCACAAACATGTTCCCCATAAGACCAAAGGATAGTATCCTGTAGCACTGGGTTTACTCTCAATTATAGTTGTCCAATTTCAGTTTGTTGTTCCTTCCTTCTACTTCATACCATTTCCATAGTCCCATGGTTGCCATATTTTATATGTGTTACATTTTCTCCTGTGCTTAATCTGCCCTGGTTTATCCATGGTCAAGGTACTGCTGTCCTGGTTAGTAATGTGGTTTTGTGGCTTTTGCTGCATTTTAGCCAGGAAACAAAAGAAAGTAGATGATTGTGAAGTTGGTGTCCCCCTCCTTAGCAGTTGGTTGCCAAGGAGGGGCCACCAACTTGTTTTTGGTTGCTTAGCAAGAATGGCTCATATAAACAGCAGAGCAGTGAACTAAGGGAAGCTTGAGTCGTTTCTTACTGCATGCGTGGAAGACGGTAGCTCTGTCCAGAATTTTGCATGCTCAGTTAAGGAGTCTACAGTACTCTATACCCCAGGTGACTGAGGCCTGTGTTTAACATGTTTTGCAACATAAACCAGGATTCAAGAGCCTGTAGTGGCACTTGACTGACACTAATGGCATATTTCCATGCATCAATGTATAGTATTAGCCTTGGCTACTATATTTTTCTCTAAGGCATTTTTTTTCTTTTTTCTTTCTTTCTTCATCCTTCTTCACCTTTCAGATATTTGTTCCGTAATAGGTCTTTTCTGAGAATCCCTGTGGCTCCTACGCCAAGGTTCTGTTCCCTAAGGAGTTTGAGGTTGGCTTGATATACAGGTTGTCCTTGAGCAGTATTCGTGTGCCATTTACATGTTTGGATAATCCCCCCAAGGAAAAACTGCATGGTAATTGCATTGCTACCATGCGAGCCGCCATCGTTAATGGCTTGAGTTTGCTTTATAGCTGCTTAATCTCCATTGACTAACATTGTGTTTTACCTGCATAGAAATATATAAAATATCGGAATTGAGTTTTCCCTTCTTCATCTCGTGATTCACTACCGTGTACTATAACAATATTTCTATATTGATATAGAAATACATTATTAAGGTTCCAAAACAGCTATAAATCGATGTAAGGCTTTTTTTCTAGAATGTATTCTGAATTGCATATTATATATGCTTATTTATCTATATATAATATGGATAAAGATGTGTTGTATTTCCAAACGTTTCCACCATCATTCAATTTATAATTTATTTTAGCATTCCATGTCCTTCATGTCAGCTCCAACTGCATCAATACTGTTCAGTTGAAGTCCACCTGACCCAGCTTCTCTCCCTTGCATGTGAAAGGAATGTTGCCATTTCCAGCATTTTAGTCACCATTTTAAAGTGGCCGCTGTTCCATTTTTAAAGGGGACGGTGGGCGCAGTGCATGCCCTCCATGTAATTTTTTCTGTCTTCATATGCTGAAGAGGTGTCCTTGTACTCTTTTCCTCCAAAGACCATATATGGAAGAACCACGTCATGTCAAAGTGCAAAAGGGCGCGGAGCCCCTGGGGATCTCCATCGTGTGTGGTGAAAATGGTGGAATATTTGTGTCAAAAGTAACAGGTGGCAGCATTGCACATCAGGCCGGCCTTGAATATGGGGATCAATTGTTAGAGGTAAAGCCTTTCCATAGATGTTGATGATGAGTTGGCCATCAGTGTTGTTTCTCAATCAACTGTGTAGTGTAAAAAGCTAACTGTTTCTGCAAATACCCAGCTTCGTTGGCATTTTGACTAGTTTTCATTGACATTCTCTACTGCGTGTCCCTGTCTCTATAGCTGGGTTGTTTAACATGCTGTTGGTAGACATTGATGAGTCCAAATGCATCTCCCTTGTCCTTTATGTGTGTGTGTGTGTGCATGTTTTTGCAGTGTGTTATTTTCATATTTATTTTCTTCAAAGCAAAGCACCAAACTCCAATATTCTCTTTACTTCCAAGAATGCTTTGAGCCCCTCAAGTATTTGTAGAGAATAAAAATGGCAAAAAGCTGCACCCTAGGGCTTTGTTTGGAAGTACACCTATCTGCCTTGAAGTACTGAAAAGAAAATTGAGGGATCTCATAACAGGTTGTGGGGCTGGCCATTTTCACCAATGTCCTTCATGGTCCCCCCCACCCACCCCCTCCCCGGCTGATGCCTTCATCATGGCAGCCAGCCATTATGTAGGTGTATCCCTAGCATTTTCTCAAAACTCAGAATGCTTTTTCTCCCAAAGAGGTAATTAAGTAATATAAAATCAGTCATTGCGTGTGCGCACACACACACACACACACACCTTAATGCAACAGATTTAATAAATAGAGGAAATCTTAATGCAGCAGATTCAATAAATTGGGGAAATCAAGTTTCAGAAAGCAAGATGATGTTAAATGAGGAAGTCTTTATGAATGCATACGCGTGTGGTCCCTTCTCCCCCCAGTTTAACGGAATCAACTTGCGGAATGCTACAGAACAGCAAGCTCGCCTGATCATGGGGCAGCAGTGTGATACCATAACTATTCTGGCACAGTACAACCCGCACATGTTCCAGCTGGGCAATCATTCACGATCAAGGTAAGCTTAAACCTTGTCCAGGAGGGTCTGTATCCTGTGAAGAACTTTTTTCCAGGGTTGTGTTTGAACCGGAGACCAAGACACCATTCCCTTGAAGCACCAGTTGATTTATTGACGGATTATAGTACCAGGATGAGGAAGCCTAAAGAGGGGTGGAGCTACAAGCCCTCTTTATAGACGTATGCAAATGATCCTTTTATTTTATCAGTTACAGAATAGATAGCAGATAATCCCCCAAAGGAATATAACGTTCAATGTGGCTGATAAGGTTAATTCATATACTTTTTGAATGGGTTATAAAGGGTGGAGAGGGTGAGGTAATATATTCCCTATACAATGGTTCCTTTGGATTGAACAAAGAAATCTAAGAAGTGGTTATTTTATCATAGCCTTTGTCTAAAAACTTGAGTTCTCAGAGTTAATTGGTCAATCTTTGTGGCTAGGCTTGCATTTCTGCAGTTAGCACTTCCTTTTAGCTTATTATATTCTGTGCACCTGATTGCTTTCTAGCTGAACCAGTGACATTGTGTTGTGTAGAAAAATATGTGTGGGTCAGGGTCTTGATTTGGGCCTGTCAGTTTTGCCCTACAACATCACACCAAATGGCAGCTTCTGCTTAACAGTGGTTAAGGATCCAGCTCTCTTAATTTTTACAACTCTGAAAACTCAGCTTTGTAAGTTTCCTTCCACCTCCAAGATAACTAATTAACTTTGATTAACTGTAAAAAGAGTCACTTTATGTGAGATGGGCGGCTATGTAAAGATAATAAACAAACAAACAAACTAGCTGTCAAGGCTGATTATGTTTTGCCAGTCGAGACATCACTTTAAAGCATAATTTTAGTGTCTGAATGGAGCTTTTCTGAAAGAGTTAGTTCGTGGTGTTTCTGCAAATAGAGTAACTTGGCCTCTCACATTGTTCTGGAAGAAGAGCAGATTGTCACCTACAGTCCCCCCATTTTTGCATTGCTGAAGCTTTTCTGACCATGGATACCCTAATTGGGCTTTGGTGGGGAAAATCCCCCAAAACAGTAGTGTAAGTCCTAATTTGGGCTTAAGATAGAGGAAGAAGAAAATGGAAGACGTCTGCTCTTTCCTATACTACCCCATCATTATTTTAGCTAAAAAAAATTACTCACTTTGGAACACTTTTTCCCAGGGGTATGTTTCAACTGGAGACCAGAAAAAAGCTGGGTACATTTGAACTTAACCCAGAAAAAGCAAGGTATATCTGTTTTTAAAAATTCAGTTGTAGCATCTGCTGATCAGCTGAAGTTCAGGGAGCAGAGGCAACCATTAAAAGCCAACTGTGCAATATTTAATTCTCACTTTGTGACTGTAGTTATTCTTTGTTAGAAGAACTCTTGCTTGAAATCGAAAGAAATTGGCTTCCTTAGTCTCTTTGCAAGGATTCTGGGGTAGACTAAACTACGGTTTCATTTAAAATTCAGAGGTTCTAAGATTTCAAGGACCATTTAGATACCAAAAGTTATGCCGATCTTGAAAGGTGTTGCATTTTAATCACCTTTAACTCACTTCTCTTATTGCTCCCTTCTTTCCTTTAAGCTCCCGTCTGGAACCTGTGAGTAGTCATTCCACTCCACAAGGCAGTGGAACTCCAACCCCTGACAGCCATTCCATAATTGATACTGTGAGTGAACAAGATGAAGGGACCATGACCCCTCCATCCAAGGAGACCACTCCAACCACCAGTCCCCGCAATTCAGTTAGGTAAGCTGCTTCCCAATTCAAGAACAGACAGCACTTATTTCAGCAGGAACTCATCTTTGAACTTGTATTTCTGTCATCTAGCAGAGCCTTCCCCAGTGGTATGTCCATCTTATGTTTGGGACTATTAGTCTCTTTATCTTTTCCATTAACCATGCTGGCTGGGCTGAGAAGACTGTACCCAAAATTTCTGGAGGGCAGCAGGTTGAGAAGGGCTGATTCTAGAGGAGGAGTGGGAAAACTTTTCATCCTGGGAACCAGACATTCCTGATAGCCCTATTTGGCTGATGATTATGTAGTGTCACAAGAGTGAGAAGAGGTGAAATTTCTGGACCATTATTAAGTTTAAGAGGTGCAGTTGGTGTCTTATGCCTTGCAGAATAATAATCATGTTGCCCTTTAATCCCTAAAATGAGACAATCTGCTTGATCTCTCTCCCTCTCTCTCTCTGTTGGGGGTGTTTAAAGGGTGCTGTGATGGCCTTTATCATCTGCAGGACCTACAGCCCCCATTTTGCCATATGAAATGAAAATCTGCAAATAAAAAAAAGAAAAAGTTTTGGTCCTACTTGTTCTGGGAACACAAATGGACAGTTTGGAGGTGGAGGGCACAAACAGGTGATGAAGTGTTTGAAATGAAAAGAACCTACCTTTACAGGTATTCTGGGCAAGGGTCAAGGGCAAGAGGAAGAGTTGAGTTTTCATATGGAGCCTGACATCCAACTCTTGAGTGAGGAACAGTTCGTTCCTGGCCTAAGGCTCTCAAATCCAACCATTGGAACATCCTTTTGTCTTTATCCCTCTCCTCCAGAAAGGATTAGGGGAGTAGTAGCCAAGGAGGATTAGTTTTACCAACAGGCCTTGAGTCTCTTTGTCTTTTGTTGTTAAAAGGAGTTCTGCTGACATGATTAAAAGGACACCCGAACCTAGAACAGTTAATATCAAGAAATCCCAAGTGGAGCTTGGAATCCAAATTGGTGGTGGAAACATGTATGGAATATTTGTCTCTGATCTAGAAGATGAGAGCCCAGCAAAAGGACCTGAAGGCCTAATGCCAGGAGATCTAATACTGGAGGTACACTGTCAATATCAAAAGGAGAGGTACCAAGAGGGGCAAAATAAGTTCCAAAGGCCATAAAAGGAGGGTGGTGATGTGAGCTAGGTAGACACCTGTCACATAAATGGGCTTGGTTGGTTTGTTTGTTTAACCACAGTTTTGGACTATTCTGACCATTTTAAACAGCTGTATTCTGAGTCTTGGAGGAGAAGATTCCAGGAACCACTTAGAACAGGATACCACAGAGTCCTATTTCAGAAGCCACATGTCATCATGCAAATGACACAAGTTGTCTAATTCCCTCAGTCATGACAGAACTGTGGCATGATGACACCAGTTGTGCTATATCACTTGTACCCCATAACCATACATTTCCATGTGGCCATGGAGAGCCCATATCTCATATAAAATAAAAACAGGTAGTTTTAAAAGCATTGTAAAATCCATGACTGTAAAACTCATTGTCTATGTGGAAGTTTATGCTTCTGTCTGGGATTCATCACAAGTTTGGGGACATTTATTTAATCAAACTGTAGGGAAGATTAATTTCAGGTCATAGGGTATTGGATAACACAGTTAGCTGCAGTTAACCTGAAATAGGAACAGAAGGCTCTGGTTTCCCCCCTGCAGCTGTAACCAGACTCATGAGCTCAAGGGAAGTTAAATTCCTGTAATATTATCTTCTGTTAAGGGTGCATATTTTTTTTAAATAACACATTCAGTTTATTTCCTTTTAAGCATTAGATTAGATATATGTATTTTTCCTCTTTGCTGATTCTAACTAAGCTACAATTTTATGTAACTGAGTTTTCCAACTTACTGCTTCAAGGAAAAAAAAAACAATCTTCTTCAGGAACCCAGAATCACGAGTAAAGAAACAACTCTTTCAATTCCATAATTTGTCCATTTAAATCATTCCTTCGCATTTGTCTTCGTGGAGATGAAATTTCTGGATGGAGGATACAATTTGAGTGGCCAAATTAGAATGGACAAAACGCTTGTTCACTTTTCTTCTACCTTATTCCCAAAGGAGTTAGCCATTCACTCAGGCTTCCTCCATTGTGTTGGTGCTTTTGAAGAGGAAATGAAGATCCATCAGAAAAAGGATCTTGTAGATTCACCTGATGTGTAATTACTCTTCCATAAAATACCGCTGAAGAGATTTGAATTAGGCTTGGTCAGAAGATATGTGCTTGAGACCAGAATATTGAAGCTGAAACTTGGTGACTTTTTTATGTCATCTAACAAGATTAGTGTTAAGTACCAATTTTGACTGGTAATGAAATTCAGAAGCAACACTTAAACACATAGTATTGTTTTATTTTTATTTTTTTTACAGTATGGATCTGTTGACATGCGAAATAAAACAGCAGAGGAAGCTTACCTTGAAATGCTCAAACCAGGTGAAAACATTAGAATAAAAGCTCAGTACAGAATCGAAGAATTCAACAAGATCAAAGATTTACCTGGAGATGGTTTCTTCGTCAGGTACTTAAAATTTCATGTAGTAACTTCATCAACTATTATGGGCTGTTTACTTACACAAACTTTTCTTTATGGCTTGCTGCTGAAAGTGCAGATAAGCTCAGCCATATGAGTTTTAAGTTACTGCAGCAACTTCATTGCGTCATTTGTACAGGTAAGGAACTTCATGCTATAGTAGGAAGGCAGTGCCACTTAGACTATAGCTAAATGACCTACTTACTTAAGTAATATCAAACATTTGAGGTGATTAAATCAAACTGCATTAGTAGTAATTTTATACTTCATTCTCCACTGGTAATTCAGTTTCCTGCATTACCTGCAAAATGCAGAACCTAGGAATAAAGATTTTTGAAGCAGGGACATTTTTAAAAATTTCCTGTTGAATCCCAGCCCACTTGGATCTTCTCAAGGTTTTTTTTCCCCCTAACGTTTTTTTTCTTCCTTCCAGCAGTTCTGAGTCATTGTTTGTTCTCACACTTGTTTCAGTGGGAGAAAAAATCCCCCTGACAGGCTGAAGTTGAAAAGATTAAGGGACCCAGTCTTGATGGGGAACAGAGATGGGTCCAAAATTTCCCCTAGAATAGGGGCTTGGAAACTTTTTCAAGACAAGGAAGTTGCTAGTTAACACACACACACACACACACACACACCACCACCACCACCACCACAAACAAAACAATACTTGAACCCCTGATCAAGAAAATTAGTTGTTTTCAAGTTAATCTCCCCCTCTCCCATATCTCTCATGGAACCCAATTGAGATCTTGCAGAACTTCAAGGTTCTGGGGATTCCAATTTGAAAAACCCTGCTGTAGAATGTCAAATGTTGGGAGTTTCTGCTGATTCCTACTCATAGGAATGTTGTTAGCAGTAACTTCATATTCATAGGATAGAGATCTCAGCAACCTCTCAACTCTCTCCGATCAACAGATCTTGAGGTTTTGATTCTTCTCTTTGTAATTGTGCAAAACCCTTGCATTTCTCTCAAGTGCCATGAATACATCTCCATTGATTTGGGAAATAAATATATTTTAAAAACTCACTGTGGTGATTTGGGACTTCCTTTCCCAAGGATCTAGGATATTGTCATGATGTATTGTTGTTGTTGTTGTTGTTATTTTAAACGGAAAAGAAGATAGCAAATAAAAAAGATTAAAATATGATTCAGTAAATATGTGATAATTTTTTTTTCTCAATGGCCCGAAGTAAATTTTTGTCTTAACCACAGATTTCTGTATGCTGAAGGTCACTTCTTTTTCTCCAAGTCAGCAGGGATGGCTGTGGGTTACCTACAAAACAGGAGGTCCTAATTTTTCAGCCTGTAATGTCTGGAATAATCTGAAAAGAATGCATGCATCTTTGCAGGGCACTCTATGACCGACTAGCAGAAGTTGAGCAGGACTTAAGCTTCAAAAAAGATGACATTTTGTATGTCGATGACACTCTGCCACAAGGAAACTTCGGCTGTTGGATGGCATGGCAGCTGGATGAAAATGCCCAGAAGCTGGAAAGAGGACAGATTCCCAGCAAATACATGTAATTCCACCCTAGCGATTTCAATGAGATCTATGGAATTGCTCAAACGAAGCAATTTCAAAGAAGTAAAAATAAATATATTTTAAAAACTCACTGTGATGATTTGGGACTTCCTTTCCCAAGGATCTAGGATATTGTCATGATGTATTGTTGTTGTTGTTATTGTTGTTGTTGTTTTAAAGAAATGCTCTTAATGAAGAGCATTTCACTCTTCAAAGCTTGGTTGGGAAGAGCAATATCCAGTTTCCCACCATAGCTGGTGGAAAGTCTTTTAAAGCCATTCAGTTAAAGAAGCTATTCCAGCAAGTCATGTTGGTGGTGTTGGCAGTTTCCCCCTTCCTAAAAATGGAAAGGACTTTATTTTCTGATTCAGATGGAAGCCACACCAACATCCCCCTAATAATGCTGTGGCATGTTCTCCATGGCAATGGCATCTGTACTTAATTTGGATCGTTAGGTAGGGACACTTCCTTCCTTAATCCACTAAATTAATGCTTGGTTTTTCAAAGATCAAGAAGATCAAGATCAAGGGAAGAAGCAGCCACTTCCGCCTCAATTAAAAGCCTGACATCATGCCATTTAATTGGCAACCAGGGTGTCTCATTTCTGGCTGCTGACTTACCCTTTTTGCTGTTTGCACCACATCAGGTCTTTCCTTCGGGAATAACCCATCCCAATTCTGCAACTGGGCCTTTTTATGAGTCTGGGTGCTACTAGAGCTGGTAAACAGTCCAAACGTTCTGGCCAGATAAGGCAATGATCTACGTATGTTGCCACAATATCCGTGTCCTAAAAAAATGGAATCAGTGCAGAATTGGATGGAGCGTCCTGAGTTCACTCCTGTCTGGATTAAAGTGCAAATAGGTAGAAATACATAATCTGCTCTAATGGTTTCCTGTCTTCCATGAACCTTTGCACAATACCTGTCATTGGATGACACTGGGTGAAGCTCACTGTCTATCCCTACTCCCCCTAAATGCTACAACAGCCTGTGTTGCTGTACCCTACACATAAGGACATTTAGTACAAGTAAACAAGATGAGCAAAGTGTTTTTCAGGGACATTTGCCCACATTACTGATCTTCACCCCAAAGCACTCAGAGATTCAGCAGAATATAATTTTAAAACTAGCATGACCTAGTCATCCAGGAGTTGGTGCAAGTAGTGGAAAAAGTGCACCAGCTGGGCGTATTCGGTAGGATGTCTCTTACGAGCAACTCTGTTTTCTTGAGGAATTTTTCTATCACAATCCTTTCACCTCCTGCTTGACTCTCCCAACCATTTCTTTGTAGGATGGAGCAGGAATTCTACAGGAGGCACAGCATGTCAGAGGCCAAAGATGAGAACAGTTCCTCAAAGACATCATCAGCTGCAGCTCGCAGATCCTTCTTCAGGAGGAAACACAAACACAAACGTAGCGGGTCCAAAGATGGAAAAGATTTGCTGGCCCTTGACACCATCAGCACAGACTCCTTCCCTCTCTTGGATGGCAAGTGACAATTGCATTCAGTTAAAACACGGCAGGACCATCTGTATTTGGCTGTACTTTGGTAAAGGAATAGCTACAGCTCTGGGGGACTTTTTAAGATGTTCAGTTATATGTGCATTCATACCTGAATTTCGTTCTTAAAAGAGTTGTTCCATCCCGTAACTTTTTAAATAAGAGATTTGTGTAGGCCGTAACCATTTGTTCTAGTGAGTTTTCTACAAGTGATCTTTCGTTTCCCAGCTGGCATTTTCATAGCGCTTCAGTTCCTTCTATATACTGTAGTCTCCATGAAATAGCTTAGATCAGCCTTGGTGTTTTAGAAGTAGCATGATTTGTTTCACTTCCACAAGGTACTTAGCCTCGCCTCATGGTTGCTTTTAATCTCCACCACTTGGCAAAAGCTGAAAGAGACTTTTCTGCTCAAGCTTTGTGTATTGCAAATGCAGGAGGCTGCAGAATGGATAAGGGAAATATATGAAGTAAGGTGATGGCTGCTTTGGTTCATGCTAAGAATGCATGGCTCTGTGAAGCAGTTTCATGCTTTGCTCTAGTTCCAGACCAGATAGGGCTATAGTGGAAAGATGACCCAAAACACTTTTTTGTTTTTGTTTTTAGATTCCAGATAGGGCAGTAGCTGCAGTCTCCATACCAGTCTTAAATTTTCTTGATGTTTTGCAACCAGTTTATTGATGTCAGCCTTTCTAGTCACTGTATTTATAGCAATGCTACCAATAAGACTAATGTAGGTCTTCATTGTTGGCTGTTCCAAGATGTTCTTCAAGGCAGTTTAGTAAATGCATTTTCCCCAGCCTGTTTCCCTTGTGCAGTTAGCATATTTGAAGGAAGTGCGGCAGGGCACAGTACCTTGAGATAGAAGGTCTTTCCTTCCCACAGCCATATTTATTTGTATTTCTTATTTCCTTTGCTGTTGCATTCAGTGTAGCAGCTCAAGCAATTTCACGTTGAGCCGTTCTTCCTGAGTGTTTAGAATAGTGGATGAGTTGACCACTTAAGCCAAACTTGGCACAAAACAGACTTGTGACCACCTTCTGGGAAAGGCACCTCAGAACATGTTGTTTCCCCTGCTCTGGTGCTTTCTATAGGAGAAGGTGGTTTGAAGGAACTCCGAAATGCATAACAAATGCCTTTTTCTGGAGAGTCTTTCTTGCAAATGAACCATTCATCCCACTCAGCAAATTTACACCAGTCACTTTGCTGCAGCAAGAAAGCCTCTAAAGCAGTCTCTTGCAACTTTCAGATGCATGGACTTCAATACCCAGAATTCCCCAGCTGGTTTGGCCTCTGAGAGTGGAGGCCCATGCATTTGGAAGTGTTCTGGTCCCTCACATGTGATTTAGAATGAGATATTGGATCTGGTGATGGCAGCCGGGCTGTCCTGGCAGTGGATGAGGCATCCTTAAGGGCGGTTTTGGTGGTGGATAATGTTATTGTTAAGAGGAGAAAGCCTTTAGTCCCAGAGCCTTCAGACAGCATTCAAATGTCCTGTAGTCTCCAGAGGGAGATGCCGTATGTTTTGGGTTGTCATGGAAATCAACTCTAAAAGAACAAGCAGACACCTCTTGGAAAATGCTGCTTTTACTTCCTTTAGCATCACAAAAGCCTCAAGGCTATTTTTAGTTTTGGAAAAAAAAAATGCTTGAAATTTGTATTTGTTTTACAGAGCATGTAGCCCACCCCAGTTCTGAAGGACTCTGAGTAGCTTTCTACACCAAAACAAACAAACAATTGATAATAGAAACTTAAAATCTGTGTTTAAAGTCTGACTCAAAGTGTGAGCAAGAATATCTTGCATGTAGTGTTGTGTAGATGGAAGAAGTTCCCAACAAGAAGTTCGTCGTGCCCAGCGAGACTTGGGTTTTTATCATATTGGGTGGGAGACAAGCATTATAGAATGCTTGTTTTGATTTTGTTACAATTTAAAGTAAGTAAATGTTTTATAGCAAAGGGAAGAAACTTAAGGGTTACCCGGTATTAACCAGAACTCAAAATATACTGTGGTCAATAAAATTGCCAAATTCTTTAAACCGTTCCCAAATAAATGGGAAGGTTGTTAGCTTTTTGCCATTCACAGTAATGTTATTTTTTTTCCTGCAGATTTTGAAAGTCTTCAATTTTTTTTTTCTACCTAGCCAAGAAGTGTAATTGTATAATTATTTGATGAAGACAATATATAGTTCCCTGAATTGTTCATAATCATCCCTTTTCACACTTTCTGTTTGGGAGATTTTCAGTTCAGCTGTTGAGTTTTTGGAGGGCTCATATTCACCGATTTTATGTTGTCATGGAAATTCAGATTCAGTTTTCCCATCAGGCCACGTTTCAACCACCCTTTCTAGCAAGTGCTGTTGAGTGTTGCATGACCAGGAAAAAACACAGAACCAAATGCAAGCGAAGTCATCTTTCTTTCCAGATGCTGTAAGCCTGGCATATCAACGAGTCCAAAAGGTAGACTGCACATCTCCTAGACCAGTGCTTATCCTGGGACCATTACCTGATGCTGTGAAAGATATGTTAGTTAAAGAATCACCAGGAAAATTTTGCAGGTGTCCTCTTGGTAAGTTCATTGCACTGGACGGCTGTCCTAGGAGAGTAAAACATAACGTCCATTTATGGAAGGAAGTCCCTAAAAAATATTTGAAAAATATTTTCTCAAGCATGCCCATGTTTAATGTTTATTTACGTGACTTGGATGCCAGCTGCTTTCTCCGTTGCTTGTTAGATGTCACACTATCCAAACCTCCAAACTAGGAGAGGAAAAACAATACCACAACCATCCCTACCAAGTGGTCCTTCTTAAAATGTTGACTGTTTGGACACCTCTTGAAGTGCTTTCTGATATTTCTAAAAAAAAAAAAGGATTCTTTAGCATGGAATGTTTTCTCCATTTACGTTTGTGTTGCCTCTCTTGCTGGCTCTGACAATTCTTAACTTCTGTCCATCTGACACCCCAGCCTCCTCCAATACTCAGGTTTTTGAAATCTAGACTGTCCATGCAGCAAGAGGAAGTTCCACCATCCTGAAGTGGTTGGCAGGACATACTAATCTGAATGATTGTGCGCATAAAAGAAAAAGAACTTAACACATCAGGGCTTTGCCCATCTCCTTTTTTTACTCTTAATGTGTATTTTCAGAGAGACTTAAGTAGGGGAATACTTTAAAAGGGAGTCTCTTTCCACTTTCGTGGCTCAGCTTCCTGCTATCTTATTCCCATTTAATTCTGCTGCATATATCAACCTGATCATGTTAAAAGAAAAATGGAAAATCTGTTCACTTTCTCCAGCTTTTGCCCCTTGATTTAATCTACTGAAGCAGATGTTCTGTATTACAGTTTCCTGTCCTTTATATGCTTAAAAAAAACCAATTACAACTAATTCTCAGTTTAATTCCTTTCGAGAGGATGTCTTCCAAACGTATAACTCCAGCACGGAAGTGTTTAATAAGGTGTATTTTTAAAACACTTCCAGTATATCATATGCTTTGCCATTCTTTGGAGCTGTCTGGTTAACTGCTGCTACAATGGACTCTTTGCCTCCCACAAGCAACGGATCCAACATTGAATAGATTAAGATAATAATAGGTATCTTTCCTTCTCATTCTCACTCACTCACTCACATACACAACATGCACACAGACATTTTCTCCCTTTAGCAGTGCAATATTTCTACCTTCTTTGCCATGTTATACATTTAACTCTGATAATTCTTTTGCTCTGGAAAGTGTGCAGAGGATGGATGTATTCCTTGATGACCCCAAAGATGATGGCCTTTCAAGATCCATACCACCCAGAGTTGCACAGGGAAACCTGGGTCAGAAAAATGTTTCTGCTAAATGAATGTATTTTGGCTAAAACTGAATAAACAGTTGTTTGTTTTTCTTCTTTTCAAACAGAGGTGATGAAAGCTTCTCAACAAGCCATTGAGCGGGGTGTGAAAGACTGCCTATTCATAGATTATAAACGTAGGAGTGGACATTTTGATGTGACAACTGTTGCCTCAATAAAAGAGATAACCGAGAAGGTGCTTTTCTTTCCTGCCAGCCTTATCCTCTTGATAGAAAAAGGCATGCAATTGTAGTTTTCCAGCTGTAGCTGAGCAGGCTTAACCCCACAACTCCTTGAATAGGAGACTGGAAAACTGTCCAGTGAAATAGTATAGGGTAGAAAGCTTACAGAAATTGAACAAAAGCAGCTGCTTCTCAGCTGTATCAAAATCAATGTGTTTAAAAATGGTACAGATACATTGTGGTAAGCTTCATCTGGTTTTAATCATGGTTTCTTGAACAAGCTAGAATCAAGAGTCTTGCAAATGAGCCACGGAACAATGGTATATTTGGCCAGTTCTTGGCTTCATCTCCTTCCTTTTTTTAGCAGCTGTTGGCTTCATCTGTAAAGATGGTTACAGACTTGGGCAAGGTACAAAGCAAACCAGGAGGGAAACCACAGCCCATGCATCTTTCTTCTCTAATTATGCTAGCCACGGTAGCGCCAGTTACGCCAACAGTGAACTGTGGCTTCAGATTGTGAAAACAAGCCATAGATTGGGTCATTGACCTTGCTTGCGCAACATGCTGAATTAGAAACAGCCCTAACCAAATGATACTTGAGCTCTGTGTGTGTACTCAGCTGCCCAATATGTTCATTTCTGTTATTAGAGCATCATAGAGGCTCAGAAGACAAGCTCATGAGTTCTACATTGATAAAAACTCACATTTTTAAAACATTTGTAATAACTAGGCATTGTACACAGAACAAAATAAGAGATGTAAACCTTTTCCCGTAGGGTTGGCTGCATCAGTTCAGATGTGTTCCAATCACAAGTTAGTGGTGAAAATAATCTGTCTCTCTATATCAAGGACCCTCCATTATCTTCCTGTCCTCTTATCACAATATGCAATTTTCTGTTGGCTCAGCCTCAGTATTAGAAGTGAGTACAAGTTCTGTTGTAAAGCCAGATCCCTCCCTTTTGTTGTTTTAGGCATTACTGTAGACAGATGCATAAATAGGTACACATTGCTGTTGGAGAGCCAGTTTTGTGTAGTGGCTAAGGGGCTGGGCTAGGAACAGGAGACACTGGGTTCTAGTCCTCCTTAAGCATGAAAGCCCATTGGGTGACTTGGGGTCTTTCACCCTCTCTCAGCCCAGCTCACCTCACAGGGTGGTGGTTGTGGGGAGAACAGGAGGTGGGAGCATTAGGTACATATGGCCCCTTGACTTGACCAAAAATAAGGATGGGATGAAAACCTAATAATAAATTTAAAAAATAAAGTGAAATATTGCTGCTCCATCCCATCTACTTTATTCCTAAGAAATATGACAGGTTGTGAATACAATAGTACCAGATCAAAGTTATGAACATCAGGCTGCAGGAACAGTCATTTTTATTATTGTAACCACAGCTAATACAAATATTGACGTTCATATTAAATTGATACTAATGAGTGAAACAGCCCCAACTAATAATGTTACATATATAATTGCAGTAAATGAAGGGAGGGAGGGAATGAACGTAATAAAAAAAATGCAGAATTTCCAAAGCAAATCCATAAGTGATAGGAAGGAAGAGTCAGGAGTTCTGGGATCCAGGTTTGGAAGGCAAAGAGGAGAGAGGAAGGTACTGAGGTTCAAGGAAAGATAATTAAGATAATGAGAAGCAGCAGTCCCAGAGAGAGAGAGAGTTGTGGGTTTGCTTGACAGCAATAAGCAATATCCCTTTGTGTCAGGCCTCTGCTGCAATATAGGACTATAATACTGATTGACCTTGCAGAATTCTTTGCAAGGACTGTTGAACAAAACTGCAGTGCTGCTAATGAATAACCAACAAGAGGTATGCCTTGTTCCTTTGTCAGGACTGTCACTGTCTCTTGGACATCGCACCTCATGCCATTGAGCGACTGCACAGCATTCACATCTACCCAATAGTCATCTTTGTTCGCTACAAAAATGCCAAGCAAATCAAGTAAGTGTGAAGTATGGGGTCATGTCGTTTGGGAATATCTTTCTCCTCCTCCCCATCAATCCTCAGTTTTAAAAAAAGATTAAGACTCTCATTTGCATTCATGTGCAGTGTGGGGGATTGTTCCTAGTCTTTCTTTCTAGTAATCTGATCTCGGAGCAAAGTGAATAAACCCAAGCACTCTGTTCGTTGTCCATAACATATAAATAAGACACATGCCTAATCAGTCACAGTCCTTTGCCAGATCGATAGACCCTTCAGGTGCCCATTAGGACATGTAATTCTTGACATGAACCCAGGTTAAGATAAAACATTGCCCATAGGCAAACATAGGGAAAGGTTTCCCTAGAATTGACCTTGACTCTAGCCTACTACATGGGCATACCCATGTGGTTTTCTTTCCCCAAGTGGCTTGCCATTGCCTTTGGGGAGGTATTTTTGCACATTTCCAGCCTAGACTACAGCCATGGGAGTTCTTGGTAGTCTCCCATACAAGGATAAAGGAGAATAGTTTCAGAAGGAGGAAGGAGAAATGAAATCAAAAGCTCCATAAATGAGATTATTTTAGCGTTTACAAGAGATGAGGAACAAAAGTGAGATTGGACATGTGACATGGTAGTAAAATAGAACACTTCCACTGGCAGCCATTTCCACTTCTCAGTCCTTAAGAAAGACCTCCAAGCTGATCCATGGTCATCCTCTCTGCCATCAACCTCAAAACACTTAGAAGCAATAAGCCAGTCAGTTCTTCCTTCCAGCTGACCATTAGGGGAGGACGATGATCACTCCTCCTCAGTGTTCTGTCTCCCCTGTCCATTTCTTGATTTCATGTTGTGTGCATCTGTGGGGAGAAACTGGCTTGAGCCCAGGAACTGCAAGTTAGGATGAATTAAGTTCCAGCAAACTGGCCCTTTGCATGCTCTGCAGAGCTGGAGAAGCTAGCAAAACCCTGGTGGAGCTTGCAGAAGCAAGCTAGATATGGAGGCAAAGATTTAAATGTATGTTTTCTGGTAATGCTTGTAAAAAAGAATAGAGGGGGTTAGCAGTTGGGGATTATAGACATAACGGATTGATTATGAACCAGTTGAGGATACCTGCTGATGACGGCAGATTGCTATGGACATTGCGACTGTTGAAAGTCCTTGCTGTTCCTTCCACAGGCACTAGACGGTGCTCTCCTCACATCTTTATATTTACTCATCAAGTAGCTTTTGCTGTAAATCTGCTCAGCTCCCTATGGTCTTTCATGGGTCCCCCAAAGAAATAAGCATTTAATAAGATATAGATTTATATGTGCATATTTGTGTGTTTCAGAGAGCAAAAAGATCCTGTCTTCTTGAAAGACAAGGTGACGCAAAAACATTCCAAAGAACAATTTGAGACTGCTCAGAAGATAGAACAGGAATATAGCAAGTATTTCACAGGTTGGTAATTAAGAAAATAAACACTATGGAATAAACCAGGATTTTGTGTTGCCTCTGGGGCAAAAAGGGGAGTAGGAGTTGGGTAGCTGTCCCTCACTTCATCTGCTACATTTGAGTAAATTACAATTAAATCAGCAGGAGAGAACAACCAGTTCCTTTCTGTCCCACCTACCAGTTTGGGGTATCCAGTTGCCACTGGCCCAATCTCCATCATTCCCAGAGTTTGTTCTATAACCTGTTTCTCTGTGGGTAAACAACAATTTAGGAAAAAATTTTCTTATATAAGGAAATGAGAAACATTCGGGAAAATTCTTGTAGCAGACATTTCAGTTAACTTTCTCCAGCTTGAAGCCAAGTTCACGGCCTCCAAGAAAATGGCCAGACAGAGCTTCTGAGTGGAGGAGATTTTGCCAGACCTCAGGTGAAAAACATAATATCACCAGAAGTCCAAATCCCACCACTCTTGTCAATGCTGCTAAGTAGCTTCTGTGGTTGACAAAGTTCTAGAGAAGATTCATAATCTGTTACTGGATACTAAACATCATCAGAATCAGTGGGAATGCCCTGGAATTAATAAGAATACAAAGAGACACCAGATATTAATACATCTTGAAAATATGACTCTGTTTGCTGTGGAGTTTTCAAATAGCTAAAGTGTTATTCTACCTTTAACTCAGAAATGAGAGTAAAGGTTGGAATTTAAGAGCGCATCTCTTGAAGAAATGAAATACTCATATCAGTAGCAATAGTATTTTACATTTCAGTCTTAGGATAAATGTATTTGTATATGGTAAGTAATGATGTATTTTAGATGTGGCAATAGTATAAAATGCTGTTTAACTAGTAGGCCTTCCCACAGCTCAGAACTTTCTCAGTAAACACTTTTGCTATATATGCATTTTTCTACAAGTGATGAAACAATAAGTTAACCCTGATCAGGTTTTATACTTAGAATTTTGCAGGTGTGTTGTTCTTATTTCTTCAGAAGAGCAGTGTGCCAGAATATCTTTCTTTTAAATTAATCCCTCACATTGTAAGTGGTAACAGCAGCACAGACTGCAACTGAAAGAAAAGTAAATCGCTTTCATGCACATTCTCTATATGCACTAGCTATGTGTACATTTTTTTTTTTAATGGATCTTTGGTTGTCTAAAATGTTTCCTTAATTCTTCCTTGGTTTGTGTTTCCTTGTTGAATAAACATCTGTTAAAAATGATATCACATACAGTTGCTTCATTAAGGAAAGTGCTGAAATCTTTTACATATTTTCTCCATATCAGTAAATGTTTTGTTGCTACCACCATCATCTCTGTTTATTGCTCCCTGTCTCCCTTGCTCAGCCTGAGGGTTTGCTGTTCTGTAACCACATCCTTCTAGCCATATTTAAATTTAATGTGTAAATTTTATCACTCGATGCCACTGAAAATAGCTCCCAGAAAGCTTGGTGAGAAAACAGTTGTCTTAGGGAGTCTTCATTGTGGAACTTGATTATTTTTTGCTTGTGCTGTTTATTTATTTATTTATTTATTTATTTATTTATTTAAATTTGCTCATGTGCGTAGCCCTCTGCATCTCCTCCCTTTTCCCTTTTTATCTGCCTGCTTTTTTCTCATGTCCCACTTTGATCTCTGGGAGGGCTAATTAAGCCATTCATATAATTTTAAAAACAAGTGTCTAGCCCGTGAGGTCACAGAGGTATGCTTAGGAAATGTTTTATTAAAAACTCAGGAGCCAGAGTGGCTGTCATGTGAGGATGCTGGTGCTCAGAACGCAATGCTGTGTTAAACACACAGCATGTTATTATGAAATGGCCAAAGACAAGCCATTTATTCACCTCTTGAGTGGCACTTGTCTCAAGCAGCATGAACCTGTGAAAATGGAGAAAAAAAATCACTCGGAGTAGAAGGAAGGGTGGGATACAACTGAACTTGAGTAAATGGTATAGAGTATCTACTCCTTTTTACAACTCAATGTGGTTTCTTGGAACTATTTCATTTATGCGGTTCTTCTTGTTTGCAAATAAACACGGATGGCTTCTCTCCTTATTTTCTTAGGTGTTGTCCAAGGAGGACCTCTTTCAATCATTTGCACTCAAATCATGACAACAGTTGATCAAGAACAGAGCAAAGTCTTGTGGATTCCTGCTGGCCCTCAATAGATCTATGCTGTGAAAATACTGTAACTGCAACAGATTGTACATAAACAGCTGATTGGGGGTTCCATTTCTAGTTGCCTATATGGTAGGTACAAAAGCGTCATGAGCAACATTATCTGTGAAGCGTGTTGGAAGACAGTGATTCATTGCTGGCAGCAGAATTCTTACATATTTGTCTCAGTACAGATGAGCAAATCCAGGATTTCTTTTTTTCAGAAGAAGACTTTGTGATGCTGCAAGAAAAAGAAAAAGAAAAAAAGAAACCCTTTAGATTACGTTTACAAAACCTTTGCCCTGCTCCCCAAGAATTTTGGGTTTGTGTTTACTTGAATTTTTTTTTAAGAAAAAACAAGCAATCGTTTTTGGGTTCTCCTCTGCTAACCCCCCCATCCACCCCCACAAGAATGGTGTGAGAACTTTTTCATGAAGTGTGGGTCTATCCTTCGGGAGCAGCCATTTTATGTCAAGATTACATGCATGGATTTTGATGAATGGGCTTCCCCACAGGTACTTCACGGGGAAGAAACCCTTCTCCATGGGCCAGGCCACTGTGTGTATGTCAAACGTCCTTTGTCCAAAGTTACTGGTTTCTTTTATGCATGAATTTTGATATTTAAACATCATGATGTACCCAATGTGCTCCTTGTCTCTTAATCATTGGGGGGTTTGGGGCACTGTATTAAACAGTAAATCAGAAGGGGTAATAAGTTAGGCCTAGACTGTTTATGTTACCCTGTGTAGATAGTTTACACAACAGGATGCTGACATTGTTCTTTGGAGTGAAATAGCCATAGGGATTTTTATTTAATTAGAAGCACAGTTCAGTTTTAGGGATCTGACAGCTTCTAGCGTGGTCTATAACTGTTAGTTTTACCACTGTCGGGAAAAAAAAGTGTATGCTTTTGTTTTTTAATTCGTTAGAATTTGTATTTCCTGCCTGTATCAACTTCTACTGTATATTCCTTTTTCCCTTCCCTTTCTTTTTTCGCTTCAGACTTCCTTTTCCAACCATAATTTTATTGTATTTTCCTTCATAAAATAATTGCATGCTTTACCTTGATTGCTAAAGTTTTGTTTAGAGTTGCATTTGTGGCTGTTGTTCCTAACATTTCATTCGATAGATAGATTTTCGTTCTGTTGGGTTTGCCAGTTTTGAGTTTTTCCTTTTTTTATTTGCATTAATTAAAAAAAAAAAGGGATTCTTCTTGCACAATGGCTCAAAAACAACATTTGATTGGAAATTATACCTTCTGTTTTACAGATGCTATTTTATAGTTCTGAATACCGGAGAGAAAGGAAAAATGTAGAAAGGTTGTAACACATGCAGAGTGGAAATATTGTTTATAAGTTGAGGGACCGCAGTTCTTTTTTTTTTTAACGAGGAAGGCCTGAGGTGGATTAGTGGTACGACTGAAAGAAGCCAATACTGTTCCAGCAGTAATTTTTCTGTACTAAAAATGTCACTTTATATCAAAACAAAAATAAAAGAAACTTAAGTATTGTGTTAAATAAAGGTCAATTTCTATAATTGGAAGGGTATGGAAGTTTGTTGCTTGTTTGTAGCTGAGTCTATTATTTATTTATTTATTTAAGCAATTTATGTAGCTGCACATCTCACAATAAAGTGACACAATACAGGTGGCAGACAAGGCTGTCAACCAAAATCAAAACACAATATATATCATAAGCAGAAAACCATTTGTTTCGTTGTTTGTTTGTTTGTTTATTATAAACATTTATAGGCTGTCCCAATATTTTACAACTTTAGGCACTTCACCAAAAAATAAATAAATAAATCCAATAGAAAATATCAAGGCATTCAAAGGTATTTTTCAGTTTATTACTCTAAGCCACTGGCTATTATAAACTTTAAATGATTGTGTATAAGAAGTTTTAAATTCATATTGAGGTGGAGAAATGTTCAAGTATGTAACAGTTGTTTTTAATCTCAAAAAAAATGTTGTTCTACAGAAGTTAAGTGCCAAGTAAGTTTTATTTAAAGTCTGAGCCCACTGCTGGTCTGAATAATATTCAGTGCCCTTCCCGCTGGGTCATTTTTTGCACGTTATAAAATGTCCTGCCTGAGGGATACAAGCAAAGTATTTTGCCACAGAGCACAGTTGGCTTCAAACGTATATCATCTATGGCAAGAGAAATATGCTTTGAAGAAAGCAATCGCTCATCAGCGGAAAAAGCCAGAAAATAAAACTTTGAACAGGGTGTAACGAATTAAAAAACATTTGCACTTCGTTTGAATTGCTAAGGTTACGAAGACGACTATTGACTGCAAGAATGAACCAAATCAGTCCAAGACCAAGTGAAGACTCTCTGCTCCCTTGACGTTACGATCAGCTGCAGAAAACTCATAGTTTTGGGCCTGTGGTCCAAAACCATGATGGACTTTATGCTTAACAAGATTGAGGGGAGAAGATAGTGGTTAAAGTGGATGGACAGAATACAGAGATTACTTGGAAGAGCTGCAGATCGTCATGAGTGGCAGGTCAAGATGACAACCATTTGTCCATGCAGCATTGGGTTTGAGCCCAAGTCAGTTGCACATACTTAATATTGGAATCAATCATTTGGGGGGAAAAAACAGTTACTACCAAAAAAAAAAAAAAGTTACAAAATACCAAGGCTCGTATGACCCTGTTTTTATCTGGATATTACACTACATAAAAATAAGAGAATGGGAAGGTGGGAGAGTGTACTTGGTGGAATACTTCTAGTATAGGGTAATTTCAGAAATATGTATGCGATTAGGTAGAAAGAAAATAGAAACTTCTTTGTACAAGGCTGCATGGGGTGAAATGAAACCTGCATTTTGTTTGTACCTCACTGCAAAAATTTGACCTTGGATCCTGACAGAATGCAGAGTTTGAGAACCTAATCTAGATTGGCTATGTCTTAGGAGGCACCATCTGAAAACAAAGTTGGTAGATGTGTGTTTTCCTTCATGCTTACTTGGCTCAAGCAGGAAAAATATTTTCCTAAGTTTTGGGGAATCTTAGAACAAAGCCAAGGTACAACAAAGGACCAGATAAGTCAGACTGCATTCTTTCTCTCTTTATTATTGGTAAGCGTGATGCAAGATGGCTCGGTTGTCTTTATGGTCTAAATTTTTTATGTAACTCCTGTGTGCTACTGCTGAGAATCTGCAAAGGAAGCAGGGCTGCTTGCCTGGAATTGTTCTTCAGAAGTGTGGTCTGATCTTTGCTGGAGAATACTGAATTCTGGTACCACGTGTGCTTTTTGTGACAGCATGCTGGGCAGAACTGGGAAACCAGGCGTGAACACTGCAAGCGATTGTGCTACGTAGGGAAGAGTTTAGAGGAATCCACCCACTCATCTGTTGTCCAAATCATTTGGGAAGGTTTTTGCCTCTGCAGGCACATGCCCATGAGGGACTGAAGAAACTCACGAAGAAATTCAGGCGTTCTCTGCTGTTATCTTCTAGGAACCACAATCCGAGTGAGAGCCTTATTGCTTTGGCCCATTAGGTGGCAGGCTTTTCAGTATCCTGTACAAGCATATTACTGCCTAGACCAGCTCCTGAACAAAAGTTAATGCACAAAAACCAGGTTTGCTTCCAAAGATTTCACTTATTAATGTTTCCCTTTATGAAGACAACATTTGCGTATATGTATTTATTGATAGTGTTTTTCATCTAGTCATCCCAGACAATATACAAATATAACAAAAATCTTAATTATGTTTAGGCTTAGCATATTTGGGCTAGAAAAATCCAGACTACCAGTAGATGGCAGCAAAGAGATACAGAAAACTCTTTGTTGCCATTTACTTAGAGGGACCAAGCCCGGAATGGCTGGGATTGGGGTGGGTCCTTGGCTAACGACCAGTGCACTTAACGGCAATGGGGAGTGCCAGGATTGCAGTTGCTAAGTTATGCAGTCAGGTAACATCTCGCTTTACAACTGCGTCACTTAGCCACGGAAATTCTGGTCTCAATTGTGGTTGTAAGTCGAGGACTACCTGTAATGCATTTGGAGGAACCCCAAAGTCAAGCATGAACAATGCAGATAAGAGAATGGGATTTGGAAGATTGAAGGGAGAAAGGCAGTGGGGGGACTTTACAGTTAAAGAAAATGAGCATGGTTGAAAGAAGGGTGGGTTAAATAGAAAAGAGAATAAAACGGAGGATCAGCCAAAGAAGAAGGGATCAGTATAGACAAAGGGAAGCAAGTGAGAAATTGCTTCCCACCTGGAGATGTAAACCACTTGATGAAAGACTTCTCAGGGACAGAAATCAAGAAAAGGCAGTTCTCCTGTAGCTTGTTTATGGATGGAAAATGAAGCTACTTTGGTCCAGAGAATCTTTGCTTCTAGGCTGTTTTTTTACTACTTATATACTCTAGTAGGAATTTAATCATCATTCAGTGGCAGAAATCCAAGTTAAGATAGTGGGGTTAATGGTTTAAAAGGCTGGGAGTAAACAGGCTGCCAATTTTTCTTTCTCACGGCCTTAGACAAGAAGATAAGACTCAACAGGATGATCAATGGGGCTCATATATTCCAATCACTGTTACTCCTCAATTTGCCAGTGCAATTTGCAAGGTTTGAAAGAAATGTATGAAATGTGCATTTTAGAGAAAAGTGCACACAAAAAGACAAATTTAGGAACTCTATTTGTAGAACAGCATATATTCATAGGAAAAAAACATTACAAATTTACATGCATGCAGGTAAAATATCAGGAGGAAAGAGAGGCAATAATAAGCATATAAAATATTAGGAGACGTGAAAAATGTCAAAATACCAAATATGCAACTCAAAATATTTCATAGTGATTTACAAATGGGACTTCCTCAAGTAAAAATTATTACAGTGGGAAATAATAGAATCAAACCTGATGAACTCACCCATCCCTCTTTAGAGCCTTTAATGATTAGCTAAGGTTGACTGGATGCTGCCATCTGTTATAAGCAAGGAAAATATCTCCTGGGTTGAGTGTTGAGCTTAGCTCCTGGTGACCTCATGGGATACCTTATTGTTTCTTGGCAACAATATAGGAGTGATTTATTGTTGTTGCTGTTGTTATGGTTGGTCACACAGTCAGCCAGATGTTTAGACCAGATTTGGCATTTTTATCCACCTGTCGAGTCCTTCCCAAAGACCTGGGATAGGCAGATGTTGTCTGATGGTGTTAAAGGTATCATTGCAGGATGTGAGCTGTTCCAAGTAAAGCTGCCTTTTGCAATTGACTGATGGTGATTTTGTCAATGCTGATGGTCTTCAAGGGGTGCTCCAGATGTTTTGGGACTGCACCCAAGGTGCCTATTACTATCAGTACTATCTTGCTACAATTGTTCTATTTTCAGGTCTTTGTATTTTGTGATTTTCTCCAGTTCTTTCTCTTCTATTCTGCTGTATTTGTAGTGTCCACTATCCAGACTTTTTGTCTTTCTTATCAACAATTTTAAGTCTGGGGTGTTGTGTGCCAGGTGCTCGTCTGTTTGAATTCTAAAGTCCCAGAGCACTTGAGCTTCTTCATTTTCTATTACTTTGTCTGTTTTGTGGTCCCATCAGTTCTTGCTTGCAGGCAAATGGTATTTCTTGCAGATATTCCAATGCACCATTGTTGCTATTTTGTCATGCCGTTTGTAGTTGCTGTTGTTGTTGTTATTACTATTCAGGATGGGGGGAGATTAAAGGAAGAAATGGATGTAATTAGCATCCATCCTTAAAAACACCTCTCTCTCTCTCACACACACACACACACACCAGAAGGAAAGTCCTGTCCCACCCACTTCTGAAAGTGCAACCTTTGACATGTTGCCTAAGGCCTACTATGCCCTACAGGCTAAGGGAAGCTGTACATTATATACATACATAAGGGTTACTCCTCCCTCAAAACATGGAAAACTAGTACGTCTGGGAAAAGGCAACACTTGACACTGTTTTCTACATCAAAATTTTTCAAAAATATAAGGCAACCTCATCATCAGCAGGGCAATGTTGCACGATTTTATCATCTCAGATTACCATCAGACTGGAGGGCTCCTAAACTCATGGCCTAGGGGACGTCTTTGTGAGAAAAGTCAGCAGAAATCATTCTGTATCCCCAAGTCTCTCCCTCCTGAAAAAGGTCCATCTGTAACTTTGCTCTGTGCCACAGACACAAAAAGCCGAGTTAGAGGAGGTCCTGCATGTGCTGTTGTCACTTGCCTCCATGGACCAGACACAGTTGGTTCAGTCATGCCTTTCACCTTAAAAAGGTGAAGACGGGGGTTGCCAAAGATATTTTCTTGGGACCTGGGTTAGAACAGGCAATACTGCGTAAACCTGCCAGGTCTCCAATTTCATCTGACGTTTTAGGAGAGGCTCATCATTAAGAGAACGGTTATTTTGACTTAGCTTTTGCCACTTACTGTGTCCAGCTAGCATTTTTTTCTCTGATGCCATGCTCCTATCAGGCATGATTCTATCCCTAATTATTAATCTTAATGCAATTATTAATAGCTCCTGTGTTCTGACACCCTCCTGTAAATGTCAGAGTCTCAGCTTCAAGAAAGAGCACAAATACGCCATGCAGAGTATACAAGGTAGCTGGTGTCAGATTGCATGTACACATTTATCATATTTGCAAATCTCATTAGACATCACAACACACAAGGCTCAGGAGTTTGTAACACATAAGTGTTATTCATATCTACTCTCCTCTTTCTGGAGAAAGAGCCAAAAAAAAATACCAAAACCAAAATGGGAGATGGGGATCGGGAGGGGACAGGAGAGATGAAAAGGGAAGAGGGAATGGGAAAACAAAATTAGATGGAGATAGAGGTGACCAGAATGGGGGGGGGGGGGGGGGGGAAGGGAAGGGAAGGGAAGGGAAGGGAAGGGAAGGCTGTTTAGACATTGTAGAAAGACTTACATCCTTTCTATTTTCTCTTGCTCCCTCTCCATATGAATTTTTTGCTGTTTGGAAGGAAAAGGTTTTCCCACCTTCCTTTATCCTACCCTTCTTTCTCTTTTGCTGTCCTATATTTTATCTACCCAGTGAAGCTTTATTTAAACACTAGTAATTTTCCAAACTCTTTGAACTCTGAACATGTTGGTGGCCAAGTCCCAACACTTTTCCATTGGGGCCAGTCTGTTTGGAGTCCATTGGAGCCAGGCAGTATTTAATACACTTGACCATCAGATACTGCTGCCTGGGTCAAACTATGCTGGCTGACATTTTAACAGTTAAAGGGGATGTCCTGATTATAAATCAGAAGAGTGACTTGGAGAGTTATCTTATTTTGGATCCACAGAGGGGAAGTACTAAATTTCTGAAGTTGCTACTGAAAACAGGGAGAAAATGATAAGAAATCACCATGTGAGACTTTATTTGAAGAATAAGCCTCTTAAGAAGAAGAAAAAGGAGTTCAAAGTGGACTTATTTGAGCAGGGTCAAATTGTATAAATTTTGATTTTGGGTTGTTATTATTGGAAACTTTTTTTTTTTTTTTTTTTGAACCAGGATTGCAAGATGATGTAAAGATTTTTTCATATGGGGATAAATCTTTTACTTCCTACGTGTTATGGGTTGTAATGTAAAAAATACCTACTGGATCTAGTTTGAAATATATAAGTTACTATTACTGATATTCTTTATACCGATCGGGATAAATCTTTTATGTCTTACGTATTAGAGAAAGTTATAAGTCAAAATGCAAAATAGTCTAAGCTTAAAACATATTGGTTACTACTACTGGTATTCTTAGTGCTTTTGCTGAGTAAGACTGATTGATAAATCTTTCTATAATCTGGTTATTGTTTAGTGACGAGAAATGGAAAGAAGAGGTTTTTTTCAAAAAAAAATCTTTAATCAATATTAGAGAAGGTATTAAGTTACTGTAAATGCTTATACTTGTGTGGAGGAAGGGGGGAGTCACTTTTTATATGTCTTTCTCTTTTCTCTTTTTCTCTTCTTTTTTGTTTGTATATCTTTTCTAATTCTTTATTAGCTTTTACCTATGAAATACTCTAATAAAAATATTATTTTTAAAAAAGGTACTGCTGTCTAGGTTACAGTCCCATCATTGCCTAGGCACTTGATTGATTCAAATCTCTTTCTCCTTGTACTTTCCCAGCATTGCAAGGCAGATAATTATCCCAAGAATCTCCCCCACCCTTATAGCAGGAGTCCCTCAGAGATCACTCCTGAGTCCTATTTTCTTTATCATATATACCCATCCCTGGGGTGGGTAGGGAGGGGAAGTGATATGTGTATGTGCAATGACACTACGATGTACACAATGTCATTTAGATGTCATCGTTCCTATAGATGCCTATGTTTCCAGGATAGATAAACTGTTTTCCAAGCCTTACACAAGGGGATCTCTGAGAATCACTGATTTTATAATAAAAGCAGTAAAGAGTAAATGAGAAAACAACCAATGCAGAATAGAATTCCACCAGGAAGCAACCTAAAGCTCAACACCAATTTATGGATGAGTGTGCATGAGATAGGATAGGTTTATTCATGATAAATCTTCATTCATAAATGTTTTCTTCATTGGTTGACTTAAAAAAAAAACAGATAAAAACAATAGCAAGATTATTCACACAGCATTGCCACCTTTCATTCATTTATAGGAAATACGTCACCATCTTTTTCAAGCATAGGGAGTCCAACTGATTATTAATAGCAATTGCATACCCCAAGGAGAATCAGCAATATAGCTGGGGAGCAATCTCACAGTTCAACGTATGGGGACTAGGGGTTCAAAGTTGAGATCTAGGAGACTGACAGTGAGGATTAGAGATCAAGAGACAATCTCTTCCAAGTTGAACACAACTCTTAGTGATTTCCTTTTGTCATTTGTTTTCTTGAAAAGAGTATGAAAGTTGCTAACCTCCCAGTCTTAGTCTGGGATTTCTGGTGGCTTCCCATCCAAGTATAAATCAAGCCTAGCCCTGATTAGCTTTTCAATATCAGCCAAGGTCAGAAAATAGTGGTGTGCAAATCTTTGTTTTGGCTGGGGGCCCCTTACAATTTGCAGCAGTGACCTTGAGACAAAGGGAGAAACTAGGGATTTCTTGCATGGCTAGGCAGCGAGGGTGCACATCGGTCTGAGTGCATATATACATCCTTCAAGATTACATATTAGTGGGGTAGATGCACAATTTGGATATCAAGCTTCAAATGTAGACTGTATAAAGGCTTATCAGGCAGTAGACTTTTGCCCACCCTCATAGATTCCAAGTATCACAAATTCCCTTTAGACTGGAGTCTTAGCTTCAGCGCCTGTCTAAGAATATGAAGATTGGATATAACGCAGACAGCAACAGGGAGGGAGATGATAAAGTAAAAGCTTCATTAACCCACACCAAAACAAACAGACTCACACACGATGGCAAAATAGGCAATGTGCCTCAGCACAAGAAATATATGTCATTGCCAACAACAACGATGAGGAAGGTGATTGTACCATGAAGACTCTACAGAGAAGGTCATTTAAATGGAATGGATTTTCCCAGCATGAATTCCAATGAAACTCAAATAGAGTAATGCACTGGGGAAAAGAAGCTCACTTAAGCATATCTTGTTTTCCTACAAATGAAAGAAGCACCCCTTGGTCTCTAATGCAATGAATGGTTTAATTGTGATTGGACACCCAGGAAGTTTTGAAAAACAAAAACGTGCCAAGGAGAGGAAGGAGGGAATCCCAAGGTTTACATAGCAGCCTGGAACTGAAAGGAAACTGCAGTGGCCAAAGTATGTCGCGATGCAGAAAGCTTTTCTGATGATAGCAATTAAGTTCTGAGGCTATGAAGCATTGCTGAATGTGTTCAGGAAGTGCACCCATCGCATTTGGATGAAAAATTAATGAGCAAGTGGGGGGAAGGCAGTAGAAGCTGAATTAAAAGATAAAGTAATGAACAGCTTTGACTGAGTTTGGGTTATGCTCACATCTTCTTTAATTAGAAGCCGGCAGCTGTATGAGGAATGTAGCAATGCTTTCCAAGCCCCAGCATGAATAACTCAAGTGTAGCCAGAAGAATGAATGTCTCCAAATTACAGCCACTTCTGATTTCATGGCTTGTATGAGGCTGATGTTAAAAACTTGGAAAAATGGCAACAGTTGGGTTCTGAGGCTCAACGGGGGTATGAATTGCTCCTAACCTAGAATGGGAACCACAGAATAGTTGGCTTTCAAATATTTAGAGGAGGAACCCATACTACAGAAACCTCTAATTCTGCTCCTGTCCAGCAAGGCCACTAAGTATTCTAAGGCTGATGATATGGGCCAAATGGTGAGATAATGATGCTCTATCATCTTAGAATTTTAAAACTCCCTTCTGCTGCAAGATAGAATGGTAGCTAGCAGAAATCACAGCTTCTTTGTTTTATACTGAGGACTCTTCGCCCAGGTGTTTGACTATTACAAGCTTGCTACCACCAAAAACAAGCTTTTCCCAGAGATTCCTTTAATGAGATTTATTGGAATCTTGTTAAAGAATTGTCAGTAAATGAGTTGTTTTCACTTTGGACCTCATTATCTTCAACTAGTTAAAATAGTTGAAATCTTTCTTTCGTTCCCCTGATAGCTGAAGTATATGCTGGTGACCAGGATCTCCTGGGCTCTTAATATGCCATTCCAATGGGGAAGCCATGGTGCTGGATCAAAGCCCTTTGATTATTTCATTCATACTATCCATTATCTCTACACTAGGAATGGCTTGATTGGTTGTTTTCTAGAATCTTCTGGGAAATCCAGAAGCACTTTCTAGAGCCTCCACTTTGAATTTTACTTTCAGTAGGAAGAGATTTACTCAGTGGTATAGCTCAGTTGTGGGAGGGAAAGAAATAATTGCTTGATTTTAGCAAATTCAACTGTCCTTATTATTAAGGTAAAGAATATATACTCTTCAATGAATTTCCTTTATCTTCCTCCTCTTAATATACAACAGGTGTTTGATCTTGTGTTCCCCCAGCAAGTGTCCCAGCAGAAATAAATCAAATTTGTCTTCACACAAGAAATTTGATCTAGTTTCTGAAATCATCTATTGTCCAGGTTAACACCTGAACTGTAACCAACCAAATGGGCTAGGATTACAAAACATGCTAAATCACAAAACTCCTAATCCAGTTTAACACTACTGTATCCAAGTTTACCCTGTGTGAATGAAACTACTAGGCCTCTCTCTGGTCTGGTTGAAAGTGTTATGTGAATACTAGCATTGGTTGAGACATATGAACTCTTTAAAAATAGGATCAAAGCAATTATTGTAGATAACTAATGTCAACTCAGCTGGCTGCAGCTTGGTTTCCCTCTGCTCAGAAATCCTTTTGACTACTCTAAGTACTCACTTTTAAAAGGAAACTAGCTAATGTAAAAAAAAAAATAAAGCAGGTTTGTCAACACCTATTAAACATTAAACTTCCATATTATCAACTTCTGAATTCTAACTTTTAAGGACAAGCAAGCAGAAAAAGTTGCTGTTTTTATGTCTTGATGCATGAATTGTCCAAGTTGGCCACAGCTGGAAACAAAACAGTTGATTTAAAATATAAGCATTACATGGATGTGTTGTTGAATTCAGTAGGTTTGAGAAGGGCTAACAAGATTCCTCATCCTTTCCCCCATAATTTCTCTCTTGGCCAGGAAAAATATGAAATTGGAGGTATTAATTTTTTAGCTGGCTACCTCCCTGTGGTTCTTTGCTCCACTATTAATCTTCCATAAATTAATAACTGGAGAAACACATTTGGAAAGAATTTACTGTTGTCCAAAATCTAGGCAACAGTACACTGGCCCTCTGTGACATATCTCTTGACTGGTGCTTTGTGATGGAAAACCTCCTTTCTAACATGAGCGTAGACTTTGTCATAGAATTCTTTCCTTTTACAGTCATACCTTTATGAAGATAAACTTGATACCCAGCCAGTTTGGGTGGTGATCTTGTAAATTTCCAGCATACTTTAATAATGGCACACTTGGATTTTGCTGGGCTCTGTTGCAGCTTTTTGCCATATAAGGATTAGCTCACCCTCTTTTTCCTCCCTTTTAATGTCTTCAATTTCAAAGCAGTCCATATCTGGCCCTGTGTTGACTTGCAGCACTTGATATAATGGATGTTTCTGTAAACAGTCCTCTACGTTCTGTGTGCACATTCACAACTTGTTGAAGCTCAAACTTTTAACCTTGGTTTTCCTTGCCTTTGGACACTCGGTTCTCTATTTTTCTCAGCAGGAAAATTTTCTTGGTGGTTTCCAGGATGGATTATTGAAAATTTTGCTTTGGGATGCCAGTTCCTGGCCTTAAGGGAGAACTTGTATGCCACAACCAGTTGCAGTGTCAATGCGGATCCTGGTGAGATACCTTAGCTGAAGGAAGCATTCCAGCTAGAGAGTTGGATTGGATGGGAAGCCCTTGATTTCAACAGGATTGAATACAGTGCATAATTAACCTGTAGGGTTCATGACCACCAACCAAGGTGATGGCCACTCTCATGGAAGCCTTTAAAGGGGGACTGAATGCGTTCAGAAAGACAGATCTATCAAGAGCTATTAGCCTTGTGATTCATTAGTACCTCTGAGTTGCAGGCAGCAACATCAACAGCACAGTTGCTTTTCTCTGCAGAATTCAGGTATTTTGTCTTCTATTGCCATTTTCCCCTTTTGTTTCTTTTTCTTTTTTTCCTAACAGAAAAGAAAACCACCTTAATCTTGTCTTAGAAATGGTGAGGAATCTGTGGAATTGTGGCACTCTTTATCACAAGCCATGGTGATGGCCACTAAATTGGGTAGCTTTCAAGGTGGATTGTATAAATTCATGGACCAGAGGTTTATCAAAGGCTATTAGTCTTGAGACTCAATATTATATCCAGTGCAAGGTCAACTTACTTGCACATATCAGGTGCTGGAGAACAATGGTGGAAAATGGGAATGTTTCTCTCTACTGCTTGCAAGACCTTCAGATGCATCTGGTTGGATGCTGTGAGTAAATAAGGGCTTTGGCCTGATCCAGCACAGCTGTTCTTATGTTCTAGGTCAGGGGTCCCCAGCCCCCAGGTCATGGACCAGTACCAGTCCATGGCCTGTTAGGAACTGGGCCGCACAGCAGGAGGCGAGCAGCAGGTGAGCGAGCGAAGCTGTGTCTGTATTTACAGCTGCCCCCCATCGCTCGCATTACTGCCTGAGCTCCACCTCCTGTCAGATCAGCGGCGGCATTAGATTCTCATAGGAGCGCGAGCCCTACTGTGAACTGCGCATATGAGGGATCTAGGTTGCACACTCCTTATGAGAATCTAATGCCTGATGATCTGAGGTGGAGCTGAGGCAGTGATGCTAGTGCTGGGGAGCGGCTGCAAATACAGATTATCCTTAGCAGAGAGGTTTGACTGCACAGAGACCATAATAAATCAATTGCTTGCAGACTCATATCAAAACCCTATCATGTAATGTGCTTGAATTATCCCGAAGCCATCCCCCCCTGCCCCCGGTCCATGGAAAAATTGTCTTCCACGAAACCAGTCCCTGGTGCCAAAAAGGTTGGGGACCACTGTTCTAGGTGATCTACAACCTTCATCCCACTTCATCACATTAGCCAGAAGTTCTCTTTATAATGATGGGTTATAATCTCTATAATTCATATTTGCCGAGTACTTCTCTTTAGAAGAAATAACTCTCTCCATGTAAAAGAGGAGGAAAAGTCTATCTTTCTCAGATGCAGACAAAGTAATTTCATTATATAGACTTAGATAATGTTCAGTTATTTTATATTGGAAGTATGAGACCAGAACATGAATTGAAGTTACAGAAAAAGCATGCCTGTGTAAAAACATTACTTGCTAAGTGCAGCTCTTGGGCCATATTCAAGCAATCATCTTTGTTATTGTTTCTGGAAGGATTCCTTCAGCTCTCAAATTAGAGTTGTAAACCGCCTACTCTATCTTTATCTCACTATGTTGTTTTCCTACAGTATAGGAAGAAAGTATACCAAAAAAGAGTCTGCTAAAGAATGTTTGAAGTAGGCCTCATGTTTTCTCACTTTTCAGCATCCAGATCCCAGGAATGTGGCTTTAGTATCTCATTCAAATTAGGCAGAAAGTGATGAATAGGCAAGTGTGTTGCTTTATTTGTCATCTAAGTGCTGATATTACAAACCTGGACTGTGCATCGCCTTGAAGCTACATCAACCTCCCCCCTCCCCTCATATTTAAAGCAAAGAGAAGTAGCCATGTTGCTGGGGATTTTTTTCGCTCTGCTTTACAGGGTCTCTTCAGCAGCCTTCAGAAGCCAAGGGATGGTTTCTGCAGATGTACAGCACCTGCTGCACAGAAACGTGCACATACAGGCCAACACTGGGAGGCAATGCACTCATCTTACAGCTTTTGGAAGCAAGAGCTAAGAGGTGACTGGGAAATTTCTAGGAGATGTGAAGTGCTTTGTGGAGAAAAACTGCACTGCCTCTTTGCCCTGACAAACTAAATTACATCAACTGCCTGGTGGAAAATTCCTCAGGGCAAATGGAAATGGCTTTGCACTGGCATATAATAAACAGCAGCTAGAAAGATATGGACAACACGCCTCTCTCTGCAGTGTAATCCCTCTGAGCAAAGTCAGGGTCCTTTTAAGATCTGAACATGTATTCAAAATCATTACATCCTTTTGTAGATGTCCAGAGTAGAATTAAAGAGGAAGCTGACCTAAGGGATACGTGGGAATCAAGATGCACCCCCAAAAAGGGCCCTCAATTATAGTACTCTGCTATTTTTATACTTAAGTAAATGTGTTTACATACATGCATCTATCCATCCTTCCATTGCCTTTCCTTCTTTTCAGAGGGCAGATCGATTACAAATGTCATGGTAGAGTCAGCCAAGGTTGTCTTTTTGAAATTCCACCATTATCGTATTTTTAGCAATGATGACATTAATCAGCTCACCTTGCAGCTTCTCGTGTTGCAGCTAATTATCACTGCAATGATTAAGTGTGTGTGTTGTGGAGAAGAACTTCTATTTTGGGAAGGAGGTTGAATGTCTAGTCACTAGGCTGCCTCATAATAACTCTAGCAGTGGGGCGCCCTTCTCCAGCTGAGGTCTTTGGGGCTTCCCAATTGCTTGGCTTCTTTTCACTGCAGAAGGACTTTCTTTCTGCATGCAGAACATCCCTTCTAACTCTTGCTTGGGTCAATCTCCTTGAGCAGGGAGCAAGATCATAAGAATCAAACTGATGCTTCTAGGAATTTTCAACTTTGGGACCAAAGTCCATGATCCATGTTCACAGCCATGCCTACAAATCTGCAGCTTCAAAACGCCCTTTTGCAATCCCTGGAGGACTGCCTCCTGCCTGCTCTGAATCATATAAAAATACAGGTATTCAACAACATTTTTTTCCTGGATGGCAGTAAAGTAAGCAAACTCTGTATTAAATTCTGCTAGGCTTAACGTGTCTGTTTAACTCACAAGCACACACCAAAACCTTTAAGAAAACTGGAGGAAAACTTCCATAGTTTTACCCAACTCTGTCCAGTTAGATCAGTACAGACCTTGGAGGCTAAGATTCTAAAAAAGTATATAAATACAACCCTCAGTGGTAAACAGATTTCCCAACTCTTGTTATGTAACAGCCAGCTTTTCCTGAATTAAGGCAATGTCTTTAACTCAGTAACCTTTAATTATTTTTTCTGTTTACTTCTTAAAGATTCTGTAGTGGAGAATCTCAACCATGTTAAAAGTTCCTTCCATCCCACAGTGATTTTGCTCCCACTTCCTTTTTTAAAAATTCTACTTATTGTCAGTTTTTTCTCCCAGCTAGTGACGATCCCTAGAAAACCTTGGCTGACTCCACCAAAAGCTTGTGGGATCAGACCTGGTTAGTTCTTAGATGGAAGACCTGCAGGCAGTCTCAGAGCTGGAGAATAGAAGTTTAAAAAGAGAACTCTGAAGAAAATAGTGCTACAGCACTTCCACACTGTTGTCAAGGAAACAAGAGTATATTCATGAAGTCACTAGGAATGAAGTCAGAACATGGAATTTTTTACCTTCCTGTTCTCAGCTTTCTTGATATAGAAGATCACTTGCGTCCCCTTTTCCCAGAAATCTTGCTCTACGCTGCTATTCCCCTTCTGCCCCGCTGCAGGCTGATCAGTTGGGCAATGGTGAAAGTTGGGTGGTGTCCAGGACAAGTGGGGCTACTCACATCCACAATATAAATTGAGTAAATAACTGTAGCATGGTGGCAAAGAAGTAGCCACTCCTAGTGGTTCCATGCACACATCAGTGCCATTCTCTCAGAAGCAAGGAAGCAGTTTAGCATTAACATCTGGGATTTTTCAAAGCTTCCCAGTCTAGTCTACAATTTCCTGAGACTTCCCTATCCAATTCTTAACCAGGTTGGACCATCATAAACTTCCCCTGTGGAGTGACTGGAGAAAAGTAGACTTGTTGGTCTACCTTGCATTAAAAACTCATTAAAGTCCTTTCTTGGATGGGATGGGCATTCTCTCAGTCTTGCTCACATGAGAATTGTGAATACATTATTAATTTCAGACAAGTCTTATGTAATCCAATCCTACAAGCTGCTACGGTTTTCCATCCTAACTGAAAAATGTTAAGTTTGTCTTAAACATCAGGTGGATATCTGGATAATTCAAGTTATTCTAGAACAAAAGAGAGCAAAAATATATCTATTTAATATATGATGATAGCCTTTCTTTCAGTTTCCCAGTATAGCCCTCATGCCAACCTTACACGTGATCAGCCAGGTACTACTACTTTCAGAGATATGATACCAAGTTAATGTGATCGCACTGCTTGGTAATTTTTAAACGAGTCAATCTTCCAGCATACTGGCTGTAATTATTAGGAATTTAGAGTTTCTTTGAATTTATTAGAAGCTGGATTTTTCACAAAATTGAAAATAGCATCCTCAGATGATTTGTTGAAGTGGAATGGAACTCCAAATGCATTTCCCAACCAAAGGGACTGATGTTTTAGATGACTGAACTGAATAAACTGACTAATGAAATAACCTTAATGTATGAAGTGAACGTTTTCTAGCATTCAGAATAATTACTTAGGTTACTGCATCTGCACTTGAACAACAAAAAATAATAATAAAAATTGTTTAATGGCACAAAAAGAGCTGGTACAATCTCTTCCCTCTCTCCATTTCTAATCAAATAGACAGCATTTTTTTCTCCAGGAAAAATAGTTCATCAAGGATAAAAGGTTCACCAAGCCCACCTTGTGCAGATTCAGTAAATTAAGCATCACTTGGACAAATTGATATAGTACAATAGACACTGTGGAAAAGCTTTGGGATAGTTGTTAAATCTGTTTGTGGTTCTCCTTTCTTGATGGAGAGCTGGTGGCATGGGTGACAGCCCTGCAGCTAGGAAATGCAGGATCTCACTGTTGGGCTGGCTAACTTTAAGCCAAATTAGGATCTCTATCTTCAGCGTGCACAGCAACCACAGCGGGTATCAAAGTGTGTCTCAGCAACAATTGCACAGGTTTTTTTTTTTAATTGAAAGGTCCAATCCCCTTTAGTACACTTCTCAAACTGCCCAGAGATATCCACAGTTGATGATTTCTCACTTGGGTTCTCAATTCAGATTAACAGATGGAACAGAATTAACTATTTAATTATTTAAGTTATTTAAAGTTAATTATTTAACTTTCCAAACTTCATTCATTCACACCCTCTCTCCACATAGTGTTCCTACTCCTATGGGGTTGGAGTGGTCATCATTTGCCACTAGAGGGACGGGCCACAAGACCATTCCTACCTTTTGGTCATTATGCTGCAGAGCCAGAATGAGCCAGCCACCACTGATACCTCAGCTGAACTGCAATAGAAGCATGCCTTTGTCCCCTCACTCCAAAAACACAGTTTATTATTCCAAATAGCATCAATTCCAATTTCAGACAAAAATCTGCTGGACTGGCAAAGAACAATAACAGATGTATATGGAGTGGAAAAGAAAGCCAAGAGAAAAATTTAAAATCTTGCAAGACTTAAAAAAAATAAAGAGGTGGACTAGCATTTTCTAATCTCAGATTGTATGACAGAGCAAGTTGCCTATGATGGATAATAAAATGGATAACATTTCCGAACAGCAGAACTTCAATTATAGAAGGAGCAGGCCTAGCTAATAGATTTCAGTGGTATCCATGATACAAAGAAACAAACAAGGGAAGAATCTGAAGGGACGTGTTATAAGACAAAGTTTGTTAAAAATGTGGAATCTTCTAAAAGCGAGGATAAATCTGGCAAACTCGCCATTAGCATCATCATCAAATGTTTTTGACACTGAGGAAAATTACAGTAAAAAATATTTAATTACATATGGCAGTATTACATGTCTGGATTCATTAAATACATTAAAGACACAACAAGGATTGTCCAATGAAGGTAGGAACTTACCATGGTTCATGTATCTGCAATCAGCTGGAAGAAGAGAAAGTGATCTTTAAAAAGGAGGGAGTTTGAAGTGTTATTCCTGAAACACTTATATGACAACAAGATCACTTACTAAGCATGTATTTAAAATTGTTATTGAAATACTATACAGAGACAAAACAAAACAAAAAAGTGAATGATAAAATGGATGCAAAACTTCAAAGCAATCACAGTGGATCAATGGGAAGAGTTATGAAAAAAAAATCAATAAAATTTACTCCAAGCTATAATTTAAGAGAAAATTGATATAAAATGTTTTACAGGTGGTGCATGACTTCATCAATGACTGCAAAGATAGACGAAGTGGATTAACTAGGAAGTGGGCTCAAGGGAGTAGACGGTATCTTTTTATGTTTAGGAGTTATGACCACTGCCTTTAAAGATGCTATCCTTGACACACACACACACACACCCCAGCAAATATTATTTTCTTAAGCAAGATACCAGAGAAAATGGTAGCAATCCACTCACAGCTGTGCTTCAAAGATTTTCTAGACCCATTTCAGACTGGTTTGGGGTCTGAATTTGGCAGAGAAGCAGCCTTGGCTGGCTTGAGAGATGACCTCTATAGGCACAGAGCCATGAGGAGGGTTATGGGGTTGATTCTCCTGGATCTCTCAGATGACCTGGACACCACTGATCATAGGACCGTGCTCAACCAGCTCAGGGCATTTGGAACTGGAGGCAGTGTTGCTGTAGTTCTGTTCTTATTTGGACAATCATTAATGGGGAGTAACTGTGACAGGTTTTACTGTTTTTGGTGGAAATTTCTCTGATTGTACACAGTGTATATCCTTTGTGGTATTCTTCAGTTATGTTGATCACTCTGAGCATCTCTGGAAAGAGATGCAGCACAGGAGTAAATAAGCAAATGTGTTGTGATAGCAGTGGTAGGAAATAAATACTGGTGTGCAAAGAAGAGCTTGCTTTGTCTATCATTTGATAGATTGTGCAAGTGAACATCATTTTTATTTAGGTAACAACAATGGAGTGCACATTTTTCCCAGAGGTGACAGTGTATTTCATTGGTGATCATTATGCCTGCTTATGGGACCTCTTGAAATAAGTATCTGCACAATTAATAGGCCAAAATGGCTCTTCCTACAGCAATATATTAAAACTTGATAACCCAATACTTTGAAGCAAATTCAACATTTATACCAGTATAATGTGATTAACTGGCGATTTGAAATTTCACTTATGATTCTGTGTTGAGTGTTTTTTACTTCTCTTTAGATATTGTACACTAGAGAACAACTTTGCCACACAATAGCTCTCTTACATTAATTTTATAAAAGAATGGCTAACCTTGTTACACCCTGTAGAATTGTATGCGTCCTCCCTCATTACCGTTGCATAATTATTTTCTGGATCTACTGTATCAGAAGACTGTGACTCAAGCCCTTCCCAACCTGAAGCCCTCAAGACCAACTCTTCTGTGGAGAAGAATGAATTTGAGACTTCGGTAGCTATGCAAACAAGTTGATTCTCCTACTTTGTTTTAAGCATGGAGCTATTCCAAGATGTCATTTTAAAAGTACCTGCTATGTCCTGTCTTCATCAGTGCAGGTCCCACCGGTTCCCATGAGATGAGCTTGAGCAACAGGGTCCCTAGCCCCATCAGCAACAGAATCAGATGAGCTGATTCAAATTGGCCAATGAAGCTATTTACTGTAATCAGCAAGAGCATGGCCTGATAAAAAGGCCCAAAGAAAACAGAATCTTGAGTTCAGTCCAGGCAGGCAAATCCAAAATAGTATTTTATCATACTGGTGTTCTTTTCCTTGTATCTGTAAAAGACCTTAGAGCTGACTTTGGGGAAGGTATGAACAAACCATTACAAAGGGATTTCTTACATAGTCCAGAGATAGAAGGAAGTGTGAGAAAGAAACTCAGATATTGATTCTCTGTAGTATAAGATGGAACAGAGAAAAACTTGGACAGGCTTTCAAGATTCTGTGGTTATACTCTACTATAGTAAAGTCGCATTCCTGGAATCTCCACAGTGTCTGTTTCTTGATCTGGCCTACTTTGGGCATTTCCAAATATTTGTGATGTATTATGATGATGACAGAAAAGAATATTGCAGTGTTCTTTGTGGTTTTGGAACACTGTCCATGAATAAGAGGTGAATGTAATCTTCCTCTGTCCTATCATTTATTTAGGAGAAAGGATTTAGGTTTTATGCAAAGGGCAGCATAATGGCCAATGTGTGGCTGACTCGGTTTCTTTGTCTTCTCAAAGATAGATCTGTTTATGGTTGGGGATATTAGCATACAGTAGTTCCCCTCCAAAGGGAAGTTAATTGAGGGTAAGGTTCTTGATGGAAACATTAAATGAGATCCCCCATGTACATTACAGGAGTGAAGAACTTCCCATTAGTCCTAAATCCACAAAATCTAGCGGGTGTATCTGAATCTTTTTTTTTTTTTAAATCACACTGTTGAAGAGTTTTCTGAACTTTCTCCATGTAGAGAGCTAGTTGTTTTGAAAAACCAAAGCAGATGAAAAGCTATCAGTGAGAAAGAGTCTGGACCAAAAATTGAATCAGCTAACCTGAACTCACATCTCCAAAGAGACCATCTGTCTTTCCCAATATATGCATCCCAAAACCTGGAATATAGCTCTCAGAAATCTAGATTTCATGACTAGCAGAAGGGTTTATAGACATACATTTGAAAGCCCTATACTATCTCACAGCACCATACCCTCTAATGATTTACTTTGTTTCTTCAAAGCTAAAAGATGACTTTGAGGTATTTGACCTGCTCTATGATGTTTCCATTTATCTACCATCAGTGTTTACAACACACTGTCTCTTTTAAGAAAACCATGACCTTGGTTTTAGAGTAGCTTATATTTGGCTATCATTCAGTGCAGTAAATTGTGCTATTAAGAGACAGAGAAGCTGGGGAAAAAGCACAGAAGAAAGCAATAGGAATCTTATTCTATGTTTTTGCCAAGAAATTACATTGATGCTCAGTATAGGTAGCACCTAACTGGCCTCGGTCAAGGAAGGTAATAGCTTGTTAGTTCTTAGAGGAGTGACCCTTAAGGAATCCCAAGGCTATAGGCTAAACTGAAAAGTTGAAAAAACATCTGAGAAAAAGGCAATGGCAAAACACTTCTACCCTTGTGAAAAAATCTATACAAACATTGTATAGGTCCTTGAAGTCCCACTGAGTTGCACTTGAACTGAAGGAGACCTTAACTTTTACTGTCCAGGAGGTGTAAGAACATTATTTTCAAAGGTATCTCTTCAGCTTCAAGGGCTAGAAATCTTGTAAAAAATAAAAACCTGGACTTTTTCTTCATCTTGGGAGAAGCATAGGAGGCATCTTCCAAACTAAAAAGATGATCAACAGAAAACAGAATCTTCTGCTCTCCCAGTCCTGTGATGCTTATACATTCTTTCCCTTACTGTAATCCCTCCTAATGCTATTATTCCTCATGTGTTAGAGAACTTCAAGGAAAATAAGTCTGAAATTATGTTTATTTTCTTTAACACTAGTAGATTAGTCAAGGCAATCAGTTTCATTTAATAGTTCCTCCTCACCTTCTTTCTATGGACATTATCATCATGAACAACATGGTTTACCTACCTACCTGACAACAGTTCCCTTCTCTCTAACCTAAATGTGAAATTAAAGTACTTCCAGCCCTAGACCTTCTTCCATTGCAGATGGTCAATATTCCCTTTCAGAAATACTCACTGAAATTACAAAATGGATTCCCAGAATATTGAGTGTCTTCACATTTTTCCATACACTGCTATTTTGATTAATTAAGGAAAACAACTTCTCTTGTCAAAATTCCTATATCTCTAATAGCATTTTGCTCTGATTTTGGTTTGCATAACGACTCAGTGAAAATGGAAAAAGAGCCAATGTTGCATATCATGCAGATCCGTCTCTATCACCATGAGCTCAGCAAGCAATAGCACCAGGGAGGAAAACAAAGGTCTCAAAATGTTCTATTTGATTATTTTTTTCCTGCAGCTTTGCCAGCTTGCACTCACCATGGCTTCACTAACGTTCTTCAGGAGCCCCAGATGGACCTTAGGACTCCCATAACATCTACTTAGAGTGGATGACAAGACATGCCATGTATTGGTTACTATCATTCTCAAAACACAAACAAGGGTGGAAAAATCCTCCCAACTTATTTAAGGGCATAGTATCTTGAAAGCTGCTGTTGATTTATAGACACAATGCCCCTGAAGGAATAATTTTAGGCTGACACAATTTGGGCTGTAAGATAAATATAAATTCTTTCAACAGCAACCAGAATTTCTTATCCTTCTTATTTTAACTCCTGTCGCTAAGCCAATGCTATCCCAAGCTGTCCTGTTGGTCCTGCTGTATGTCCAATTTGTATTACTGTTGTCTTCAGATTGCCCCCTGCACGTGACACTTTATTTCTGGAGACTGCCAGAAAGGCAGGCAGATGGGCATTGGAGATGAATGTCTTTGGAGGTCACATCCATTGCCAAAGCACAGACACTGCAAGGTAGATATCACCCAAGGATGCATCATGAGATTTTGGGGGGCCCATCCTACTAAAAAAGCAGGGGGAACAATCTTGATATGGGAGGGCTTAGTAGTTCATTGCTGTGATTTTCTGGGATTCATCTGCTTCCATTGTTGCACTGCCACAGAACAAAGAGAAACCAAGTAATTGTACTTAAGGAAACACAGAAGCAGCAAGTTTGCTACTGTTGTACCATGGCTATGTTGGAAGTGAACATTGGTATCTGTGAGAGAGAGAGAGAGAGAGAGAGAGAGAGAGAGAGAGAGTTCCAGAGAACAGGAATCTAGCTTGAGCAAGGATTAGTGAAGCAGGCTTATAATTTTAACAGAAAAATTTGTTGCAGGCTGTACCTGGTGAGGATGGGTAAAATCTAGCACCTAGTTAATTACATCATATCAGGAGAAGAGTTAGAGAGCAAGAGCATTTTCCACGTGTGTCTGCCTGGAAAGATAGCTGGAATAATGACTCTGAGATTAGCAATACCATGGAGCAGGCAGAATGAAAGCAAAGAGGAGGTACAAAGTAAATCCCTAGTTCTCTATCCTTACATTACTGCCCTTGTGGTTAGATAGGCCATGAGGTGCTGAAGAGTCAATGCCACTTAAATCACATTTCTGACTGCTTGAACAAAGCAAATGAGTGGACTTACGCTTAAATCCCCATATCTAGCTACCACTCTCTGTTCAAAAGAAATCAGTGGCAAAAGAAATATTTCTCCAGGAAAAAGCTATCACAATCAGAAATTTGTATGGAGATGATCATGGGGAAAAGATGCAGCAGCCATTAAGAAAACAGGACCTTAGGCCAGAAAAACTTGAAAGGGTGAGAAAGAAACTCATGATTGTCCTGCCTTGATTCTCTTTGATATAAGAGGGAGAGAAGGAGAAACACTGTCAAGCTTTCAAGATTCTGTTGTTATAACCTATAACAATAAAGTTCTAGTATTTCTTATGGTGTTTGTTGCCTGACCTGGTCTGCCTCAAAAAGCTTACACTATCATAGACCTTCTTCATTCCAGTGGGATAATATAGTATGAGACGGGAGTCATTTTGATGCTGATGTTGTTCAGTTATAGGGAATCTGAAATTCTTGCCATTCTGCTGAAAATCAAGACAGCTGTCAGTTGATCCAGGTCCAGCTTTTGCCCATCTTTGGTAACATCTTACACCTTGTGGAAAGCCTGATGCATCTTGATCTTCACTGCCAGGTCTCACTTTGGCATGCAAATATTGGGGTTGTATATATTTTGAGTAGTGCAAATCCTTTCTCTCCTGAACCATCTATTTGTATTCCTACACAATGCCTTTAAAACAGGTGTAGTGAGAATACCAAATGCCAAAATACCATCTTGGATTTTTCTCACCCGTTACACAGATTTCATTTTATACACAGTCACCGTTTTTTCCCCCTCCTACTATGGAATTTGCATCTGAGGGATCTATCTCCCATCCAGGAGTGCAGCAGTTAGCAGATGAGGTGCACCTCTACCGAACTCCACCAAGGGATCCATCATCTCCCCTGGTGAAAGCAGCTCGGGAGGTGACATGTGGTTGGATCTAGGTGATGGTTACTACATCCTTGCAGGAGGGGGTGTTTCCGGCTGCCTTCAAGGAGGCGTTGGTGCACCCCCTCCTCAAGAAACCCTCCCTGGATCCCACCGTACTGGACAACTTTCATCCAGTCTCCCACCTCCCCTTTTTGGGGAAGGTGGTTGAGAAAGTGGTGGCTTCACAGCTCCAAAGGGTCCTGGAGGAAACGGATTATCTGGACCCTTTTCAGTCAGGTTTCAGGCCCAGCTATGGAACAGAAACGGCATTGGTCGCACTTATGGATGATCTCTGGCTGGAGCGGGATGGTGGAAGTGGGACCATCCTTGCTCTCCTTGATCTCTCAGCAGCTTTCGATACTGTCGACCACAGTATCCTGTTGCGACGGCTCAGGGAATTGGAGGTAGGCGGCACAGTCTTGTGCTGCTTTGCCTCCTTTCTTCAGGGCCGATCCCAATCGGTGTTGATAGGGAGCGAGAGGTCCCATCCTTGGCCCCTCCTGTGTGGGGTGCCGCAGGGTTCGGTTCTCTCCCCACTCCTTTTCAACATCTATATGAAGCCGCTGAGTGAGATCATCTGTCACCATGGGATGAGGTATCATCAGTATGCTGATGATACGCAGCTATACATCTCCATCCCTGGTGAAGTAAGTGATGCCATGGCCGCCCTTTCGCAGTGCCTGGAGGCTGTAAGGGTCTGGATGGGGAGCAACAGGCTTCGGCTGAACCCTGGTAAGACGGAGTGGCTGTGGGTTAATGGCTCCTCTGTATCTGGGACTTTGTCATCTTTAGTGCTCGATGGGGTGGCACTACCCCAGACAGACCCAGTGCGTAATCTGGGGGCCCTCCTAGACTCATGGCTCCTGCTTGAAGAGCAGGTGGCAGCCGTGGCAAGGAGGGCCTTTGCACAACTTTGGGTTGTGCATCAGTTACACCCTTTCCTGGATCGGGATGCCCTTCGAACAGTCACTCATGCCCTTGTTATCTCCCAGATCGACTACTGCAATGCGCTGTACATGGGGCTACCCTTGAAGAGTATCCGGAATCTACAGCTGGTCCAGAATGCGGCCGCGTGGGCTATTTTTGGAGCCCCGAGAAGGGCCCATGTAACACCATTGCTCCGCGAGCTGCATTGGGTACCAGTTTGCTTCCGGGTCCAATTCAAGGTGTTGGTTATTACCTTTAAAGCCCTACATGGCATGGGACCAGGTTACCTAAGGGACGGCCTCTCCCCTATGTCTTCAACCCATCCCACCCGATCGCACAGAGAGGGCATGCTTCAGACCCCCTCGGTGAAAGAACTTCGACTGGCGGGGTCCAGAAGGTGGGCCTTCTCTGCGGTAGCCCCCACTCTTTGGAACATCCTGCCCCTGGAGGTGCGATTGGCCCCCACACTTCTGGCCTTCCAAAGGACCTTGAAGACTTAGTTCTGCCACTTGGCCTGGGGTGGGGAGGGAACATCTCAAGCAGGGAAATGGCTAGACCCATAGTGGCCGCCTGACCCCACCCTGATTCTCCACCTTCTTGGGTTTTTTGTTTCTAGTATTGTTTTAATTGTATATATGGTATACGTTTTATATATATTTATAGTTTTAATGTCTTTGTAACCTGCCCAGAGTCCCCTATTGTAGGGGAGATGGGTGGGAGAGAAATCCAATCAATCAATCAATCAATCAATCAATCAATAAATAAATAAATATCTGCCCTGAATCTGGGTCTTGCTGGAGCACTATTGCTCAATACAATCAGCTAATGGCACAAGGCAACAGAGCAGGAGGGAGAAAATGATGTTTTTGATAATGTATTTGATGGGGGAAAGGAGAGAACTCCTGATAATGTACTGATGGTTTGGTCTCCCAAGGGTTTATATGAAAACAGTTAAAAGCACTGATATTTCTATTCATGTACAGCAGTCTACCTTTAGAAATGAAATATAAAGATCTGAGCATGGAAAGCTCTTCAATGGGCTGAAAATAAAAATAAAACTGTGTTTCGAGGCATCCTGCCAGATAGTTCACCTTACCTCTTAAGGTCTCTAAACTGAGCATGCCGTATTCACATGAAGGGGCTAATGGACCCTTGGCTAGCACACTGTTCTCCAGAAGATTTGATGTGAAGTGTGCTTAAGACAATTCACCCGGTTTTTCCATCAGTGAGCTCAGAGAGCTGAAACAGAAGTCATTATAGAGATCAAGTACTCTTGACAGCTGACTTCAGATGAAAGCAAGATTAGTCCAGAGTTTCCTTTAAGTTATTCAAATGGAATGGAATAAGATTCAGACATCTCAGCAACTGGATTGCTTTTGCTTTATTTCCCAGCTTGTTCCAGTGCACTTTCTTCCAACTTTATTACTAGAAAGAGGCTGTTTGATTTCACAATAGGCTAATATTTTCCCAACCAATCTCTGAAGTCTCTCAAGCTCTGAACATACTCTTATATCAAGGCTTCCTTCCTCGGTATAGCTAGCAATGTCATGCTATGGATGTCAAGATCAGATAAATGCCTTCTGGCTGTAACTCACAGGTAAGTCTTCAGCAATGCTCTCCTCTGGAAATTTGGGCATGCCTACTATAGCATCCAGGAGCATCCACAGGGGGGTAAACAAAGTCAAAATCTCCAACTACCCAATCAAAGCCCCACCCCTTTTTAGATGCATCTTAATTTTTTGACACCCAGTGCAAGATGCCCCACTAACATTGTTTTAGCCATCTGTTGAAAATTCACCTCTTCATCTAGGCCTCCCCAGTGTGCATGTTAGAACACCTGTGTGTTTGCATGTGTGGCCTCCCCACCATTGTAACAATTTTTGAAAACTGATTACTGTTTATATTTTAATGTATTCTTCATTGCATTTGTTATTTTTTAGAAAACTGCTCTGAGATGCTTTGGCCTAGGAAATGCCGTAGCAATATATGAGATAAATTAATAATGTGAGGTGCAAAGTGCTTCAAAACATATTTTTGTTTTTGTCGCATGATTATATAAAGTTAAATAGTCTCATGCTGAATTAAAACAATTAAAGTCATATTGAGCAACTGGAGTAGATACTACTGCAAATTACACTCAAAACCATAAAGTACTTTTTAAAGGCAATTTTCCCAACTGCATCTTATTCCCCTCAAGTATGCCACAATTAATATATTAACACTTGTCCAGGTGTTCATTTTTCTTCCTTAAATTCTAAATAATGCAAAAGAAGTCTATGTTATTCTGCCTTAAAATATTTGCAAACATTTCAGTGAAAATAATTGCAAGGAAAAGTTTTCAGCCTAAACATAGCCACACCAAGAGCACTATATTTATCGTTCCAGCTACGGAGGTGGAGGGTAGGGACATTAATTATTTTTACGGAGAGAAAAAAGGTTCCTTGAGTAGTCCCAAAACCAGTTGGCTCAGGGCACTTACAAAGGATATGAAAGCAAAGAATACAGAGAGAATTTTTCAATTATTTCAAGTGCTCTTCTTCCAAAGTTTCTCTGGTACCAGTTTTTCCCCATCTATCTCATAGAACAATGATCCTGACCTAGGGAAAATGCAAGCCACTGTTACTTATGGGCAAATTTATGAGTTTTAAGAGAGAAAAAGTTTAATTATCTCAAAGTGAGAATTCACTTCAGGTGAGTGTTTCATATTTCCAGGGTTCTTTTTGACAGACAACATTGGTGGTGTGAGCTTAGGTGGTCTAAAAGTTAAACTAAATACCATCTATAGCCAGGTATTTTTCCAACATATCTGAGGGTGTTCTTGAGTTTATCAGGTTGTAGAAGTGTAACAGAAAGATTACACTGACAATGTCTGCTTTACTCTTTTTTTCAAATAGTAAAATCTGGATAACTTTGCATAGGTTTCAGCTGTGCATATGAAAACCATTGAAAACTATGTCCCTCAGCAGTCAGTTATTCTCTTGACTTCATCTTATGTTCTCCATCCTCCTGCATTAATAAGTCTTGATATGTTAGCCATTTTTCTCTGTCTGCTGTTTCTCTTCTGCAAAATGTTAAAGGTAATTTTGGGCACAACTTGGGTTTGCATTTGTTCCATATTCTTAACATGGCACTTCTCACGTGATGATTTTTAAAATCCACATTAACTTTAACTTTATCGTACCATAAACATCCATGCCAACCAAACCTCAAGTTGTTTCTCCAATTCTAGCATTCTTCTATTTCTCAGCAGCACCCACTCTTACATCTATAGAAATTCATCTATTTCTAGATGAATAGATCTAGAACAGCAGGCTGCAAAAATACAATTTAAAGTCAGGTAGACCCAGTCCTTTTTGGAACTAGCTTCTGTAGCTATCCCTTTAACAACAGCATGATTGGTAACAGTGAATGGGTGAGACTAGTTCTAACACTATACAATGAAAAATTGTTTATTCCACTTGGAACACTGTTTGTAATTCTTGTTTGCCTTTGCAATCCAGATTTCTCTGACAGACTGCTCTTGGATGATTATGGGGCTAAAGAGTGAAAGAAATCAGTCACCTTATTATTTAATTTCTCCTCCCCAAGATATTATATAATGTCTTTTTTTTTTTTTTGGCACCACACCAATGATTATGCTTTTTACTCCAGTGCATTACCCCTCCTCCTTTATTATGAGTCTCTTGTATTCTGTGAGCTCTTCAGAGCAGGCATTGGTCTCACAGCATAAATTAAATGGAGGGAAGATGCATTCAGTGTTCAGTAAGTAGATTTTTGTCTGACGTAGTCCTGGCATTTGATTCTATGAAGGGAGTCCAGAAACCCCTGCCTGGGTCCCAAAACTGTTGGGGGAATGGCAGAAGGCCTGGCCGGCCTGGACAGGCAAAGCCCAAGGAGGCTGACTCTACTCACTATAGTGGGAGCATCTGCAGGGAGAGTCAAAAAGATCAAGATGGCAGGCATTACTCTATGATCAAAGCCTTGCTCCTGTTTAATGTGGATGCATGCAAAAAATGGTGCACGGTTTTGATTCCATGGTTGAACTTGCCATCTTGATTTTTTTTTTTTTTTATTTCCCCTACACCACGGCATCCTTTCCTTGCTTTTTTCAAAAGACTGTGTAGTTGGGAAGTAGTTGGAGCATTTCTGTAGTTATAGATACTCATGTTTAGCTGCACCAGCACCTGATTAGAACATAGTCTGGACCTGCTGGTACTCCAGCAAAGGGAACAGGTCATTCTACCTGCCCTGCGGTGGCACTGCCAGGTCTCTCACCACAGACCTCAAGGTCCAGAGAGAGCACACAGACTTCAGTTGTTGTTGTTTTTTATCTACAATGAAAAAAGCTAAGAATATTTACCGAATCAATGGCTGCAATGAGCCTCTTTCAACAAGATAGACATCTCCATCAGCTTGGCATAACTCTCGGTATGATTGTTAAGGGACGCATATATACTACCAATATCTTACCTCTGACTATCGGAAATTTCACTCAGCCACACTTCTGCCTTTGGAAAAATGTCTCCTTTCCTTGGTCTGCTGCAGAACCATGATATGCTTGCTCTAAAAGTCCTTGGTTGCTTGCCTGAAGGATAGTTTACAGCTGGGAAAACTTACTTGTTAGTACAGAAAAAAGAACCGAAGTTGTGTATCCTGATCTGTACTGGGAACATTGAAGCATTGCCCTGATACCCTTTCTTGCATGTACCCACCCTTTTCCATGAATCGTATAAGGTACAATGAACGTACCCCTTGCAGTGGGCGAACTTTCAAAGAACTTCAGAAAATCATGATGCTAATCCCACTTTTATTTTAAAGAAACAGATCTCAGCCTGTGTGGCATTGAAGGAAGGGCAGCAGAAAAAGGGGAAGCATAACCCATGGTGCAAATTTCTGTCTTTGGTTATGGCAGTGTTTGACACTCCAGGAGAGTTCAGCCTAGCTATGAAGGTGGCTCACAGACTGTTCCAGAGTTAATTGTTGCACATCAATTCATTGCACGTTGTTCAAAGCTCAGCAGCATAGACAATTTCCTTCATAAGGTCAGGACCTCCAATAACTTTTTTCCTCCCTCTTTTCAGACCCAAACAAGTGATCATTTATTAAGCAAATCAAACAATGATGAACAACCCTGATTACCTGCTGTCTTTTAGTTCTGCTGCAGTAGACATGTTGGTGAATTGTTTTCCCTCTCAAATCACTTCTTTATTCTTGTCAATGGAAATTAGGATTTAATTGCATACATGTTCCTTTGCATTAAACAGTCCAGTATGCCAGAGAAGGGTGGTCTTCTCCAGTACCGGAATCAAAACTGATATACAATCCTGCAAATGTATTTATTTATTTGTTTATTTATTTAATTGTAAGCCACCCAGGGTGACTCTGGGTGGATTACAATTAAAAACCAAGAGAATAAGAACAATAAAAATATAAATACCCCTCAATTAAAACACAAGTAACAAATCTATAAAAGCAAGTCTTTAGAAGACCTGATTCATTCTCAGTTGGACATGACACTATTTCATGGAACATGCTACTTAAGGGGTTGCCTGCACTGAATGGAAATTTTGACCCAGTTCATATACTGCCACAGACAGAAGTTGCTGAAGAGGCATATGTGGGATTGCCTTCCATCACACTTTATCTAATGTTAAGACAGAAAAAATGCAGAGAGAATTTTAAAATCAAAAGAGCTCTGGTAGGTCTCCATGTTGCTCAATGCAGACTATACAAAGCAGGATGTAAATAGAGCTTCAGTGACAAAGAGTAAGTCAGATTTCCCTTGCTTTCCTCCAGTCAAGGATAGCCCACCAGCTCCCAAGGTGGTCAGTTTCACTATCAGCAAGCTGTACTCTTAGGGAGTTTCTGCTTGTACGTAGCCTAATTCTGTTCCCTTCTACTCTAGTCCTGCCTTCTGGAGTAAGGTAGATAATAACTACTCCACTTCTGTATCATGGAGGATTTTCACAAGAACACCTGAGTATAAGAGAACTGTATTCAAATGTTTGTTTCCCTTCCAAAGGAAATTGTGTGAAATTAGATCTCAGAACTATGGGTTCTGATATCTAGTGCAAAGATAGTACAAAAGAAAGAAAAAAATCATCTCCCTAGTTCAGGTCTGCAAATTTCACAGAACTCTTCAACAGGGACAATCTGACATGTGGTCTCAGTCCAAAGAGCACTGATTGTGTCATTTTGGGATACCATCGTTTCAAATGAAGTATTTACAAATGATGCTCCTCAACCTGAACTATATATTTTCTGCTGAGTAAATGTATATGTAGTCTCAGATGCATAAGCAAGACATACTAGTGAGATTCTACTGTATAGAGAAATTTGGACACCCTTGGACAAATCAGCTATCCATTTAATTTACTGAATCTGGTTTCCAGCCAGATTATCTGGCTCTGGAAGGGCCGATGAAACAATGATGTTGACAGAAGGATAATGGAAGAGCATCCTAACTGTCTGGAATATTGGTTTTTCGTCCCATGACCTGTTCCACCCTTCTAATGCAGCCGCTTGAGTGCAATCACCACTAGGTGGGGAACTGTCCCATCACATGGCAATTATGTAAGGCTACCCCATGTAGACTGAAAGGTTCTATATGGCCACCAGATGGTAGAATAGAGTCAAGGCTGATTCTTTGCTGGTACCTAGTGGCCATCTGCATTTTTGCACTCAAGATATGTAAGTCCTAAATTACGTTCTATTGCAGGGGTTGGCAGTGCCATATCTGGGAACACTAGTATGCTTCAGATACCTTCCTTGATGACCCCTGGATTCCCTATGCCCTCTGATTTCTTTCTTTCTTTCTTTCTTTCTTTCTTTCTTTCTTTCTTTCTTTCTTTCTTTCTTTCTTTCTTTCTTTCTTTCTTTCTTTCTTTCTTTCTTTCTTTCTTTCTTATACTTTTAAATCAGTCAATCAATAGATATTGGTATGCTTCAAAATAGCCTCCTGGCCAGTAGCAGCTTCTTTATTTGAAGCCACACCTTTGGCCCCACAAAAATGGGAGGGACCATCTTGTGGAGCTAGTCTGCTTTCTGGCAAATGGATCATTTTGACTGATCATGCCCCATTGTGGCAACTGTGGCATTTTGTGGGAGTCATTTTGTGAGAGCACTTCACATAGGCTCTCAAAATATTAGATGTGTTTCCAACTTTCCTACCATAATTTGTCTTCAGAATTTTATCCTGTCCTTCCATTATTCAGCCTCTATAGGAAACTGCTGAATTATAGCGATATTTGCAACTTGGCCTCATGTTTGGTCTGTTTGGGATGAGATGGCACTTCCAACTCTAGGACCAGATGTTAGATCCAGCCTGTTCCATGCAAACACAATAAGGTTCTCCATTATAAGGCAAGTAGCTCAAAATCATGAGGACAGAAGAAAGTGGGTAACAAACTCCTTCCTTTTGACTGAGGCCAAGGGGATTTTAGACTACCACCATATACTTAAATATATATATATATATATATAGAGAGAGAGAGAGAGAGAGAGAGAGAGCACCATACTTCCTTCTATAGAATCATAGAAGGTAAGGGTTGGAAGGACTTTAGAGATCAGCTCCCTGCAAGAATCCACAACTCCAGTGTTCCAGCAGATGGTCATGCAGCTGCTGCTTATACCCCTACAGTGAAGAAGAACCCACCATCTCCCAGGGCACCCTGAACAGTTCTCCCCATTATATATGTTTTTTGCTGATATCATACCGAAACCTAGTTCCTTGTGATTTAAATGTCCTGTCTTTTGAAAGAACTCTGGACAATTCTGCTCATCTTCTAGATGATGCCTTTCAGATACCTGAAGAGAGCTATCACGTCTTTGGTGTTGACTAACATGGGTTGCCTTCGGTTCTCAATTGTTCTGCTTAGGTACTTTAATAAAGTTTCCCTTGGGAAGAAGGCTGAAGCCAAGGAAGAGTTGAAGAGCTCTGTCCTCTCCCCATCATCTATTATATCTCCTGGCAGTGGATCCACCTCTTCTTTTTTCTTCCTTTTAATACTGATGTAGACTTTTTATTGCTTTTAGCTTCTTTTGCAAGTCTAATTGCCTTTTGTGGTTCAGCTTTCCTAACATTTTTTTCTGCAGAAATTAGCTGGTGCACCTCCTCGGACATCTCATTTCCATTTCCTGCATATGTTTCTTTGAGCATATAGCTCAGTCTTTATACAGTCAACATCATGAATGTTACCCCAACGTTTATTCCCCTTAGAATAGTGTGAGATTGTACATCTAGTGGTATAATTAGAGAAATTTCCACCCTGCACTCTCTTTGGCCTGAGGAAGTCTATCCAAGGGATGTCACCTAGTACTTATCTAAGTTCATTGAAACTGGGTCCCCTGAAATGTAGGGTGCATGTACATATACAACTGTGCTCCAGAATTTCCCTTTCTGTAGTATTTGGACCCCAGATGACATAAGCATTTTCTCCCTACTGTAGGTTCCCATTGTTTTTACCTTTCCAACTAGCTCTTCTCTATTTCTTAGGTTCAGATCTAGGTAAGCCAATTCCCTTTTCTCTTCCTCTCACTTCTAGAAAATGAAACAGTCAGAAAAATCTCTGAGGAATTTGAGGGATCTTGCAGCCTTGGCCAGGAACAGATTAATGCATTTTTTCTGTTTCAAGTAGAGTAAATTAAAGTAAATTGAAGCCAGGCAAGTTATGTTGGCAACACAAAAACGCCACAACTACATGTTCCTATTCCTTGCAGAAGAAATATGATAACTGCAAATTAAATAAATGGAGACCATTGCAAATTAAAAATTTCAAGTACTTAATTGTTGCACCTGGTCTAAAGGACGGAACATTTCCTGCAATGGAAGTAAATGGTGTTTCTACTGATAAATATGCATACTATAGATTATGAAGGTTTACATGCACAAAAATAAGATTGCCTTAAAGTGATCTATGAAACTTTTGATCTATTGAGAATAAAAGAAGCACCTTGACTAATCAAATCAAAGTTCCTCTTGTTCAGTTGACTTCTCCAAATCTGCACAAGCAAACAAAGCAGATAATAAAAATAACAGATTTGTACATTCTAGAATCTGCTTTTAAAAAGTACACTCTATTTAAATGTTGTACATTGTATCCCATTTAGCTAATATGGCTAATGACTTTTGTCTTCCAAGAACCTGTCTAACATTTTTTAAGTGTCTAAGTAAATAATCTTCACTGTATCATGACTGCCAATTTTATGTATGAACTGTATCTTTTTATACAAAGTGCCTATTTCTGCCAGCCTCAAATTTAGTATCAAGCTGTTTCACATAATGACATTAGATTCTAGACTTTTGTGAGATAGAAGAGAATAACCCTTTCACATTAGCATCATTTTTTTTTGTTCTTAGAACTTTAATCAACCTAGGAAAATAATGATAGCCACTGTATCTTAAATGTGGAATCAATGATCTATATGAATTGAAAACTCCTAAGCTCTTCTTTCCCAATCAGATGTTCTCCAGATATATTGGACTATAATTGCGATCACTGTTCCCCAGGTAATTAAACCTGATTTCATATCTTTTAAAATGTGCAGCTATTGACAATGACAAGCTACTTATGGGGTACAGCTTGTCTTCCTTCCTTCCTTCCTTCCTTCCTTCCTTCCTTCCTTCCTTCCTTTCCATAAGATATTAAGAGATAGACTCTTAAATCTGATGAGAAATTCACTGTTTGCTAACATTTTATGTTAGATTAAGAACTGTTCCCCTAATTATGCACTTTCCAACCCTTTTGGAAAGACTCAGTTTTTAAAGCAGATGGCAGAGCCTCTAGCATAAGCCCAGCATAGGAATCTTAGGGGATTTGGTAATGCTAATGTAACCTTTTTGCTGGGTCATTAATTCACAAGCAGTCCAGGTATTTACCATCTGAATGCCATTAGCTCCATAACAGTGTGTAAAGTCAAGGCCACTCTAGAACTATCTTTGGCATCTTTGAAGACGATATATAGCCTGTGTTTGTTTATGCACTGTAATCCTGTACAGGAAAAAAAGTTGGTTTCAATTTGTTTTTGTCTGCCTTTTTGATCATCGCTTTCTAATTTTTAACCTAGATACTGAAATATCATACAATGTGTGCTTGTTGTGAGCCAAAATTATTTTTGAAACCTTACCATACATAATTGATGAACGTAAGAAAACTGCTTCATGTCTGCCCCCCACTGGCATATAAAGGCTTATATGTGATTTTTTTTTTTTTTTAAGAGAATAAAGTAGCCAGATTGAACCTATTATGGAGAAGCCTTGTGTAATGATAGTAGTATTGGGCATATAGTCTTGAAAATAGTTTTTCAGAAGCCAGTGGACTATTGAATGAAGCAAGCCCATGCATGACCATTTCCTCCTCTTCCTCCTCTTCTTCATTCATTCATCGTGATGAGTGGTTTCTTTCATAAATCTCTCTACTATACTTTGTAATGCCTGGTAGGTTACACCATCTGGCCAAGCTTGGCTGAGTTTAAAGAGGTCAATCTGAGGTCAGTCTTGAGTTTTTCACTGGAGGGGAGCTTTATCTTAATGGGGAGCCTTCAGGGGAGACATGGCCAGCCTTTCTATGCTACTGCTGAAAATAGGCAGAGAGCAGCTGCATGATGGTGGGTAAAGATGTGGCTACTTTAAATGGCTGTGGAGAAGCACTGCATGGCCTCATCTTTTGGGGAATAAAATCGGAAGCATTGCCCAACACTTATAGGTCTCCTTCCCTCTGCTACTGTTTTCCTTCCCCAAACTCTCTAAATAATAAACACTTAAGCAGATCTCTGCTTGTCCTTCTTGCTGCTGATCACAAAATGTTGGGAAGAAGCCATGGTTCCTAGAGTAGGTGGGGGAAGAGGGAAATAAAATGCATAGCTGTCCAGGTCCTTCTTTTTGTTATGTGTTGCAAAGAAAATAAATGTGAACAGAAGACCTCCCTCAGCCACCAAGCTCCTGTTCCCGACAAAGAAGCGTATGGACCAAAGCCCGGGAGATGGAAGTTGGGATGAGGGTGGGCCATGGAGTGTGGAAAAATGCTGTGGAGTTGCAGCTTTTCAAAGTATTGCAAAAGAAAATGCTACCTTTGCGATAGTTTCACTTATCTGCAGCTGAGCTAGAAATAAATCAGTTCTGCTATGCAGCACTGATAACACTGTGTCATCTCAGAGATTAAGAGCTGTAGAAATAGGTGCAAAATCCTTGGGTTCAGTACTCATAATGTGTGGAGGAAATAATCCAGAAGCTTGAAGATTAACCCATTTATTATACCCTTGCTTTTGTGGATGGAAGTTTATTTCCATCAAGGGAGTGCTATCAAGCTGGTAGATTGCATAAGAATTTCCTTTTGAAACATTTCAAGAGTGAAGCTTTATGAAACGATCCCTTTTAAGCATGAAACTGCTGTCTCAAATGCAAAATGGTGTATTCTGAGCATTTTAGAAGCACCTGGAGTTCAAAACAGAATTTTCAAGCTTTGAAGGTTCTCCTTCAAATCTTGAAATGATGCTTCTAGGATGCACAAAAGCCCATTTTACACTTAAGGTAATAGTTTTGCACTTGGTGGGATATTACATGAAATTTTGCAATAGAAATGTTTCAAAATGAGATGTTTTACACATCCTAATCATCACATGCTTGTGTCTATGAGCTTAGTTCTGGCAGAAGTGAGTTTCAAAAAATGTACTGTACTTCTATGTACTGTACATTATAGCTTAAAAATAAAGAACACCCTTACAGTAATTAAGTCATCAGGGAAAGTGGAAACATCCTTGTACCTGTAATGATAACTTATTTATCAATTTTTGAAAACTCTGGAGGCCTTGAACTTTGCAAATGCTAGTGATGCTTGCAAATTTCAGGAAGGTCTCAGTTTATCTGGAATGCTATTTTGGAACGGGATAGAAAAATCCAAAATGGACACTAAGTTTCTCCAAGCTGTTTGCAATATATCATATTGTATGCCCTAAGGTAGCTTTGGTTCACCTCAGGGAAGTGCTTCACACCCTGAAGATGATGCAGTTTCCTTCACTGAAATGATGCAGTTTGCTTTGAGAAAGGATTTTGTATCACCTCACTGCCACTTCTGAGCCTTTTCCTGCCTTTGAAAATTCAGAAGGAAGCTAAGAAAGGGTTGAGGAGGCAAATGTGGCCTCACAGCTAGGTTTTTACAAGTGCAGATGGAGGATGATATCATTGCCTTCAGCTTCTTAGACTCCCACACTTGCAAATAGCTGGAGTCTAAGAACTTTGTTGAAGTGAAGCAAAGTTTCACTTGAAGCTCTGCACAGTGTAGTTTACACTGCAGCATAATGGTAAATGAGCAGTTATCCACCACTTTCATGTATAAGTAGCTAAACTAAGAGTGGAAGCAATTACAGGCAAAGTTGCAAAAATATTTTGGTCTAGAATCATATAAAAGTACTTACCCTCTGTGATGGAAATGAGCAGATCCCTCTGGCTAAGTCAATTAAAATTGGGATGCTCATCAGAATGTGAGTGAAAGTATCTATCAAGTTGTGGTCTGTAGTAATATTATTCTACTTTATGGCCAGAACTGCCCTACTATTGGGCAGATTGATGTTGTCATCTTAGATAACATATGCTGCATACTATGGGGAGGACAGCTCCCAGATCATTATTCTTGGTTGGAAAAGAGTTAGTTCTAAGCAATCAACTGTACACTTCCTAAATTAGCCTGCTGTCTATTACCAAAACGGCAGTAAAATTCAAATACCAGCTCTGTTGACTCTCTTAGATAACCCTTAAGCTCCTTCTACTCTATAATTCTATAATCTTCTTTTTGCAGAAAAATGGTTGTCTTACGCACAGGGATTTCCTTTGCAGAATGTAGGTGTTCAGTTGCTATTTCTCTTGTCTTCTTTTCAGACTGCTGTCTCTTTTCTTCTAAGAAAAAAAGGGAGTCACTTTAATATTTTCCTTCCTTAGCAACTGAAGGCCTGAGCCTTCATTTTAACCCAGATATTGACTCAACTCCCTTAAAAATATATGAGGAATTTTAGTCCTGATCTCTGGTTCATATTATCAGTACACTATAACAAGTGCAGGATAACATATGACTTATGAGATGGGAGACTTCTAAAAATGTGAGGCAAAAAAACCCAAAACAAAACAAAATCAACCAATAATAATTTTCTGCTTTCTGGTTTTGACATTTTATTGAAGTCACTAACAAGAAAAGAATCATAGAGAAACTCTGTAGAAGGTTTGTTGTTGTTGTTGTTTTTTACTATTTTAAAGCTGAACCTGAAAACCAGTTTCTAGAACAAACTTGATGGAATTTAGTGGGACTTACTTCTAAATAAAGAAGGATAAGATAACATGATATAGGAACTAACTTTGCAAGTATTTGTCTTCTAGTCGTTTAGCAATAATCTATCCTTAAATCACTCTTGCTTTCTCAGAACGTAGTCATAACATACAGAGATACTCAACTAGAAAAACAGATTTCCTTGAGATATGAAGCATGGTGGCCTAGTCTCCATTTGTATTTAACCATGGCAGACCATTCCATGATAGCACTATTTTCTCTCCTTGTATCCACAACGTTGCCCTTACCTTGCCCCCAGCTCCTGAATGAACCAGACTTGAGTCTTCCTTAGATATACCTGTATAAAACTAGTATTTCCCCTCCCCTCCTTTATTCTGATACCACTCAAGATTATCAAGGTTAGGCAGACAAACCAGCCTAGAGGAAACACATCAAGGGTTGAAAGAAAGTCCACCCCATTCCTGTTGCAGTGCTCTGATTGGTGGGTGGCAGCAAAGCCAGCAGAGTAGATCAATCAGCATGCCTCTATTTTCCAGTCAGGACAACATGATTGGCAGGGACTCAGAACAAGCCAGATAGTAATAGGACTGGCAATGGGGATAGCAATTGTTATGTTGACATTGCTATGCAATGACTCAAAGGCAGATGGATAGCAGCAATTCATAGTAGGGAAAGGCCTGTTGATATCATGGTAAACTTATACAGAAACATGCTCAGTTTATTGCACAGGCAGACAGCTCTAAATACTGATCCAGATACACGTCTAGATATTTACCCAGCTGTGATAGAATTAGAACCATGTAAGACAGGGTTGAAATAGTGAAGTGCACATGTCACAGTCTAAAATAAGTATTATTTTTACTCCATCTGCACTTAAAGACTTGAAGTTTCCAAGAATCAGAAATTTTTCAACAACAGTTGGGCTTAGCACTTTGTATAAGGACAATAAATTCAATAAAAGGCTTTGGCAAAGTGGAGGTATTATTTACAGGCTTTGGAGAGGCATAGCACAAGAAATCCATATTCAATTTTTATTTTAATTTCTGAACATGCAATTCCTTTTAGAGTGTTTATCAAAAGTAGGACAAGATATAAAATGCCGGCTGTTTAGATCAATGGGAGCTGATCTCTCTCTCAGTTCTTCGTCTATCAATTGCAAATCAGATAGAAATCTATCAGTAGATCCCACTCTATTTTTTCCTCTGCTTGTTTATTATTTATTAAACTTATGAGGCCACCCAACTCCATCATGAGTCTGGGCAGCATGCAGTAATAAAATTATCACTAAAGTAAAATAAAATAAAATTACAGGAAATGTTTACAAAATTCTCCATGCAAAAAATCCTGTGAATAGAGGAAAAGAGTGATTATACACTAAAAAACTTTGGAATTATCATCATCATCTTTCTCTCTCTCTCCCTCCCATATTAGATCTTTGGCAGGATGGGAAAATAGCAGGACTTCTTAGGTAGATATTCCTTGCAATTTTTCCTTCAGTTCTGCTCTTTCTAAAAATAGATTCAGGCCAGCCTAGCCACCTTCTTGTCTTACTTTTGGGGGGACCAAAGACTGTGTCAGTTCAGCCTTTGGGGGAAATGGTTTTAAATGGGTGCAAGTCTCCAAAATGGGAAAAACTTCCCCAATAATTGGGGGGAGGGGATGCTTTTAGCTCTGCAAACCTTATGATACCCATTTTCTCCCTTAAAGTCCCTGGAAAGTCTTCTCCCAGCAACCAAACCATTGGCCCTGCCCATTCCAGGTTGCTTCTAGGCCATGAGAGGGGTGTGGCAGGATGCTTGAGGCCGATAGGTTACAGGTTGCCACCTCTACTTTTCAGGTGAAAAAGGGCCCTGTAGTCTGTTTGATGAAGCCCCTCATCCCTTACCATTAGCTGAAGTCACTGAACCATACTGCAAATGCATTATTATGCCTGAACTGGACTTACCCAAGCTTATCTATGTTTTCTACAAATGCTTGCTGCGAACAGGAAGCATCCACAGGTCGTTGGGTGCAGATGCCTTTGCTGGAGGTGTCAACAGCTGAGTGCTGCAGCAGGGAGGAAGAGATGACTGACAGTTTGGACCAACAGCCAGTTTCCCTGCCTGCCAATGAAGCTGAAGATGGAGTGACAGCACCTCTGATGAACACGGTTTTGAGTTTCCTTTTAATATGACCTTCTGCCTTTGGCCTAGGACTTTGGCTCCAGAGCAGAGGCTATGCCGTGCAGCTGCGTTCCCTTCACCTTTCTCAGTTGGGGCCCAAGTTAAGAAGTTGGACAGCATCTCTGAGGACTTTTCCTTGCTGTCACTGTGAAGCAATGCAAGAGTTTTCTGGCATCTCAAAGAAGGACAGTTGCCCATGCCCGTCAGTGCCTGTCAAAGAGTTTTACTATTCCTTTCAGTCATCTGGTAGTTAACAGCTGTTTCTTGGGTGGCACAGAAAAAGATCTGGGAAAAGCCTCCTAGATCTTGAGTCTTTCTTCTGGGGCAATTAAATGCTTGTCTCTTCTAAACAAGGCACAGCAGAAATTTCACCCTGAAAAGAAGCCAGAAAAAGTTTTGAAAGAGCTGGCTTGTGCTTGTTCTGGCTTGCTCACCACAAGCAAGTGTGTAAGCAGCTGAGTGAATAAAAGCAAAATTTTAAAGCCTTGTCCCCCAGTGAGGATAAGTGTGAAATTGCCCAGCTGAGCAAGAAGAGGCCTTTAAATGAAGGATATGAGACCGTTATGCAGAACAAAACTAATGCCACTAAATCCTATGTTATGCTTATAGGAAACCTACACGTATGCATATGTATATACTTCCCCAGGTCCCGACTGGCTGCATGTAAGTCTTCATGTATTTGACATGGAATATTCTGAATTAGGCCAAGATCAATCTGTGAGGCTTTTTTTTTTTTATCCTGCATTTATTATTTTTTTATAAATAACTCAAGATGGCAAACATACCTAATGCTCCTTCCTCCTCCTACTTTCCCCACAACAACAACCCTGTGAGGTGAGTTGGGCTGAGAGAGAGGGACTGGTCCAAGGTCACCCAGCTGGCTTTGTGCCTAAGGTGGGACTAGAACTCACCATCTCCTGGTTTCTAGCCTGGGGCCTTCACCACTAGGCCAAATTGGCTTTATAATGCTATAAATTGTAAATTTACAATGCTTTGTTGGTTGAGCTCAGAAAATACCTGTGGAGGAGCTCCTGTAGCATTGCTTTGCACATGGCTGTCTTTTCCAAACAGGTTCTTGGAACAAATGGTCTGTTGGGACCCATGCAGTCACCAAGTGTCAAACCTGGCTAGTTGTCCTTAGGCTGGAAGCTTGTTTTTCAACCATTGCCTGCTGGTTTAAAAACCCTATAGATGACAATATAATCCCCCAAAGGGGGAGGAATAAACCACTCCATCATTGAAATGTATTTAAATTGATTCAAGAAAGAAGCTACTGATTTTTCAGCATCAGTTTTTACATTTTATTCTTGGCTTTACTATAAATATCCTGTGCACTTTAGGGGGCAGTTGGCTACCATATTTAAAGCCCTACAGGAAAAGATAAAGAAAATGTTCATCTTATTTCATTTGCCTCCTTGAAAGTGAGTCATTCTTTCTCTCCCATGTGTGAGTTTCCTCTGGTCCCAAGCTGCAAATACTGTAGGTGATATACATTTGATCCTTTAGGTGGGAAATGTCCTTGCTCTGGGATTAAGTGTAATTCTGAATACCCCAAGTAGAAACATTTGAAAAACATGTTATCTCTATTTCTCTCTCCCTCAGAGGGTGGTTCAAAATATAGCTCCAAATGTTTAAGCTGTTTGCTGGAAGAAAAGAAATGGCTTAAGGATATAAATATAGAAGAGAATCTCTGTAGCTCAGGGTTGAGCTGTGGAGTCCTTGGTGCTCTCTGAGCTTGGTTGTTTGCTTGTAGACATTCCACTACCCAACTAGGGTAACATCATCAGTGCAAGTGAGTGTGGGGTTTGCTCCCTGTTTATATACAGTAGCTTGTCCTGCCAGTGTTGGTGCAGGTGTGGTTTTCCCACACTCCCACACTCACTCGCACTGATCATGTTACCTAGTTGGGTAATGAAATATCTGCAAGCAAGCAAACCACCAACCTCAGAGAGCACCAGGGATTCCAGAGATATAAATATGCTGTCAGAGAATCTCTGTTCTGACATATGAGTGAAAAGATGAAAAATCAAATCTCTATTATATTATTATTAGACAGTTGTTCCTGGTGTTAATCAGCTCCAACTTAGCCATTCAGTCTTAAAGAAGTATTTAGGCAAAAATATTGAGCACTGGATGAATCTGATTGAAATGTATCCTGCATAGAATTGCAGCCTTAACTGGTTTTTGTTTTATTTTGTTTCCTATCCAGAAAAGTAAATATTTGATTCCCTTAATGGAAAGATTTAGGTTTTAGGCATGATGTTTTCACATCCACCAGGTAAATTCCAATTTGTTGGTTCATTTTTATTGAACCAACTATAGAAACATTTTGATTGGCTAACTCAATTGAAGAAGGAGCAGTATTGATTTGTTTGTGAAATCCGAGGAAGGGGCATGGTTAGGAAGACTGCCTTGAAGTCCTTTTAACATCAATTGCTCTAACAGCAAATATGCTAGTAACGTGGGCTGTTGTTTTTCAGCGGCATATTACAAGCATATATACTGTATAAATGCCATGTGATTTCTTTTCTAAGTGATAAATCAGTTGATTGCAAATAAATTAATGAGTCTTTTATTTTGCCTGCCAATATGAATAATGGATAATGGGAATGCTCCTAATACATTTTTGGTATTAAAACATTTTATATTCTAGTGGAAATAAACATACATCAATGGGACAATAGAGGGATAGAGTTTTCTCTCCCTCTTTTGCTTCTCTTCTGTCTTACACATGCTCCTTTCACTTTCTCCTCCCCATCTTGCCTCACTTCCTAAGACACCACTGATCTCACAGTAAATAGACTTGTTCTTGCCTCCTTACTACCACAATCTTAGTATTTCAGAGTTCAGCAAGTCTCATTATAGAATTCAAAAGTGCAGCAAGGCAACATAAGAGCCAGTATAATTAAAATCATATTGACCTGACCACAGAGTACCCATCACCATTGTAACTGAATATATGGACTTTGCTGCTGGTTGTCCTCTTCTTGTTGTTCCTTCCATCTTTCCCAGCAATATGGACTACTCAAGAGAGCTACAAAGGTCTTGACATTATTTGTCCAAAATATGAAGGTCTCCACTAATAAAGGTTCCAGAGAGATTCCACTGTGTCTGAAAAGAGAGCATTTATTTATTTATTTATTTATTTATTTATTTATTTATTTATTTATTTATTTATTTATTTGATTTGTCCCCACCCATCTCCCCTACAACGGGGGACTCTGGGTGGCTTACAATCACTAAAATCACAATACATAATTAAATTATAAGAAGTTTAAAAATTATAAAAGTTATAAAAACTAGAAATTTACAAGAATAGGATAGAAAGAAAAAGCTAAAAACTCCAAGAGGCCAATAGGGCCCCACCAGGCCGCTAAGGGGCCAGCCAACCCCATTTCTGGTATCCTCCCTCCCCGCCCCAGGCCAGATGGTAGAGCCAGGTCTTCAAATCCCTCCGAAAGGCCTGGAGTGAGGGGGCCTGTCTCACCCCCGGGGGCAAGATGTTCCAAAGGGCGGGGGCTACAGCAGAGAAGGCCGCCTTCTGGACCCCACTAGTCGGAGTTCTTTTACCGCGGGGATCCGGAGCATGCCCTCTCTATGAGATCGGGTGGGACGGGTTGAAATCATGGGGGCAAGGTGGTCCTTCAGGTAACCTGGCCCCATGCCATGTAGGGCTTTAAAGGTGATAACCAACACCTTGAATTGGACCTGGAAGCAAACCGGTACCCAATGCAGCTCGCGGAGCAAAGGTGCTATATGGGTCCTTCTTCGGGCCCCAAAAATTGCTCGATTGGCCGCATTCTGGACCAGCTGAAGCTTCTGGATACTCTTCAAGGGTAGCCCCATGTAGAGCGCATTGCAGTAGTCTATCTGGGAGATAACAAGGGCATGAGTGACTGTACGTAGGGCATCCCGATCCAGGAAAGGGCGTAACTGGTGCACAACCCGAAGCTGTGCAAAAGCCCTCCTGGCCACGGCTGCCACCTGCTCTTCAAGCAGGAGCTGTGAGTCCAGGAGGACCCCCAAATTATGCACTGGGTCTGTCTGGGGCAGCGCCACCCCATCCAGAACCAACGATGACAATGTCCCAGATACAGAGGAGCCATTAACCCACAGCCACTCCGTCTTGCCAGGGTTCAGCTGGAGCCTGTTGTTCCCCATCCAGACCCTCACAGCCTCCAGGCACCGAGAGAGGGTGGTCACGGCATCACTTACCTCACCAGGGATGGAGATATATAGCTGAGTATCATCAGCATACTGATGATACCTCATCCCATGATGGCGGATGATCTCGCCCAGCGGTTTCATATAGATGTTGAAAAGGAGCGGAGAGAGAACCGAACCCTGTGGCACCCCACAATGGAGGGGCCGAGGATGGGACCTCTCGCTCCCTATCGCCACCGATTGGGATCGGCCCTGGAGAAAGGAGGTGAACCAGCACAAAACCGTGCCGCCCACCCCCATATCCCTGAGCCGTCCCAATAGGATACCGTGGTCAACGGTATCGAACGCCGCTGAGAAATCAAGGAGAGCAAGGATGGTCGCACTTCTACCATCCCACTCCCGCCAGAGATCATCCATAAGTGTGACCAATGCCGTTTCCGTTCCATAGCCGGGCCTGAAACCTGACTGATAGGGGTCCAGATAATCCGTTTCCTCCAGGACCCTTTGGAACTGCGAAGCCACCACTTTCTCAACCACCCTCCCCAAAAAGGGGAGGTGGGAGACTGGATGAAAGTTGTCCAGTACAGTAGGATCCAGGGAGGGCTTCTTGAGGAGGGGGTGCACCAACGCCTCTTTAAAGGGCGCCGGAAACACTCCCTCCTGCAAGGATGCATTAACCATCGCCTGGATCCAACCACATGTCACCTCCCGAGCTGCTTTCACGAACCAGGAGGGGCATGGGTCCAGATGACAAGAGGTGGCCCTCACAGTCCGGAGGATCCTGTCCACTTCCTCAGGAACCACAGGATCAAACCGTTCCCAGATAACAAGGCAAGAATGATCCCCTGGTATCTCCCCAGACCCTGCACCACGCTCGGAGTCCAACTTGGAATGAATCCGAGAGATTTTATCCTGCAGGTGCTCTGCAAATTCCTCCGTGTGGCCCTGCAAGTGAACCACCAGATCCCCCTTACCAAGGAGGGACCTGGTGATCCCAAACAGGGCTGCCGGGCGGCACTCTGCAGATGCAATAAGGGCGGAGAAGTATTGCTGCTTTGCCGCCCTTATCGCCACAATGTAGGCCTTAATAGCGGCTCTAACATGTGTTCGGTCGGATTCCGTCCTTGTCTTCCTCCAGCGGCGCTCTAGGCGTCTCTTAAACCTCTTCAGCACCCTCAGCTCCTCCGTAAACCACGGGGAGTGTCGGGGCCGACGTGGCAAGAGAGGCCGCAAAGGCACGATCCTATCCAAGGCCCCGGCCGCTTCTCTATTCCAGGCAGCAGCCAGGGCCTCCGCTGGACCGTGCAGCAGGTCCACAGGAATATCCCCCAGCTCCCTCTGAAACCCTGACGGGTCCATCAGGCGCCGGGGGTGGACCAATCGCATGGGTCCAGCCTCCCTGCGGAGGGGGATGGCATAGGAGAAACTCAGGGTCACCAGGACGTGATCTGACCATGACACCGGGGAAAGCTGTACATCTCCCCTCAGATCACTTTGCCATCGCTCAGACAAGAAAACTAACTCCGGCATGTGGCCACTATCTCGGGTTGGGTCCTGCACAATTTGAGACAGGCCCATGGCTGCCATGGTGGCCATGAACTCCCGAGCTGCCTCCGAGGACCGTCCCAGGGATGGCAGGTTGAAGTCCCCCAGAACCATAAGCCTGAGGAACTCCACCGCCAACCCCGAGACGGCCTCCAGCAGCTCAGGCAGGGAGGCTGCCACGCAGCAGGGAGGCTGGTACAGTAGCAGCACTTCCAACTGTTTGCGGGCACCCAACCTAAGAAACAGTGTCTCACAGCCAGACACTTGTGGAGCAATGCCCCTGAAGGCCACTAGAGAGTCTCGGATGACAACAGCCACCCCTCCTCCCCTGCCCTGGTATCTCGGCTGGTGCCACACCGTAAACCCAGCTGGGCACATTTCTGAGAGGGGCACCCCCCCCCTCAGGCCCCAGCCAGGTCTCGGTAATACATGCCAGGTCTGCCCCCTCCTCAGTGATCAAGTCACCTATGATGGGGGTCTTGTTTTTAACTGACCTGGCATTAAGCAGCAGCAGCCGGAGGCCAGGGCCCCTATGAACCTGCTGGCCAGGACCTGGGAGTGAGCAAGGAGGGCCAAACACGCCAGCGGCAACACACACCGGGGGTGTCTTCCCCGAAGATGGCCTGCCCCCCTGCTCCTGCCATAACGTCCCCTACCCATCACCACCTCGATACTGTAGCCCCCCCCCCCCATCATCTCCGGGGGTACCAGGCCCAAATACCTCCAATCCCAGGCCCTCGGAGTTCCCAATCTGGGGTAGAGATCCCTCCATCCAATCACACATCTCCATTCAAAACCAGTCACTCCCAGATGAGGGGAGATCTCGCCCACGCACCAGCTCACGCTCTCGGCGCAGGCTGAGACCCACCCCCCACCAACCTCACATCACGATCACACTCTGCCCCCCTGCGCAACCCCTCTCATTAGTCAGCAGGGCGGGCATCCCATACACACGCTCACACCTCCTGGCTCTCACCCAGCAGGTGGAGCCTCTCATCCCCCATACGCTCCTAGATTCCCCCCCAGACTCTCACTACCAGGGGGGAGTCCCAAATACCCACTGGAGGGACCCCACGGCTCTGCACTGGCACTGGGCGGGGTTGAGTAGGGGTGGCTGGATCCTGGAGCCCCAATTCGCCCCTCTTAAAACAAGGACAATTGGGATGCTGTCTTGCACCCCCCCTGCTGCCCCACTGTTCCTCCAACCGAAGGATCTTCCTCTACAGTTAGGCAGCCACCTTGCAATGGGGCTTGCTGTAGTTCGCCGCACCATTGGAGGCTCATTGGGGGCTACTGGTCTTACTTGGCCTGGAGTCCGCTGGGTTGATAGGCCCACTGGGCCTGGGATCGAGAATGCCGTATCGGGCCCCGCCAGAGTTCTCATACAGCGAGTGTATTAGTGTTGCTCTGTGGAGCTGCTACTCCATTTCTTAGTGACAAGGAAATAGTAATGTTGGTAATTATAGTAATAATAATCAGGAGGTAACATATTATGACTCTCAAATTGTATTCTCAATGGGATCTATAACCTGATGATATCACCTCATGGCAGTTTGTTTGCCCATAAGATTGTGGAGTTGAAAATCATTAGTTCCATAGTTTCTAGAGCGATACTAGAAGAAAAGGGCATGTTAGGTAAATTAGTAAAGTTGCTTAGAATATTTTCTGTGTATGTGAGCACGTGCGCACGCACACACACACACTGTTCTGCTGTTACCAAGACTTTGAGTGCATCTGTCATTCAGATAAGTGGAGACGGTTATGCTTACCCAGAAACGTCTCTAAATGATTGCCTTTATGATTCAGTGCCCCTTCCTTTTTTTAACCATACTATGGTTAAGTATGAATACTTTAAAATGAACTAAAAAATACACAGTTACAAATAAGAACAAGAACCAGTGACTTTAAAATAAGGAACTTTTTGTGACTAAGGGCCACACTTTCTATTGGAAGGACATGAGGACTCCAAACTTGAGTGATACCACATCTGAGTTGAAGGTGGAGGTGAGTTTGGGGGATTTCTTTGTTTTTAGCTAATATGAATGTCCTCATGTGTGTTTTTTAAATTTATATTTATTGAAGATTTTACATAGAGTAAAAACAAAGAAAGAGATAGAAAAGAAAGAAAAAATAAGAAAGAGGTGTAAGAAAAGAAAAAAGAAAAAAATTCCTAAATCTATGAAATATAATGACTTCCGACCTTCTTTTCAATAGATATTAACAAACCCATCATCTTCTCTCCCTCTTAACTCTTCCTGAAATCTCTTCAACCCCTTAGTTAATTCTCATCTGTTTCAATCATTACATCAATAAATCTTCATTTCACTTTTTTCTTCTTTTAGCAAAAAAGTCCATAAAAGTTTTCCACTCTTTTAAAAAAGTACTTGTTGTTTTCTCCCTGACCAGACTGGTCAGTTTTGCCATTTCTGCCAGATCTGACATTTTCACAATCCATTCCTCCATTGTGGGAATGTCACTACTCTTCCATCTTTGTGCATATAATAATCTTGCTGCTATTACCATATACAAAACCAATCTTCCATAAGTCTTTTCTAATTCACTATCCATAAGTCCCACAAGAAAAAGTTCTGGTTTCTTTGCAATATTAATCTTTGAAAATCTAAGATTCTAAGAACTGACATCTGACAGGTAAGGAAGGTACTCAGTTGAGGAGAATTGGCTCAAACCAGTGAAGTATTGACTGGTTGTCATTCTTATCTAGGATTAATGAATAATCAGGTTTTTCTTTGAAGGTAGGTTTTTCAGAAGATTCGTAGCTAGTTCATATATTTTCTTAATGCTTTTATCATACAAGAAAAGGGAGCTTGAGATACAGGAGTGATGGGTCCTCTCAAAATCAATCAATATATTGCTATTTATTATAAAGAGCCATCAATGCACATTATACTTTATGGCATAACAACAGAAAAACCCCATCCTGAGCACTTTAAATCTAAAATTAGAGCAGGATAAGACAGAATACAAGAAGAGGAAAACAGAAGCAAAGTTAAATAAGTTCAGCTATGCAGACTCTATCTTTTTATTTATTTGTTAAATTTATATGGCCGCCCATCTCATGAAAAAGTGACTCTGGGCAGTGTACAATAAGATTAAAAAACAATTAATATAAAACAATTATTATTAAACTTTTAAAAAAAACCAAGGCTAAGAAAGAACAGCAGATGTTAATAACAATGGAGTCACCTTGATATAGCACCAGTCCCTTGGGGTCCCCAGGCCTGATGGCATAACTAGGTTTTGAGAGATTTCTGAAATATCAACAGGAATGGGGCCAGCCTCACTTTGCAGGCATGTAGGGGGGAGATTTTCCATACAGCAGGGACCACAGCAGAGAAGGCCCACCTCCTGGGACCTGCCAAATGTAGCTCCTTGGCAGACGCGATCCATAGCATGCCTCTTCTGCTGGATCTGATGGGATGGACAGATATAATCAGGGAGAGGTGGTCCCTCAAATAACCTGGCCTCATGCCATGTAGGGCTTTAAAAGTAAAAACCAGACCTTGAATTGGACCCGAAAACAAACTGGTAACCAATGCAGCTTGTGGAGCAGAAGTATAACGTGTGTTGTTCTAGAGACACACATAACTGCCTGTGCCACTGCATTTTGCACCAACTGAAACTTCTGGATACTGTTCTAGGGCAGCCTTATGTAGAGCACATTACAATAGTCTAATTGGGAGGTGACTAGGGCATGAGTGACTGTGAGCAGAGCCCCCTGATCTAGGAACAGGTGCAACTGGTGCACAATATGAGGTTGTGCAACGGCCCTCCTAACCACAACTGCCACCTGTTCTTTGAGTCGTTGAGCATGGGGTCTGTTTGGGGCAGTGCAACCCCATCCAGCACCAAAGATGGCATAGTCCTAGAATCAGCAGGCCTCAAAACCCAAAGCCACTCAGTCTTGCCAGGGTTCAGCTGAAGCCTATTGTTCCCCATCCAGACCCTCACAGCCTCCAGGCACTGGGATAGGACATTCACGGCATTGGGATAGGACGTTCGCCAGGGGCAGACATGTATAATTGGGTATCATCATCATGCTGATGACACCTCACCCCATGTTGACAGATGAGCTCACCCAGAAGCCTCATGTAGAGCTTGAATGGGAGCAGAAAGAGCACCGAACCCTGCTGTACCCCATATGGAAAGGGCTGAGGGTGGGATCTCTCTTCCCCAATCACCACAGACTAGAATTGACCCCAGAGAAAGGCGGCAAACCAGCACAACACAGTGCCACCCACCCCCATTGATCCAGAAGGATACTATGGTTGATGGTATCGAAAGCTGCAGAGAGGTCAAGCAGGGTACAACCCCCATCCTGCCCTCACCAGAGATCATCTAAAAGGGTGACCAATGCTGTTTCCATCCCATACCCGGCTCTGAATCCTGACTGAAAGAGATCCAGATAATTCACTTCATCCAAGGCCCTCTGGAGCTGTTGCACAAGCACCTTCTCCACCACCTTCCCCCAAAAGGGGAGGTTAGATACTGGTTGAAAATTGTCCACTATAGTGGGGTTCAGCGATGGCTTCTTGAAGAGGGGGTGAACCAAGTCCTCCTTAAGAGGTAAAGGAACAACCCCCTCACTCAAAGAAGAATTCACTACCACTAGAACCCACTCACACGACACTCCCCGGGCCACTATAACAATCCAGGAGGGGCATGGATCTAAAGAGCAGGTGGATGAGCCCACAGTCATAAGGATCCAGTCCACTTCTTCAAGCCCAACACATTCAAACAGTTCCCAGATAATCAGGCAAGCTTCCTCCCCAGACATCTCCCCTGGACCTGCAACAAGGCCAGCATCCAACTGTGATGGCAAATTTGTGAGTAAATTTGAGCGACTTTGTCTGACAGATGCTGAACAAATTCTTCTACATGCCCCCTGTAAGGGGTTCTCCAAACCCCTCTACTCAAAAGGGCATGTGTCACCTGAACCAGGGATGTGGGATGGCTATCCACAGATACAATAAGGGTGGAGAAATACTGATTCTTCACTGCCCTTAAGGTAGGCCTTAACAGTGGCTCTAACCTGTGTTCAGTCGAGTTTGTCCCCTGTTAAATGCCAGCAAAGCTCTAGATGTCTCTTGTCTCATTTTATCTCCCTTAACTCTTCCATGAATGGGGAGTGACAGGATCCACAAAGTGGGGAGATCGCATAGGTGCGATCTGCAATGGAATGTGGGAAAGACCTTGGGGGACTGGGCAAAGCGACACTGCCAAGGGAACTGTCAGATAAGAGACAGCATAGCCCACAGGTGGATGGTGGGTGAGGCAAGAGGCTCAGAAGAGACCCTCTTTAGTTTCTTGGGTGGTAAAGGAGGTGTGGCAGGGGGGAGAATTGTACTTTCAGACTTGCACAATTGATGTTGGCCTCACTGGGTAAACCAGATAGGAATCACAACCAGATGAACTAATTCTACTTCATAGTAATGCTACATTGACAGAATCTTGCAGTACCGGCAGAAACAACCCCCAGCTCCCTCTGAAACCCATCTGGGTCCAACAGGCACCAAGGATGGACCAATCTAATGGGTCCAGCCTCCCTACAGTGGATAGTGGCTCTAGAGAATCTCATGGTAATCAGGGCATGATCTGACCATGACAAGGGAGACACCAAAAGCTCCCCCAATTTCAGATCACATAGCCACTGGTCTGACAGGAACATCAGTTCCAGTGTATGACCACTGTCCCATGTCAGGCTCTGGATCACCTGGGATGGGCCCATGGCCATCATGGTCGCCATGAACTCCTGAGCCACCTCAGACCCCACTCCTAGAGAAGACAGATTGAAGTCTCCCAAGACCATAAGTCTGGGGAATCCACTGCCAACCCAGAAACAGAGTCAAGGAGCTCAGGCAGAGAGGTTCCTATGCAGCAGGGAGGCTGTTACAACAGCAACAATCCCAACTGATCCCAACTGACTTAGGTTTAATTTTAGTAAAGGATGAGGATTTAAATGTCTGTGCTAAAAGTCAACATCATGTAGGTGTTTTTGGACTAAATTCCAGATATATGAGGCAGCAGGCAAAAGAGGACTATACTCTCTGAAAGAGGAGATGGCATTCAGATGAACCCACACAAATGAGAAGAGCAGATGTGAGGGGGTTGTGGTCTATCCTTACCCCAGCCTCTAATTATCCCATGATTTCACTTGATATGGAGGTGTGCCATCAAGGGTGACATTAGCCTTTTTTACAGTGCTGCATCTGAAGATGAACTGTGATCATCTTTACTGCCAGTGGTTTCACAACACTGAAAATGAAAAGCACAAATTCACTGTTCCTTTCTCAGCTGCTGAAAACGTTAGAGAAACAATCTTCCCTCGCAGTCTACTACAATTCTCTTGGCCCTTCCCGACTTCATGCTGTGTGAAGTTGAGGAGGAGGAGAAGTAGTAGTAGTAGTAATCATCCCAGAGTGGTTGGTTTATTTATTTAAAAGACTTATAGTATATGGCCACCAAGGTTCATTAATACAACATGACAATTGTATCAAACCAAACTTCATAAAAACAATAAAAACAAAGAACAATAAAAGCAAAAACCAAAACCTGGTGCCATGGCCAATCTCCGTCAAGTCAACACCATCATCTTCAGGATCCAATCTCGCCCTATCCCAGCACTTGTGGAAAGAGCAAGCTCTGTCAGCCTTCCAGAAGGTTAAGAGGGTGGAAGATCAGGAGCTGCCAAGGAAAATATATGCTTCCTAGGTCTCACTTGGTGGGAACATTTAAGGGAAGGGACTTGGAGCATGCCTACTCTATCCAGTCTGGGGGAAAGGGCACATACAGTCAGGGAGGGGTGGTCCCTGAGATATCCTGGCCCCATGCTATGTAGGACTAGCACATCACATTGCCCCTGGAAAAAGCTGGGGTCCAGTGCAGCTCAGGCAACAGAAATGTAGCATGGGCAAACCTAGGAGCGCCTAAAACTGCATGCAGCACCACATTCTGGACTAGTAATAACTTCAGGTGGTCTTCAAGTAGTCCAATCAGGAAGTGACCAAGGTGTGAGTGATTGTGAGCAAGTCTTCCTGGTCCAGGAATGGGTGCAATTGGCACACAAGATGAATTTGTGCAAAGGCCCCCATAGCCATGGCTGTCACCTGCTTCTCAAGGAGTGAGTCTAGGAAGAGCCCCCAAGCATTGTTCTTATGCACTGAGGGCTACAGAGGCAGAAAGTCACTTTTCTAAAATACCTACTATACAACTGAATTCCAGGAGCTGGGATGAGACAAAAGCGCCTGCGAATGGGTACATGGGCAGTCCAAAGACCCAGCGGAGCTGCTGTGTTGCAAAGAAAATATTAGTTTCCCTCTGCTTTTGCATAAACTACAGCAGAGCCAGGATATCCACACAATTCAGCTCTCAGAACTACTCAGAACAGAGTGTTCCTACAGGTTCAGACCAGAGACCTTATCTGGAAGTTCCCATTCTTGGCCTGCATTTCTCAGGGCTGGCAAGCAAACTATTCTCTCCTTCCAGCATATGAGAGATGTTCACTTTGAACTCTCTTTGTAGATTTTCAGATGGTCAAGGTTATGTTTCTATCAAAGCCTACTATATTTGGGTTTTTTGTTGTTGTTGTTTTTAGCTATAAAGAGATATATTAGAGCAAACTATTGAAATGGGACCTGGTGGTCAAGCCATTTGTTTCTTTGGAAAACATCTTTTTCATAGTTCCTCCCACCTCTGAGATTGTTTCCTGGTACAGCTGCCTCAACTGGGTTTTATTTTCTTACTTCCATTAAGCCATTGCTTATGAATGCAAGGTTAAATCTATCTCATCTGTGACCTGCTCATTACGGGAATGCGAAAGGATCCTGTTTATGTAATAGTCTAAAATAAGTATATGTGGAAATTTGGAAGGGAATAAATCAAGGAGAAAAATGGATGGAACTGGAGCACTATGATCCAGAAACCATGTAACGGTGTCTTTCTTTGGCTTTTGCTAAAAACACAAAACCAAAAACTAAAGAGGGTCATTGTTCCCAAATACATAATGAAAAAAATTCTCTTGAGACCTTAATCTGGGAGAGGTTGGAATGAGACCTGTCTGCACGATCACTTCTAGTTGGAAATGTCTTAAGACGGTGGAGAAAGTCTTCCTTAGGCATTGCCTGACACATACAAGGGTGAAAAGTGTGCAGCACCATTTCTTCCACATTTTATTCACATCCATTAGAAGGTCTACACAGCAAATAGTGGCTTAGAATCTTATTATTTAGGCTTGATAGTTTTATGCTGCAAACATTTTTTTTTTGCAAGTGCTAGAATTCTGAGTCAGAGTAGATGGAAACTTTTGCACTGCAATGTTGCAAATTAGGGCTACTTCCTATATCTTTATGCTGTTTTTCATCTGTAAACTAGCATCCAACACAAAAAAATCTAATATAAATAACAAATTGCTATTAAGATATGCAGTTGAAGAAGGGGTTCACAGCTGGAGAGAATTATACAGTTTTGGCCTTGTTCCTTCGTGAAGCCCTCTTCCCTTCAATTTTTTAAAATGGCTCAGGTGTACAAAGCTAGTGGGCCATTTGTATATTTTTTATATTATAGCTGATAAAGGTGAAGGCTGGAAGCTAATACCCATCAACATTTGGAGAGTTACAGATTCTTCATCCCTTCTACACACTCATCACATCATTCCTATGCAATCCTGTTACATATTTAAGTAATATTTGGAACTCAGAGTCAAAGCAGGAAGGAGAGGGAAACTCTCATTTCCTATTACAATAACATGTTGTGTGTTCTGCTGGTTTTGCTCCGCACCTAAGCTTTGGAAGCCTGTATCTCAATTAAAACATCAATATAAAAATATTCTCTGTATCAAGTTCTGTATCACCCTTCATTGATCATGCTCAGTTGGTTGAGAAGCTGGTTCAGAAACAGTCCAATGAACATAGTTTCCCTGGTGACTTCAGGATCACACCCATGTAGTTCTCTTGGTAAACACTATGAAAGTGGTTTGCAATTGCATTTTTCTGGGATTTTTTTCTGACTTCTCAGTCTAGCCTACAGGCCTGGGATTTCTTGATTGTGTCCTTTCCAAGGACAACGTGGTCCAACTCTGCTTAGTTTTTTTAGATCAGCTAAAATTAGCTAGCCGCTACCACCTTGTGGGAGATTCCAAGAGCCCATCTCTTCCTTGCTCAGACTGGGAGTTGAGAGTTATCTGTCCCACAGACTACATTTAAGAGGAAAATGATACATAAAGAGAGGATGAGGGGTGGAAATCACTCAAGATTAAGACTATCGGCTGCCAAAATCCAAAGAGCACTAGTAAACAGGAGAGTGTTAGAGCTTTCTGTATCTCTTTGTTGCCATCTGCAGGTTGTCTGAGGGTTTTTTTATTTTTTCATTTGTTCGGGTTTTTTGTTTTGGCAGCCCTGCCAGTAGCTCTATCTGCAATTGTTTGGAGTATTTCATTCAGGAGGCTGATGTCTGCTTGTTTCGCATGAGCTAAGCTATATATGTTGAAATAAACTGCATTGCATAAGGCAACATCCATTGATTTTGTGCTGGGTGCTGCAACTTTTCCTTGATTACGAACTTCAGTGCCTTCCCACACATGCATATAATAAAGGACATCAGAGTCAAGGCCAAATATTGCACTAGGACTTCTCTAGTCTGTACTAGGACCTTCTCCAGTCCTGTTGAGGTTTGGATATTCTCTTTGGAACTTCGTCATAAGCGTTTTCCTTCTTCTAACCTTAATCTGGCCCTATATCTAATCACCCTAAATCCAGTCTACATGGTTGGTTTGCCTGTACGGTAGCTGCAGATCAACTGACTAGCTCATATCAACTAACCATCTGATTTGTAAGATCTTCTGGAAGCCAGAGACGTCTTGATTCTCATTCTTTTTCTCTCTTGAGATTCAGTTTAATTCTGTTAATCCCATGAAATGATTTCAGAATTAAAAACCTTGAAGATAAAGTGGGGGAAGGAGGAGGCTTGGAAAGTATAAACAGAACAACTCTGACAATTTGGACTATATTCTTGGAAGTCTTCATTCTTCTTTTTTCAACCCCCCCCCCCTCAAAAAATGTATCGGCATCCACTGCTGAAAAAACAGGTGTGTACATCTTCCAGTGTTACATTATCATCCCTAAACCAGCCTCCATGCTTGAAAAATCCACAATTCTTGATGTATTCATAGACTCTAAATACTGGGGATATTGTCAAGAACATCTGCATCTTTAACACAAAGCCATTGATCCAAAGTCATATTCACAAGCCTGTTGATTTCAGCAGAAAATTTGACCGCAATTGGAGAGGTCCAAACCATGAGTTAATACCTCAACTACTTGAGTGCCATCTCCAACAGCAAGGCCACTGCAGTGATAAGACAGTCGGTCCTTATTAAACATTCTCTGAGAGGTCTAATGCAACAACATTTTTGTTATATTAACCATTTTAAAATAATAGGAAACAAATTCCATGTTATTTAAAGTGACCCTCATCAACGTCATCACACCAGAGAGAGGCATGCACATGATTATCATAACACTCCCAGGGAAAACAGACTGCTTTTCAGACTTCAGCATGCTTGGATCATGTCGATAAAAAGCACCAACCTTATGCTAATACAATTCACTTGTCAATTGTCATCTGTACAGTTATTTAACTTATGAAATACATTTACCTTAACTCTGCTGTATGGTATGGAGGAGCTATAGGGAGGGATGGAGAAAGGATGAAGAACCTAGGAGAAGGTAATGGCATTATATTGGCCACGAATTTCCCAAACCACCTCCAATACCAGAGAGGGGAGGATTAGTAACCTGCATGAATTAATAACCCAGGTGAATCCATAACTACCCCCACAATGAGGATGTGTAGCTCAGGAAGGGTCACTGTTATGCAGCATCCCCAGCTTGTCCTTCTGGCTCAGCCTCACAAATATAGCCTCACACCCTGCGGCCCACAAAACAGTGCTTCTTGAACTGTGAGAGTCTCTCAGTAGACACTATCGACTCCATTCTCCAGAGAATGGCTGAGATGCTATCCAAAAGCTGAGCAGCATTCCCCATTTCTTGGTAACCCAGCTGAGTTTTGGTAACATGGGTCAATCTTCCATCTCATTCACAATTCCATCCTGGGTGGGGTTAGATTTGTTGAAGTGTTCAAAAATCTGCCCCTGGGTTTGGGGCACCTAATAATCCAGTGAGACTGGGGAGAGAGAGCCGTAGTAGGCATTAGCAGCAAGCTTCCGATCTCACTTCTGGAACCGCCTGTGCGCCAAACCTCCCTTGCCCATCACTGCTGTTATCCTCCCTCCATCTCTGTTCCTCTTAGCTACCAAGTTCTCCTCTTGCGATCATCCAGGAATACCAGACAGCAGCTCCTAGCAGAAACATTTACATCTTCATCTTAATTCAAAATTCTCACCCAGTTCAAATCTCAGTCCTTCCCAGTGAGCAGACTAACTCTTCTGCCTCCCTCCAACTTTCTGTATTCCTTCCTTCTCCTCCAATTCCCCCTTTGGGTGTCACCCAATCTGGGGTAGGGGGACCTGGAGGCAGAACCCACCCCTTTTCTCTCCAACACGTGAGTTTTTCTGGCTGCAAGTTTGACACAGTTCACAGTTTAGCAGCCACATGGTGTAATTTTCCTCTTCCCTTCATTCTATCTCCCTTCTTGCTTTTCTCTTCCATTTTCCTTTGAAAAAGTTTTTTTTTACTAATATATCAAAGGTCAGGAGATTCTCCATTAATATATGATGTGATTCATCATTTGGAATAATTTTTGTTGACTGTACTTTTCCACAATTAGAGTGGAAAATTTTAGAGTTGTTTTCCATAGGATCAACTCCATTGGCTGTTTGTAGCTTATCAAAATGCAACCCAATCTTTTGCTGAATGTCAGTTAGGCTGTGGTGGTAGTGTAACAGAATCTAGCTGCTCCCACCTTTAATCTTAAATAGGTATTTAGGCTGTCCTGGAAAATGAACAGCCTACTAAGAATTTTAAATGATCCAGTAGCAAAGGAACTATTATTAAAGCAGCTGTTTACTTGAGCGAAGTGCATAGAATTTCAATAATGCATAAATAGATCTGATGTTTGTGCTGTTGTAGTGACAGCATGGTTTAGAAACAAATATAGCATGGACTGCTTCTTATGATAAAAAGATAATCAAGCCTTATATTCACTAAATGCCATCTCAAATGCAATTAGGAGACCCTTCCAGAAGATAGTTGAACTTTAGTGAACTCTAAGATAACTGATTGTGTTATCAAGTTGATGTTGATTGTTAGCAACCACAAAAACAGACCTTCTGCAAGATGATCTGTTCCCAGTTTGGCCCTTCAGGTCTTCCAGCACCCATTGCCATCATTGCTGGTTGTCTTCTTCTCTTTCTTTCCACCTTTCCCAGCATTATGGCCTTCTCAAGAGAGTCTTTGTATGTCCAAAATATGATAATTTGTGCCCAATCATTTGTGCCTTGAGTGAGAACTCTCAGAATCTCTCAGGTAGGGGTGGGTAATTTCTTTATGTGGCCAGCAGGGTTCTTCCAATAGTTTCCCAAGAATCAGATGCCTTTTCTCTTAGTGGTATGATGTGCGATAACTCACCTCTTTTCCATCAGATGCCTTCTTTCAGGTGAGCTGGAGTCCATTGGAAAGACTGCTTATATTGGCTTTGGGTAAGTTACTTTCAGCATTGAGACTGGGGAAATGGGAGTGTTGTCCAAGTGATACAACTGTCCTGATAGATGATCTTTTCCATGCAGTTCAGGCCATGCTTGGTATGTTAAGGGAAATAGTATGGAAGTGTTTAGCCATTGTCTTCTTCCTAGATATTTTCCTCTTTACCAGTGTAATGTAAAATTCTGTTGTTACCTAGTAGTATCCCATCCCATACAAGTTCTAACCAGGCCTGACCCCACTTACCTTCTGAGCCTAGACTAAGTCAGCCATTATTGTCACCTGCAGAGACAACAAAGAAGAAGCTGAGATAGGCTACTTTATTTGGCTTCAGTTTAGTGAGACTGACTTATTATTCAACCCATTTGAAATGCAAAACATTTTTGGGATAAATTTTAATCATTTTGCCACCGTCTTCTCTCCTATGCAGATTTGTGTATGGCAAACTATTATGAATGCTTTGAAACCACATAGATGGAAAAAAATAATCTCTCTATAACCTTAGACCTGTGTCTGAAAGAGGTTAATGAAGCACTGTGTGGCTGAATCTCACTATAATTGCTTTCTACTTTTGTATTATAAGCACGCCAGTGCAACGGTTTATGCAGTCCATTTTTAAGAATGGTTTGGCAAAAATGAAGATTCTTGGTGGAGGTTTTGACTGTGCAGCCTGAGTGGCTCTCAGAAACTGGTTAAGACTGCTTAAAGAAATGGCAAATTGGAAACCCTGGACGGATGATAAAGTTTTGTTTTAAGTGTTAGATTCCAGAGCTTAAACACTTTGAAAACACAATCCAATGTTAGCCTATACATCATCTGCTAAAAGTCAAGGAAGAGTTTTCTTAGTACAGGTCCCAAGTCTAGGGCAGTAATCTTGGAGCGAGATTAAGCAGGCTGAATTCTATAAAAATTCTGAAGAAATGTTATATGTATCTGCTTGTTTTTATTACACCCTGCCTTAGTTACAGTTGCTATGGAAGGGAGGCTTCCAATTAGAAGGTAACTAAAAGCTGTTGATGGTGGTAGTTACTTAGGGAAATCCGTGGTTGAAAAGTGCAGATCTGAAGACTAAAGAAAGAACTATCCCTTCCATTGGATAGAGCCCTGCAAAGGGAATACTTGGAGACTGTAGCTGCTGGCTGAGGATTCTTTAGTGTTGAAGTTGCAAGCGTAGATGGAGAGAGTTGGGTGACAAGAGCTGAGCTGAACGTCTACAGTTGAGAAAGCACACAATCTGATCTTATGAAGATCATCTGAGTGGTTCCCTCTCACTCAAGGAAAAGCTGCGAGCTTTTACCTTACACGACCAGAGCATCAGCTGAAATGGGTGGAGGTAGGCAAGACACCTTTAGTAGAAAACCCATGGAACATAGCCCTTTTCTTGTTTCGGCAAAAGGGTGATGCTTCAGTGTTGGTTGCCTGCCTGTTAGAAGTAGCAGCAGTGCTGCAGTCACCAAGCAGGTGGTGGTTGATGTAGCAAGCAATATGCCACTTCTAATCTGCTACCTAGGCCACACAGATCACGGTAGAGCTATCCTTGATAGTTGCTATCAAGCTTCAGTCTATCTAATCACCTCGTTTCCTTTCTTCATCTCTAAACTGCATCCCTATCTTCTCCGTAAGGGACAATCTTTAAATGATAACAATCTCTACAGGGATATAGAAGTATTTTGGGCCCTAGCAATGCCCTTCCTGATAGCTCAGGAAGCTAGGAAAGTTTGAAACAAAAGTGCTCTGATTAGAAAGAGTATTATTCACACCAGTACACTACCAGCAATGCACTTATGTCATGTTTACAAATTCTATAAGGTAGCGAATTATTGAACAGTTTTTAAAACGGTTAAATCTTTGCTTGTTCACCTACTGGGTCCATTTGGAATCTTTGCAGGCTGAAGGTAGAAAAACTGTGGTTAGCACCCTCTTTACAGAAACAATTTCTTGCTTAACAAGAGGACAGTGGGAGAAGATGGAGGGAGAGAAAAGGAAAGAGAAGATAAACTAGAAGTAGTGATTTTAGTGGAGAAGGGGAACTGCTTAGTTGGATCTGTTGTTTTGCAGTGCAGCAAAATGTGATTCCTTGCTGGGATTTTAGAATATAAAATGCAAAATAAAAAAACAGCCGCAGTCTGTCTGCATCAGTTGTCAGTCTTGCTGAGTTCCAGACACTCTATGGCACTCTTCATAAGCAGTACATGAAAGCAGTGTATCACGTAGTACCATAAATATTTTGGAATCCCAAACTAGGACTGTAACATTATGATATTCCCTAATTGCATTCACTCTGGCTATTTTCCTTTGCTTCAATATCTCCACCACCTGGATAGGGTTAGGGGTTATATTCACCATGCTGGAAATGTCATAAGCATTTTATGTATCTACTCTCTCTCTCTCTCTCTGTGTATGTGTGTATGATTCTTTTCCTCTCCCTTTTTGTTACTGGTTTCAACTCAGTCTTATTTCCCTCAGAGTAGGCCTACCTAGAATGCAATGAACATCAGTTTCGTAACTTAGCAAAATGTTATCACCACACAAGAGTATTCAAGAACTCCTTCTAGATTCTGGATTCTGAAAGCATTTTAAATTTAAGTCAGAGCTGGCTTTTCTGTTCATCCTCAAACAGCTCTTTCTTTTATGTCTCTCAATGATTCGGTCCACACACCTTCCTGTTGGCTGTTTTGATCAGCTTCACTTGTGTTTGCTAATGGAAATTCCTGAACAATTAATTCTGCATAGGCATTTGTTCTTTCGGGGTTCTATTTTGATTCTACACTGAGTGGAAGTTCCCACTCAGGGCCAAGGTAACTCCAATACAGCACACATTATTATAATGCACTTAATATATGTTTGATACCTCAGCTTAGGGGGACGCGGTGGCGCAGCGGCTTAATGACGCTGAAAGTTGCCGGCCAGAAATGGCTGACGCTTCGGCGTTTCGAGTCCAGCCTTCGCATTAACAGGGTGAGCTCCTGTTTCCTCCCCAGCTCCTGTCAACCCAACAGGTCGAAAACTCACGTGAGTAGATAAATGGGTACTCTCACTCTGGTGGGAGGAAAAATGCTGGCAGCGCCTTGCACAGAGAGACGGGACCAGTTGCCGGTAAGCGTGAAACCGCGCTCGCCTGAAAAGGGCGCGAAGCAACGGAAACCCCGCCTCCTGCGCTCGCCAGCTGGGCTCTGCTCTAGGAAGGAGGCTCTGGCAAACCACTTCCGAAACAATTGTTTTGAAAACTGCATAGGATTTGTCCAGGCAAGGATTCGTCCAGGCAAGGACTCGTCCAGGCAGGCACTGCAGGGTCAGTAATGACTAAGCGCAGACAAAAAAAAAAAAAAAACACCTCAGCTTAAGTTGCACTTTCCCACAGGGTTTCTAACCATTATTTGTGGCTTAGATCCAAATTACCAACTAATCTTCTGTATTTAATTTGGAACATATTTTTGCAGTTATATTATGTCACTAGGTTTGTTTAGGATGAGATGGTCATTGAAATGTTTGTGGACCTACGTGAGATGTAAAATGTTTGCAGCTATTTCATGGCATTTCTAACTCCCTGGTTGCAGGATTGAAGTTCCATTCATTTTCTTGCTGAGAAAGTTCCCTGAACTCTGTTGCTTATTGATAAATTATACGTGCTTAAAATGACCAGTTGGAGGAATTTAGCATCACATGGAGGATAATTCCTTTTTGGTCTTTAGATTAGATTATTTCTCCTCCAGAAATTTACTTAGCAACATCTCTGAACATAATTATCACAGTTAACTATACTGGTACACTGGGAAGGGGGAAATCCAGAACTCTTCTTTACTGTGGGAGTTTAGTAAAAGGAGAGAAAGATTAGGATTAACATTATATCTAGCTTTTCTTTCAAATTATCTCCTGGTTCTTTTAACAGGTTATCCAAGCTGAAAAAAAGTTTTTAAAGATTCAGCATTTGACTTATGACCTTCTGAAATGTAGTTAGCTGTAATCAAGTATCCTATTACAGATGGATTTTTTTTTCAAGCCTGTTTCTCTCTGTGTAATAATCTATAGGCATTACCAAACAATCTATTCCTTTTCACCATACTTCTTTTTAGCTGAGCCCCAGAGAATGAGGCAGGTCAACATGGGATTCAGTGAGCCCACTGGTTGTGTTCACACTGCTAAGCTTTAATGAGGATTTTAAAGGATTTTGCCTTAGCACTCGTGTGAATCCAGAAACTGTGATTTGTAAACAAGGCTTTATGGATTAGCACAGTATGTGAACCCAACCAATTCTTCTCCAATCAATCAGGGCTAACAAAATCACAGAGCAACATGATCAGTCACTTCCCAGCAGTGAGTCTCTCTGGTGACCTTCCTAATCCATATAGGATCTGCTCTGCTCTGCTCTGCCTCAGGCTTTACTCAAGGAGTATACAGCACCTGAAGATATATTCATATTGCAAAGCCAGGGTATCATATGATGGATCTGCATGTTCTTGCAAGGAAAACATCCTCTGTATCCAATAAAGGTGTTTGTAAGCAGTGGGTCCTAAATAGTTTTAACTTCAAGTGACACTTCCTACTAAATATAGAATGCACTCAGGCTTGGGGAGGGAGGAAAGGAAAATAGGGCAGAAAGGGATGTAATAGGGCCAGTTTTATGTGCCCATCTACCTCTCAGCTTTGTCCATCTTGCTTTTCCTCTAAGGCAGAGTTTTCTGGCTGGGGAATTCTGGGAGTTGATGTCCACATATCTAAGTTTGAAAAACACTGCTCTGAGGAATTAAGTTCAGGGCACATGGATCTCCCCAACCCACCCCCACATTTTATCCTGATAAAGAGCCTTGGAGACCAATTAGTCTCAAGATGTTGGAGAGTTGAACAGAAAAGGATAGATGGGGAGAGGGGAGAATTTCCTTCATTTCTTAAACATGGAAGCTTGTTTTACTATCAATAGACCAGGTGAAAGACAGACCCAGGGATGGCCTATGAAGATCCTTCCCCTTATCTATCTTTCCCCATTTGCTTTAGTGGCCTAAAAACTCAGAGATGATACAGTTTCCATCAGAAGAATCATCACCCAAGTGGGCCTATTTTCCAGTTTTTTATCTGAAAGACTTCTATTTGAAGAGTCTCTGGTTCAAACCTATCATAGCAAGGAGTTTAGGCACCGTGAAGTTGCCTATCAGGAATTAATTCTTGGACAGTACACAGGTTGGAGTGTCCCAGTTTTCCCACAATAATATTTTATGCATTTCTAGTTAAATATTATGGAATATTTCTAAACTGTAAAGGTTGATGGAGTCAAAGATGGCATGGTGTGGCATGTATAAATGTGTGTAGACTTTTGCTCCTGTTCCTCCTGATGGAGAGGTTTTCTCTTTTTTCATGTCCCATGAGTTCCCACAGGAGAAGATGCCACATCTCAATCCTACTCTGCTACTCAGTTTGCTTCACTTCACAGGCTGTTTTCACTGCTGAAAGGGCAGGGAAAAGCTAGAATATTCCAAAAGGATTGTGAGTAAGAGATAAATAAACACCAGAACAACAATTAGCATAAATTGGCATTAACTTTTGTTATGAGGCTTTATTGGAATAGGTATAGATGATATAGATATACTGTATATGATATGAGATAGATAGATAGATAGATAGATAGAGTAAATATTTATCACCTTCCCCCACCAATGCACTTGAACTTTTATATTTAAGAAGCAGTTGTGCCTATTTGATATGTGAAATTATATTTTGAGCAGTCTTGAAAATCCACTGTGGTTTTTTCTGTACACAAAATACCCACAAGAGGAAATGGATGACTTGGCTTCCAAGGTGCTAAAGAATATAGTTACTAATATAACTGCAGATTTGACAGAGTAAAAATACTATCTGTTTGTATACTGAATGTTTCTTTGTTCTGATAATGGAAACATCCATCTTATGAAGTTGAGCTTTTAACAAACAGTTGGGCTTTACCTTGGTTTTAATGCCAAGTAGAGCTTTCTAACCTCTTTTTAAACATTGTTTGCTGTGAGTTGGAATGCACTATGTCTGGATTATGTCTAAGGATGTGCAGTTCTTTGGACTTGATTTTGAAAAAGAGCTTTGGAGTTGCAGTCCTGGAAAGAGAGGCAGCTGCTTTAATGAGTCATCAAAAGACATTGAATTTGTGTTCCTGTGTCTCCAAAGCCCGTCTAGTTGAATCTCAAGTGTTGCACCATCCTACAGATCAATAGTTATCCGTCAACTCTTGGGACATTGATTTTTACACATGCTTATCAGATTTCTGCAAATATACATAGCATTCATATATTCAAAAAACATATCTCCAGATATTCTGTGTCCTAACATTAAATGGGAGGATCAAGTTATGTCAGACTTTCATGGATACAATATAACCTTTCGGTATTGTAGACTCAAGACAGTGTTGCCTGAAATTTAGTTTTGTTTGAACGATTGAGATTTTGAAGGGAACCATTGCAACAAGGAACTAAACAGTTGGGGAACTCTGTTGTCACCCGTTGGGGGAGATGGGCGGCATACAAGTTTGATAATAAATAAAATAAAAAATAAATAAACTCCAAATTAGCTATGTAAATGCAGGAGCCCTCCATTTGACAGGGAGAATGCTGTACTAAGCTCGCTTTATTTTATTTTCATTGCTTATTTGATTTTACATCACTTTACAGGATTTTAAAAAAATGGTCTCAAAGCAGAGACAACTTGCAAGGAATGAAAAACAATTCAACAACATAAATAATTTAGTGATTCAGTGAAAATAATTCAGTGAAAAAAGCCTTTTAAAATAACATCATAAACAGCATACAGGGCAAAAATGAACTAGATTAGAAGGCACAAGGATATGATTTTAATGAACTACACAGGGAGCAGATACTTATTATGTTAGAGCCAAAATTTGGGGGGGGGGGAATCCTTGGCTGCAATAGGTAGGGAATTCTACAGCTGGGTTGATTGTATCAGGAATTCACTCTCTAGGGTCCCTGCACAGCAAATTGCTGGCAGATGCAATATCCTCAGGTCTCAGTTGAGGAGGAATATATAAGGAAGATCTAATTTAGGCTGGGAAGTTAAGCGGAATTGGCTGTGGGCTAGACCGGGATGTTAAAACATGAAACATGGTGGAAGAAGGCAGTGGCAGTCAACTTCCATGGTGCCACCAAGAAAACTCCACGTCCATGTGGTCACTTTTCAGTAACTGATCGTGCTGGGTTATGACAAATTTCTCTTGGCTTGTTTAAATGGTTTATTTACTGGCTTGTTTTTGTGTTCTGATTTTTAGTATATGGTATATTGCATATTTTGATTAGTAAATCACACAGGCCATCCCGATCCATTTTATCTCCGGCATCTTTTGTCTGATAGAAAGGATACAGTTACTCTGAATGTTGCTAAATTCTACTATGTTATCTGCGGTTTTCAAAAGGCAACTGCTTGGCTAGTTGCGAGAAAATATGTGGTTTGTATTTATGTTGTATTAGAATAACTGACCCTTTTTAACCTGCTGTAAACTTATAGGTTTGATAGGCTTCATGTGATAGTATAGTTTAATAGATTTTGGGTTCTGTTCATTTTACAGGTTAATAAGGCTTTGCACAGCTTCATCTGGTGGGCCAGTTGCACCCTTTCCTTGATCAGGAGGCCCTTCAGAAGGGTACTTTAAATGTTTTTGACCTGTGAGCCACTGTCAGCCCTTCTCGGTGGACCAGACTTGGACATCAAAGTTATGAATGCTACAATGGATTTTATTATAGGCTTACAGTAACAGAATTCTGAAAATCTGAATGTGCCTCCCCCCCGCTCGCTTTTATTCTAAAGGGAACTAGGGAGGGTCCTGTCTGAGACGTTTTCTCAAATTCCATTCCTGCTTTGGACTCAGATTTCTCTTATATATGTAACTGTTGCCTTGGCTGCAAGTCTGTTCCTCAAGTTATTCCCCCAGCCCATTACAGGCACCCAGAATCATTGGGACTCGAGCAGCATGCAAATTTAATAATAAATAATAAATAATAGGCTTTTATATGACTATAGGCCTAGTCATCTAGCTTAGTTTTATAGACTTGTCTTATTTTATATATCTTTGCCTGTTTTATTGTATTGTATTTTATGCTGTTCTTTGACCAAAGTTTTTTCTTCTTCTTCAGTCTTGGACAGCTTCAGCCTACTATAGCCCCAGATAAAGATCACCATACAGTCACAAATGGGCAAATGAGTGAGAGGCAGTTTTAATGCATCAAATGTGTTTAGGGTGTTTTGATGAAGCTGAGGTGTTTGACTGGATTCTTGTTCCTCCGTTTCCAAACATTTAAATGCAGTTTCTTTTTCCTTTGAAAGAAGGAAACTTGATTAAACCTTGATTAAAGTTTGGCAGGGCTCCTGGCAAGCCAATATAATGTGGTTTGGGGAGATGGAACTTAACATGGAGAGCCAGCTGGTCACCAACGGTTGATACAAGATTTAAGAGCCCTGTTGAATTAGAAGCAGCAGCCATAGTGTTCAATATTCTGTTTCCAAACTGGTCATACAAATTCATTTGAGAAACCCACAGGAAGCTATAAAGATCTTGATCCTCCTTAGACACCAAATGTTCACAGGTACAGATAGTCCTTGGGTTATGGCCATTTGTTCAGCGACTGTTCAAAGTTATGATGGCACTGAATGAATGGTACTTATGATGGGTCCTCGTGGTTCTGGCCATCACAGTGTCCCTGCGGTCTCATGATCATGATTTTCAATGTTCCCTGCCAGCTTCCCACAAGCAAAGTCAATGGGGAAGCCAGCAGGAAGTCAGAAGTCATGGTCACGTGAGGTCCTTGCTTAATGACCCCCATGGTCCTTGCTTAACAATGGCAACTGGGACTACTGGAATTGCCATTGCTAAGCGACACAGTCATGTAACATTGCACTTCATGTCTGTGCCACTTAGCAGTGGAAATTCTGGTCCCAATTGCTGTCATAACCTGAGGACTACCTTTGCTCACAGAATTTCCATTCAGTTATAATGACTAAAAGCCAGTGATATCTTTTAGAAATCACATTATTGTTATTATTTACTTATTTAAATGTATTGGCCATCAAACTCCAGTGGACTCATTAAGTGGGTAGCTTCATATTTTGTAGTGATTAATGATGCAATATCCAAGGAAACACTTCTTTGTTCACCTGAATGCCTAGGTGTTTAATTTCACTAAAATCTCAGACTCTATAATTTGGGGACTAAAGACTTGGACCAATCTGTGTACTTGTGATGGTACTTGTGTACTGCAATATTTTAATGATACTGAATGTCAACAAGTATACACAGTTTGGATACATTGCTGAATATACTGATATAAAGCTAAATCACAATTATTTAGTTACATGCCAAACTTATTCTAGGTGAAAACCGGACAATTTCCAGTCATTTCACTGGTTCCATTAATTCTGAATGCTTTTGCACCAAGTTAATATTATGGCTTTAAATATCAGCAGTGATAACTGAACACCCAGCCTGGAATGGTAATTTAAATGTAATCATATTGTCATATAAAGTAATATTTTTCTATTTGAATTCTGAGGCCCACATGAGAATAGTTATATTCCTCTATTGCTGGAGAAAAGATGTATAACATTAAGGGAAAAGTCTGCTGGGCTTTAAAATAATCACATAGAAACGATTTTACTGTTCATTGGGCATTCTGTTGAATCTGATTGTAATACTTCATGGTTTAAGATTTAATGTGTCCAGAAACTTCATACGGGAAAACATTTACCTATTATCAAATATATTTGTCTCTTGCTTGTTTTCATGACAGATTTAATAGGATTTTTCACCTGTAATTTCCGCAGCACTCAGATGCTCCTTTAGTAATTTAATTGACCATTAATAATTATTTGGCTAACACTTAATTCAGTGGCTTCTAAGCTCTTCTAAAGCCACAATGTAGTCATCTGTTTCTGAGAAGAAACCCCACACAATGCTGCTAGATATATTTCTGAGGGGGCAGATTTATCTGGGAAAGATTTAGGCCCATGCTTAGCCCTCTCACTAGAATCAAGAGACAGAAGCTTCAATCCTTCAACCCAGGAATGGGACCTTCTAGTTGAGGGAACTATTCTGGCCCACTGGGCTGACTTATCCAGCCCACCACATTTCAGGCAGAGTTATGACCAGTTATAGCTCCCATGTGCACATCACTCATCATTCTTTCAGGCACAGCCTTGCTTTGCAATTGCAGTTAAGAGTATTCCCCAATAATGCTCTGCTTCAGAACATGACGAAGGTACATGCTTCCCTTGCACAAAGTACACCATCCTTTACCAGCATCTCCCCAACTTAGAAAAGATCCAAGCTGGAGCTAATCGTGTGATCTCATTCGGTTCCTCATCCTTTCTTTTCTGCTGGGGTTCATTTCTAAGTGGACATGTACAGCAAGCTGTTGTTAAAATAGGGTGGTTTTATCTGGGTCATGCCCACACCGACCATATTTTCTTGGAAAAGATAAAGGACAAACCTGAAAAAGAGGCAAATCTGAAAGAGGTTCATAAAGATTAAAAAAAAAATGTTTACATTTAAAACTTTGTTTTACAAAGGAAAATTCAACAGTAAGACCAAGAAAATGAATAATTAAATTAAATAAATCTAAAGGACAGCTTTCTGAAATAAAGGACTGTCCTTTATAATAAGGGACATACTGCACGATCACTGTAGTCATGCTAGACATGATGATTGTTATCGAACATATACAATGGAATGCACAAGGCCTTTGAAGAGAGGGTTAACTTGGAAAATAAAATGTCACATTGCTGTAATAGAAATATATAGGTGGGAATTCTTTTATGCCATATGTTATTCAGTTGTATAAAAATTTTATATGTGGAATGGGGGTGGAAAATTATTATACAATATCCTTTAGACTAATCTTGCAAGATTGTTGGGTTACATATAGAAATTACACCAAAACACATAAGGAATATTGCTTACAAATAATGACATCTCCCGGTGACTTCATGGATATGTCCATGTAGTTGTTCTTGGTCTGGCAATGCTTTGTTGTAGTCATCTTCTTAGATGTTTATTCAACCCCCCAGTCTAGTCAGCAACCCTGGAATTCCCTGGTGATTTCCTATCCAAGGTCCAACCAGGTCCAACCCTGGTTAGGTTTCGTGAGATCAAGCAAGGTTAGTTAGGTGCTACCATCCACTAATCCCTCAGTGAGCTTCATACTTGAGCAGGAACATAACAACAAAACAGCTATGTTGGATCAGATTACATGGCTATTGAATATAACATTCTATGCCCATAATCCTATTCCCATAGATCTGAACAGTAGTAATGGTAGTGTATACTAATTTATAATGGGAGATTATCATTAATTTTAATCAATGGCATAATCAAAGTTAACAATCAAAACCCACAGGGTGCAGATGTCACCAGGTCACAAATCCTGCCGAATATGACATGTTGCTTAATCCAAGGAGAAAGATGTCACCAGGTCACAACCTCCCAGTTGGACAGGATGTGTTACCAAATCTGATGAAGAAGTCTCCCAGCCAGCCCTTAATGTTAATGTTAATATAATCCTCTACTTCATTGCACTGACTTCTGGTAATCCCAGAAAACTGTATTTTGAACAACTGTATTTTGTATATTTGAGAACTTTTGCAATAAAGACAGCCCTAATAAACATTTAGTTTTGTTGAGTGTTTAAGATCAGCCCCTTAAATGCAGAAAAAATATTTTTTAAAGCTACAGCAACATACCCTATTTTGAGCCTTTCTGAGGAAAATAAAAGCTACTACTTAAAAAGAAAAAAACAAGAAAAAAACAGGGGCAGGTTCTACACATGTACAAAGCATATTTATTTATTTATTTATTTATTTATTTATTTATTTATTTATTTAATTTTTCAGCTGCCCATCTCCCCCCAATAGAGGAACTCTGGGCGATTCACAATAAACATTAGAACATAAATATATAAACACATAAAACGTTAAATTAAATTAACATAACTAAAAAGAAGAAGGAGAGACCAAGGGGATGAAAACCTGAGGCTGAAGGACGAGACCTCTATGGGGCTAGCTATCCCCATGCTTGAGGAATTCTCACCCCACCCCAGGCCAGGTGGCAGAACCAGGTCTTCAAAGCCTTACAGAAGGCCAGGAGTGTGGGGGCTAATCGCACCTCCGGGGGCAGGATATTCCAAAGAGCAGGGGCTACCACAGAGAAGGCCCACCTTCTGGACCCCGCCAGTCGAAGTTCTTTCACCGAGGGGGTCCGAAGCATGCCCTCTCTGTGTGATTGGGTGGGACAGGTTGAAGTCATAGGGGAGAGGTGGTCCCTTAGATAATCTGGTCCCATGTCATGAAGGGCTTTAAAGGTGATAACCAACACCTTGAATTGGACCCGGAAGCAAACTGGCACCCAATGCAGCTCGCAGAGCAGAGGCATTATATGGGCCCTCCTTGGGGCACCAACAATAGCCCGTGCAGCTGCATTCTGGACCAGCTGTAGCTTCCAGATACTCTTCAAGCGTAGCCCCATGTAGAGCGCATTGCAGTAGTCTATCTGGGAGACAAGAAGGGTGTGAGTGACTGTTTGAAGGGCATCCCGATCCAGGAAAGGGCGTAACTGATGCACAACCCAAAGTTGTGCAAAGGCCCTCCTTGCCATGGCTGACACCTGCTCTTCAAGCAGGAGCCGTGAGTCTAGGAGGACCCCCAGATTACACACTGGGTCTGTCTGGGGCAGAGCCACCCCATCCAGCACCAAAGATGGCAAAATCCCAGATACAGAGGACCCATTAACCCACAGCCACTCCATCTTACCAGGGTTCAGCCGAAGCCTGTTGCTCCCCATCCAGACCCTTACAGCCTCCAGACACCACGAAAGGGTGGCCACAGCATCACTTACTTCACCAGGGATGGAGATGTATAGCTGCGTATCATCAGCATACTGATGATATCTCACCCCATGATGATGGATGGTCTCGTCCAGCGGTTTCATGTAGATGTTGAAAAGGAGCAGAGAGAGAACCGAACCCTGTGGCACCCCACAAAGGAGGGGCCAAGGATGGGACCTCTTGCTCCCTATCAACACCGATTGGGATCGGTCCCGGAGAAAGGAGGTGAACCAGCACAAGACCATGCCGCCCACCCCCAATTCCCTGAGCTGTCCCAACAAGATACCATGGTCGACAGTATCAAAAGCTGCTGAGAGATCGAGGAGAGCGAGAATGGCCGCACTTCCACCATCCCGCTCCTGCCAGAGGTCATCCATAAGTGCGACCAATGCTGTTTCCATTCCATATCCGGGCCTGAAACTTGACTGGAAGGGATCCAGATAATCTGTTTCCTCCAGAACCCTTTGGAGCTGTGATGCCACCACTTTCTCAACCACCTTCCCCAAAAAGGGGAGGTGGGAGCCTGGATGAAAATTGTCCAGCACAGTAGGATCCAGGAGGGTTTCTTGAGGAGGGGGTGCACCAATGCCTCCTTAAAAGCAGCTGGAAACACTCCCTCCTGCAAGGATGTAGTAATCATCGCCTGGATCCAACCACATGTCACCTCCCGAGCTTTCACCAGCCAGGAGGGGCATGGGTCAAGATGGCAAGTGGTGGCCTTCACAGTCCCCAGGATCCTGTCCAAAACTTATTCTGGGCATGCACTAAGTATGTCATTGTCCTTCAGGGTGATGTTGTTTACATGTTCAGACAGTCCAGAGTAATTATTCTAGGCATGTATGCAAAGCATACTCTGCAAAGGCAAACATCTGTTGCTTACTAAAATGGGGTGTCCTGGCACATCTGGACAGAACCAGGGACCTTTTTTACAAGCAGCAGGGAAGCTGGTTTCTTTGATGTAGAATTGTGAAGGGCTAGAAAAAGGAAGAGACTCCACACTTCTGAATAATGCCTCCTCTTTGAGGAAAATACACAAGATGGAGTTTTACTTCTTGTCACTATAGGGTTTGCAACACAACAAATGATTTGTGTAAAGATAAAATAGTACTTCTGTTGAGTCCTAAAGCCCCCACCCCAATTTTATTTTATTTTGTCTTATTTTCAGAAATGGTGAGGTCTCACAATGTTATGATGCTGATTCTGAAAGCCAGTACCATAAAAATCCTTCAGAATTGTCTGTGTGAGCAAAAAGAACATGTTGACAGCTGCACAAAAACACAGCTCATTAAAAACCTTTGCTGTAGACTTTCTAGAAATGAAGCCCTTTGGATCATCATAAATATTTCCACAAGTCTGGATAAATTTTATTTCGTTGAATTGGTAACCGTTGAATTCGACACTTTTGTTGAATTGGTAACCGTTGCGTTGAGGAGGACATTGATCCTCAGTCATTAATCCCAAGTATGGGGCCAAAGAACCTGTTAATCTGAAAAGGCTGCTATGTCAAAGTACTACCCCTGTCATCTACAAGAAAATGTTAATACACCTCCACTGAATTTTACAATCAAAACATTTACATGGAAAACAAGATCCTTTTTCTTTTGCTAACCCTGTTTACTTGTGTCAAACTGTAAAATAGATAGATACAAGTTGATCAGACCAAAGCAAGGTATTATCCAAATCAGTTTTCCTGGGTCTGATCAGTTTTGCAAAGGTGTGAAGAATTTAGGACTGATGGGGTTATAGTTTGTGATGTCAACAGGACATATAAAGGCGGGAGCAAACATGACTGTTTCACTAGGAGGTTTTCTGCCTTATCCAGTGATTTATACCATTTTCACAGTTAAGAACTTTTTTGAGAACGTACACAACCGATGTAAATAAGTGTTATGACTACTTTTGTGGAGAAATACCGGCAAAATGATATTTGTGCCTAATGACACACATTGGCACCAATACGTTGTGGGGGATCCCCAGCCTTCTATGCCCTATATGACTCATGAAAGAATAGCAGTGGTGGATCAGTACAATGAAGCTGACTGTCAAGGTAATGTCCAACTGGTTAAATAGTGATACAACAGGGTGATTGGTCAGGGCCACCATGTACCATCATCAATATCTGTACCATCAATAAATGCTGCATTTGTATATGACAGGATTCTTTCACGACCTTCCTCTTTTTAACTGGGGAGGTAAGCCTTGTGCATAACTCTTCCTGACCACAGTGATACACAACCCTTGCTGGTCTCCATCACTGACATAGGACACAGTCTGCTCAAACACATCTCTGACAATATTCTTGGTTGCAGATTTCATGTGTGGCTTATTGATTTCTAGGACTTTCCTCAGAAAAGGCATTGTTTTTCTAAAAAGTCCTCAGAACAACTCTCCTAAGCCTGTCCTGTACATGACAAGGGGGTTCCCTTGGAAGCCTGTGAGACCATAAGCTTGTGCTAAAAGCAGTGAAATCTTGAAGGCTTCCATCCTCCTTGATCACAACTATCCTTCACTTTTCTGTGGCCTAAAACAAAGCTTAAGAACCATTTTTCTGTGATAAAAATGGACATTTTAGTTCAGTCAGTTTGAGCTTCTACAGTAATGATACTTATGTAATGTTTGTTCACCAACATGTAATGGGGATTGTCATAAGTTACCACAGTGAAATCATGCTTGCCTTCACACAGGTATACAGTGGAGTAATGGGGCATAAAATTGCCCCACTCTCTGGTGCCCTACAATGGGGTATAAACTTATGTGTTGAAGCCCCTGCTAGCATCTGCTGCAAAGGGGGATGCTTTTAAATGTTATCTGGGGTGCAAACCTAACACATGCCCAAGTACTTTGCTAGCTGGAATCCTTCAATATCAATGTTTGAACCATCAGATTATGTCAGGATTAGCCCATGAAACTCCAGGAGACAGTACAGATTCTATCCAGCAAGGTTTATTGGCTTCATTCCCGTTACAGAAATCTTCTCAGAGTGAAAGCAATTCCCAGAGTCACCCCACAAACATCCTGCATTCCTCAGGGAGGTGCCAGTCTCATTCTCTTATCTCTTCCTCTTTGTTCTGGGGATAAGAGTACGTGCTTAACCCCTTTCGCTCTAGTTCTCACAGATTATCCTCCAAAGCCACCTTAAGGCCGCACTTGGTGTCTAAGGTTGTTCATGGCTTCCAATAGTTTTGGATGTTGACCTAGTATCTGCATCTTTTTAAAAAATAATCCATCTCTTTCTCTCATTAGTGATTTAAAAACGAGCATCTGAATTAATGTGTTCCACCTGTTTCAGTTCTGTACACAACCTTGTTGGTCATTGAGGACCTCCTGGAGCTTTTCAGGGTAAAAAGAGCCCTGTCTGAATAATCTTTTAGTCAGCATAACACTATTTTGCCCCTTGCCCCTGATTTTGGGATGATGAATATTTCATTTATTAGCTCTTTTTAAATCTCACCTTCAGTCTGGGTATTCTGACATGATCTTCTACCTTAAGATCTTTCTCCTCCTTTTGCCTTTTAAAATGTTCCCATATAATCTCACTCACACATCCCGATCATTAGACAGGTACACAGTGTCAAGCGCAGTCTGGATGCTATGTGAGTGCTATTGTATCCCCAAAGTACACTGGCAAAATATCCACACTTTTACCAGCTATAAAATACCTCGTTTACTTTTCAAGTTATGGTCAAACCTTTCTGGTTCAGGTACCTTAGTTTTACTATGAGTGACAAAGTCATAAACATGGTAATGTTGTTAAAATTTCTTTAGAGGTTCATTTAAGAATTCTTTACCTGCATCTGTTTGTAATTTTCAGGAATGTCTTCTGAAAGGTGGCAGCTACTTTTCTGATCCAACTGACATCCCTGTCAGATACAGGGATGGCCCTGGCATTTTACAATCATTAACCTCCCCTTTGATAAAGATGAGGCTGCCATCTTCAAAACTATCGCTGTTATTTTTCAAAATCACACAAGGCTTTAAAAATGTCAAAGTCAAACATGACCTCTATCCAGATGTGCCAGGACATGTAACCAGTGCCCCCTTTACTAATGATAGATGTTTGTCCAGAATAGTTTGTGAGTCACCCAGAATTGTTTAAGATAGGCAGCCATACAAATCTATTAAATAAAAGAAATAAATAATAAATAAATAGCAGCTTTGGATATGCTCAGCACATGTATAGAATCCTGCCCCTGTGGGGAGAAATGCCCAGACATGCAGTGAACACCTCTTGTAGGACATGCTTTGCATATGTCAGTAGTCTTCCAACACGATTGAGAACATTCTTATTTGAGAAGAAGAGGAGGCAAATTAGTGATATTCCACATTAAGAGTGCTCTGAAAGGATTAGATTTCCATTATTTTATTTGGGGAAGAAGAGAGGGGCCATATTTGCACAAACTTGACTTGTGGGTAGTGGGGTTTTTTTTTTTTTTTGATGTAGCAGCCCCGCTTCTCATCAAGGCTTCAGAAAACAGCAAGGGATATTGCTGTGCTTTTCTTGCTTATTTGTCAGTCTCCCTTTATTTGTCAATTTCAATCACTCTTTCTCCACTCCCAAATAGTCAGTTTCAGGTTTCTAGACCTAGCTAGTTGCACAGTCAAGGCAGGGTCTGCCTCCTTCCATCTGGGGCTGTTTCTTGATATTTTCCTGGTCAGTTCTTGTTAGTTCAGCCCTACCAATATACATAGAGATGTAGTTAGAATTATTTTGCCCCAATATGCATCAATTTTCCATTGCCACCAGCCACTGTAATGACCATTTATTTATTTAAACTATTTCCACTCTGTTTATCCACTGTATTTTTAGTTAGAAGGCATCCTTTTGAAGTTCTTCAATGCCCCTTTTCTTTTATCTGCCTGTAATAATCAGCCATGCTGATACCAACATGGCTATTTTATGGTGTATCTCCATTCCATTCCATTCCATTCCGTTCTTATTTGTTCAGATCTCTGTGCTGCTCCCCTTTGCCAACCACACAGAAGAGCAAATACCCCAGTAAACTGTTCCCACTACAGTGTAAAATGTTCCTACACATTCTACCTCTTCTCCAAATGCCTTCCAGAAGAGCTGGGTCTTTAAGACTCTTTGAAACTCTAGATCTTTTACAAATAATTAAAAAACAATATTGTGCCAAGAAAGATTCTTGAGGACCCCCACTAGATACATCCCTGAAGGAATATTATTTACCCCCAGTTCTTTTTCCCCCCCTTAGATTCAAGTAGGGGTGTCTCCTATTACCCAATATCTCATAACCAGATTGAGTGCAATCATTACTAAATGGGGTTAGCATTATTAAAATGCCAAAATACAATTGAGGGATAGCTTAAACTGAAAGTCTAATACATACATTAGACTATAAAACCATATTTTCTAGCTCAGTTGCCAACTGCTGCAATTTAGAGCTGAAGTAGCTGTTGTAGGGAGAACTAATTTTGCTGATAAGTTATTGGTTCATAGTTTATCTCCCTGCATTCCTCTTTTATTGATTCTCACTTCTAATAAGGTAGGCCATTAACTGGGGCAATGAATGGAGAACATTGCAGAAGTCCTGAATAGTTTGACTGGTGCTCCTTGTCTCAGGGTTGGGTAGCGTTTAATTAGAGTTGGAATCTTATTGGTATTTAAAAAATCTTTAGGATATTTATATTCTTGGAACACAATCCTATGCATTTACTGCAAAATACATTGCACATTGCTTAATTAGGATTATCCCTGCACAGTATGCATAAAATTGAAGTCATAATGTTTGAAAACACTGTAATCCATATTGAGCCGTTGGAATGAGTTGGTTTACATTAAAATGAAGCATTTATTTAAAAAAAAATTAAGGGAAAAAGAAAAAAAGAAATACAGATATCTGGGTGGCCCCAACCTTGTTGGTTTTTCTTAAGGCCTTAAAAACCTGGATATACCAGGCACTGGAGTTGGGTTAAATGAATAAATAAATAAATAATTATCCTAGTGATTGAAGGGACGTGCTTTTTCAATCCCATGTGGGTCATACAGACAATTGTTTTTTTAATCTGATTTTATGGTTTCTGTTATTAATTTTTGTTTTAACCTTTGTACGCTGCCTAGGATTGCCTTGGTGAGATAGATGGCCATAAAAATTGTTTAAATAAATAAATAGCCTTCACTGTGCTTCTCTCTACGGTCTTTGGATATCTCCTAGTATTTAAATGAGAAACAAATGAACTGGAATCTCATGCACCATTTTTCAAAGTTAGATGTAAAACCTACATTTTGTGTTTGAGCATGAGATGTTGCTGCAAAATGTGGGGCTCACCTGCCTGTAGCCATGTCCTTAGGATTTCGATGTGGGAGATACTATTATGACTCAGCTACAAGAACTGTTGAATGATAAATACTAAAGGTATATTTGTCTTTCTCAGCCCAGCCCATCTGTGCTGCTCTGCATATGCTGTTGTCTCCCTTTCTCATAACAGTCTTCCTGTGAGTGATGTCAGAGTCAAGCTTGACTCTGAGTGACTTCATGAACACGTCCCCCCATGCTTTTCTTGGCGAGAAGAGGGAGGTGTTGACCTCCAAATCGACCCTACAGCTGCCCCTCCCTTCCTGCTCCCAGCTACAAAGTCAACCAAGCCTCATTCTCAGTAACACTTGAGTACCACCCCAGAGAGACTAATAGAAATAGAAGCTAAGAAACTGTGCTGGAAATCAGGATCTCCGATCGGAGTGGATTTCTTGGTTAGGGTGGCTTGTGGACATGGTGGGATTGTGGGTGGGGGCCTTGAGTGGGTCTTGAGTTCAACTTTGTTCCTGTTTTCTTCTTTTTTTTTCCGGTCCAGTTGGAGGACTTTTATTTAAGAAAAACATCTTTAAAAAATCAGTGGCAACAGCCAGCAAACGGGGCACTCCTTGTGTCACGGATTAAGGAAGCCTCGTCTCACAGAGCTGTCCAGGGCTCCCAGCAGGACCTCCCGAGAAAGTGGAAAGGAGATTCGGCCCAGACTTTGGCACCCAGCCTCATGTTTGGTGGCCGGGCGATTTTATCCCAGGATAAATTCGGGCTTCCCTAAATTATGGAGCAGAAGCTCCCCGTTGCTTTCATCTGCTTCCCCCCCCCCCTTTCGGTTTCATTCCCAGGCGGCCGGTAGCGCAAGCGAGAGGATTAAGGGATTCCCCCCCCCCCCGCCCCTTCTGTGCCAATTCTGAAGCCAGGCGACACGCGCATCTGAACCGCTTCCTGGTGGGCGTTCCGCTGGAAGAGGAAAAACGAAGCCAACCCCAAACAACGCCTCCCTCCTCCTCCTCCTCGCCCCGCGAAGCACCTGTTTCTGCAACTCAGCGCTGCCAAGAGCCGGGTCAGTCGCTCTCCCCAGAAAATGACCGCCGCCTTCCTGCGGGTGGGCCCTGCGTTTAGACTCCAAGATGGATGATAACGAGGAGGAGGAGGAGGAGGAGGAGGAAGAAAGGAGGAGGAGGAGGAGAAGGAGAAGAACAGACCGAGCGCTGAAATGAACCAGCGCATGCCCCGGGCCTGTGTTTGTCAACGTATCCCCGGTTCGCCGCTCCGCCAACGGGGGGAGGGAAGGAGGAAGGGGCTGGGAATGAATGGCCAACAAAAGAGGCGGCTGCGGGCGCGAGTCGGGGGGCGCACGAGCCCTCCGCTCCCCTTTTCGCCCTCCTGTCTTCGGCCCTATTATTAGGTATGCAAGTCACTGACATCTGCCGAGCGCAGGAGAAAGGCTGGAGAAGCGCCGGTACAGCGGGACTCAAGGCGGACGGGGGAGGGGGCACGCCAGAAGAGAGTGACAGTCCGTGCGTCACGCCGTTCGCCAACCGGCAGACCCGCGCGGGGCTCTGAGCCCTCCCCCTGCCTGCTGCGCGTCCCCCGCCCCGGCCCGCGCCGCTCCGCCGCCCGACCCCTCCTGCTGGTCCCCCGAGGGCTCGCCAGTCGGGGAGACGCGCAGCCGGCCGGTCGGCCGCCCAGGGACGCTGTCTCCGCCTCTCTGCCGCTCCTGGCGAGAGGACTTGTTGGAGCCGGGCGGCGCTTGGCTCCTCCTGCCGCTACCTGGGGAGCGTGTGCAGCTCAGGGGCTCTCGCCCGTCCGCCCGCCGCCTTCAGCCGCGCGAGGCCCTCGGCAGCCGGCAGGGGAGAGCAGCGCGCCCTGCCCGCCCCATCCACACCCGCCAGCCTTGCGGCCAGGGAACGAAGCGCGGCAGCGGCGGAGCAGCCACCTCTTGCCGCCGGCGGAGCGGCTCCACGGCAGCCGAGGATGACAGGCGCGGAAGCCCCCCCGACGCGAGGCGCGCGGGGCGCGCGGCGGAGGCTGCCTTAGGCGAGCGGCGGAGACGGCGCCCGCAGCAGGGCTCCCGCCCGGGCTGCCGGCCAGAACTTCGCGGGGGCTCGGCTTCCTCACCTCCGCCGCCCCGCCGAGTGACTGAGCCAGCGCGCCCCGGGCAGGGGCGGTCCGGCGGGCGGCGCGGCCGCTCGGGAGGCGGGAGGGGGCGGGGGGATGCGGGCCCGCTGAGTCGGCCGCGCTGTGCCCCTCGCCGCGCGCGCCGCCTGCTTCTCTCTCGCGGGAGGCGCCGGGGAGCGTGGCCGAGGGGGCGCGGGGCAGGAAGTGGGCGCGAGGGCGCCCCGGCGGCCGCCTGCCTGGACGTGCGCGGCGGCCGGGCTTCCGCGACGGCGGCTCCCCTCGGCTGAGCAGCATCATGGCTGGGGATGGGCTTGGTGGAAGGTGCCGGCGGCGGTGGTGGCGGCGGCGGCAGCAGCAGCAGCAGCAGCTTCCCGGAGCGCCGGTGGCGCGCCCTGCTCGGTGCTAGCCATGGCAAATGGCAGCGGCGGCGGCGGCGGCGGAGGTGGCGGCGGCGGCTCCAGCAGCTACTACTCGGGAGGCGGCGGCGGCGGCGGCGGCGGCAGCGGCAACATTAGGATGAACAGCCCCATCGGCGGCAGCCTGAACACGGATTCGTCCTCGGCGCCCGCCAGGGCGTCCAACGCGCTCATCATCCCCATCACCATGGAAGTGCCCTGCGACAGCGGGCAGCGCATGTGGTGGGCCTTCCTGGCCTCGTCCATGGTCACCTTTTTCGGGGGTCTTTTTATTATCTTGCTCTGGAGGACCCTCAAGTACCTGTGGACCGTCTGCTGCCATTGCGGGGGCAAGGAGAAGGTAAGGCAGCCGGGCTCCCCTGCCAGCGCTCCGGTCCCGCTCCTCTCTTAGCGCCTTTACATTCCTCTGTTTTAGCTCAGGGCGTCTTCCCAGGGTGCACCTGGGTGCCTCCTGTGATGCAGACTACAGCCCTGTGAGGTAGGTGGGACTCAGAGAGTGCCTAGCCCCGGGTAACTGTGGGCTCGCTGGTATGTAAGAATGGTGCAGATCTGTATGCCTGGGAAGTATGTTTCAGGACTAGACTTGCCTGCTTTTTGCAGGTGGGGTGAGAAACTTGGACAGATGAAATAGCCCTTTGTTCCAAATTGTCACTTGGGATCACACTGAATGCAGTTCAGCTTGCAAGTAAACATGGGTACAAGTGCAGTTGTGTAGCTGATCCTATGCATGTTAAGGTTTGCTCAAAAATAAACTGGACTGAGTCCGAAGGTTCGGTCATCCCCGTGTATGTTTGGGAGTTGATTGTTTGAATGATTCTACATGCCGTATCATCCAAAGTAAAAATCCTTCTGAGTTCAGTGGGACTTTGTGGTATTTAGAATTACAGCCTTAGTCCCAAATAAAAGCCACTGGATGAGACCACTTTTGTTCTTGCTGATGGTTTTTCAGCTCTTTCCGAAACTGTTTGCTTGTGGTCTGGCTTCTTCTATCAGTTATTGCTCTTCATTTACTAGAAAAGTTTAAGTGTTCTTTGGCGCTATATTAAGGAGGAAATTTTTTTCTGTCTGAACTAAGTTGACTGAAAGTGCATCCCTGAATGGAGCCTTCTAACCATCTGTTCAATAACTCCTTTGCCTTCCATGGTTGTTGATGCCAATTTAAGGACACTGTGATCCTGAAAAGGCAGATTCCAAGGGAAGTTGTGTAAGGTGGCAGTTGTGTAAGGTCATATATGGAGGCTTCCTTCAGATAAAATGTCAGGAGTGAAAAATACATAGTTGGGGGTCCTTCTGTCTTGTCAAACGATGCCTTCCCCCACCTACTGAAAGCCCACAAACAGAAGGAAATACAGATTGTAATAATAGACTCCACAATTAATTTTTTCTTGCTGTTAATGATGCCAGATCTTTCTTGTCCATGTATAGATTCAACTGTTTGGCAAAGTTTAAAATTTTGACATGTACATGTCACATTTTACTTGATTTAGCCATAGCCTTTAGCAGATGAATGAATATGGAATCATAAGTAAGCAAATAACTCAGCAGTCCCCCGTCCCCCCATTAATACAGACTCCAAATAAAGGTCTTCTAGTTCACTCACACTACCATAGAACTAATAGAGTTGAATATAATTTGGAAGGAAAAGGAGAAGTGAAAATGCCATTTGCAACAGTTTCTATGGCTCAAGAAATAGTTTGAGAGGAATACTTGAAAGAAACACGAATATACAAGTTTACTCAGCTAGTATTTTAAACATGGTATGGTAGACCTCTCCATTCATATTTGGATGTCCTTCAGGTGCAAAATTGAATTTAGTCCACTTTTTGCAGAAATGGCATTTCTTCAAATTGATAGGTTCCTCTTCCTCATTCTGACCCAATTCCCATTTCATTCCAAAGAGATATTTAAATAAAATCTAGACCTCACATTGAAGCATTTGGAGAGCTCTCTCTTCCCTGACTGTAATCACCTCCATGTGAGACTGTCATTGTGGAAGGTTTTCAGAAGCGCTGGAAAGGCAAGCAAATTTTAGCTTGCCAAAATGTTGCATTGATAAGACTTGTTCATATTGATTCCCATCAGATGACTGTGGAAAACTGTCAGGGAAAAGGGAAAACTAAATAGACCATTTGAGACTACTGTGGCCAAGATTTTGAGCTTCTCAGACTCTCTGTATTTGATCCAGTTGATCCATAATCTTTATCTGGAATTGTAGTCTTCTGAAAATATTTCTTGGGCATAATTCAAATGAGATGGCCTTCCAGTAGAAGCCCCATAGAAACAAACAAAAACAGTGTCAAGGAGTTCATTGGGGCTTGGAGCTTGCATTGAGTTTGCTTATTGACTGACATAAGTTGGAGATGTTGAATCTTTGCATGCTTAATTTGTAAGCCTCATCAATGTCAGTGGCGTTTATTATGGTGCATTCTGTATCTGGAATACTGTACAGTTCTGTTTAGTATATTTTAAAAAGGAGATAATAGAGTTAGGTAAAGTTGAGGAGAGGGCAGCTAGAACAATTAGGGGGTTGAACGCATTCCAGTGAGACAAGGCTGGAGTGCCTGGGACTCTTTAACTTGAATAGGGCGACTGAGGGAGGACATGATTAATGTCTATAAAATCATACATGATAAGGGAAAAGTGGACAGGGATCAAGTTTTTCTCAATACTAGGATCCTATGAAACTAACTAGAAGGTGATTTAGAAATTGTAGAAAAAATAGGAAACACTTCTTTGTAGACCACCTAAGTAGCTATTAAATTCATTACAAGATGCAGTGATGGACACTAACTTGGGCAGCTTTAATTTGGGACTAACTATGTTCATGGAAGCCAGGTCTTTTTAGAGTTATTACTGAGACTCAGTGTTACTTCTTGGCTAAAGTCAACATGCCCCCAGATAGCAGCTGCTGGGAATCAGGGGTGGGAGAGGGCATATCTCCATCTCTTGCTTCTGAACACTCCAGAAACTTCTGGTTGGCCACTGTGAGAAACAAAATACTGGACTAAGATGGGCCTTGAGCTGAAGATGTCATTCTTGAGTCCTATTAAACTGAATAATTATAACCAACGTGTCTAGTAAATTTGTGTGAGATTGAAGCATGGCCAGGGCTGTAATACTAAATGTCCTTATCATGGACTCAGTGTTACTGAAAACACTGCGGGACTTACTTCAGAGTAGACATACAGAAGTTTGTTGATTTTTTCTGGATCAGGGTATTTGTTCACCAACCTTTGCACGACTATCCTGTTGATTTTGATAGGACTTAAGTGGTCTCACTCTGTGAACAATTGCAGTGTTCATTTCTTTCACAGTACATATAGACCTTAGAAAATCATCAACCTCCTATTTCAGCGAAGCAGGCCTACATTCTGTCACTGTGCCTAAGTCAACTCAAGTTGCACTCGATTCCAGGTTTTTTGGTGTGATGTGGAAGTGCTTTGCCACTGCCTTCTTCTGGATGATATTCTGACTTCCTAGTCCACCTTACAACCTTAGAATTCCTTGGAGAGCTCCTATTGAAGTACCCAGCCTTACTTTGTTTCCTACCCAGGCAAGGTCACCCAGAGCTGTCATTCACTCTCTTGTGTGCAGCAGCAAAAAAGCTCTGAACTGCAGTGAATAAGCAAACCTGCTATTGTGGTTGATGTCCCACGCTTCTCTTTTTCACTAGTTTGGATTTCTGCTTCTCGAATTATAAGGAAAAAAACAGCCAGTAATTGCACAAAGCTACCTAAGCCGAATAAACTTACAAATAGTTGAAGTAGATCAAATCTGGCTTATGACAAAAAAAGTATACAAACAAATGCCTGGGCTATGTTTCTTGTTTTCCCAGTAAGTTTTAATGGGGATGGCCCTTAAAAAGGAAAACATAACTTGTTCCTTAAGATAGTTGCTAAGTTTCTGTTGGTTTTGCTGATCATGTTCCTTATGCATTGAGTATCTCCTTATAGTTGATCCTGAATTGTGGCATGCATTTTACTTAAAGAGCAGGTGCACATGCTCTTTACATTGGGTGTGAAACGAACCTTTTGTTTGTGACTGCTTGTTCACGAGGAACACAGATGAAGCACTGAGGATAAGGAATGCCTTTATCTCCTGTGCTTTTCTGCAGGTGGGATGAGGTGAGATGGGACTGCGAACTCTACGTCCATTAGCCTCTTAGGGCCCACCCAGTCCTGGAACATGTTGGTGTAAACAAAATGCATCAAGAGATAAAAAAGACACATTGTGAGAAGAATTATGTGGTTCTGGAGGAGAACCAACAGCCCTTGTGGAAAATCCTTCTGCTTTAATATTACTCTTTTTATATTTGCTTCACTGAAGAAGTTCTGAAGAAGTTCAGCACCTTGCTAATTCTTTTGTGACTGGTTGGTTGGTCCCAATACCGATACCACTTCTCTGTCTTGGATTTTGGATTCTTGAGGAGGGCCAGAAATTCACTGGTGATTTCCTCTCCCATAAATGCTACTGACTGTTTAATAGTGTTCCTCCACGAGCGTGTGATCTGTCGGTTATAATTGCTTGGTGCAGATTTGGCACATAGGAGGTGGTGTATGATTATTCTTGACATGCCATTCTGCTTTGCAGGCTGGGAAACAGAGTGCTGAATATTTATGCTTTTTAGCAAAAAAAAAAAAAAAAGCGTTAATGCTCTCAATGTGGCACCTGACAGGCAAATGGGACTCTTCAAAATAGGCCAGCAGCTGGATATTTTCCTTTTGCCTTTTTAAATTTTTGGGACTGTGAATGGAAGAATAGATCTGTTTCAGCTATTCCTGGCGCACAGATACACATAAAACACACCAGCCTTTTAAATATATATATGGTTGCTAGGCTGCTGTCATGATTTGACATTCAGCTATTGGATCCCCTGCTTCTCCTGAGATATGCCATCACCTAGCTTACAATGTGGATTTTTTTTTTTTTTTGGTTTTAATTTGGAAGGAAAGGGGAAAGATGACAGAAATAACACAGCAATGAAATATTATCCCAAAAATGACAAGAGCAATCTGGAGAAAGCTAAGTCACATCCAAATAACTGGGCACTGATTGATTTCAATGATATGGATTGCATTTTGTGTATTTATTTCCCATTTTTATTTTTTGGGGTGGGGAGGACATCAGAGTTAACTTGATTCTTAAACTTCAAGGACATTTTTAAGCCAGTTTTCTTTGGAAAACAGAAAAGATGGACAGCATAAATTGGGGGGAATTCTTACAGGGGAAATCTTACTAGGATCATGTTTTTTTATTCACCAACAATAATTAATACAAGGTGTCTGGTGTGATGCTTCAGTTGAAGAGGGATAGTCCCATATGCAGTTAAGACTAAGCTCTTGGGACGAGATTATATGTGTCTTTTCATAATTTTATGTTGCCACTCCAGGCCATGCTGGTGATGCTATGGCAGTCCTGAACTGGCTCAGTCTGAAGGCAGCCTGAGATTGGACAGGGAGAAACCAGCTCAGATTTAATCCTGCTGTTCATTCATACCTTTCTGGGCTTTCTGAGAACATTGTTCCTGGTAGCTGCTCTGGACAGGATTGTCTAGGTGTTGGTCTGTGACTCATGGCTCCTGCTGACACAGCAGATGGAAGCTGTAGTTGGGGGAGCCTCCACACTGTTACAGTGGCTCCTAGTAACAGTAACAAGGCATGATTACTGCAGTGCGTTCTCCATGGGATTGCCTTTGAAGTAGACTCAGAAGCCCTAATTGGTCCAGAACCCAGTGACCAAGTTGTTGGCTGGTGAAACCGGTAACTGAAGAATTACCATCATTTTGAGGTCTGGCTGACAGTAGGTTGGGGCTAATTCAAACAGCTGGTTATTATTTATTAAGCCCTCTTTGCCATAGCCCCATAATATATTAGGGACCACCTTGCGAGAAAGGATTTCCACTCTCTAGAACTCCCTTCCCTGGTGGGGTGTTTGACCCTGATATTATGATCTCATGCTTAAAAGCCCCCCAAATGACTTTAATTTCAGTGAGCTTTTGTCCCTTATTAAGATAGTGGGTAGCCACTGAACTTATTATGAATTGTTATATTATGTTTATGTTATTATGTTTACTGTGCAGCTCTCAGAGTCTACAAAGATTGGAGCAATATACAAAAAGGTACAAAGAAACAAAGCAACCTGCCTATTCCGTCGTCATCATCATCATCATCATCATCATAATCAAAAACATACTTCACTTGACCTTGTAATATGTCAATGCAGGAAATGTTCTAATCCAGACAGTTCACAGAACAGGCATTCCTACTAGATATTTCCCAGATAGTATAAATGAAAACCATATTCACACTAATTGGCTGCATTCACAAAAGAAGATGAATGCACCAGATGCACCAAATGAATGCACTGAAATCGTAGTGCTGCTAAAGATGCTCAATTTAGTGATAACCTTGGTTGACTGGTTTGTTTTGGTAGCCTACAGTGTTGAGTGAACCCAGCATGTTTGGTTAGTTTATAATTCAGTTAAGCCCAATTCATTCAGGAACTAAGTTAAGTGTATTGTATAGACCAGTGTTGTCCAAACTTGGCCACTTTAAGATGAGTGGACTTCAACTCCCAGAATTCCCCAGCCAGCCATGTTGGCCAAGTTTGGACAACACTGGTATAGACTTTGTTTGGTTGCTTTCAGCATAAAACTGACAGCAGTTAAAATTACCCCTTGGCTGGCTAGTTGCTTACCCATCACAGATCTGTTGCCAGTGGACTGTCCTCATGTTTTGAACCTTATTCATTTCTTTAATTCTCCTTTTTACTGTTGAGCCGTGCTAGCTTCTGACTTGTGTTGGGTCAAAATTGCCTAGCATGTTTTAGACACCTTTTTTTCCCTCTCACTCCTTCTTTCTGATGGTCCCATCTACTTGTCCTTGGAAGATGAACTCTTTTTTCTTGCTATGATGTCATGGAATAAGAAGAAGAAAGAGGGAGGGGAAAAGAGTTTACTTCCAGGAATGGATGGCACAGAGTGAAAATGACTGTAGATTTATAAGTGATTATTCCATACAGTACGTGGGAGTGATAACAAGTAGGTGATAGAGCATGAGCTTGTCTTCAGCTCTTTACTTCCATATGAAGGCTCCTCAAAGGAATAATGTTATGCAAGCAAATTAATCTCTAAGGCCAGTCAAGAAGAGACAATATTATGGAAGGCGTGGATTTCCTTATGGAAAGATTTCCTTATGGAAGAACGGGGTGGGCTATTCTGTATTACACACCTTTTTCAGTACCAGATTAGTTTAGCTGTCATGCTTTCCCCCAACGAACCCTAGGAACTGCAGCTTTGGCAATTTTTTCTTAGAGTTCTCAAGGTTTTCATTCTTTCATAGAACTATTGTCTCCTGGATGGTGAGTTGTTGTTGTTCAGTCGTTAAGTCGTGTCCGACTCTTCCTGACCCCATGAACCATATTGTGCCAGGCCTTCCTGTCTTTCACTGCCTCCCTGAGTTTGCTCAATTTCATGCTCATTGCTTCAGTGATGCTATCTAGCCATCTCATCCTCTGCCGTCCTCTTCTCCTTTTGCCTTCCATCTTTCCCAGCATCAGGGTCTTTTCCAAAGAGTCCTCTCTTCGCATTAGGTGACCAAAGTATCTGAGCTTGAGCTTCATTATCAGTCCTTCCAATGAGCAGTCAGGGTTGATTTCCTTTAAGATTGACTGGTTTGACCTCCTAGCAGTCCAGGGGACTCTTAAGAGTCTTCTCCAGCACCACAGTTCAAAGGCATCAATTCTTCGGCGTTCAGCCTTCTTTATGGTCCAGCTCTCACAGCCATACATTACTACTGGAAAAACCATAGCTTTGACTATGCGGATCTTTGTCGGCAAGGTGACGTCTCTGCTTTTTAATATGCTATCTAGGTTTGCCATAGCTTTCCTCCCAAGGAGCAAGTGTCTTTTAATTTCATGGCTGCAGTCTCCGTCTGCAGTGATCTTGGAGCCCAAATAAATGAAGTCTGTTACTGTTTCCATTTCTACCCCTTCTATTTGCCAGGGATTGATGGGTCCAGATGCCATGATCTTAGTTTTTTTAATGTTGAGTTTCAAGCCAGCTTTCGCACTCTCCTCTTTCACCCTCATCAAGAGGCTCTTTAGTTCTTCTTCACTTTCTGCCATTAGGGTGGTATCGTCTGCATATCTGAGGTTATTGATGTTTCTCCCTGCAATCTTAATTCCGGCTTGTGATTCTTCCAGCCTGGCATTTCTCATGATGTACTCTGCATAGCAGTGGGGGAAGAAAGGTTGAAAGGATGGCTAGTTCTTGAAAGGACTTCTGATCCAGTATTATCTGATGCTCAAGGATCATATATAGCCCCTAACAGTGTTGGATGTGGTTTAAATAAGACCCCAGGGGAAATTTACTCAAATGTCTTACTGTGTTTCTTATGCATGGCTGCCCACACATACACAAATAAATAAAACACAGTCACTTAAAAACAAGAAAATAGATATGGCAAATATAGGACACTCATTGGGTACATTAGGGTAGACACATTTGTAAATTAAAAACCAGTTTTAATAAAAACTACTTAATTAGAACATAAGAGTTTGCAGGTTTTGTAATGTACTGTATATTGATGCTGCAATCATGGAGTCCTAACAAAAATGGCATAATAATTCCCATTGTTTCACCTTTTTTTGTCTGGGAGACCAATGTTCTAAGGTTTTATTGAATGCCATGGACAGGAGGATTATGGCCAGTCTTTGGCATTTAATACAAGCTGCTGTCTTTGGTGGGGACAGTGAAAGTACTTGCCCACTACCAGAAAAAAGTATCTTTAGATATTGGCTTCAACATGTAAAGCTAAAAGTGTGAAAGGTTTTTCATGTAGTACCTTGACACCTGCAGACTTCTCTTCAGACTAATGCACTTTCAGCTACATTGAACAGGGCGACAGTTGTATTGAAATTCTGTATTTCTTCATTGTTTGCTAAGGGTGAAGTTCTCACAGCAGAGCGGGGGAAATCCGAAGTGATCAAGCAAATATACCTCTTTACTAGAATGCAAGAAGAAGGGAAAAAGAAGAATAGCTTGACTGAGAACCTAAGTGAGAAATAGAGATGGGGCTTGGCCCAAATGCAGAATCACATATTTACCCCTACTTAGCACTACAAAGCATCTGTTTCACAAAAGGCAAAGTGATAGTGTTAAATAAAAGAATATACAACATATTGAAAAAACAGAATCAGCCAACACTGATTCATTATAGGTACACATAGCAAACGAATCACATCCAGAGTCATACGCTTTCCTCATTCCATATTCCTCTGTTTTTTACAATTCCAGTCTTATTTTTAACCAATTATTTGGGCAGGTGTGAAACATCCACACTGTCAGGTTCATCCCAAGAACAGCAATGAGGCAATCCAGTCCAGTTCAGTTCCTTTATTAGCTTGCACCTAATGGACAGAATCTCTCCAGACTCAACCTATGCTAAAGCAACTAGTGGCTATAACCTGTGAGACTCTAGGGAGGGTTCAGCCTCATCCTCTCCATCTTCCCACACTCTTGCTGCAGGCTGGGAAGGCGCTTGCCCTGGAATGTCTCTTCCCCCCCCCCCCCGACAACCTTGAACTTCCATTCCAGAATCTTCCCCACACATGCCATCCATTACACACAGAAAGTGCTGGGCTACAGCCACCTGGCATTTTGATTTTCAAAAGATATAATGCTGCAGGCAGAAAGGTCATCCTCCTGTCCAATTAACAGTAGCATAAAGATGCCCTCTGACCATTTTTAAAGGACTTATTTATTTATTTATTTATGATCTTATTGTTATCCCTCCATTATTTTTTGGTCAACTCAAGGTGGCCAACAGCAATGCTGTGAGGAGGGTTTGGCTCAGAGAGGGAGCGACCCAAGATCACCCAGCCATCTTTTGTGCCAAGGAAGGACTAGAACTCTTGTTCTCCTGGTTTCTAGTCCTGCCCCATGGCCACTACACCAAATTGGCTGTTAATGACATTGAGGGAATGTTGTCATGACATTGTCTTCACCTCATTCCCAACCTATCACAGACATGGCTTAGATTTGCATTTAGGGGTTGTGGGGTTAATGTAAGATGCCTTGTATGTGATCTCTGGCTGCTTTATGGCTCTGAGGGCATATGCTTTCCTTACTGGTTACTGGTCACAGTCCTCTATAGCCATTTTGGAGTTGTCGGAGAGACCAGATCCTTGGCTTCCACAGATTCATCTACATGATCAGAAAGTATTGGTTAGGCATGATGTGTGTTCCTTTTATATATAGTGTGCTTCTGAAAACCCAGAAGACTTGATTTCAACACCTGTTTTAACAATCCTTTGAAAGAACGCTTGATTTAGCTGTTGAACAAAGACCTGTCCACAAAAACTGGAATCAACTTCGCTCAGCTGTTTGTTGTTGGTTCTGTCCCAAGTGTGCGCACTACAGATTTTCTGCAGCTTTTACAAATTAGAGGACCATGTGGCCATATTTTGTATGATGTTTAACACTTACCAGTGGTGGTAGTGCCATTTTGCATACTTTATGGGCCACTTTTGGGTGCTGAAAGTTGCCATTTCGTTGCAGCACTTATTGATTTGGGATATATGAGAACCAGCATGAAATTGACAAGAGTTTTGCTTGTTTCATTTTAGACTGGCGTTCTTAACCTAGGGTATAAAGATTTCAGGCGGTCAGTAAAGATGGATGGAGGAAAAATGAGGTTATTTTCACTGTTTATTTTATGCATTTAAATACATTTTTTTCTGAGAAAGGGTCTGTTGGTTTCATCAGACTCTCAAAGGCGTCTGTGGCCCAGAAAGCTTAGAAACCCCTGTTTTAGACCAAGGGGTACAGTCAAGGGTGAATTGATGATGCTGGCCCTGGCCACTTACCGACAGCAGTGACATTCTCTTGCCACACTGCAGGGAGTGGAATAAGCTGGAGAGAGCTCCTGGAATGACCATTTCATCCAGCCTGTACTCTTCCAATGTGCATGTCTTCTGTTAGCTGTGCTATAGTTTGATGTGGGTTTAGTGAACTTCCAGAAGAATACAACACACATTTTAACAAACGGATCCAGCTCTCTTTCAGAAAGTGCTAGACCCCTATTCAGAAATAGCCTGAGGGAGAAGTGACTTGTCTCTCAGGCATTGTGAAAAGTAGCTAGAATTTCCATTTCAGGGACTCACTCACAGTTGTCTGAGCTTGCTTTACCACCCATTCAAGCCTGCAGTTGGTGGTTGATTCTCCTTCCTTGATTCTTAGCCTTGTTATTGAGTGAGAATAAGGCTCAGTTGTCAGGACCATGCAGTTTATTTGCCTTACTTTTCTCCTGACTCGAGAAATGTATCTTAACACAGCCATGAAGAAGAGCTTGGAGCCGTGCACAGATGCAGAGATACACAGATACTGTCTTGTTTGCACAAGGGTGGAAAAGGGGAGCCCAGAGTCTCTCCTTATTCTTGACAGAGGATGTTAATGATTGTTAGCTTCTGATGCCATGGAGAATGGAATCAGTATTTTTAGCTGCTTCACTGCTGGAAAGGGAAAAGTGGATGGCTTCATTTTTCCTGCAAATGAAATAAGGTCTCTTGAAGCCCACCAGTCAGCTGATCAACACCAGAGGAAAGGCATGAAAGGCATTAGAGCAGGGGACACAAACAGGAGTCCTGCATCAGAAGATGCTGTGTTGCTACTCCCAAATTAACCACTATCACAGGCCAATTCTGGGCTACCATCAGGCAAGCAACAATGTACCAAGCTTGCAAGGTTCTGCCTGATGCCTTTGTTACCGCTGACATAAAGGGGAAAAGACAGAAGGAAGGAAGCCAAGAAAAGGCAAGTTTGACTTAAAGAAGTGTTATCAAATGATATGATAAAGGCAAACAGAGGTTCAGATTCAGGTTAATTAAACCAATTGACTCTAGAGACAAATCCCTGAGAAAAATTGCAGTGGTAAGGCTTTCTGCCTCACTCTACCAAGTAACCAAGCGAATATGGTATCCAAGGTTGGCCAGCATGACATCTCTGAAGGCTTTCAGTTAAGCTGAGCAATAGTTAGACATGGCCTTGATGTTTATTTTTTGGAGCAGAGTGAATGGAGAGTGACCAGCTTATATTATCAGTAGCGTAAAGCATTTTCGTGTACATTAAAATACCCACTTTATTCTTACCATCATGCTCTGTGTTGCATTCCTTGTAATCTTGGTCATAATGGTGGTTGTATATTTCTTGCTATCTTTTTGCCTGTTCTGGTTTCCATATTTTAGTTCAGTGTTGATTTAGGGAATTTGATCCTTTTGGTTGAAAGATTTATAGTGTTGTCCTGCGTCTGAAGCATCTCAGAAAAGGAACTCAAATGCTGTTCCTTTGTTTGCATTTTTAAATTGTTTTAATGTTGCATGTCACCTAGAGTTGCAATGGAGTTGGGTGGCCTTAGAAATTAACTAATCAACCAGTTTGATTAAGTGATATGATTTCTGGGGAGGTAGCTGACCCCCCCCCCCATTATAATCTAATAATTAATTCAAACATCTGAAGAGTAGAGGTGGGTAGGTTGGACTTATTTGATTTATACCCTGCATTTCTTTTTTGGTGAGCACTCAGGGTAGCTAACAAAAGTTAAAAACAAAATCAGAATGTAAAAAAAAAAAAAAATGAAAAGCACAGATTAAAATTACCAATAAAATAATTACTAAAAGCATTTAAGAAGGGGTTATTAATCAGAACTGCTGGCAGGCAAGACAATTAAATCCTTTAACTGTGATAGAAGCTTTGGAAAGTGTTTTGTGAAACTTTGCTCAGCCAAACTTTGCTCAGCTCTCTTCTTCTATCCCTTAAAGAGTGTTTCAGTGTTTCTACATTTTTCTTTATGCATTATCAGTTTTTTAAAAAATAGAAATTTGCTTTCATTAACAAGACAAGGAAAGCAGCTGGAAATTCAGATGTGGGGCTGAGTGGGTCACCCCCCACCTGGGGATTTGCTGTGATAGGGATGTGGCTCATGGGGCTCCAGAATGGCTGAACATCAAACTTCCCGAGGTCAAGCTGGCATCTTCCACATATGCTAAACACCAGTTTTTAGACCCATTGCAACTGCTTTGGTGAAAACAGATGTTTTGGGGAGTCAACTTGAGAGTTGCCTTTGATCTAAATTACAGATGGGCCTAGGCTGAAGTATTCACAATCCAGAAATGTAAAACCACTTCAGAAGAATAAACAAATCTGCTTATTTCAGTTATAACTTTCAATAAAGGGCCAGAATATTTTTAGAACATGTTTCCGTACTGATCAGGATCTGGATCAGAACTAAATGAAATGCGACAGTCAGTCTATGACAATATCCCATTACAGGGACTTACATGGAGAAGCTGCCAGCGTTGGCAGAACAGGCAAAAATGGGCAATAGATCAAGTAAAAAATCAAGAAATAAATACATATATAAGGAGAAGCTCCTCCTCCTCCATATATGCAAATGTACCAGGATGCACAGACAGCCAGTTTGGTGTAGTGGCTAACTCTAAAAACCGGGAGATTGTGAGTTCTCAATCAATCTTTATTGATTTATTCGATCAATGACCAGCAAAAGACTGTGAGTTGTAGTCCCACCTTAGGCATGAAGCCAGCTGGGTGACCTTGGGCCAGTCACTCTCTCTTAGCCCTAGGAAGGAGGCAATGGTAAACCGCTCTTCTGAAATCTTGCCAAGAAAATTGCAGTGACTGGTCCTGGCAATTACCAGGAGTCAAGACTGACTCAAAGGCACCAAAACAAACCAGGATGCACAGTGGTCGTTGCCTGAAGGGAACTCACACTGTCAAATAGGATTTTGTTTTATTAAGAATTCACTAATAGAATAGAATTCAAATCATCCGTTCAAACTCAAACCAGTTCACACCAGTCTCTTGGAGTCAGGTGACATCCAGATTGAACAAACAAACACATTTTTCATCCAATCCAGTTATTCAAAGTGATAACAACATAGGAGGGGACAGCACACACCATCGTTATTTTGCTGATCTGCAAGCTTGACTCTAGTTTATTGAACAAACTATGGTGAAAGCAAATCTTTGCTTAGCTTTCTCTGTGAACACTGTTATTCTCAAAACACATTTTTATTTTTTTGTACAAGAAAAGTCAACTTTCAGCTGCAAAAGAACTCTCATATGTGCCAAGAAATTTAGAATTTATGAATGTTTAATTTCCCTATAATTAAAGAGAAGCTCAGTTCTGCAATGTTTATAACTTAATGCAGATCTAGCCATCAATTACTTTGGTTATGCCAGCCTTGGGAGGGGAAGGACCTAAGAGAACATTATAACCTTGCTTTCTAAAACCTCTCCTGAGACTGAAACTGCCTTTGTAAATTTCTGTGAGTCTTTGCTGAAAATCTCCAGTGGCTGAGTTTGTATTCAGTACTGAATTCCATTCTCTTTCAGGTGTACCTACAGCTCCATTTTGTAAGTGTACTGAAGTTATGGACAGTGTTGAAAAAAAGATGATTCGGAGATTGTGTACTTTCCTAAAACTAGAAATGTGGCAAAATGGTGGCTGTTTGCAGCTGATGAATATAAGAAAAGGCAGATTTCTGAATGTTTTCTTGGACATTGAACACTTTGCAGGAATTGTTAAGGATGAAGAAAAATGGAGGGGAGAAATAAATCGAGAGTAAAAGACTGTCGTGGCATACATGTGCATTTGTGGGCAGTGGTGATCAGCGTGTTGAAAGCATAAACCTCCAGTTAATTCATGCCCATGTACATTTGTTTTGAATTACTCTACTTCTGTTGCAGGCCACAGATGCCAAGGATTGATTCTGCTAGGAAAATAATTGCATATTAGCTCACCTGCGTTGATGTGGCATTTCCTTGGCATTTCCTCTGTAGCGGTACATTCACACTTTGAAGGCATTGTTTGGTTTTGCAGTTCTTCAGCAACAGATTTTATGAATGAATCATCCCATGATAACCTGTTAAAGATGGAAAGCTGAATAGCCAAATCTGGGCAGTTGAGATCATGCAACTAATGCATCAAGTGGACGGGCTCAGGTTATGGTCAATGGGGAATTTCCTTGGCACAGGATTTGATGGCCTTCAGAGTAGCAAAATATTTTCAAGGATGAGTTGTTCACTCTAGCTGAACACTGATTGTTCTCCCTTGTGCTGTAATCCGATAATTGTTCTCCGATCTTTCAAGTGAACCAGCTAGCAGTCCTGAGCAGCTGGTCTAAAAGGAATGAAAACAGCTGCATTTACAATCCACTGCCTCACTGTTCATTTTCCCTTCCTCCTGACTCACAGGGAATGATGTGACTGATGGATTGTCCATTTAATTGCATCCAGAACAGAAAACCTGAATTACACCCACAGATCATGTTTGATTCTCCTTACTGCCGTTGAAGGGTGGTTATACAGTGGTTAGTTGCAAGAAATGCTGGTGGGTTTTGTTACCTGAAGTAAAGATCGCATCTTTGCAGTAACAGATCAGAGCTCCTGAAGCAGGCGGTGCATTTTGAAAAACAGTTATTATCAACCTAGGTAGAAAGAAAAAAAGAAGAGTGAAACATCATTATTCAGTCAGTTAGGCCAATTTGAAGGAACAGAGAAGGCAGGCAAAATCAGTTTGCACTTCATATGAGAAAACAATGGCAAACATGAACTAAATGTGGCCCTGCTCACTGTCGCTCATGCTCTCATGATCTCCCGTTTGGACTGCTGCAATGTGATCTACATGGGGCTGCCCTTGAGCATTCGGAGGCTTCAGCTGGTACAGAATGCAGCTCTATGGGTTGTAAATGGTGTCGGCTATTTGGCACATGTAACACCACTGCTTTGGGGGCTGCATTGGTTGCCAGTGAGTTTCTGGGTGCAATTCAAGGTGCTGGTTGTCATTTTTAAAGCTCTTCATGGCTTGGGGCTGGGTTACCTGAGGAACTGTTTTCGCCCAGTCGTTTCTACCCATCCAATCTGGTGCGGCAGAAGGGGAATGCTCCGGGTCCCATCAGCCGAGGAATGTTGGCTGGCAGGGACCAGGAGACACGCCTTTTCTGCCATAGCCCCTGCCCTCTGGAACATCCTCCCTCCTGAGATTAGGATGGCCCCGACCCTTTTGGCTTTTTGGAAAGTGTTGAAAACCTGGCTGTGTGCCCGGGCCTGGGGTCCCAAGTGTGTGAAGGGCCCTGCTTCCTGGCTACGTTGACACCGATTGATCGGCTGCTCTTTGTACTTAATTTCTTTTTTGTATTGTGTTTTAACTTTTTATGTTTGTTTGCTGCCCAGAGTCACTGGTTTGAGAAGGCAGCTGTACAAATTAAACTAATTAATTAATTAATTAAACAAGTAAATAAATAAATATTGGAGAAAATCTGTTTGATGAAAAGGACATTTCCCAAGGATAAATATCCCAAACATGCAACATAGTTTTGCTAAGATTCTCCGAAAGAATAGGTTTTGTTCATTCCTAATAGACATGCATTTGTAGGACAGTTCTCAGATAATAACCTTCCCGTGCAAACTTACAGGGTTTCCACAGTTTGAAAAGTTGACATGGTGGTGAATTAAAAAAAGAAAAAGAAAAGCTTCCTCTTACAGCTTTCATGTAAGAGAACAGACGGCTTCTAGTGGTTCTGTCACATCACAGAGAAAGGCAAACCAATTTGAAGTAATAAATAATATCACAGTGCACAATTAAAACAGCATTTCAAGCCCAATATGTAAATATGCCAGGGTTTCAAAATACACTGTCCTTCCTGTGGACAATGAAGCGAACACCAGGAAAACTGCCACAGAGAGGAACAGCAGAGCAGATGGGAGCCTTCTCTTGTTGCTGTCAGCTTAATTTGCTCTGGAAGAGCTCGGTGGTCAGGCTGCTTGGGAAGCTGAAACCGTGGGCCAGGACTGCTGCCCCTCAGGCGTTCCTGGGATTTTCAGGGGTGACAGTCATACCAATCTTACACACCGCTGTATAAATCTTACACATTGTGCAATGTATACATTATACAATGTATAAATCTTATACGTTACTGTTTTCTGTCAGCAGCAAAACAAGAACTGCGAAGGATTGTTATGTAAATGCATACATGAGTTCAATCACCATTCCAAAAAGTTTTTTTTTTTTTTGGAAGCAGACCATGAACATGAAGAACATTTAATGTATTTTAGTTCAAGGACAGGGTTCAGGCCGCTCTGCAGTTACAACTGTAGCACTGACTAGGAACACAAGAAGGGAGCATTGATCGTGCACGCCCTTCCATCTGAATTGATCCTGCTAGTTTGCTTCTGAGCTCAGATCCCTGCTAGGACCTTAGTTGATCCTGCTAGCCGCTGTAGAAGTCAGCAGAATAGGCACAGGCCTCACGCGAGTTCCTGAAATCAGGGGCATCAGCGCTACGGAGGAAGTTATTACAAAAGTAGAACAGTGGTGGGAGTGGATGACATACAGGACTAATTTAATAGGAGGCTCTAAAGCTGTCCAGTTTCCCTGCCTTACATTTGCCTGCTGTCTAATAAGTGGAGCATTAGTGGAAGAAGCAGTAATAGTCATGATTTTATTAAAATTATTGCATCTTTTATTCGTGGAATATCACAGGGTACAAAATAGAACGATTAACCGCCCAGAGTCACTTCTTCGTGAGATGGGCGCTATCTAAATTTGAAATATAAATAAATAAATAAAGTTTCCAACAGAGAAGAAAGCAGTGTGAATAAGCTACGAATCCAGCACATAAACAATTAAAAAAGGTAATAATTTGATAATACCCTTTGAAACCGATACCAGGGAAGAAGCTGAACCAACATCTCTTGATGGAGCATTCTGGAACACTGGATGCTGCTGCAAATGAGGACCAGTTGCTTGCAAAGCATAATTTAGCTTTTATCTATCCTTCTCCAACCTTTTCTTACTCCCACTGTCCATATGTTGGAGTACCATCTCCATTATTCCTACAAGTAGGCAATTTATTGAAGAATGTACCATGGGTAATTATTTTCCAAAGTTTTGGATATGACATGATCACTAGCACAAGTATTGTTGCGTGAGATCTTTGACTTTTCCCTATATATTTCTTGGGAACAAGATGAGCCATGCCTCTCAAATCAATAGAAGATTTTTAGGAGATGTATAGCATTGCAGTGATACTTTTCTCTCTCTTTTTTTAACAGAGAAGTAAACAAATGGCAAGACTATAAAGCAGCATCAGTGTTTCCCTGAAGTATTGATTTGAGCTCTTCCATCCAGCTGCAAAACTCTCTAGTTTGTGACTCTTGCATTAGCCACATTGGTTGTCCAGCTGTCACCTAAACCAATATGCTCACTTATTTATTTATTTAGTTTTTTGGGGGGCGCATTTCCTTTGTAAAGAAATATTGACCAACCATCTTCAGCTAGTTCTGAAACCATTGATAATTAATGTTTACTTGCATATAGTTGACTAAAACAGAAAAAACAAAAAGCTGGATTATTCATTTGATGTAACAGAATGGCATTTATATGACATTACTGCCTGCAACTTATTAAAACAGCTGTGTCTGCTTCTGCATCTATTGCACAGTTCTGGAGAAGGACACAGCTGCTTTAATGAATCACAGAGGGATGCTGTGTTTGTACTCCCACTGATTCTGTTGCAATAAAAACAATAATTTGATTTCGGTATGATTTTGGCTTAGTGTAATATGTGAACCCAGCCTTTTGGGATTAAGTCACCAAATCATAGTTAAAATCATGGTTTAGAACAAATGATGAGCCCAGTCCATTTCTCAGAGATGATGGCTTTAAATTCTACCAGGTACCAAAATAGGTTTTGCATTACCTACCACTGTGTGCCAGAAAAGTGTGCAAGGTGATTGGGGAGAAGGATAATATATGTCTTCAGTATTTAGACAAGCATCTGGCAGTTAATTTGAACATGTACAAATAATGAATCATAATAATGATAGATACTGGTTATTAATTGACTGACAGTAGTTGATAGTGTTTTGCAGATTGTCTTACAAGTTTTTAAAAACATAAAGCAGATACTGAGATGATCACTGCCGCTCCCTTCCACCTCTGTTAAACTCCTGCAGATTAACATTCAACAGGCAACATTTCAACAGGTGAAACTTTCTATAGCATGGTGGGAAAATCTTCAGCTGTAGAATTGTAGCTTGTTGCACAGCTCTCAAAGGCAAAAAAGAGACTTGTGGAGAAGGTGGCATCCTATGATATAGAAGAAACAGAAAATTAAAAAGTGAAGTTTTTGCATCATCACAACTTAATGACGAGAGAAGATGTATCTGTCTTGCTGTTAATAGTATAGATCTGTGAACAACAACAACAACAGAAAAGCAGATTGTGGAGAGGCCAAGAAAAAGACAAAATTAGATCATATCCTAGTAAGGTAAAATCTGAAGCACTCTATACAAACTATAAATAAGCAGGTGAATTTGCCAATATAAATTCTGATAACTGGGCCCTGCAAGAAGTGTAGACATGTTCCATGCCTTTCTGCCCTTCCCAGCAGCATATATAACATAATGCTTGAATGCCTATCCCACAAGTCACATAAATGGAAATGATATCATAGTTACATTAGACATTATAAAGAAGTGGAACTTGTATCTCTTTTAATAGCTAGTTTCCCTTAACTGAGAATATTTAATATGCCACGTGTGGGTTTGCTTTTGAAAGGTCTTCAGAAACCAGCTGGACAAAAAGGATGCACCCAAGGTATCTGAAGGATCCCGTGACTCTCATTTACAGTGTTTTGATTGTGAGGGGTCCCTTTCTAGGGCTGGTAAAGAATTGCAAAGTATTATAGGATTTGGATTGTCCTGTTTCAAAGTCTGCCTTCTTCTGAATGGGTCTGCCCAACATTTAAGATCCTCCAGAACATCCTTGGAGGCATAGGGGAACACAATGGAATGCATTTTTGGTGGATGTTCTCAAGTTCTGAAGCTCTCTGACAATTTGAAACAATTTGCAATGGACATAATGTTTCAAACAGTATATATCTACAGAACCTAAAAACATAAGAAGAGCCTTGTTGGATCACACCTTGAGGTCCATGTAGTCTAGCACTTTAATGTTATGCCCACATGAAGACCTAAGTTATGGCACTTTGCCTCTCATAGTTATGTGGAATCAAATTGGAATTAGGATCTATATTCCATTAATATATCTAATTCCTTTTAATCTTCGTGAAGTTTGTAAAATGTACAGGTTACCTAACCTGAGATAGCAAAAAATTCTGGGCAGACATTAAGTTCTTTGAGTGACTCAATCAATGGTGGTCTTTTAGCACCTGGCTGACCTATTTGGCAAAGACTGCTAGGATATTCCATCTGTAGACTCGATTGGGAAGTTGAAAAAGACATCCTGAAACAAGACAATGCAAACCAGTTCTGTTTCACAGTGTCAGGAAAACCTCATGGATTAGTCTGTGAAGTTACCAGGAGTTAAGCTTAAACTGAAAGAGACTTTACCTTTCCTTTTAATACTGAATAATGTAGTTAGGAAAATAAATGGGTGGTCCATCTCCATATGGTTTGTTTCATTTTGGGGAAACACAGTAAATAACACCATGATCCAATTAAATCTTCCAACAACTTGGAATGGTAGACCAATATTTTAATCACCAAATTATAGGTGAAGGGCAAAGAATGGTAAGGTGATCTTAAAACCAGAGTCTTTCCCAGTTCCCAAATTACTCTGTTAACTATGGCAGTGCATTAATGCTATGGTTTGAAAAACAGATGCATTACAATTAAGTAATTTAACTAATTCCACTTCTGTGATCTTTCAGAAGTTCCTGAATCCCTGCAACTTCATTCCTCATTGGATATTTCTCCCCTTTCATTTCTTAAACGAAGAAATACTCCCACAACTCTTAGTCACCTAGATTATAACATCCCCAAGCAGTGATGCAAGCTTCCTGCATATAAATAAATTAAATTTAGAAGTCTGAATTCTAGAACAAACATTAGAAATCTAAAGAATAAGCTAGCTTTTAGATTTTGAGGTTGATTTCTGTTTAGCCCATGTTTTGTTAGCTGAGTTATTCTTAGCTTGTTTGAGCATTCTCCAGCTGTTCTTGTGAATGTAGTATTGTGTTCTTAAAAGGAAAATCTTTTTTACTATCAGCTGAGCTCTCTTCTTGTAACCAAGAAAGGCAAGTAGCAGGAGTACTGGACTTAAGTCAGTAACAATGAATCAAAATGAATAATTTGTAAGATGTATCTTTCACTTGGACTTTGGTGCCTGCTGGTGCTTTAGGAGTAGATGGGTGAGAGAGAGCAGGTGTGGTGTTGCAAGCCAAAATAAACATTAAATCTGTTGGTTTTCCTTAAATGTCCTTATGTGACAGATGGTGGACCGCTTTTGTTAAGCATGTCAAAGCAACATCCATAAAAGCAAACAAGGTTTCTTAAATAGACTGTCTGAAGGCATTTAGCACTGCTGTTATTGATGTTCTCTTAAAGATTGGACTTAACAGAGAAAATGTAGATATGGATGAGAAGGTAGTCCGTCCCCCCCCCCCCCCCGACTCCCCGTTTTCCCCTTTATGTGATTGGCAATCAAGAATTGTCCTTTCTGCTGGGCATAAAGTTTGAGTAGGATACTTATGTGAACATATGATAATTCTAGGTCCCATGTCTGCAGTTTTCTATGTTGCATAAGGAAATTTGATCATGCAGCAATGGAGGGTTAGGATAGTGAAGCAGATGCTGAGTTAGAGCAGGGTAGGAACAAGTACAAAGGCGCAAAGGATTTAGGCCAACCATCCCCAACCTGCATTGCCTTCAAACTAGGAATATGGTGTTTGAGACCATATATTGTAGTATCAGCTCTTGGTGTGAGCTGCTGGGATGCTCAAGCAGGTGACTACAACATCAGTGTCAAGTGTAAAACCCAAAGCACTGTGCCTTCCCTAGCAGCTTGCAAGAATTACTTAGATAGGCTAGGTCAAACCTTACTGTTAGTTTTGTCTTGGCTTGACCTGTTAAGTCATTGAATTTGAAACTTACTAATTATACATAGGAATTAAAAAAAGTACTGTATAGCATCCATTTTATATCAAGTCAAAAGTTAAAGAAGAAAAGGTGGTTAATAAATCAAGAGTTACTCCCAAATGAGTGCAATCATGTTAAGGGGAAAAAATAACCAGTTCAAGGAGAAGTTACCTCTAGCCTGGTAGATTCTGATCAAAAGACCATTCAAGCGCTGAACATTGACTACTGAAATCAACATATACCCACCTAATTATGTTAATTGATTTTTCAGGTTCTTGTATCAGTGAGATAAAGAAATATTTCCTGCTTTAATCTGCAGATCTTTAGCATCCTTGGATGTCTGCTGGAAGCCGACCTTCATGACAGTTTAACATAACACATTTGGCCACAGAATTCCAGAAGAGATAAAGTTTCATTTACGAATCAATTTTCGTGGATTACATCAGTGACCTTATTTTGCAATCATTCCATCATGAATAAAGTATTATGTCTGAATGCAAATTGTTTATTGTCTAAGATTGCAGTCCTAAATGCTGGCTGTGATGGTGTAGGGATTTGTTTTATGCAAATGTCATTTCTACATCCCATTTTGATTCCAATAAGCCTTCGCCAACTTACTAGTCTTTCCTCTTAGGAATTTTCTAGGTTTTATGTGTTGAAGTAGCTGTTACAGCATATGCATGTACACAAATTATGCTAACTGAATTAGGGACCCCAGGGATATTTACTGCTGCTTTTCAGGATTGTAATGCAAGCAAGGTAAGAGCCATGTAGAACGGAGAATTAGCTGGGATGCAGTGCTAGAAAGAGGATGTTGAATTTAATGTAATCAGAACAGGATTAGAAACTGAATATCTCTAATACATCCATTATGTACCTATCATGACCCTTTCTTGCTTCCTCCATCTGCAGGTTGACTTTGCGTTTAGCTCTTTCATTCCTTTTGCTTCCATCCCGCTTCAGTTTCCAAGCTATTCCACACAATGACGGCTTGCCCTTTGAACTGAAAATTTCTGTTCCACAAATACAATGAGTTAGAGACAAAAAGATTGTGTTTCTGCTCCCAAAGACATGAGTGCCCGGCTCAAGTTGAAAGGAAATTAAATTATTATTCTTTTATCACTGATGCAAATGGATCTTGCAACAGATAATTGCACAAGCAGGGCCATATCCAATCTCCAAATGTGTTTGGCAGTAGCTCTCGTCATCCCCTAGCCAGCATAGCCAGGGGTTGATGTGGGGTCTGATTCACCTGAAATGGAGGATGACAACTGGTTGGGAAAAGTTACCCTAACAACAATGCTCCTGTTCTCCCTTCCAACCCAATATTCCTTGGCTGTTGTGCATGTTCAATCCTCATTTTGCTATGTGGGGGAAGGATCTCTTGTCCCCTCCCCCAATAATTTTATTTCTAAAGAGCTGGAGACCAAGTAGGGACATGGATTTGCTTCTCATCCAGATTCCCCATGCTTACTAGAGGAGATGAATAATAGGGTTTTCCAAATATTCCTGTTGGCCACTATGAGAGGGAATGCTTCTCTGTCAGATTCAGGTAGGTGAAGGGCCTGGATTGGGGCCACCTCTAGTGAATTGCAGCTTTTGGGCTATTGGATTCAAGTTTGATTGTGATCTTTCCTCTAGAACATCCTGTTTGGAAGATTCTGTCACCCTATAAAGTCGACATCTGTTAATGAAAATTCAGCAAAACCACTTTCCACTGGAAGGTAGTGACCTCTGTTCATTGCAATTTTAGCCTACAGCTATGGGATCCTGGTTGATATTGATTGGCTTGTGAGCTGAAGAGAAAGAGAGAATTAGCAAAACAGATGTGGACCTCTGGTCATGAGAGTCAGGAGTCTTGTATAATAAGACCCTTGGATTCCTGGCCATGGGCAAAAATATAACGGTCAAATGATGGTCTAGTATACTCTGAATGCTTCTAAATTCCTCTTTTTCTGTTCTTCTTTTTAAAGATTTGTCTTCATGTATAAAACATAGCAATCACATTGATATAAACCATGAATTAAATCCAAATGCTCAGAGCAAGGTAATTTTTAATGGCTATTAAAAAAATACAATAATGTATCTAGCTTCTATAAACATTATTAATAATCCTAAACCTTTTTCAAGTTAATTTTGATGCCCTTTCCCATTATTCACATGCATTCTTTCTGAGCCAAAAAGCTTTTGAGCAGCAAACTGCTTCCTCTTTCTCTTCATTTCTGTGATTATTTCTACCCCCGCCGCCCTCCCCCCGCCCCGGCAATATTCCAGCTCAGAACTATTGCTAATATTGTATCTGCATCAGCTTCTCTCCAGAGTAGAAAAATGTTCCGTGATATTAAATAAGGTTCACCAAAGTACTGAGAATTGCAGTACTCTAATGGCTCTAATTTTAAACATAGATAACGACTTTTTAAGAAACATGGCCAAGTCTGTACTGTGGAGCTTACATAGGGGAGAATAAGGAATGAAGCAATAATGGAGCTGAGAGTTTTAAAGGAAGGCTGGATGTGGAAGGCAGAGTGAATACTCTTACTATGTGGTTTGACTAATGGGTCAGGTGGATGAGTTTGGGGCAGAGTTATGAGATAGATAGTTGGATCAAGCTGAAACCAGTGATAATAAAATTGGCAGTCCAGGCAGAAGATGGCCCCATATCTTAAGGGAGAAGGTTGTTGAGAAGTTGGGGATCTTCACAATCTTGTACCAAAAAGTAATGTAGCATTATGATTTGAAATATGGGGAGAGAAAGAAGAAGGAACGAGGCATGAAGTTTGATGGTGCGAATGAGAGTCGTTAACAGTGATACAGGGAATAAATGGGGAGATGAGGCTGTGGGAAGAAAAATGAACTTTCCTAGGTCAGAGAACCAGTAGAGAGTAGGTTGATGCCTTAATTTTGTATACAATCATTCAAATGATTATGTATGTGTATGCATATATGTCCAGAAAGACCCACCCTTAGGAAGGAAACTGGTTGGCAGTTGCTTTCTTGGAATAGAAAGGTGGGAGAGCACATTTCTCCTACCTTTCATTACATTATGAGTTGTAATGTCTTGTGTTACTTGTGAGTGGACTATAATGAGTGGATAAAAGCAGCAAGTTGTATATAGTAGAAGTAGTTCTCTACTCTTGATGTAACCTGCAAGCTACCAGTGAAACCTGTCTATGTGTTGGGTTTGTCGTTCTTAATATTTTCTATGTTTGATGTGGTAACAAACATAGCAAGCAGCAGGGGAATTGTCCAGTGGGGAGTTGTGGTAGTCTACTGTCTGGGCTGAATACCTTGCAAGCTGATGCCCAAGTATATCAATTTGAAAAGGATCCTATCAACCCAGGATGAGGAGAGGAAAAAAGCAGCTAATGGGTGCAATATCCTCCATCAGAAGAAACTTAGCTGTATGGCCAGAAGATGTAATTGCAGGTGCATCCTGTCATTTGTTAATTTCCATCAACATGATTGCCTGGCCAGGATTAGTTTCTAACAGCCTGAAGTATTGAATGAGTGATTCAGCATCTTAAAAGTTATCATGCTTTGACTGACTAGAATCCACTTTTTGGTGCATGATGAGGCTACCCTTTTTAGTGGATAGACATGTGACTTGGAATTTATATACTTAATCCCATTAATTAAACCAATCTGTGTTGTGAAGCTGATGAACTCTGGCCTGTGAGAACATTCTGGAAAAAGGAAGCAAAATAACAACCCAACGAATCGCAACCTTCAACTTTTAATACAGCCCTGGACTCAGTGTGGTGCGAGGCAATTGTTGTCTGAGGCAGGGTCTGATGCTGTGTGAATGTCACACTTTAAATAGTGCCATGCAGCTAGCATAGGGCTAGACAAACCACCAACCTAGTTACCCAGCCCTGTCTTGCATATTTCATTGTGTGGCTCTTAGGTATCAGTGGTATTAAGGATAGAATTTGCTCTCAGGACTGGTTGAAGTTTTCCCCCTCCACCTCTGCTGTAGCTATTCTTAGGATGGTTGAACAAATGCAGTGGTGTGCGGGGTTGTATTATTAGATGACTTGTCCTAATGAAGGAGCAAATGGCAAAGCCCATTTTGCATAAATGCATTTCCTTGTCATTGAGCCTGTCTGACTTATATCAATTCGAGTTGCCCTTTTTCAATACTAGGTTTGCACAACAGCTATTTGTGGATGAATTTGTGTTTAATATGTCATTGTTGTTTTAGATAGATTTAGGGAACGAACAACATAAAAGGTGCATTGGTTTTAAATTTAAACATAATTTCAGCAGTTTGAACAGTTTCCAAATGTGGGACTTGGAAAGGTAGCATTGAGTACAGCTCATCAACCCCTTGTTTTTCCTTCTCAGAGTTGCAGGGTTAAAGCTGTGGCTCTTTCATGGGGATGTGTAATCCTCACCGCAGTAATTGCGTAATGCTTGTATTCTTAAAGTAGTAGGGTGTGAGAATAGCCCAGTCATTCGGTAGAATGTGGCATATCCTTCTGATGGATTTTGACACCACTCTCCATTATCCATTGCACATTGTTAATTATTTAATTGATTAGTAGTACTAGAAACCTCCTTAGCTGCATAGGAAGACAGCTTACCTCCTTTGCTTGTCAGCTCTCCATGGGCATGTAGAAATGCTACCTGTACCTCCAGGTGTGAAAAATGGTTTGCAGGTAAGCAATGGCTTGGCTTAGGAACCTGGGCATGAAAAATAGCTAGAGACAAGAAGAGGTGTCATTTGAGGTTTTTTTTTGTCTCAAATGTTCAAGTATTTAGGGGCAGTTCTGATAAGCAATGTTGAGCTTGACTGGGAGCGTTTAGGAGTGGGAAAGACTGAAGGAGGCAAATTGGCTCAGAAAAATAAAATAATATAAAATGGACCATGTAAGTTGCCCTACGAACAACAATGGCATACCTTTCCTTTGCATACCGCTTAACTGAGTGCTGCAACTATTCCCATCTTTAACGGCACAAAGATGTTTTTGGGGAGAGACTGGCTCTATTTCCAGTGGAACACTGAGGTTGTCAAAGCTGTGAAGGTCCTACAGTTTATGCAGCCAAGTTACAACTGGGTTCCTCTCCTTGTTTTGTTCTGTTCAATTGTTTAGAAGCACTATTCCCTGCATTTCATCAGGCCCAGTGGCTGAGTGGCTTACAGTTTAAATTAGGCAGTGTTGCCAAGCTGCTTCATGAGTTAGAGAGCTGGCGTGTTAGCTTGAAAGGTGACATACTCTGTGGGAGGCCACTAATGGTGTTTAAACCTCTCTGCACCATACCAGTTGGGTGTGCCTCTCAGCACACACAAACTGCCTTCAGGTCTCTGTTCGCATTAGAGGAGGAACAGTTGCAATACTCCCTGCTGTCTCCATTATCTCTTCCCTGGAGTTTAGTGCACAGAGCTGATGCATGATCCATACTCTGAAATTTCTGAACCTATAATGAGGACAGGTTGTGCACATGGAGCTGACACAGGAAGGCTCTTGCTTCAGACTGGAAGCAAGAAGTTGATCCCTTCTTCCCAGGGCTCGTATTTATCTGAAAGAAATCCCCAGTGTGGTTAAAGGGCTTCCTGTACTGAAGGTAGTTTCAGTACAGACTAGAAATCAATAGGGTCATTTTTGCAGTCAGCAGAACAAGACACTGGGAGCTGAACATCAAATGGCAGCAACACACAATGTTTTATCTTTTTGCGAGAAGACAACCCGAAAAGGCTAAACGTGACTTTCTGTGTTTCCCTATCCAGAATGTTCCTAAGGCACCTCAGACAGTACATTTGCAATGAGTCACAAATTGCCAGAGGCCCAGCAATGGCTCATAAACTGCTTGATGCTAAATCAAGTAAGATGATAGTTGAAGGCTTCCTTGCTTTCTGCTCTTCTTTATTCTGGCTGATTGCCCATGAAGAATCAAGAGATATAATCGTAGGGAGCTTCCTTATCCTGCACTGGATTTATCATTAGGCCAAATGATAATGTGATTTGTTTTACCCTGGTTTATAACATACCCTCTACCCTTCTACCATGGTTTATAATATAAACTCTACCCCTGCAGTTAGGGCATCATGGTGTATAGCATAATGATATGGATGAACTGCACCATTGTGGTTTGTTTAATTAGCGAACAGTGATTAAGCAGTGTGACATATGAACCCAGCAGGATATCTCCAGGATTTCACACAAGGAAATCTGCAGCCCTGAGTGGTGAGATTCTTTTCAGCTACAAGTGCCAGCACTGATCCTTGATCTGTCTGCATATAAAGCATGGGCTGTTCCAACGAGTTGGATTCCTTTACTTTTTCAGTAAACATATGTTCTCTTATGATCCTCTTCAGGTATCTGAAACCACTACAGATTTGAGAATAGTCCTTATATCCTACATACATCTCACTGTATGGTACATAGGCAGCAAAACATAACTGGGGCCTTAAATACCAAGAGTGGAGTCCTTAAACTCTGCTCCTCCTCTTGCAGAAGCAGAGTACTGTTTCTAGCAGAAATAATTGGTTGAAGCCCATGTGTGTGGTGCATGATGACCATCAGTTTAGCATGCATGAGTCCTTATCTCCTCAGCTCTTCTCTTAGCTCATATTTTTTTGTGATAGAACCAAGAGAAGACATGTTACAAATAACTAGATCTGTTTATCCCACGGCATAGTTAATCCAACTATGAACGTGCCAGGCTGGAAATGATGCTCCTGGCGGAGGGTGCATTGAGGAGGAAGTAAGGGGCTGGTTTCATAATCCTGAGCAGAGAAGCATAAGAGAGCTCAAGCTTGTAATAACTAGAAGGCCAATGAGAATAATAACTATTCCTTTTTCTTTGCATGAGTTAGGTTGAATGAAAGAAGTCAGAATACAGACTACTAGCACTTGACTCATGAACTTCTTTGCTAGGTATCTAATATTCTTCTTTAGCATTGGTGGATCTCTTCTATGCATTTTTGAGATTTAAGGTAGAGGTTTTAAATGCTGCACAGTGGACTCTTTCCCCAGGCTTACTGTATGGATATACAGAAGGACTGAGGTGCACCCTCTACAAGTACGGAAGCCAGGATTTAGTTACATAATCTCCTGGTGGCATAGCTCAAAAGGATGTACTTTCCCAAAGAAATGTAGAATGTTCATCCTTGCACCTTTAGCATTTCCCCCCATTCCTCTTAACTGAAGATTCTGCCCATCTAAGACAATGCGATAGAAACGTTCTTTACTCTCTCTTTGGTATGGACATCCTTAATACTACAAAAAAACCCTTAATAGCAACATGTCTGAGAGCTGTGGATAATTTTTATGTAAGCTACTTACATAGACTGCAGATGAAAATTCTGAAATCACGTGGCAAGTAGCAAAATTCTGTTTGGCAGCCTGCTGGCTATGGTGCGTTTGCATGGAAGAGTAGAAAGTGTAGGAAGATAGAAATCTGTCGTTTTTCCTTTTATTATTGTGTGTTCTTGCATTTAACACTGTTTTTATGTATTCCATGTAACCCACATCTCTCCTGTTTTGTTATTATAATTAGATGTAATGTAGTGAACTAGCCTGAGACGCTAATGAAGATGATGGATTGATACCAAGATAAGCCCATTTGCTGTGTTTGTAGCATGCACGGAACTGGAGCTTTTAGGATAGCATTGATATTTTGTATATTTTGCACAGCATTTTGGGCCACAAGGATTCAGATAAGGCTTATTTGCGGGGTATATTTTAATGCCTAATACACTAAACATATGGTTTTAAGTAAAAATACTTATCTGCTCTGCTTTTTTAAAATGCTTTTCTCACTTTATGTCATCTGTACTAGCTATGCATTTTTATAGAAAGACTTGCCTTTTTTCTGTTTTTGTTTTTTACTCAGGGTGCTTCTATTTTTCCTGATTCCTCCTGCTTCTTTCTTTTTTAAAGTAAAGTGCTTCCATTAGGAAACATATGGTCCTCAGTGGTTCCGAATCACATGGGGTTCTTTGCTGCATGAGTTCAATTAAAAAGCAGTGGGAATCAGACAGACAAAAACTCAACTCCACTTCCAATGTGTGGGACAGAGCTCGGGGAGGCTGGTTGTTTTAGCCAAGGCTGAATGGCTTGCTAGCCAGCTAGGAGAACATGCTAACTTGGATGTAAGATCAACTGAATTGGTGAAGTTTACTTCTGACTAATTATAGTTGGGGCTGAGCTGTAGACTTTAGCACCAGTAGACTGCTTAGTGCTGGTTTTCAAAATAGTTTTCAACTGTTCTGTTTTTTGCTAACCCTTCCCACATCAACTTTTGAGGAATCTTTTGGCAGAGAATTCTGGGAACACACATTCTAAGTTGTTAGAACGGTTGGTCTTTGCTCTGACTGAATGGAGAATGCTTTAACACACAGTCACTGTTTTCTGCAGCTGTGAATTATAGAGCACCATTCTTCAGTCTAGCTTTCCCCAACCGAGTTAAAGATGATGAGGCTTCTACAGATGTCTATGTAGAAGATGATCTACAGCTTGCAGATAATCACTAGAAAAGGTTGCTGTGGGCCATCTGAAACATGTTACTGTAAAGAATCAACACTAGATTTTCATAATTATTGTAATGTAGGGTTGGTGGAAGTGGATCTGTTTTTGCTGCGTTTTTGTTTTTTTTCTTTCTCGTCAAACATTTCTACCACAGTTGGTGGAAGGTTTTAAAATCACACAGTAAAACTATTAAAAGAGTTGAAGATGCCACAAAACTGCCTAAACATTTACAAAGGGACCCTGGGATTTCAACAAGATGTATAGCCTTGGCCATGATATCTGTTTACCGTATGAGTTCATTTTCCATAATCTGTGTATTTGGAATAGATTAAATTTGAGTATGCAAGTGCATGGCAAGCCATGCGTATACACAAAATTATTTCACAAAGAATGTTTATAGGGGAGAAAATCTGTGGCCATGGGGATATAGTTATCATTGGTTTGTGTGTTAATCTAGGCATAGTGTTTCTAAACCAAGGCTTAGCACTGTGTGTAGCGCTGGCCATCACAGCTTAGCAACTTACTTTGGCAACTTTTGACCCTCAGTGTTCAAAGCATCCCTATTTAGGAGTTGTTTGCTGGTCTGTCTTTTCACTTAAGCCCACATTCCCTAATTTATTCTTAAAACCATCCATCATGGATCCATCCAACTAAACAAAAACAAATGCACCCATTTGTGGAACACACTGGTCTGCAGAGCTGTCAGAAATGGGTCAACGATACTCAGATCCCATCAGGAACATACTTTGCATTTAAGGTCCACCTCTTGTTACTGATATAGGTTACAAACAGCCCTGCTACATTCTGGCTTGCGGCCATTGTTCCAAGGCCAAATTTTCTCTCAGCATCTCCCCCATTGTAAGTCTTGTATTACAGTGAGTTTCCAGTATAGGGGATCATCTTTTAGTCCACCAAGAATTGCATGCCTAATAACAGCTGGGAAAGAAGGTTTAATGAATTAAGTCCTTTTTGATTGAACACCCCCCCCCCTTTCAAAGCAGAGATGCAGGTGAAAAGCACCTACTGTTAGCAACGAAAATTGAGGAATCATATTCCCTCAATTAAACATTTAGAGAGGAAAAACACCACAATACAGGAATTGACATGTGCCTTGAAAAGGCTAGCCTGTGACCCAGTACTGCAAATAGTGTACTGTTTTATTTTTAGAGACCGAAGGAGTCTGGAGGGCAGCAAGGAGCTTTATATGATGTTAGCATTCTACTTTTTAATCCAGCATTTTGAAGTTAACGTTTTGTATGTGTGTGGCCTCCTACTGAAATGTGCTTATTACAGTATTGGAATGAGAAATATTTCTGCTATAGTGTCACATTATGTACCATGAATTCCTGCGGGCACAAGGGTTTGGAGGAGGGGTGCTACAAATAGCAATAGCAACAGTATTTTGGATCTCCAGATTTGCATTTTCTGGCCCGGAAAGTTTGGAGGGGGGGAGGATGTTCATTTAAATGTAGGGCTTGATTTCCAGAGCAAAGACATCAGAGTAAAGTCAGTGCATTTATTACTACAGAAACCAATGTGGATGTACTATTGGCCTTCTCCAATAGTCTTTACCAGAAAGCAGACAAGTCACTAGACTGTGGCCACCCACCATTTTATTTTCTGCAAATAAAAGATACGGGTTCAGAGGTATTATTATAGACATGGTTGTGCTTGAGGTTGGTGCTTAGTTTGCAGGATTATAATTTCTCAGTGGTGTAGATGTGGCAGGGACTAGTTAGTACTTGCATATTTTAATTCCATATGTAGAAGTTGGAGTTGTAGTTCAGAGTTTTCATTCTGGATGACAGGAAGGAATTGTGTTTGTGCTTGGAGGTTCTCTTGGTGGGGAGATTATAGCAAGGGAAAAGAGTAGACATGGTGGATCAGTGGAGAATGATGGCTTTTGCATTCTTAGTATGAAAGAATATGGATATTCAGTATTTTTTTCATGGAAGACCACAGAGTCCTTGTTTGGGGAAAAGAAGGCCACCCCCATTACCATAGCGATCCTCTGTTTCTTTCAAACAGGAACACCTTAACTGCTGACCTTCTCTGACCCTGTTCTTGTGTCTATGCAAGGTTATACTTAGGCAGAAAAAGTAATTAATAGTATTTAGTTTGTGAATGCAATAGAAATTCTGAAGACAATTCATTGTTGCTGCTTCAAATGATCAGCCATTGAGATTGGCTTGGGTATAAATTTTATCCATGACCATGAGAGAGAACAGGACCCAAACTTGTTTCAGGAGATGGGTATTTCTGTAGATGTATCAAATTCAACTGCTGTTTACTGCCTTGAAAATTATTTTGGTAAAAAATAGTGAGATCATTTGGTCTTCTCAGTGTGCCAGTGACTAATCCTCTTCTTTGCAGGAAAATTCCATTCTGGCAGAACTGACCAGCTACAAAGAGTACCATTATAAGAAGAATTTTTGGGGGTGAAATGTTGCTCTATGATGACTTGAGTCAATTCAGGAAAGATGATCATTTTTTTGCAATGTTCAGTCAAGAACTCCAACTAGCAGCTAGAGCTTTTGCAAGCAGAGAGAACTTCTTGGCTTTTCCAGCCCACCTCCACCCACATCTAAACGTATGAAGGGGTTGTGGACGTTTTTTGATTCAGCAGTCTGTTCCATTGTAGCCTGGCTTGCTCCATTCTAAAACATTGGTATTTGCTTTGAAGTAAACAACCTAACTCCAGTTTGACTGTGGGACATAAAGTATCTGATTTTTAACATTTTTTTGAATAACTTGTTGTCAAGCTATATGTTTTATCTTTCAAAAGCGCCCCTTTTGTGGCACCCTGGCATTTCCAGAATGGACAGGGAAGTTTATGGAGTTTAAGGAACAAAATACACACCATAGATCTTGTGTATGCCTTAACAAGTCCAAAATTTACATGCTGGAATGAGTCCATCTTGAATGTTTTTACATAAGAAATGTATTATAAGATCAGTGTTGCATTCATGGGGAGCTTGTTTGCTAGAATTGCAGCACCAGCAGTTTAAGTGCTCATGAGATGTCCAACCATCTCTCATAATCTTCAAAAACAGGAATGCAAGCATATCCTCCCATTCCCAATCTGCTCCAAGTAGTCTTGAGAAATTACTAACAGCTAGAGTTGCACGATGATCAAAGTCCTCTAGTTGGCAAGGAAACTACCAGCAAGGAGTGTTACTCCATTGCTTGAGCATGAAGATTTGTCCCTCTTCTCCCCATAAATAATGTGCAAACAATGTCATCATTAATCAGATAGCTGTGTGTTATGTATTGCTTTCACCACCCTCAATATATGAACTTTGATTGTCAGGGATCATTCTTGAAAAATAAGGTCCTATCAATAAAGCTCAAGGCACGGAGTATTGTACATTATGAGTACAAATGGATGGAGCCTTTATGATAATGTTTTAAAGTGGTGTTTCACACTTTTATAAAGCTCAAGAAGCAGACCTAATTAGTCGGGCACAATAAAAAGCTACACTGGTTTAAGTGAGTTATTATGTCTGAAACTTTCAAGAACTGAGCAAGTTCTTGAAAGTGTCATGGATTATATTGAAGGGAAGATTGCTACCAACTGCCAGATGTCCATTCACTGCAGCACCTGGATGGGAAAAGCCATAACTTTGTCTGATGTGCAAAAATGTTCTTAAAGTTTGGACTAGAGGTGGCCAAAATATTTCAGGTCAAAATACTCCAACCCAGAAATGTTCATTCAAACTGTACACAGACACATTCTGATGCTGTTCCGGCCTTTCTGAAGTATTCTGACCTCAAATATGAACTATTCCAGCTACGAATTGGAGGTTACAGTGCTCGATTTTGAGATAAAGAAGGATGCTTCTGGGTCAAAACATTTTATAGACCTCTAGCCTAGACTGTAAGAGTAATACTTTGAACTTAATTGCAATCTGAGAAATCATTTGCAGTTGCTTCAGATGAACACAGCTATTTAAAAGAGGCAACCTGCTATCTAAACCGTAGCTTATCAGTGTAAAAGTTAGAATCCCTTCCCCAATTGTGCATCATTTCTGCCATTGTAATGTTAATTACTTTACCTTACATTGATCTCATTTATCATCAGAACTGTTTTTTTTAAGAAAAAGGTAACAATGTTGATTTGTCCAAGATCACCCAAAAAGCTTCTTGTCAGAAACAACCATTTTTGCTTTCACTTCTTCAGTCCCAATTCAATGTTCTATGCACTGTGATGCATTACAGATCTCCAGTGGAGTTCTATAAAAATTTGTTATTGTCGATTTTTCTGAGGTCACAGGCTTTCATATGAAAGCATGACATCCAATAACTGCTGCTTTCTTAATTCCTTGAAATGGAGGAAGTAAGAAAAGTTAGACCTGTTGAATTTTTGCTTGTAGTGTTCTGGTTAGATAGCCTCTATCAAAAAGAAAAACAAATCTTGTACTGTGCAAACAGTTGCCAAAATCCACGGTGCCAGGTAATACTTTAAACTGGTATGCAGATTTGTAAATGTGACAGCACCCCAGGAGTGTAAAAACAATACAGTAATTAAAAATAAGAAGAATACTTTATTGTATACCAGTATTTTCTATAAAAGAAAGCCAGAATCACGTACATAAACAAACACATGGTTGGTGATAAAACATTAAACCAAAGTTCATTGTTGTTGTTGTTCAGTCATTAAGTCGTGTCCGACTCTTCGTGACCCCATGAACCATATTGCGCCAGGCCTTCCTATCTTTCACTGCCTCCCTGAGTTTGCTCAATTTCATGCTCATTGCTTCAGTGATGCTATCTAGCCATCTCATCCTCTGCCGTCCTCTTCTCCTTTTGCCTTCCATCTTTCCCAGCATCAGGGTCTTTTCCAAAGAGTCCTCTCTTCGCATTAGGTGACCAAAGTATCTGAGCTTGAGCTTCATTATCAATCCTTCCAATGAGCAATCAGAGTTGATTTCCTTTAAGATTGACTGGTTTGACCTCCTAGCAGTCCAGGGGACTCTTAAGAGTCTTCTCCAGCACCAAAGTTCATACAAAAATACTTTCTAAATGGCTATTTGCTCCTTTTCATGACAAGTAGCACATTTAAAAAAACACACACACACAAAAACAGCACCAGCAGATAGCAAGGATTTGCTGTTAAACATCATTTGTTGAAAACAGGATGCATCCTGTATTTAGCTTTCTCGGAACTGGGTGAGGTTTTAGCTTATTCAGCCACCTTTTTCATTTAATGAAAGACATTCAAACTGAAAAGATACCACTTTCTGTCTGGTTTCCTCATGTTTGTGTTGCAGCTTTCCATCAGCCGTGAAGCAGCAGTCTAAACAGAGTTGATATTCTTGCATTTTTGATGATAACAGTGCTAGTGGTTTTGGAAGTCTCAGCAGCTGCAAATCTTTCCTCAGTTGTAAGGAAAGATTGGCCATGATTCTTTCCAATTGAGGATGAGGAAAGAAGGGCTTTATTTCCAAATAGTTAGACCAAATATCCTGTTTGTCTTACAAGGATTGCAGTCGGAACACTGAAATATTGATGGTCATCCTGGCGGTTAAGTTGCACTGGTGTTAGTTCCAGTACATCTGGAGAACAGTGGATGGAAGAAGGTTGAATCAGTGCTTGAATCTTAACCATAGCTCGCTCTTGTTAGAATCTGAATACTAAACTGGCCTTGTATATAGTAACAGCTGCTAGGATATTCTGTGCTTCTCACTGGGAACTGCATACAATCCGGTCTGTAGAAAAAATGTCTGATTAAATGATGGAATTATGCTTCAATGTCAGAATTAGCTTCATGTCCAAAAAACAAATCGGATACGGAGTTCAATTTAGCACACAAACCATTTCAAGGGTACAGTTTCATAAACAGGCTTGTACCATATCCAGAATTTGAGTTTCTTTAATACATAGAGTATTACAATTTAAGTTTGTTATGATTTGTTAAATAAGGATAACATTTTCAGAATAGACAGAAATTATTGCAATTTTTTATCTTGGTTTATAATTTGTTATTTATATTACACTGCCTGTCATTAATTATTACATAGTTTGATTTTAATAGTGATTTATAGTTTAAATTGATATATTCTAATAGTATTCATATATATATTCTAATATACAAAGTCAAATCATTATTTAATTTTTTATTTAATCTATCTAATCTTACAATGTTTGTAAATTCGTCATTTACTTTTTTGCCTCTCTTATTTCTCTTTCTCTCTTTTTTCTTTTTTTCACTTTTTTTCTCACTGTTCTTGGAAATAATTCACTTTTTTTTTTTACTGTTCTTGGCAATAATAACAATAATGATAACATTCAAGAAATGAAAAAAAAAAAAGACTGGACCCTTTTGTGCAAATAAAAAATGCTCTTTCCTTTCTGTAACACAGATTGCCCCTGGATAAGTGGGACATGCATTTAATCTGAAATGCAAGAAGCAAAACTATTTTGCCCAGTCTGGAGCAGGCAGATGCAGAGAGCTCTAGGCCAAAACTCAGCTTGTAAAAGGATGAGACACATGTACTCTGATTTGGAAAGCATGACCGAATAATGATTTTTCTCTCCTACTGAAATGAAGAAATGAACAATTCTATCTCATATTTATATATTCATAGAGAAATGTCATTTTAGAGTAGCACAGTGCTGAGTGTGTTATTATAACCATCATTTGTAACATAGCTGTCCTCACTATTAGTGGATGAAAATATTATTGATTTCATCTTCTTATAATAACTTCTACTGTGCCAGTAACCTTTCTTTGTTAATGAATAATAATCTTTTTCCCCCCTTCTTCCTATAATTTTACGGAAGTGTTCATTCTTTGCTGATGAGCTCTAATTTCACCAGATGAAACAGTTAGGAAAAAGCCACTTCAGAAGCACCTTAGTGCCTGTTTTATAAATTATAGGATCCTATCCATAGGATGCAGAACGAAGCAGAGAAACATCTGGGGATGGATAATGTCTTTCTGCCACAATGTAAGCTCCACCCATTTTGTATATATATTGTGATGTGACACACATGTACAAAAGGAGTGGAGCTGGTGACACTCCATTTGTCATTTTGATGAAAGCATTGGATTTGTGGATGCTCTGGAAAAATCTCCCAGATTCCAAGGAGAATCGTTGTGCCAACATTAGCTAGGAACATAGAATGTGGGTGTAACATGCATTCTATGCCAAATGGGAGATTTATGTAGTGAAAGTATTTTGATAAAGCTTTTATTTTTCATAGTTTTACCTCTTCTATTTCAGCAATTGGGTGAGAAATCTCTTTGCAGAGTCCTTGGAGTTCTCTGAGCTTGGCTGTTTTCTTGCAAACGTTTTGTTACCTGGCTAGGTAACATCTCTTTGCCTTTGAACATAAGTCTGGTATATTAAGTTTAGTACTGTTACTCTCTGCACCTCAGCAAAAGAAATCCCGTCTTGTCCTACCTGATATGCTGAGAGTTGAATTTGAGACTTTATTTTGCTACAGAAGTACCTATGGCCCTTTTGTTCCTACACTACAGTCAATCATCTGGAAAATGAGTTCAGATTTTAATAACTTCTCTTATGATTTTATATCTGACTCCAGTGTAACAAAGCACAGTGTTCCCTGCTTTCTAGATGAATCACGTCCATGCAGTTCCATCATTATAATGGTATAACATTTGATTCTGAACTTTAATTATCCTAATGGAAACACACAGAGAGAATTATTTGGCAACATGATGAAGTTTAAAGTGAATGGGCATTCCCCAAGGATCCTGAAGGCACCCACTAACAGGTTCTTCATTGTCATGGAACAGATAGAATAGATTTAACATTACTTGGGTGTATTTTATTTTATTTTTTTACCAGATGCTATGAAGTTCACCAGCTTGATAGACATAAAAGAGGGGCTTGTCAGGTGTGTGTGTGTGTGTGTGTATACATATATATATATTTACACACACACACACACACACACACACCTCAGTTCAAGGGGACCCTTGTTTTTTAAATCAGTGGTGAGCTCATACTTTTTTGTTTCAGACAAAATTCCATTTTGGGTCTTTCTCCTCTCCACCACAAGCGTGTATTTCAGGAGCCTAACCTTAAATGCCTTAAATACTTGACTTGCCTGGGAAGCAGAAGAGTAGGGTCTGGTCAATGATTGAATGGGAGATCCACCAGGAAACACCAAAGCGGTAGGCTAGACTGAGAGATTAAAAAAGCAAAACATCCTAGAAAATGGAAATGGTAAACCATTTTCATATTGTTGCCAGGAAAAATGGATGGACATGAATGTGAAGGCCCCACAGTTGAGCTTGACTTGAAGGAGACTAGACATTACAATGTTGAGCAGAAGCAGTTGCTGGTTTTAAACAGCTGGAAGCCAGAAGTCCTATAGACCAACTCTAGGCCATATAGAGAACTACTAATGGATTCTACTCTTTTTGCCTACCCCAGTTCAAAGAAAATTACCAGCTGGGGAGATAAACAAGAAATGTCCTTGTCCCTCTTAATATGGATGGACATTATGAACCTGGAACAAAGCCCTCACTCCAGTCAGAAGCAACTAGTGACTGAACTATGTAGTAATGACACAGTATATCTTGTTTAGTTTTGGGAAAGACAAGTAACCGAGCTAACTAGTGTCTGATCCCCAACTGGAATATGTATTTTGCTGTCAGAAGCCACATTTAAATAAATCTAGAATATGATAACTGGTTATATATTAGCGGGATGGGGAGGGGGGATGACGGGTTACTGGAAAACAAACAAAAAATGGCACCCTGCCCCGTCTGTGCCTCAATCCTCTGCATAAGATTTCAATTTCCTACAGATATTTTGACTGTTGTTATTTTTTTAATTCAGGGAAAGGTGCATATACATGCACATTCATTTCTGCTGAGTTTAAACAGCATTTTGCCCCCTTAATATTTAATAATCATAAAATTCATTTGGTTCATCAAACCTTTGGTGCAATTCATATTGAGATAAATTTTAGGAATACATTGGTGAGCTGTGGGTCTTCACATATTTAAGTAGCTGGCCAACTTAATCGTCTTTCCTAAACTACTCACATGCCAGCTCAGAGGAAAAGAGGTGTCTCCTTCTCTTACTGACAGGTCACTGGATATCTCCACTGAGTTGCTAAATTCACCACAGTTGCCAACCACCAACCAGACCTGCAGTTGTCTAGCACTTTTTAAACTTCTTTTTATGTAAGCCTTAGTCTAATTCTAGATTATCTACAATTGGCTTTGTTGTTAATGCCAAAGTTGTTGCTGTTGCTGTTGCTGTTGTTGTTGTTCCTCTTCTTCTCCTTCTCCTTCTCCTTCTCCTTCTTCTCCTTCTCCATTATTATTATTATTATTATTATTATTATTATTATTATTATTTAGACATTCTTGCTTATATATACATATAAAAACCAGTCTGGAAAATGATTTAATGTAGTTAAAGCCAGGCACTGTTTTAGCCCTGCTCTTGTTTTTGGCCAATTTTAAAGATTGTTTTTTTTCTTTTTTTTAAAAAAATGCATAAAAATGCTGGTTGTAAATGTATAAATACAATAGCTATGCAGCATATTGGATCTGATCCTACAAAAATGCTGGGGTGCTTTAAGGAATCAATAGAGGTGAATATGCACCCTGAGGTCCCATCTTCCTTTGGAATTTGCACAACGTAGTAATGGCTTTAAAATGGGTTGGGACACACTATATTATAAGATGGCTTAAACAGTGAATGATGGCGTATAACTCATGGGAATGGTGATGTTGGAAATAAGGCCCTAACAGATCCGTGGAAAGAGTTGACCTGGGACATAGGTCACTGTCATGTCAAAATATCTGCTCTTAAAAAGTGGAGGAATGTTTGTAAGGGTGATCTACAGCTGCGGATACTGGACTGCTATGTTTTCTCCCCTTGTCCACTCTTATTGACAAAAGAAACTGAAAGATCACAATACAACATCACACAAAACTAGCTGTTTGATGATGAGTTTAAGTGTAAATGTCTACTATAGGACTCTAGAAATACATTGCTTTAGCTTCCCTAAACCGCTTGAAAGTAGGAAAAAATAGAGGGAGAGAGATTTAAAACATCTGATTAGGGTGAATGAACCATTGCTAAAGCTTATTCATGCATATTCGTGCACTTTATAAATTCTAAATTGCCTATATCATTAGGGACCAGTAAAAAATTACTGAAGGAGTAGCAGCAAGGACACAACAGAAAAGGATGAAAAGGCCAGGTTTGCTACTTTCCCAGCTTCTATGATTCTGTGGTAGTAAACTGATACATTTTTTGAGCTTACAAAGATGAATGGCTTGGAATGTGCCATGCTAATAAATATGCAAATGATTTTGTACATACATGGACATTAAGCTCAGGAAGGTAGTTTCTTAAGCTCAGGAAGGTAGTTTTGATACTTAACAGAGTGGTACATCTTTAGAACAAAAGCCGAGAGAAGTGTTAAGGCCCTCCAGACGAAAGAATTGCATCATTGCTGCTATTTGTCCACCATACCAAATACACAGTATTTTATTATTTTATTTTCCATTCCTTGTATACCACAATTGCACATCTGGTGGTTCACAGTTCTAAGTCATAAAACTGTGAAACAATAAAACAATCTCATAAATACTTATAAACTATTAGAAATTCACACAGTATGCTTAACCAGGTTAGTTGATGGCTTGGATTCATTCATGTTAAGATTAGTTTCTATGGTTTAGTATGTTGTGCAAACCCATCCAATTTGGTTAGCTTATAATTGAGTATATTAAACCCTAAAAATGGGTTAATTCGGTAACAAGATTAGCTGTGTTGTGTGAACACAGCCAGTGTGGTCCATATCAGCTGGGTATAGGTCTCCTGCAGTCTTGGGGTGAAAGAATGGGGTTGTACTTGCAGGACATATCTGCATAGCCTGTTCATCTTCCATGCTTGTTGTTTTTCATGCATTGGAACAGTACAAAATACACAAGGAAGAGAGAAATGTACTTGTTGAAACGGCTGGAGTGAGGTGGCTTAGGATCTCCTGATCAGGAATATGTAGGGACAGCTGACCCACCTTCACCAAGCAAAGATGGGTTGGTTAGCCAGAAAGGGATGCAGTTTTCCCCTTTACTTTGGAGGGAAACCTAAAGTTCTACTTGTATCAATGGGTTCCATTCTTAATCTTGCTTTTTTTTTTTTTTTTTGATACTGTATGATTGCTGCTTTGGAATTTATTTATTTTTTTTGGCATTATTTGTTGTTTTAGTTTTTAATTTATGCTGTCTTGCATGGTATTCTTTAGTGCTGTTTATTGTTGCACACTAAACCAGGGCTGGCTTGCCAGGAGCAAGTAGGTATAAATTTGACAGTAAACATCTAACAAAAATGCAAACAGAACGACTGCCCTGGAGAAGTCTCAGGAGATGGGAACAGGGAAATTGCCAGAAGAGGTCTGGCAGGCTTGCGTTGTGTGTTGATGCCAGAAATCCTGTTCCAGGGCTATAATGTTGACTGAGGTTGTTCATAAGTGTTTTTAGAATAGACATACTTCATGTAAAGTTAAAAGTCGAAGATGCACAGGGATGACAGGATTAGAGGTATCAAAACAAACAAGCAACCCAAAATGTTCTGTTACAGATATTTCTGAATTACTTTATTGTAGCAGGGACAATAACCGTCATTTTAAACTGGCATTCTCCAGTTCTGTAAAAAGGGCTGCCTTTTGCATAACAATATGGCAAAGTATTATTGCTATTGTCCATTCCCTGACTAGTGTTGACTTCAGCGTAGGCGGTTGATTGCTCACATTTTGAGGAAAATTTTATTTTATTTCAACCTTATCTGCTTTGAGATGTGTGGACTTCAACTCCCAGAATTCCCCAGCCAGCATGGAGTTGAAGTCCACATATCATAAATAGCCAAGTTTGAGAAGTTCTACACCACATTCCAGTTCATAAATTGCATGGAGGTTTGAAACAGAACAGGATCTTGTAAAGAAGCATTTAAAGGCCATTAACTTAATTATTTAGTGAGGACAGACTGCATGGCCAAACTTGAATCCTAGGTAAATACATTTAAAAGGTGTGCTCTAAAAACATAATTAACTAGCCTTTCAATAATAATAATTCAGTCAATCACATCTCTGAACAATAAGATCAAGAGCAGCAGTCCAAATATTTTGTAGATGTTTCTAACCGTATGGCTCAGAGTGGGGAGGGAGGGCAGTAAAACTGTCCTACAGGTTTTGGGGAGAGTCCCAGCGGCTGTGTGTTTGCAACATTTAAGGCTAATCCACGCTTTCTCCTTGTCCTAGTGCAACAGTGGCCCACCTATCAATTAAGGTAGAACTCAACTTCACTTGAATTCTCTGGTGGTGCATCAAAGTAGAGTTTTCCCCTCTCTGCTGACACCTGCAGCGCTTCAGTCCTACGCCAGTGCCTCTGTTCCAGTTGGATGGTGTGTCCTCTGTCCCCCTTGTCTCCACTCTCTGCCTTCAGTGCCACTTCATCCTGGCCACTGGGCTATCTACCACGAAATGCTGGTCCTTTGATTTCTCTTTTGTTTTTCAGGTTGGGTAGCAGAACAGCATTCATGCTGGCCACTTTTTCTCACTGTTTTTAAGTGGTGAAATTGACCAGAGTTCTGTCAGTTTCCCCTTCTAGCCCAAGTGACAGGAAGAATTGTGCAACCCTTCTCACTATTTTTTTTTACCAGTCCTCAAAAGACAGGCCCATAATCAGGAAAATGATTGGTTCTTGTATGTCATGGCATGGGGGGAGGGGGAAAGAAGCAGGGGAATCCACCAATCAGGGGCCGTGTTAACCATGGTCTAAATGGAACACATAGCCATCCCTGTGGCCATAGTTGGAGAAAGGGGTTGAGATCCAGGAAAGCATTTCTTAAGCAGCTTCATTTCCAGCCACTTTATGCATGGGAAGCAAGCAGATGATTGCAGTAAAGAAAGACCCTAGTGTGTTAGCTTCCTGCTATGTTCTGCTAAATCTAGTGGGCAGGATCACCTTTCTTCCATAAACACCCTCTCCATGTTCTGCTTAGTCACCTATCCACAATATCCAGACATAATGAATTGTCTGCTTTGCCCAATGCAGAATTGATATTAACCAAGCCAAGATCCACTTCTTTGCATTATATAAAAATAGTTTGAGGCTTTGTGTATTATGTAGGGAAGACCAAAACAACTATGGAAACTGTGCCTGCACTCTGAAAGAAGAAACCACATATTAATTTTAATTTCCAGTCATAAGGAAAGACACTTTAGCAGTTCTTGCTGTCTTCAGCTCATGTAAGAAGCTTGATAGTTACCAATAAAAACAACATTTGGAGAAAACAAATGTTCAGTTCTTACTGAACTGGAGAACTTTTTATTTCTATTAGCCTCATTAGGGTCAGCCCCCCACTCTGTTATAATGGGATTAGCCCTAGAAACCGTACAGTGATTATTTTGGCAATGTTTTCTAAGCTGGCTCTAGTTTATGTGATAGTGGTACCAAGAGGAACTGGATTATAATAAAGACACTGTTCCGAGAAATGTCTTTCCTAGGTTATCTTCTCATACTTCACATCAACCATCATGACTTTGAAGTGACTTCTTTCTTTTGCTTTGGAAAATGATGTTTTGCTTTGCCTTGCCAAGCTCCTCACTTTTTCTTTTGACTTTGTATTTCAATGGCACCTTCCATCTGGAAAGCAATTCCTTTCTCCTTTGCTTGCTCGTGAATTCTTTCAGCCTCCAGCTTCCTTCGTGGATTTCTCAGTGAAAATGGCTCTTGAATACTCAGGTCCATCCTAACGCTTTCAGACTGACTTCTCCCCTCAACTACAGGTGAAACTCGAAAAATTAGAATATCGTGCAAATGTTCATTTATGTCAGTATGGCACCTCAAAAGGTGAAACCAATATATGAGATAGACGCATTACATGCAAAGCGAGATATGTCAAGCCTTACTTTGGTATAATTGTGATGATTATGGCGTACAGCTTATGAAAACCCCAAATTCACAATCTCAGAAAATTAGAATATTACATGACATCAATAACACAAGGATTGGAAATAGAACAATATCGGACCTCTACAAAGTATAAGCATGCATATGTACTCAGTACTTGGTTTGGGCCCCTTTTGCAGCAGTGACTGCCGCAATGCGGCATGGCATGGATGCTATCAGCCTGTGGCACTGCTGAGGTGTTATGCAAGACCAGGATGCTTCAACAGCGCCTTCAGCTCCGCTGCATTGTTCGGTCTCATGTCCCTCATCTTTCTCTTGGCAATGCCCCATAGATTCTCTATGGGGTTCAGGTCAGGCGAGTTTGCTGGCCAACCAAGCACAGTAATCCCATGGTCATTGAACCAGGTTTTGGTACTTTTGGCAGTGTGGGCAGGTGCCAAGTCCTGCTGGAAAATGAAGTCAGCATCCCCATAAAGCTCGTCTGCGGAAGGAAGCATGAAGTGCTCCAAAATCTCCTGGTAGACAGCTGCGTTGACCCTGGACTTAATGAAGCACAGTGGACCAACACCAGCAGATGACATGGCTCCCCAAATCAACACAGACTGTGGAAACTTCCCACTGGACTTCAAGCATCGTGCATTGTGTGCCTCTCCATTCTTCCTCCAGACTCTGGGTCCTTGGTTCCCAAATGAGATGCAAAAGTTGCTCTCATCAGAAAAGAGGACTTTGGACCACTGGGCAACAGACCAGTTCTTTTTTTTTTTCTGTAGCCCAGGTAAGACGCTTCTGACGTTGTTTGTTGTTCAGGAGCGGCTTGACAAGAGGAATACGACATTTGAAGCCCATGTCCAGGATCCGTCTGTGTGTGGTGGCTCTTGATGCACTAACTGCAGCCTCAGTCCACTCCTTGTGAAAGTCCCCAACACTTTTGAATGGCCTTTTCCTGACAATCCTCTCCAGGCTGCGGTCATCCCTGCTGCTTGTGCACCTTTTTCTCCCACACTTTTCCCTTCCACATAACCTTCTATTGATGTGCTTTGATACAGCACTTTGGGAACATCCAACTTCTTTTGCAATGACCTTTTGGGGCTTTCCCTCCTTATGGAGGGTGTCAATGATGTTTTTCTGCACAACTGTCAGGTCAGCAGTCTTTCCCATGCTTGTGATTCCTCCTGAACCAGCCTGAGAGACCATTTAAAGGCTCAGGAACCCTTTGCAGGTGTTATGGATTCATTAGCTGATTAGAGTGGGACACTTTGAGCCTAGAATATTGAACCTTTTCACACTATTCTAATTTTCTGAGATTGTGAATTTGGGGTTTTCATAAGCTGTACGCCATAATCATCACAATTATACCAAAGTAAGGCTTGACATATCTCGCTTTGCATGTAATGCGTCTATCTCATATATTGGTTTCACCTTTTGAGTTGCCATACTGACATAAATGAACATTTGCACGATATTTTAATTTTTCGAGTTTCACCTGTAAATTCAGACAACGCACAGTAAAAGCAGAAATAGGTGAATGACAAAGACCAGGTGTGGGGTAGACTTTTTAGAAGATCAAAAACTGAAATATTTCTCCTTGCTGAAATCAGAACTGAAGGTAAATTATACTTGTGTCACACCTTTTAATCCAAACCCAAATAAAAAGATAAACCAGTTTGCAGTAGAAAGAAGGTAGGAAGCTTATAGGCCAAGTATCATATGTACACAGACATTTGCTTATACAAGAACGCCAGATTCAGTCTTCAGCTAAGGCTGGGAACAGCTCCTATCTTCCTACTTCACAGTGGTGAGCTAGAACAATCAATGATATAAAGCAGCTTGCTAAGAATGGCACATCCAGGGGAATCCTCACCACCTTTTACTATCATCAGTGTCAGGTCACATGGCTGATCTTATGTAGGTTCAGAAGCTAAGCAGGATCAGGCCTGGTTAGTACAAAATGGGAAACCACCAGGAATCATCAGAGTTGTAGGCTAGACTGCAGATGAAAGCTCTTCCTGGAAGGAAGCACTTCCATATTTTTGCTAAGAAAAGAGCATGGATATGAACAGGAAATTACCAGGAGTATTACCAGGAGTCAAGAGTACTTTGAAGGAGACCTTATTTTTCTAACCATATGAAGGTTGGTAGGCTCCATACAACTATCTGGAGCAAACTAAGCTTGTAGCATCACTTCTCTTGTTTAAGGGTCAGAGTTGCAGCCTTTGTAAGACTTCAAGGATTGCTAACCTGGGTCTGTTTTGCAAACCGGGGGCAGCATCCCAAACAGTCAGACATGTGTCTAGCTGGGAGGCTTCATGTAAAGGGAATCTACAAAGTCAGGCTTTCTGCATCATATGCAAATTTAAACTATTTTCAGATCCTACTTAATTTATAAGGGTACTTTCTGAAGTCATTGTTTTTTTTTTAAGGATGCTTTATTTCCCCTCTTTAACACTTGCAGTTTAATATAGCATTATTCAGATTGTGGCCTTACTAATTATATCCTTACTATGTGTGGTTATAAATAGGTTGACTGGCATCGGAGCAGTTGCCATCCTTGTTCTTTTCCACTCCATTAATTTAGTTCATAGGCAGAATGCACAGGCCTGTAGTTTTAACCAGGAAAACAGAAACGTGTTCTTGTCCTTCCTCTGTTTCAGGTCTCCACTGATCAGCTTCTGAGCTTTGTGGGCCGACTCAGTTAAGGTGGAACTGGACCTCATGCTCTCCATGGGGCTGCTGCCAAAAATGGGGCTGCCTCATTCTGTCCCTGTAATATAAAGGGGAGGAATCACTTTCTCTTTAGGATAATTTCTTACAGGGCTTTTAATAAGCAGGCCTGGAGGGAAAAGTGCATTGGACCTCCCTATTTCATTTTTTTTTAATGCACCCCTGTTTTGTTTCATTTTGGGCTGTTTCCAGGGTACCCTTAATTGAATGAAGGAATTAGTATTGTGGGAGCTCCAAAAAAGGGTGAATTGCCCCATTAGCCCATCATTAGAATGTTAAATTTAGCCTGCAACAGACCCAATCTTGCATAGGGTGAAACTAGTTCTCCCCTCCCTCCTGGAGCTGCCAGCCAGGGTAGGGAGTTGATTTAATACTTCCTATGTGCCACAGCTTCAGTTTTATAGACCATTGCCTCTGTAAATTGCCGCACAGCTTCTTCTTCTGCCCCCCTCAGTTGCTTCAGTATCAAATGCCTGCTGTTTGGAGCTGCACGCCTGGCTTGGTGTGGACGGTCAGCTGGGAGAGCAAAAGCTTGCCAAGGGTTCCTACCACTCCCTTCACTGTTGATGTGATACTGGCCCAGACAGGTCCTTCAGTGTCCTTTGGACCTGACACCCAGTTCTCCCCTGCGTGTCATGGAGAAGCACTGTGGCAGGCAAATGAGTTGTGTAGAAGTCAGATGTGGGGCTGAAGGACACCAACCACTGATTTCCAGAAGCGCACTGGGCATTAGGCATGCTCAGATAATACCTTAACAATAGTTGAGAAGCACTGGGCTAATCGGATTGTGTGTAGGCTATCCCACAGATGAAGGAAACCTTTGGAGTTCTCTTTTTTCCTCCTGATGCTGGAATCGGTATGGGTGAAAGGCTTGAAACAGAGTTCCTCCTCTGCTTGAATATCAAAATGCTAAGATGTTTTTTCTTTAATTTGCTATTAAATAATAGTACTTCCAACTCTGTGGAACCCTTCAGAGACCAATGAAGGGCAGTCTTGAGCTTGCAGTCCTTTTGAACAGATTTTTGCTAAATGGTGGAAACATGCATGTCCAACATCACTTTCTTTATCTTCGTGTCTGCCCAGACAGCAAGATGCAGATGACCCTTAACAACTTGCTGCTGCACGCGTTTAACACCTCATACATTATTTTGACTTTTGTGAACAGGACAGTCATGGAAATGGGGGCAGGAGCAGTAAAAACGGCAAATCTGGAAATTTCTATTCAGAGACAAAGATTCAAATCTATGACCCTAAATATCACTACTGTAATTAAACTCACTTGTCACCCCCTGCTTGGGTTTTAGTGCTAGGACTATAATTGTGAAGCCATTGACCTTTAAGCCATGAGTCACCTTAGCAAGATGTTGGTTTTTAGCCAGTATTGCTCCCATCTCTGTTTGATGTGTAGAAACTAGCTGGGACAAAATTTACAACTTAGATGTTTAAATAATCCACTAATAAAGCACCCCAGAGTTCATAAACCAATAAGAAACCATGATTACCAAGGACTTCCAGTTGCTAGAAAACTCACTGCAAGCTACTGCTTGACAGACCACAATGTGGATGCTCCATCACGTGGAAGGAAACACTGTTGTTTAGATGGTGAGATCTTTCTGATTAGCAGCAGCTGTTTCCAGTTGGCCCATTTGTAGAAAACAGAGATTGGAACCAGATGGACCTGGCAATTCATTAAATGACAAGCACTTCTGATTAGCACAGAGGTGAACATGCAGGGCCGCAGAAGAGCTGGTTATTTCCATGGTGATTGATTGACTGAACTTTATTTACAGTCTGAGACTAAAAAAATAAAAAGTAACAAATGTAAGTTCCAAAGTAAGAACAGACAAAAAGACAAAGGAAAATATAGAAAAATAAAGTAAGTAAAATGCAATGTGATCAATAACACAGTGATAAAATAAAAGATCCATAGATAACAGGTAAAAGATTATGGCTGTCAGGATTAGCCCAGGAAACTCCAGGAGACAGTACAGATCCAATCCAGCAAGGTTTAATGGCCTTTCTCCCCTTACAGAAATCTTCTCAGAGTGAGAGCAAATTCCAGGGTCACCCTCCCAACCTCCCTTGCATTCTTTAGGGAGGGTTCAGTCTCATCCTCTTATCAGTTCCCCGTTGCTCTGGTGATGAGAGTAAATTCTTAACCCCTCTGGTCCTGACTCTCACAATGGCTAACTAAATCTCTCTCGCAATAGATAGATAAGGGTATAACCTACATTTATTTATTTATTTATTTATTTATTTATTTATTTATTTATTTATTTACACATTCGATTCATTCTCCGCCCATCTCCCCCCAATGGGGAACTCTGGGCAGCTCACAAAGTATATATAATCCTAACAGTGACAAATCTTACAATTACAAATCCTACAGTGCTATATATATTATACTATGTGACCAGCGGTGGTCGCTAGGGGGTCATCCGGGCTTTTTCTCCTCCGAAGATCTTACACTCACATAGATCGTCGCTCGTGCTGGTTGCATTCGGAGTTCGGCCCCCGCGCAGCACTGCCAGTTCCTCCCATTTAAACGGGAGTCCCCATTTATCTACTCGCAGATGGAATAGCTTTCGAACTGCTGGGTGAGCAGAAGCTAGGAGAAGGGATGGGAGCTCACCCCGTCCTGCAGAGCCGGGCCCAAACTGCTGGAGTGCTGACCATTTCTGACCGGCAAACTCCAGCGTCATTAAGCCCTGAGCCACCGTGTTATGGTGAAAGAAGGGTAAATATTACTGGATTAGATGTATAATCTAATATTATATGAAAGGCTCAAATTATCTTACTTCGGACATATTGCGAAGGAATGGTTGGATGAAGGCCGCGGAGAAATAAGCATTCCCTTATCCCCCAACAGGAGCGTGGGAAGTTTAAGAAGACGAGACTGGCACCACCCTAAGGAATTCACGGTGTTTTAGCTTGCTGGCTTGGGAAGTTAGATTCAGTCTGGAGAGATTTCTGTCTTGAGGTGAAAGCTAATAAACACAACAGAACTGTATCTGCACTGTCTTGGGTAGTTCTTTGGGCTGAACCTGACACATATTATGCAAATACCCAGCTCTCTGGAGAAGGCTGTAATGCTGGGAAAGGTGGAAGGAAAGAGAAGACGAGGAGGACCAGCAGCAAGACAGGTGGACTCAGTTACAGCGGCGATGGGTGAACCATTGGGGGACCTGAAAGAACAGGTCAGGGACAGATTGTCATGGAGATTTATCTCTGTGCTTGCTAGGAATCAAAAATGACTTGATGGTACATAATCAAAGGGTTAATCTAATACAAATAGCAATTGCATAAATTTTAGCTACCTTCCTGGTTACTTTAGGATCTATCTCATTGACCTTCATAGGGACTGAAGTAGTCTCTATATTGGAGACTATAGGGTGCTCTATTATGGAGGAATCTCTAAACTAATTTACTCTAATTACCCAATGAACATCCTGTGTGTGCCATACTGAAGGACCTTCTCTCCTTGCCTCCATACCTTCTAGGCTAACAGAAGGCATCTATAGTAACATTCCAATATATGAGCATCTTGTGCCTCGTCAAATGAGTTTGTTAGCCAGGGTTAGCTCTCCTGTCCTCTTCATACCAGTTTACATAGAGATTTTTCAACTGTTATAGCTGGATTAATGAAATATGGTGAAAGTTTTGGATGGGGGTGGAATGCAAATGAGAGACAGACCCACGGTTCCCTATGCTCATAGACCCTTGTGCCAGCTGTGATCATAGGGAATGCCTACTCCATATAGAGCTCTGTAAGGTCTTACCTGCATAGTTTTTGACTCCAGTGGGAATTTTACTCTATGGGGGACTTTAACTTCATTGTACCACCTGCTGTTTCACTGGGGCATTTTATGCTTTCAACTGATGGCTACAAACCTTTGGAATTGTGATGAACTGATATTTATCTTTAAATAAAGCCAAAGATGGCTTTATTAAATAGCCTTTGTATTTTGTTGTGGTACTACATATAGTGGTATATGCTTTATTAATTTATATCTGTCCTTTATGGTGGAGTACTAATCCTTGACACTGAATGTTCAGTCCAGCTCAGTTATAGCTTGATTGTGATTAACAGCACTCAGAAATCATGAAATCTGAATGCAGTGTCTGGCTAGGGGCAGATCTAGCAATAGAACAGAGACAATATCCAGAATGGAGTGGAAAGACCAAAGTATGGATAATCAGAAACAGTCAACAGTAAGTCAATTCTCCTATCACTTGAAGTGACCTGGTTGAGTTGGAGACCTGCAGGAACTCTGTAAGGGAACTCAGCCCAAGGCCAAATGAAACTCTATTTCACTAAGGCAAGAGAGAGCAATAGGAGTAGTTATCAAGCCAAGGATTCCCCTTCTTTGATGAAATGTGGAGGAGTTGGGTGTAGCCTACAGATGAAGGTCAACAGTAGAGACTCAGAAAGAATCGGATTGCTCTGAACAGAATTTCTGCATGGGATTTATATAGCATGGAGTTTTCCCCAGTCTTCATGGTGGCCATACCTCTATTTTAAATCTGAAAGGTTGGTTCTCAAAATGGAAATATTCCTATTTTCAGCCAAATTAAAAAAAAAAAAAAAATACAGCATTCTAGCTATAAAATTGGAATTAAATCCTCAATAAGATCAGAACTAGCACCCAGCTCCTTGGCTACATTCCTCAAATTGTTTCTTACCAATCCATTACCCTGCCAGCTAGGAGCAATTTGCATGCTGCTTTAATTATTAATTTAAATATTTTCTTTCTCCCATCGCTCAGCTTTTGCCAAAACGTCTCCCAGCAGAGTTTATAGATCGGCATTTATCATTTAGCTGTAGTATGTTTTGAGAGGAGACTTTTATAATGCAATTGTCCATTAAGCAGGAACTAAAACAGCTGCACAATGCCTTTTGTTTGGTAATACTAAACAAGTATTAAATAAGCCAGCAAGCATTGGTCCTCCTGGAAAGATTTCTTCTTATGGTAAGATGGTCCTGCAGCAAAGAGCAATTAGTATGATTACTAAGTATAGGAAGGCTAAAGTGCCTTTTTTCACCCTCCTTTTTATCCTTTGCTCCTTTATTTGTGTGTGTGTGTGTTTTTTCCTTTTCTGATACTCCTGGCAATTGATTTAGCCACAACAAATTAAAGCAGGCTTTTAAATAGACATTCACTTGGTAGGCAGAAGTATCTGATAGTTCTCCCCTGGGCGCCTAGCAGGATTTGTGTTGGGACTGAGGTTTCCTTGTCCCCTAAGAATGGCACACAGCGAAAGGAAATACGAAAATTCAAAGCAAGAGGATCTGAGGTCCTATGTTTTACTTAATCACGCATGTTCCCAAGGAGAGAGAGGGAGGATCAATAACTGTGGGAGATCCGCCTTTCAGTTTCCAAAAGGATTGAGCTGGATCAGATCCCACTTTGGCATTTAATGATGAAATAGAAAGATAGAAGTTTTCCAGACCGGTGAATTTTATAAATAAGTAAAACTGAGTCAGTAAGCTATTATGCCATGAATGAGAGAGCTTTCGTTTTGGATCCATTTACATCCAGACAACATCTGCAAGAGTCAAGGGATTGTGCTGGGGCGGAGCCGTTCCCAGATTAGAAGGCTGCAGTACAGGTTGCTTTGCTAGTTCTTTTATGTCCACACAGTCATGCAGATCAGCATATGGGCCATTTCTTAGATGTATAAAGTCTTGTTGACCCTGACAGATTGCTCTTAGTCTGTAGAATTCATAACCACAAGACTTAATCACGGCCATGAATGTGGTTTACATTACAATGGGATTGGATAGATTTGCTGAAAGACAGGTCTGTCAAGAGTTATTAGTATCATTAGTCTTAAAAATCAATCTGAGTAAGATATCTTCTGCTTGTGAGCACCCCAAATGCACCTGCCTGGCCATTGTGGGAAGCAGAATGTGGATCAAGATGGTACTTGGTTTGATCCAATAAGGCTACGCTTTGGTTCTTCTGATCACCTGCTCAATAAGAAGCAAAACTATCAAAGGATGGTCATCATTCTTACCTTGACATGACCTCTAGTTATCAGCTAGTGTCAGTTTTCAGTACGCGGAAGTTATTTACAAATTACTGAGAATTTCTTCAAACCCTTCAAAAGGCATCTTGGAGACAAGAGTACATGGACAAGAATAAAGATGCTGAGCCATGTCAAAGGTGGTCTTTCAATGTCCATAGGAATTCATAAATAATGGTTCACCATTCTTTCCTTTCTGGAAATCAAGTCCTCATGAATCATTTAAAGCGGCTCCTATAAATTAATCAAGATTAATTGTGTTTATCTATACCAATAATGCCTTTCGGGGTCATTATATGATAAAATTTAACATACCTTTATTTAAAAATCAACGACAGAAGTTACAGGTTGTAGAGAAGATGGATGCTGATGGCCATTGTGCTGTGGTTTATGTCAGATTTATTGCAGAGAGATGTAATAAACCTGTGATGATTTGGACTGAACGGTGTGGAACAGTCATATTGCTGGTAATAATACAAGCAGTTTTAATTATCCATGTCAGTATTGCAACAGTATACAGCAGGCTAGATAATCGCCTAGCGTGATTGGGTGGGAGAAAGAAAAAGCAGTTGAAGTTTTGTAGTTTTGGCTCAAGGCATGATGCAGAGTACAAAGATCACCACCCCCAATTATTACCCTGAAAGTCCAAATACAGGGGGAAGCTCTCTTGCCCAAACCCTACTGAGATGGATTGTCTGCATTTGACTTAGCATGCTGTAGAGATTTCAGTCATTAAGGCTTAACATTAGGTTTGAGCCAAGCCACGGTCATATAAAGTGCCTAACAATCTTCTGTGTTAGAAAAAGCTTTACTTTGTAACCTAGAGTATCGGAGGAGCATGCCAATGGCATAATTTCACTTTCTCAGAAAAGAGACTAGAAACAGATTTTAAAGCAATGAAGGAAGCTCAGGAATGAAGAAACAAACCTAGAATGTTCCCCCCAATACTTGTACCCTATACAAAAAGAAGATGATTCAATGCCCCAGGTAGATAACAACTCACATTTCCATTGAGGCCCCATCATTTTAAACTGGGAATTTCCATAAACTTTTTACCCTCCTTAAAGGTTTGCTGAACATGAGAATCGCCATCATGATTTTCCCATTCTCACGTCAACAGGATCTTCCCTCATCCCTTCAGTTCCTGAGACCACGATTAAAGGTTTTGTTTGAATTCCATCTGTCAAATTGTTGAGAGTAGAACATTTTCAGTGGTAGAAACAGCCCCCCCCCAAAGATTCTGCTGGGTACTCTGACCCCTCTTTTAATACCATCCTTTCTTCATGGTGCTAAGTTTATTATCTCCTGTGATTACTTTTGCTCTTAATTTTTCTAATGGATGCAGTTTTGATCAATTTTTTAAAAAAGTTTATTATTTTACTATGGTTTTGTAAACAAAATTATCTGGGGGGGGTAGAATTACATAGATGCAGTAAAGTAACGCTTTATGTATCCTCCAATTGCTTTTGGTTGTGGAAAAATGGACATCAGGATTATCTTGAATTGGCTTATATGGATTAAACATTTGTTAAGAATAATTTCTGCTGTAAAGAAGCACTTGTAAATGACTTTTAATTTCAGGGGACCAGCCTTACCTGTTCTGATGATCTTATGATATATTCAGTTTCACTACCCATGGTTCCCAGCCACTGTGGTCTCAGGCTGGCTGACAGTTATGGGAATTGAAGTTCACATACCCAGAGGACACCAGTTTTGGGAAATCCACCTAAAGTATTAAGCTCTTACCAATGTTTGATTAATCACCTTCAGATTCTGCTATGTTAGAGAAGCAACAATTCTTTGACGTGTTTGCATACTAAGTTACACCCTTTGCTGCTTTTCAAATTTTAAACTGTGGTCAAGGAATGAAATATGAAAAACTGGATTGTAGACCTATATAGATATGTATCATACTTCTAACTATGGCAACTCTAATAAAGACAACTTTTAATTGATTTAAGTGCAATTAATACTTGATTCAGATGGTGAATTGGAAAATTCTGCCTTCACTTTCCTGCTTCTATTATTGATGTCTTCATTGAGTGATACAAAGGAAAGAACCCAAGTTAGTCCCTACATTCTAAAACAGTTCCTTATCACTTTATTGTTGGTGTTACATTAGACATTAAAATCATAAAGACAAGTGGCATCTTGGGGAGAGTTCCTCAGGGCCTCATCAAATTTCTTCGCAGCAGTTACATGCAAAACCTGAGGACCAAACTTGTAGATCCGATGTAGCCATCTTGTTGAGCTAAGAGATCCATTTTTATTTACTGCAGAGTAATGCTTAATTGAAGTATCATTCTATAAACTGTTTTCAACCTAGTATACAAGGAAAGCATGAAGTCAAGTTCCATTTCACAATGGAGTGGCAGCTTTAACAAGCTTTAACACCTTTTATCCATGGTGAATAAGAGATGAAAGCATATTTCCTAAAGAAAAAATGTTTCCTTTCTCTAGCCTTGATGCCATCGCCCTTTACCTTCCTCAGTATATGTGATTTTTGCAATATTTTATTTTATTTATTTGCTAAATAAATCAACAAAAGAAAAGTAGAAATATTTACAGACGCTTTTAATAAGCAACACAGTAACATCAAGAAGAACAAAAAGCCCTTTGAAATTATGTGACAAAGGAAATGCTCCTAAAACTTGGATCATGCTCAAAAGGTTTTTTCCTTGCATTTTTGGTTGACACACACACACACACACAGAGCAAACACATATGAATTGCTGCAAATCAGCTGTAGAATTGACCTTCCAGTTGAATGATGTATGACTATTCTCCTAGCCACAATTTATCATATCTGGTTGTAAATGTGGTTGTTATACAATAAGTATATGTATTTGTTTCTAACCTAAATTATTTTGGAAATTGTATACTGCTCAGAGATGGTTGACTGGAGTGGCCTATAAGCATAAGTAAATATAGGCTTCTGTCACTCACCATATTATTAGAGGACGTGTGTATGCGGTGCCCCAGCCATCAAAGATATTGCTCATGTTTTGTTTGATGGTCAACTATATGCCTCTTTTAGGCTTAGATATTTAACATCCCTACTTGAAAGAACAGTCCACTGGAACCTGAACTGCAGGTTGTCCTATGTCATCCTGGGCTCTCACGTATACATTGTTAGCAGAACTGCTAAGTTTATAGACAAGGCAGTTCATCTAAGAATCCATTATACTGAACAGATTGGGGTATCAGGTAAAGGTGATGTATTTATCTGATTCTTTGCATTTAGCATATATGTATTTATCCTCTTTTATCCTGGAAATAGACCTCATATTTTATCTTTATTTTATTTTCTTTGATATAGTTGTAAGACTAATCAACCAATAAACTATCGGGTATAGCCAAGATGACCTAATGCATCTTTAACAGTCAGTGATTTGTCCAATTTTTTTGACACATATTAAAACTAAATTTAGTAAACGAAGATGAACTGTGTGTGAATATTTTTCAAACAGATATTCCTATACATATGTAAAAAGGAAGAACAGACTCTGGTGATTGTTATTTCAACTGAGTGAATACAGGAAAAGTTACTGCTAGATTTCAGTTTTAAATCTCAGCATTTTACTTTGCAGTAAAGCAGTTGATTTAATGATATCCCACCCTCCCTCACTGTTAATAAATTATTGGGAAAAAAATAGTTGTTAGACAAAAGGAACTGGGGTTAAACTCAACAATTTAAATATAGGAAATAATAACACAGGATATTACCAAATCAGGAGTGGTGAAATAGGAACTGTTAAAAGGAATTGATATCAGAAATTGTAAACTCTGTAAATCATAGGAGGCTACTCAAATTCTCTCCCCATCTCCAGGTCTGAGATTGATTCCTCACCAGGAACAATCTGGTCTTGGATGTTCTCAGATGCTGGATCTGATGGGCATTTGGGGCTCATGAGTTTTCTTTCCCCCAATCTTTTTCTGTGCTCATACACATTTTTCAGTGGAAAAATGCTGTCAATTAGAGTTTTCTAGGTTTCAGAGGCATCTCTTTACTGCCCTGTTCAGTTGTTTAGTTCTACCGGCAGTGTACAAAAGTTAGCCTATTAATACATTCTCTAAACCTCCATTCGCGTGTTGGCTGATCTTATCCATCCTCATTAAGAGAATGTGAGCAGAACAACAAACTATCAATCCTGTTGCCTTCCACGTACTTCGACTGTTTCTCTCTTGCGTGAAATCCTTCCTTTTATTACTTTACACAGGCCAAATAAAATTCTAGATCCTGTGATGCCTACTGGAGATAGTAGTTTGTTTAAAAAATGAATAAGCCAGGAATGGAAATTATGCAAAGGGCTGTTTACACCAAGTGAAAGAGTCTCCTGAGGTTTAACATAAACTGCAGGAAGCAGTTGATCTCTATTAAGATCTGCGCAACAGCTTATGCATATATACACAATAACACCCATATGTGTCCACACATTTATTTATTTATTGCATTTATATCCCAGTGTTTCTCTCAAGTGCAGAATACAGGTGGTGCAGAATCAGGATTTCATGCCTGAAAAGACTAGTAATGTCAGATAAACTTTCCTGTCATTATAATTTCCAGAAATGTATAACCCCCAAAGGTTTTGGGATATAGTTCTTATGGAACAATAGGAAGAACAATTGGATAGCTCTCTGAATGAACCAAATAACTCCTGGAACATTTCCCATAAGTAAGGACTAGCTATTGATTTGAGAAGGCAGTTAGTAGGGATTTCCCATTGAGGGTCTTTTCATTTTCCCAGAATGCCTAGAACACTGTCACTAAGCCATTGTTTTATTCACTATGAGATTAACCAATGCATTTTGCATTCATATGTTGTACTTCGGGTCTACGTTGAAACAAATCACATGATGGCTTAGCACATTGCAGGAACCCAGATGATCTTGGGGAGTCTGGTGTAAAATTAAAGTGTCCAGCTAGCCAGGCAGTGCAGAATTAGCAATGTGCTAATGTCTACAAACTCTCTGTCACAGGCATCATTCTATTCCAGTTGGGATTGTGTTAGGCACTCTACTGCACAGTGTCTTTCCCCACTATCCACATATTTTCTTTCAACCCATTTCAACCATGTCCTCCTTCTCCAGCTAGGCCTTTGATCTCCTCAGTTTATAAGGTTGCTGTTCAGGTTCTATCATTAATAAATTCAGGATGTATTTACACTAAAATGTGAACACAACCCAACTTTAACTGACACCAGAACACATGTCTGTAGAAGTCTGCTTAGCTGGCAAATGGATGTAGAAGGGTTCCTTGAAGCTGGAAGATTCAAACTGTAGTGTTCCCAAAGACCCCAGAGATCAAGGTAGTTAGCAACCTGGTTACTGGTTTCAACTTTTTTTGAAGCAGAAATCTCTAAGTAGATATCAGGTAATACATGTTTTTCAGAATACTTGCCAAAATAATTTAAAAACAGTGTTGGAAAACAGTCATAATAAAATAGAAATAGTAAATAATTATCAACTATGATGCTTTTGAAGTTATTACATGGATTGTGTTAAGATACAAGATGCTGAACACTTTGAACATTTTTAAAGCCGTGTTTATACAAGTGATGAACTGGATTTAATTTCCCAATCAGCATGACCTTTATGGGAACAAAAATGTAGTCTCTCTCTCTTTCTCTGCAGTGGTGATTTTATAAGATTGCCAGTGCAGATCTTCCCCATTTCTATGTAGACAATTAGGTTTTCCTTCATGAAATTCTCAAAGTTAGGATTTACAGGCACAGGTAATGCTGGTCATATGGATGTTTTAAGCAGTTTCACTCCCATCCCAAGAGGAAATCATCAGCACTGTCCTTTTTAGTCAACTCTTTTTGGTTCTTTACAGCTTCCAAGATCCAACAAACTGTGCCAGAATCCCACCACAATCAAATATACAATTTTGTAGGGTGTGCTGTTTTTCAGTTGATGAGTCAGTGTGGAAAGATACAAAAAATTGAAAACATGTGTTGTACAGTTGTTGGCCTTCTGTTAGTCATAACTTACAAGTTCTGGGGATTTAGGGTTGTGGACATCCCAGTCAAAGGTAACACTTCATAATAACCAACCTTTGAACATGAGATATGGATATATCCCTATTATCCATCCTCATAATTATTTCTGTACATGGTCCAACTTGGAAGAGATCACAGAATATTAATACAGTAAGTCTAACCAGCTTTCTTCCTAGTCTAGGCAATGCTTAGTTGTAGATAATCTAGACAAAGAAATAAGTATATTGGACTAAAAACGAACCCTCCATTAAGGGTTGGTAAACAAAAACAGGACTGTAACAAAATGATTTTATGGAGAGAGCAGTTCACACCTTAGAGCAGACTAGGGCCATTTCTTTTTCTTCTTCACACTGAGAGGTAATGGGAATTGTTCAGGGTCCTGTCATTTGAAAAAGAGACTATATCTATATCTATATGTATATCTATATCTATATTCTGCAGTAGCCCCAGGACTCTTTGGTGAATTCCTCAAAGAGGCATGTTTTCTAAAAGTAAAGTAACGTAAGCCTCATATGTTTAGTCAGGTGTTAGGTCATGATCTTTAGCCATAAATTGTCCATTTTATCGGTTGAGGGCACTTGTAAAAGATTAAGACTCCTTCCAAATGTGCTCAACTATTGGTAATTTCATGGGCATACTCATGTAAACTTCTTGGCAACAGTGTAGTGATTTGCCATTTCATTCTCCTGGGAAGGTTTTTGCAACTTCCCATCTAGCCTACCGCCCTGGGTATTTCCCATTCAAATCTTGACCAAGCGTTATGTCCTTTCAGGGCCTGGGAAAGAGAAGGGTGGTTTGGAAAATGTTGTAAGTTTAGAAGTAATGCACATTCTTCCATTATCTAGAAAATAGATAGCTAACCCTCTTGCTCATCAAAGGGTTCTTACCAAGAGAATAAAGAAAGTTCTACCCTAACAAACAGGGAGTAAAATGGGATCATGAAAATGAAATATTTGTTGTTGAGATTTCTGTAATCTGATTTATTTTCCATTTTAATAAGCCTCTGCAAGAATCTTGGTTTTGGTGTAGTTGGCTGTCAAGAGTTGATGCCAGATCTGAGTCTGCTTAGCAGTTTTGAAATCCTATGTGCTGCCATCTAGCTGGGTTATGTTCTTAAACCCTCAGCAATTACTGTAAGGCTATTTTCAGGAGCTGAAGGATATTTGTTGTTATTTATGTAACAGTATTCACAAACATGTCATTCTAACAGAATAACATAATTATATATATAAAAAAATGACATTTTAGAAACAGGAAACATCTGTTCCCACTTTGGGTCAAGTCCTGCTAAAGATGGCAACACTGAGATAAATAGTTGGTAAGTTGAATTTATGCAAACAGGACTTGGTAAACCACAAAAGAACAAAACAAGTATCTGTCACACCACCTTTCACATAATTACAGTTCCCAGGACAATGATAGTACTTTGTCCTAGGTCAGGAAATTACAGATTATTATCTAAGATCGTGGCTTCTTCCTAAATCAGAGCTGTAAAACCCAACTGGAGCCTCTTTTTCCAGATTAAAAATTCTGCCTATCTGATAAACCTCAGGAGGAAAGAATCTTTCCTGTTGCAAGCTTATCTTCAGGCTAAGCCTGTGCAGTGTTTTAAATGTCAGGTTTAACTCATATTAAGGATGGATCAGCTTTTGAGTACTCCAGTGTAGACTACCTAGCCATGATCTTTTAATAAAAGCACTTCTACTTTTATTTTAGAGCAGCGATGGTATCTGAGCATCAAAATATGCATTTGGCCCATGGAGCCATCTCAGGCCATAATTGGAGGCAATTTTCACACATTTTAAGATGGGAAATACTAAGGCTGGTGTGGATCTTCCGGGTTGTGTGGCCGTGGTCTGGAAGTTTTGTTTCCTAACGTTTCGCCAGGAAGATCCACACCAGCCTTCGTATGCCGGCCGTGAAAGCCTTCGACAACACATGGGAAATACTCTTCTAAGTCCTAAGCTAAATTCCAAAGGGAATTTGTTCCGTTCACATTAGAAACATATATGTGAATCCCATTTAACAAATAGCTGACCTCATGCCTTTCTAGAACTTCTAACAATTCAAAATAAGTTTATTATTTATAGCTAGGGATGGTTGCCTCATGGACAGCAGAAATTGAAATTAAGTTCCTTTCAGTTCAAATGGCCAATCGTAGAGAATGAAGAAATGATTAGAAATGATAAGGAAATGTAAGGAATGGAAGATAAATAGCAACAACTTGTCCTTCTCAACTGCTTCTCCCAGTGCTGAGTGGACACATCTTCTGACAGAGGATGGCTAGTTCCTGCAGGGAATTCTGAAATCTCTTTAGATCAGGCTGCACCCAAGTTTAACTAAGCACCGGATGACTGTAGGATTTAAGTGGCTGTCAAGTGATGCTTCTAGCTACAGACATGAATAGGGCAGTTGATGGGAGAATAATGATGATGATGATGATGATGATGATGATGATGATGATGATGTTGTTGTTGTTGTTGTTGTTGATATGTTGCCTGACTCCCAGTGACTCTGGGCAGTTACATTGCAAGGGCTACAGAGAGGGATCTTCAAGACTGGATGGCATCACGGTGTCACAACACAAACTCCGGTCCTTATGTACGTGTATATGATCTCACAAGGCATATACAAAAGTGATGCTTGCACCATGATGCTCATTCAATCATTTGCTTCCGCTCACGAACACCAGTGGGTGGAATACCATGCAGAACAACACAAGGCACGCAGGGCAGAAGAGTTTCTCCTCTTGCATGGCTCCCAGGCTCTAAGGGTTTCCCTCTTCCTCAGGATGTGGACGATTTCTAAAGTCACATCTTTTTGTGGTTCTGCAGTAACTGAATAATAATTGATCTTCAATTTAATGTCTGCTGTACCTGTTTTATACCACAGTGTTCTTAGGTTCTTGATTAGCCTGGGGCTTTTTATACATTTTAGATCCATAATTAAAATGATCATTTCCCCAATCTCCATCTTTCAGCATCTCTCTGCTATGATTGTTATGCTTGCCCACATGTTAGAGAGTAGATTTAGCTATCAAGCTGTTTCACTCTGCTGGAATGTATGTGTAATTTAATTTTAAAAATAAAATTATAAAAAAGTCACATCTTTTTTGCCAGGTTTTTAATTGTTAAAAAGATTTTAGGATCTATTGGACTGTTAGTGTAATTCTACGTTTTTAAGTCTTTGAGTTCTGCTTCTGTTTTTCTAAGGTGTCGTGGCCAGAGTACTCACCGGAAAAGAAAGGCAGGTATGAAATTGATTAAACGAAGAAATAAATAGAGCAGATGCGTCTTCCGTTTGCTAGATGTGATATACTGACACTGCTAATAGGACTCCTTGTTGTTCATAGAAGAAATATATTTAGATGATTTGGGCTTGTGCCCATGCCATTTGTAAAATGGTACAAAGGGGTATTCTAGGAATACAGTTGTTAAATATTCATGGAAAGAGCAATGTGTTTGCTCCCATGGAAGTGTGGGAGGATGTCCCAGCTATTTTCTCCACAACCTTTGCTTTCTACTTGAAAGTGCAGAAGTGAAGGTCAGTAGACAAGGACACTCAGATTCAGCAAGAATTATTCAAGGGGTGAGTTAGTGCTAGTACAGGAAAATGAATGTGAACAGAAGGTGAACTCTGAACAGGAATTCCAGAGGCATTCTTTTCTGAGAGGGAACAGAGGAACTGCAGGGCAGGGAAAGAGTCTTGTTCCATAGATGTTTATTAAATATGCCTACCCTACACAAATGCACCTTGCTGTTGAGAATTGACTTCTCAGCTCTGAAGGACTTGTTGTACTCTTTAGCAAAAATAATTTGGGTTTGTTATAACCAGGAAGAATGCAGATGGGGGCCACGTGAAGATGATTCATGAACGTGTTCGACACTGGGAGTGTTTCAGATATCTGAGAGAGCACTGCTTTCTCTTGGCAGAAGACACAGATCCTTTCACCCTACAGCTTCTGAGGGTATAGTTCCCATTTGGTTTTCATGGTACAAGAGCCATTAGCAGATTTGTCTTCTGTAAGTTGGGTGGGGCTGCTTTTAAGTCATCTGTGTTTTCTTTCACCACGTTGAGGGTTCCACAGAAAAAGAGCTCACCTTTTCTAGCCGATTCTGCCATTTATGCCTCTTAGGTTTTAAAGGCTTCCCTGTCCTTTTTGCAATGAATTAATTAAATGGCCTCTGCTGAACCTGATATCCTGCAGTTTACCTCTGAAGGTGCCAAGCTGTTTCCAAAGATGTAATCTTGAAATAAATTTTCTGTGCTTTCTGATTTTTTAATGTTTTTGTTTTAAAGGCACTCATGCTGTTTTGCAGAAATCGATATGTTTTAGTCAGGAAGGTTTGCTTCTGAAAATGAATGGCAAAGTGAACTCTTCTAACCGAAAATGGTGTAAAATAATTAGCTGATAATTGCAAACAGCTTAGCAGAACTTGTTGAGTATTGCGACATTCTCCTGCCATTTCTAAATTGGAGTTATGTAATAGGTGTACTCTGGAGAGGTGTTCATATATCAAATCCAGCACAAGTGAACCGGATAACCCGAATACAACAGGCAATTATTTGTTGATGTGCAGCTGAATATTCTCATGTGATAAAGAGAATGTGATATTCTCAGGTTTTCAAGGTAATTAAGTAACATTTTGCTCATCCGTCGTTTCTTTAGTGTGGTATTTTGTTTGTTTCTTGATGAACATACAATAAATCTTTTTGGATGCTGACAAAATGGAATTACTCTTTTTGATAAAAGTAATTGCTCATGGAATTATGACTAGAATTCTATGAAAAAATAGGGAGTGAATGTAGTGCAGTGTAGTGGTGAAGCTGTTAGAATAGGAGCAGGAAGTCCCAGGTCCACCCTCATCCATGGAAACTCCCTAGGTGACTTTGGACTGGTCACTTTCTCTCAGCCCAACCTACCCCATCAGGGGGTTGCTGTTGTAGGGAAATGTAAGAGAATAAAGTGCTATGTACACTGCCTTTTGCTCCTGAATGAAAGGCAGGATATAACCAAATAAACAAGTAAGCCATATTTGCAGGAACTATGCTCTCTGGGAAATTTACCAGTTTAAGTAGACTAAGGAAAATGCACAAAAAGGGGACATTTTTGGCCCCACCCAATCTAGTGGTCACAAAAGGGATGCTGACCTACTGCATGGTTCCTGACCACACTTATTTTACCCCTAATCTAAATGATTGCATGTACAGGATGAATGTCCTTTCAGTGGAACGTATGATGACTCTAGGCAAACATCAGGGTTTACTCACCAGGAGAATCCAAAAACAGAACAGCACATGTGTTACAGTGCATGTGCCTAGACATTAAGAAGTCTGCATACATCTGTTATTGCTCCTTGTTCCTTTACAGTCTGTTAAGCAAGTACATTTCCTGTTAACATGAACTGTATGCTAAATAGATAAGTAGTTTATTTATGTAATTTGACCACGGTCAAAATGCTCTGGGCTGCTCACAGTTATATACAGCAATCAGCAGCCACCAGCCATGGCCAGCAGTCTTCCAGAGGCCAGCAAGAGACGATGGTCTTCACTTGTTTCCTAAGAAGAGCAAGGAAGGGACTACCCCAACCTCAAGGGGAAGAGGGTTCCACAGGTATAGGGCACTTCCGTGCTCTGCTCCTGGATAGAATACAAAGGATAGGAAGATTCCACCTGGGAAGACAGTCTCACCAGAGCCATATAGCAATTTAGAGATGATGACCAGCACTTTGAATTGCACTTGGAGAACTATTGATAGCCAGAGCAGCTCCTACAGAAAGGACATAATCCTACAAATCCAGGTCCAGCTCATTAGCAGGTGGGCACTGCATGTTGGACAAATGGCAGTTTCTGAATAGTCTTCAGAAGCAGCCTCATGTACAGCATGTAACAGTAATCTAATTGCAAGGTGATGAGGGCATAAGTACTGGTTGCCAGAACAATCTGATCCCTAAGAAGCTGCCTCTGGAACTTAATCTATGGTTAGGCAAAGTCTTTCCTGGGCTCAGTCTCCACCTGCTGTTCTTGCTGGAGCCACAGTTGAGGAGAGCTCCTAGATCCTAGATCAGTTGTTTTGAGTGAATACATCCCCATTCAGAGCTATGGATGGAGCTACACTGAATCCAGGTGATTTCTGTATAAACAAGCGTTCTGTCTTGGTGGGGTGGAATCTGAGTCTGCTGGTTCCATCTAGATCCTTACAACCTCCAGATATTAGGTTAAGAGATAACAGCATCTCCTGCTCAGCCCAAAGAGGAAATATACAGCTGAGTATCATTGGCATATTGATGAGAGCTTACCGTGAATTAAGAGAACTTCTGAACTTCTCCTAGTAGTTTTGTGTAGATGTTGAATAAAGTGGGGGTAGGAGCTGAGCTGTGGGGCATCCCACACCAGAGTGGCCAAAGGTTCAACCTCTCAACTCCCACTATCACCCACTGGACTCATCCACTTAGGAAGAAGCAGAACCAGTATAATAGGGTGCCTCCAACTCCATACCCTCGCAGATTTTCCAGAGGGTTTCCATGATCAATAGTATCCAGTACTGCTGAGAGGTTTATCAGGATCAGAATATGGTGATTCCTATAAGGCCTCTTCCTATAAGGAAGGATTCCTATAAGGACTCTTTGGAAAAGACCCTGATGCTGGGAAAGATGGAAGGCAAAAGGAGAAGGGGATGGCAGAGGATGAGATGGTTAGATAGCCTCACTGAAGCAATGAGCATGAAACTGAGCAAACTCAAGGAGGCAGTGAAGGACAGGAAGGCCTGGCGCGATGTGGTTCATGGGGTCACGAAGAGTCAGACACGACTTAACGACTGAACAACATAAGGCCTCTTCAGGTAGTCATCAGAAGATTGTTCTGAGAAGATATAAGATTGGACATTTTTGTTACAGCTCATTCTGTGCTCAGTTTCTTCACATTCTTGGGGAATAATAGTGGGTGTGGAAGCCTATTGGAACACTATTCAGTCCTTCATGAGTTTGGAAATGTGCACGCCCTTGAAATGCAGACATTTCCAATTAACTCAAGAGATAGATGATAAAGATGGTGGCTGAAGAGGAGGTAGAATCAAGCTTCTCTTTCTTGGAACTGACTGCATGAATATACTATACTTGTACTTGGAACCACTCAAATTTGTGGTTTAATTGTATCTAGATAAAATTGTTTAAATATGTTATCTTTCTTAGGGTATAATTCCCAAACAGTCACTATGTTTGTCATAAGCTCTAACCCATTTGCTTCAAAACATGGAATATAGTAATATCCTATGGAAGAGGGCAGCTTTTGAAGAAGAAACCATCATTCTTCTCAAAAGATATGCTCAGGAATTGTTTTATGCACAGCTAGGTGGCAGATCTTGGCTAAAGTTTAAAAGGTAAGCAGAATGGGATCCAGTTAGATAAGGATAAGATATCCGTGGATAAGAGACCACCAGGAATCCCAGACCACTGGACTAGCCTGCAAGGGTGTTTTTTTTAACACAGCGGCAAGGCACTTTGCCAGGAAAACTACAAGGATGGGACTGAGCTTATCTAAACAGAGACTTTACCTTATATCTTTTATTCTGCTATAAATAAATATTCATCTTTGGGATATCTACAGATTCTCTGATTGTTTTTGTTCCAGGAGAATAAAATTGGGATAAATAGTGCTGTGTCAATCTCCCCTTCATTATCAAGTGAGTCAACAATGATAAACAGCATAACTGAGTCATTTGTTCTAGGCGACAGAACAATCTCAGAAAAAGAAGGGCAGAGAATAAAATGGCCACTGCACTCAAATTGCATAAATTGTCTCCATCCCTTAATATGCCTCTTTGTTAAATTGCAGCATTGGCATAAGGATAACAGCATTATGCCAACTTGGCTTTCCTTTTCAGAAATCCCTGAATGATAATACATTATCTTAAAGAAGATTAAAAATGGGGTGTATGTGTGTGGGGTAAAATAGAAGAGATGCCATCTGAGTGATATGAATTTATTGTGTCCAGTTGAAGTAGCAGGCCATAAATATTCTTGAATGTATCTTCATTGGTAAGCCTAAAGCACCCATGTTAACAAATAAAATACATCTATTTCATTGGTACAACACAAACAAGTCATAAATATTGACTGTCACGCTTTTAACTACCATCCCACCATTAGAATGCCTAGTTTAAATATATTTTATGTTTAACTTGGATAATCAGACTTGCGAAAAAGTTGTTAAGAGTTGTACCATATAGCTAATGTTTAAAAAAGCGAATTCTTCTTCTAACTAATGGAAAGAAGAGCAGACATTCATAAAACACTGTTCTTTAAAAACAGTTTTATGATCTGGAAAGCCTTTGAGAGAAATTATAATTGCATGCTAGTATTCTGTAGATGTGATGAAAAGTATGGAGAATCAGTCTTATTTGCTGTGAAATGATCTTGCCTTTGGCTTATACAGTGATTTATTATTATTATTTTCCTAAGAATGTAATTGTTCTACATCAGCAGTTTTTTTTTAAAGAACTGATGTACAGGACCTCTGTGTCTTCTAATAAAAATTTAATTGCCCTGTGGCAGCAGACCTGGTCACAAATATGTTGTTCATCTGCCAGAATTGTACAGGTTCAAAACCAGAATTTAACCTTCTCGCCCAAACCCTCCAATAAAAGCCATTTGATTTTTAGGAGCATTGAGGATGCTTGTAAACGGCTTTCTTTTTATTGGACTAATCCAGAAGGCATTATATTAGGTTGATTTCCTGTTGACTAATCCTGTAATTTTCCACATATTTCTCTATGGGTGGTGGAATATGTTGCAAACATAGAGTTGTGAGTTGTGGAAATGTCTAGTTTTGTGTCAGTTGAAATAGGACTGCAATATCATGCCGAGGTTTTGGGAAACAATAGTTCTAATTGTAAAATAACCCTACAAAGTCCTTGTAATAACAGTTAGTATGTTAGGGGTCCGTGTTTATTTTCTTAGGAAATTTACAACAATCTCATTAAGCAGCTCAGTATTATCACAATTTAGGATGAGTCTTGCAGTTTCTTCATACATATTCTTGTTGCTTAGTCATTCTGCTATACCAGCTCCAAAGTCTCGTCAAGGGACGGTATACAAGAGAATCAGTATTAAACATTCAGTTCAATTATGCAATGCTTCCTTACATAAATTAAACTGTTTGAATGATAGAGTGAATGGCTGGGGTCATATAATGCAATAAGTGATGATTTTGACCAAATGCCGCAGTCATCTCTAGGGAGCATATAACAGTTTGTGAGAAGATCAGAACACAGAAGACAGGACAACAAAGTCATCTTTTTTTCTCTCATAAGGCAAAACTGAATATTATATTTTCATATCATGCTTGCTTCGAGCATTATAGAATAAAAACTCCTATTACGGTATTTTTAAAGATAATCTAAAGATGATATAAGTAAACTTAATATGAGAGTGCTCGTTCTGTGAGTAGAAGTTTGCCCATAGAGTACTAGAACCACTGTGTATTTTTCTAGTTGCTGTGATTGGTGAAAAATTTTTGTCACATTTTTAGGAAAGTAAAATAAGTTTAGTAAGGAGTCCTATGGCCAGTCTCTGGAATGGGAAGGAAGAGATGAACTGTCGAAGAAGACGCAGTTGGTTCCAGGAAGAACCAAACTGGTCCTATCCTTTGTTGCTGTTGTTCCTTCTCTTCTCCTTACCAGATTTTCTTCAAAATAACAGTGGTGTGTTAAGTACCACTTTTCAAATATAAGTTTTACTTATTTATTTATCATATTTATATGGACACCCATCTCATGTTATGTGACTCTGGGTGGCATACAAACAGCCATAAAAAACACCTTTAAAAACATTCAAGAAGTACAAAAATTAATATTATTATGAAAAGGTTAAGAGAGAGTATCAGACAAGGAAGAAATGGAGCCATCTCATCAGATTACCATTCCCTTGTCACTCCAAGGCCTGTTGACACAAAGAGGTTTTAAGGGATTTCTGGAAGGTTGACAGAGATGGGGCCAATCTCACTTTGGGGGAGATGATGTTCCCGAGGCTGGTGCCATGGCAAAAAAGGCTCACCTCCTAGGTCCTGTCCGATGTAACTCCTTAGTAGATGGGACCTGCAGCATACCTCTCCTGCTGGACCTGATGGGACAGGCACATGTAATTGGGTGGAAGTGGTCCCTCAAATAATCCAGCCTCATGCCATGAAGGGCTTTAAATGTCAGAACCAGCACCTTGAATTGGACCCAGAAGCAAACTGACAACCAATGCAGCTCGTGGAGCAGAGAAGTAACATCTGCCATTCTAGGGGCACACATAACTGTCTGCACTGCCACCTTCTGTACCAGCTGAAGCTTCTGGATACTCTTCAAGGGCAGCTCCATGTAGAGCGCATTACAGTACTCCACCCGGGCATGAGTACCATGAACAGAGCTTCCTGATCCAGGAATGGGTGCAACTGGCACACAACACAAATCTGTGCAAAGTTAATGTTGTATGAACTGAGTCAGCTTTTTTCCAAAGCAATCTGAAGGAAGCCTGGTTGAAACACTAATCCTTATCCAGTAGTTCAATGCAATATCAGAAACAGAAACAAGGCATAGACACTGTGATAGACAGAAGAAGAGAGTATATCTGTGTCCATGTGTGTATCTCTCTGTCTCTCTATCTCTCCAGTGTTTGGAATCTGCAATTAAAGGAGGCTGCTGAGAAAAAAATGTTTTGTGTCATTTAAGTTTCCTACAAGAAGTTATTCTGAATAAACTAGGACCTAGTGGAACAAATATTTTCTTCCATTGTTGCTTTAAAGATTTTTCATCAGTTTTGTGATGGTCAGAGAACTTCAGATAATATGTCCTGGGTCAGACTGCAGCCCTGGAGATTGTCTGCAGTAAAAGTAGTCATTTGTTTTGAGATATGCAAAATGTAAGAGAGGTTACTGAAGCGTGTACCAGATTGCTACCTATCAGATATGAAGATGTCTTTTGGTTGCACCCAGGACCTCCCTTGCATTGCTGGTCTGAAAAAACAGATGGTGGTTCATTGGTGGCCTCCATTTTGGAAAATATCAATCTGAATTAACCTTAGGCAAAAGACAAACATTCTATAAAAATACTGAAATGGAGAAAAAAAATCAGTAACTTTATATTAACCAAAGTAGAGATAACATCCGGTGGTTTGCTTGATACAAAAGAAGCCAAATTGATTTATTTAAGAATGTACCAATTAAAACAATATACCATTTAAAACTGTACAGTCATAAACTAATACTACATCAGTGGCCATCTACAGTTCCTCCCTAAAGCTTGGAGTTTTTAAGTGCCTTGTGAAATTACAAGGGAAAATGTTGTCTGGGTAGTGTGTTCTGCAGTGCGGGCACCATTACAGAGAAGGCTTGTCTTGTAGCTCACACTCCCCATATCTCCTGTGGGTGTGGGAACTAATGCAGACCTGCCCTAGGTGTCGAGACAGGTTGGGGAGAAACATATTTAGGAAGATATAACTTATTGGTTTATTTATTTATATTTCAAAATTGTCACCACCCATCTCACTGCAAAGCGACTGAAAACCCCTGATATATCCCAGTGCCATGCTCTGTAGAGCTTCAGATGCAATTACCAGCATTGGAAATTGAGTTTCGAAGCAATGGATAAGCAGTGCAGCGACCACAAATAGTAGCAGCTGTTCTCTGCCAACAGCTGGTCACTCCATTCTGAACCAGTGATAACTTCAGGCTCATCTTGAAAGGTAGCCCCATTTAGAGTGTGTTGCAGTAGTCCAGTGATGTGATGAGTAGGATATGGGGTACAGTACTATTACCAGCATTTCCTGCCCCCCAGGATGGACCTGCTCTTTCAGGGGAAGCACAACCTATCTAGAGCTACTTCCAGGACCAATTTATATGGGTGGCTAAGATGTTTACCAATAACCAGTACTTCTGTCTTGCTAAGGTTTAATCTGAGTTTGTTTCTCCCCATCTAGTCCCTTACAGACACAGGCTCATGATTTCCCTAGCAGCTCTGCCTGGCCTGGGGTAATGATATATTGAGTATTACCACTATCCTGATGACGCTTCAACTCAGATGGATGAATCCCTCCTGTCCCAGAGGCTTGATCTAGATGTTAGATAATATAGAAGAGGTGAGACACTGGGCCATGGGCTCAATCACTCTTCCCCCATGATTCTTGAGTAGAGTCATCTGCAGAAGTAGAAGCAGAACTACTGCCCAGTGATGCTCCCAACCTTGGAAGATGAACTAGAAGTATGCTGTAGTTGACAATATTGAGAGACATGATTGAGAGATCTGATTGTAGCAGCTCTTTCTCCCAGTCCAGGTTCCCAAAGAGGTCATTCCCCAGAGCAATCCATGCTGTTACTGTTCCATTAGGCAGAAATTGGTTAGCTTTATCTCCACTAATATAACCTTAGAGAATAAATTCCTATCTTCAAGTGGTATTAGATTCTGTTTCTTGTTGAATGGTTTACTTCAATATTCTCTGTATCACAAAGGTATATCGCAAAGGTAGCATAGTTAGGCCTAAGAGTTCAGGTTTCACATCAGGAATGTTAGGGAATGAAATGGCTAAACTAAGATGAAGAAAAGTTTAGGTTTATCATTTCAATTTCTGTGGGTCCTGATATGGAGACTCGGCCACATTCTTAAGTTTTGGCATCTTTTAGTTTAGGCATCTTTGATTTTACAGGGGATTTTTTTTTTCCTGGAAGTAGTTTTGTTGATTTTAGAATTGCCATCTTTGAAATTCCAAGTGCTTTCTTCAGAGGTTATACGTTAAGGCTCTGAAGTATGTAAGTGTCTGTACGTATTGGAAGGAGAGAAGGTGTGGTGTTTCATATTGTCTGTGTGTGTTCACACACACGGATGATAAGACATTATGCCATATACAACATATTTCATACCAACTCATGGAAGGAAGCTTCATTTGGAATACTCGATATTTTATAGAACAATAATGTTTAATGTACCTTTCATTACAGACACTAGTTAGCATTCTTTCGCTTTTAAATCAGAACAATATTGACTATGGCAGAGTAAATGAATGTAGCGTGTCAGATAACAGCAATATCTAAAGGGGTGGGGGATTTTAATGCAATCATCCTTTCAAAAATTTTTAATAAAATTTTTGTGGGTTTTTTTGTATACGAATATTTATACATATGCATAAACAAACACAACAATACCAACAGAGTGATAGCCCAATATTCAATAGTGAAATGCCATCAGGTGTTTAATTGTGGGTTGTTCTCAGAAACACAGTAAGGAATGGAAGGTCTAGTCACTGTTGGGTCGAACAGACCTGTGCAGTTACACAGTGTGAATACTTACTGTCCTTCTAAATTGTATCCAGGATATTATAATCTAGCTCTGAGGATGACAGTCACGGATAAGTTGGATGATTTTGACTGATTTAAGCAGGACTCATGTATTTGGCAGCAGTGAGAGTATTCACTTGTTCTAAAGGAGCTACTAAACCTGGATAACACTCCTGCAACTGTTTCTGTTTTGTGCAAGCTGAATCCCTCAGTGAAGCCACTCAGAAAACACAGTTCTGGTTGGAAAACAATTTGTCTGTTGATCCATCAGAATCAAACTGGCAAAACTAAGATGGAATAGGGAGAGAAAGTCAGAAGCAATATACAGTATGTGCAGTGGGTAAACCAATTATATTTCATTATATCCTCTCTTACCCAGGTCCACCTGCCTATATCAATTCAGGATATATGTAACCTTCTCCAAACCTGTCCCAGAACATGGGAGATGATGGCCTGGGTGGGAGTTAGGCATGGTCTGGAGGGGAATGGAACATTCTAGAGTTCTCCACAACATTTCTTCCTGAATAAGAAAGCATTGCATATCCATAGTATCAGGTGAAACTTTTGTTATAGTCACTGACCTACCCAAAGCAGTAGTAAGCAAAACCAACACAAACTTGTTGGAAAGATGCCAAGTGAAACCGCAACTGTGCTTATGATCTTACTTCAGCTTCCCTTTGCTTTAGAGACCTGTGAAGGCGTAAATGCAAGGATGGGTTGCAAAGTTACTTTTTCATCATTGTTATAACTGTGAACGGTTGCTAAAGAGGCAGTCACTAAATGAGGACTACCTGTACTATATATAACTGGTCCAAGTGGGATTTTTCACAATGGAAGACATTCCTCATGTTTTTCAGGAAAAGTGACATTTTCTCATTCTTCCATTTGTACAGTTATAATTCCTGTACAAGTTTTGCTGTGAAAAAACTTAACCAAGACAGATGCTCATTAATCTTCATGAAGTTATATGACTCTTTATTTATAACCTAATGTTGCTTCTCACATACACATTAGACTTGAATCTAATCTACATACACACTCACACTAAATGCTTCTTATTTTGCTGTCCTATTGTAAGAGATTAATGCTTTCTCTAATGTGTTGCTATCAATGAAATAGAGGATGATACAATGGGAGCACGAAGGCATCACTCAAACCATCTTTTCTTTAAAAAATGAATTCTAGAATTCTTGAAGAGAAATTAGTGTTTGATGAATAGTTTGTGGTGATGACCACGGCTTTTCTAGATCAATAGAAAAGTTTGGCTGTTAGCTATCTACAACATAAGGCAAATTACAATAAAGTTTCAAATTATCATTAACATTTTGCTTGTCAATTTTTTAATGCTTCTGTCTCTTAAGTATCAGTGATAACCCATCTGCTGTCTGAGCAACAAATGAAAATCTGGAACATTTTTTAAAGAGAGAAAAACAGGGAAGGGGGGGGAGATATTTACAAACAGTAGAAAAATAATGGCTCTATAAATGTAACATACATGACAGGTCCTATATTTTATTCTTATAAAAATGAAATGGGCAGAGAAGAGAATTGATTTCAAACCTGGGTCTATAACCCTGAACATCTGGCTGTGTCTACCTTTCAAACCTATGGTTTTCCTGTCAAATATTGTCCTAGCCTTCCAATAACTGAGTTTGTACCAAGAGGTACAGCTGCAACAAATAGGCATTTGATTCTGGGTCACTTTTTATTAGACTGTATTTTTAAAAAAAGAAATATGGATAAATTGCATACCCACATTTGCACAAAGTCTACATATCCACTTTCCTGATCAAAAGTTCTATGTGATTAAATGCCTATTTTAGCAGAATACTTCTCCAACTGTACCTAATTGTTCTTTTCCATGCTGGCATTTTTGGATTAAGGAGCTGGCTATGCCGAGGCCTTGGTAGGCCAGATCCATTCTAGACCAAATTTCAAGGTCAGGCTTCTCAGGTTATTGGCTCAGACTGCAAAGGGCAACTGGAATGGATAAAATATTCTTGACTAGGTGTTGACTAATTGATCAGGGGAGATAAAAGGCCAAACATGGAGTATTGGTTTGAGAGTGGATCTAGCCAGGAGCTTTCACTTGATGGCTAGTTGTAGGAATCAATGCAGCGGATACTTTCTTTTGTACATTAGTAGGGCACTGAATTCTGAGCAAAATCCCAAGTAGTTCAGAAGCCTTCTGCTCTTGGGATTTCCTCTTCAGGAAAAGGACAGCAACAGAGCTTTTGAAGGCAAAAATTTCTTTTCTATCTCAATATATACTGTATGAAGTCACTTCACTCTCGCACAGAAACATATAATAGCTGCAGTGGAGTATGTTTCTAGTAGAATCACTCTCTTTTGCACTTTGCTTTTAGAACTTTATGTGGGCAGGTGGGATGCTTGAATCAGGACTGATGTTGCATTTCTTAGTCCTCACATGCTGTTGCTAAGAGATGTTCGCACATCATTGTGAGAGTGGCATGCATTTCAGTTCCTATGCAGACAGCACTTTCTTCCACAGGTGCCTTGGCAATCAGAGAAAGTCGTCCTTGTATTGTTTCTCTCCCACCCACTCTCAAAACCATTTTTTATTATTAAATATTCGATATTTGGCTAAAGATGAAATCCTAACATTTTAGAAGACAGCAAACTATTGCAGTCAAAAATGAATAAGTCATGCTGCCATAGCAACTTCTTTTTCTAAGCTTCCTGTTTTGTATTGCCTCTTCAGCCCCCCATGTAAAAAATCATCCCATGGGAGGTGTTTAATGGGTGGAATTGGTGCTTTAAGTTTCTGTATGGCTTAAGGCACACATTTTGCCCCCAAATTCCACGCACCTCCTTTCCTCCCTAAAAGGCCAACAATTTTGGACCCACTAACTTAGGTTGTACATTGATTCATTGTACTTTCCTGAAATGATCTGATCATTTTAGGTCGTCATGGAAACTCAAGGGAAGCAACTTTTAAAAAGGGCTACTAAAATTTGTTAGCAAGGGATCCCATGCAAATTTTAGATTTTGTGTAATATTTTTTTCATGCAAATATGGAGGTTCTTGCTTTCATCCAAAGAACTGATAAATCCTTAAGGAGCAGGTAGTTAGCCCTCTGTTCAGAAGGTTTTAATTTGCATTCCTTCACTGAGCAAGGTGCCTAAGCAGCTCCTTCAAATTCTGTGACTCTAAAATATTTGAAGTTGGTGAAGCAGCTAGTTTAGTCCAGTGTATATGGGTGTGGGCGGGAAGAGTATGCCTTTGAGTCAGTGTTGACTCCTAGCGACTGTCTGGACAGGTCCCTGCCATTTTCCTGACAAGATTTTGGAAATGGTATTCCCTTGCCTCCTCCTTCCTAGGGCTGACAGAGAGCGACTGGCCCAAGGTCACCCAGCCGGCTTTGTGCCTAAGGTGAGGCTAGAATTCAGGGTCTCTGGGTTTCTAGCCTGAAGCCTTAACCATGACACCAAACTGTGGTTAGTGTAGTAACACAGGGTAAAACTATATAGGCTATGAGTCTTTTAACACCAATCTCTATCATAAGAAGGAAAAACAAGATGGTAGATATGCTGAAGCCTGTTTGAAAGTAGAGATGTAAACAAACCTCCAGCATTCAGTATCTTGCAGTCTGGGGTAAGGGGAAGATTATGTATTCAGTATACTTATCCTATAATTTCTTCTTTTCCCTTTTAATTTCTAATTGGCTTCTTGACTGTATTGTTTTAAAAAAGAAAAGTGAGTCAAAAAGAAAAGAGAATCTGATTCTCTGATTACTTCTAAGTGATGCAAGGGGGGGGGGGGAGTTTGATTCCCACATATAAGTCAGACTTTGTTTCAGCTAAGATGTTAGACAGTAGTGTTTAAGTGTGCCAGATATTTTGGTTCTAAAGAAATAAAGAGGGAATCATATTGAAAAATGCTGGTTATAAACTAATATGGTAAACTATAATATGATATCAGTGTGATTTCTAAAATACTAGTAACACTAAGACTCGATCTTCTCTGACTGGCATTGGGAAATGTGTTATGAAGAAGAAATAGTTGCAATAATTGTTTTTCAATGAGCAAATATAATATCCTAGTTACCTTTAGGCTACTGTAATATTTCAGAATCATCTGTCATGTGCAAAAAGCAAAACATTCATGGCAACCAGTACTATCAAGGTTTGTTTACAGATTTGGGATATTGAGAGAGAAAGATGAATAAGAAAGGGAATGGTAGAGGAACAAGACATATCAGATTTTGGAAATCAATCTTAAATATGGTTCTGATGTCAGCTCCAAATTGTAGGTCCTCTGAACTCTGTGACCGATCCCTTATCCTTTATAGGCTGTTTCTGATGCCAAGCCTGAAAGAGATTTCCAAGGAGACATTGTCAATATTCTCAAATGACCATGTAAGCCCTTCCCTGGTTAAGTCTGCTATAGCATTTCCTGACAGACAATCCAATGTCTCTGATTAATGAGAATGATGTAGCTGCTATTGATTGATGGCATCCATTACTTGATAAGCACAAGACAACTTAGCCTACCAAAATATTTTATGTAGTACTTATGCTGGAAAATTAAACAGTAAGATGTCATCAGATGTCAGTCAAGTTGACGGGTCATTTCTTTCTGCTCCACAATTCTTTGTAGTGAAAGAAAGCTTGGGTTAACTTGCAGCATTGTGACCAGTACCATAAATTGTGACATTCAGCAAGCATTCCTTGAACCTAATATTGTAATGATTTGCTCATATGACACTTCATAAAAAGGAGATGCGAGGCTTGGAGAGCTCAGGTGCTGAATGGACACATGCTCTGGAAGAGATTAAGAGACAAAACACAACATCAGGAGGTTTTACGTAATGTCTCTGTTGCTCCAGACACAGGTGTGCAACTGGAATGCCTGAATACAGAATACATTCCCTGCAAATGCAATCTCCAGGCAAAGATTGTAGCCCAGCTGCCTCTCTGTTTTTTGTTTCAGATAGAAGAGCCTTCCACCAACCTTGGTCTGTAATAATCAATCAACTATAATTTCCTCTTATCCCTTTCGATTTCTAATGGGCTTTTTGACCGTATTTTTAAAGAATCCTACTGAGACAAAAAAGGATCTTATCCTCTGATTACTTCTGAGTATCAATAAACCTATTGATATTGATCCAGAAAAGAAAAAGAAAAACACTTTTCCATCAACGTTATGCTCTAATAGTACAGTCCAATAAATGGAGGTCTCCTAACCCAAGTTGCATTCTTTGTTGCAGAATCAGGCATACTCCTCTGTAGGCAGTCCTCCAGCACATACACAGAGATTGATAGAAAGGAGAGTGTAAAAACAAGCTGAATGAAGTGGTGCATCAGCCAAGAGCTGTGCAAAAGAGAGGGCAAAGCCTGACAATTTGTGACACACAAATGCAGGGATTCCTGCTTGACATGATTTCTTCCTATTCCTTGGAACTATTCTTTGGAACCATGAATACTGCATGGTTGCATAGCCTGCTATGGGAAAGAAACCTGACCATGCTGAATCTGAAAATTTCCATCCAACCCAGAGTTCTGAATAGCTGCCAGTTAATGAGCACTTAAATATTTTTGTTAAGGGCAGAGAAATACTGGGAAACTTGTCTGGATCCAGGAATAACATGATGATTAGAAAGAACATCTCTGGTAGAATCTCAAAAAAGGTCTTGATGAATTCTGGAAAAGAGGACATAATGAGCCTCTTTTCTGAGCCTTCTAGACTGGAACCAACTGGAACTAGGATAGGACTTGGGATTTATTTATAGAGGTTACTTAATAAACTTTGGCTCTGTTGGAGACCATTGTTCTGTGGGCTCCAAACTCTTGTTTTTGATAATCTCGGAATTTCTTTGACTGATACAGTTGCAGATCTCAGACTGACTTCCTAACTCCTCATGCATAGGTATTGTGATTTAAAACTTTGAAGTTCTTTGAATTGACTAACAATTCCATACTAAAGGGAGACTCAGATTCCTCCTGGCCTGATTTGTGGACCAAAATATTACTTTGCAGTGAATTCCTGAGCTTCTCCTAGTGAATGACCTTGAAAACTAGTGCAAGGCAATATATTTGTAGAAATACCTTTAGGCTAGGACAGTAGGCTGCAATGTCATATATTTATACACACACACATGTGAACAAATTAATGGAAAGTCAAACAATGGGGAAAGATTGAAGAAGATATATGTGATCTTTAGGCTACCTCATTAGGGCTTATGTAATGAGGTAGCCTAAAAATCACATACCCTAAAGGAATTAATTTTAGAAGAGAAATGATCTGTTCAGTTTCCCTATAGAAACTGGAAATAGATAGATGCCTAGGGACTACGCTCTAGTACTAAAATCCTGAGGATAGAGAATATACATCAGGGTTAAGTAGAAGAATGACTGGATAAAGCAATTCCCTTTTGTAGCAGTTTCTACAAAAAAATTGAGTAGGAAGGAGATAATCTGTTACTAACATCCGTAGGAATTACATGATGAAGGATATGTTCAAGGACATGTTTAAAAGCTAGATGATTGTGAAGGATAATGTCAGATTGTAAATATTCCTTGATTACCAGTTTCAGTGTATGGTAAGCAGCCAGATGCCCTGATAAAACATTATCTCCCAAATTTTGGTTGTCTATGAATATATCATCATACAGGATTATGTTTTATAAGATGCAGATCCAAGAAGATGAGGATATTTTTAAATCAAATTCTAGGGAAACACTTGATTATGGAGAAAATTAGCAGGCTACATTGGCGTAGCTTGGAGAAGAATTACCCTGCATTGTAAGTGGTGATGTAGAATCAGTACTTATTATTGGAAAAGAGGTCAGAAATTGTTCAGGAGGAAGTGTGGCAAGGGGAAGCACATGCATCCTATGTAAGTGTAAATTTAACGTGCATCCACAGTTACAGTTGGATTCTGAAAGTGAGAAAGTGCAGGAGCAAGATACATTGGTCCATTTACTGCCTTCCCTGTTAATTCATTAGTTGTTGAGTTGTTGTTCAGTTGTTAAGTCGTGTCCGACTCTTCATGACCCCATGAACCACATCGCGCCAGGCCTTCCTGTCCTTCACTGCCTCCCTGAGTTTGCTCAGTTTCATGCTCATTGCTTCAGTGATGCTATCTAACCATCTCATCCTCTGCCGTCCTCTTCTCCTTTTGCCTTCCATCTTTCCCAGCATCAGGGTCTTTTCCAAAGAATCCTCTCTTTGCATTAGGTGACCAAAGTACCTGAGCTTGAGCTTCAGTATCAATCCTTCCAATGAGCAATCAGAGTTGATTTCCTTTAAGATTGACTGGTTTGACCTCCTAGCAGTCCAGGGGACTCTTAAGAGTCTTCTCCAGCACCACAGTTCAAAGGCATCAATTCTTCGGCGCTCAGCCTTCTTTATGGTCCAGCTCTCACAGCCATACATTACTACTGGAAAAACCATAGCTTTGATTATGCGGATCCTTGTCGGCAAGGTGACCTCTCTGCTTTTTAATATGCTGTCTAGATTTGCCATAGCTTTCCTCCCAAGGAGCAAGCATCTTTTAATTTCATGGCTGCAGTCTCTGTCTGCAGTGATCTTGGAGCCCAAATAAATGAAGTCTGTTACTGCTTCCATTTCTACCCCTTCTATTTGCCAGGGATTGATGGGTCCAGATGCCATGATCTTAGTTTTTTTAATGTTGAGTTTCAAGCCAGCTTTCGCACTCTCCTCTTTCACCCTCATCAAGAGGCTCTTTAGTTCTTCTTCACTTTCTGCCATTAGGGTGGTATTGTCTGCATATCTGAGGTTGTTGATGTTTCTCCCTGCAATCTTAATTCCGGCTTGTGATTCTTCCAGCCTGGCATTTCTCATGATGTGCTCTGCATATAAATTAAATAAGCAGGTTGACAATATACAGCCTTGTCGTACTCCTTTCCCTATTTTGAACCAATCAGTTTTTCCGTGACCAGTTCTAACTGTTGCTTCTTGGCCTGCATACAGATTTCTCAGGAGACAGGTAAGGTAGTCTGGTACCCCCATCTCTTTAAGAATTTGCCACAGTTTGTTGTGATCCACACAATTGAAGGCTTTTGCATAGTCAATGAAGCAGAAGTAGATGTTTCTCTGGAACTCTCGTGCTTTGTCCATGATCCAGCGAATGTTGGCAATTTGATCTCTAATTCCTCTGCCTCTTTGAAACCAGCTTGTACATCTGGTAGTTCTTGGTTCATATACTGCTGAAGCCTAGCTTGTAGGATTTTGAGCATAACCTTGCTAGCATGTGAAATGAGTGCAATTGTGCGATAGTTTGAGCATTCTTTGGCATTGCCCTTCTTTGGAATTGGAACGTAAACTGACCTTTTCCAATCCCGTGGCCACTGTTGCGTTTTCCAAACTTGCTGGCATATTGAGTGCGGCACTTTAACAGTATCGTCTTTTAGTATTTTAAATAACTCAGCTGGAATACTGTCATCTCCACTAGCTTTGTTGTTAGCAATGCTTCCTAAGGCCCACTTGACTTCACTCTCTAGGATGTCTGGCTCAGGGTCAGTGACCACACCAGCATGGACATCAGGGACATTAAGATCTTTCTTGTATAGTTCTTCTGTGTATTCTTGGCACCTCTTCTTAATCTCTTCTGCTTCTGTTAGGTCCCTGCCTTTTTTGTCCTTTATCATGCCCATCTTTGCACTAAACGTTCCTCTGATATCTCCAATTTTCTTGAAGAGATCTCTAGTCTTCCCCATTCTATTGTTTTCCTCGATTTCTTTGCATTGTTCATTTAAGAAGGCCTTATCTCTCCTTGCTATTCTCTGTAAATCTGCATTTAGTTGTTTATATCTTTCCCTTTCACCCTTGCTTTTCGCATTCCTTCTTTCCACAGCTATTTGTAAAGCCTCATCCGACAGCCATTTTGCTTTCTTGCATTTCTTTTTTTGGGGGATGGTGAATTATTATAAATTTCACAAAAGTTACCAGTGAATGTAAATAGAGGAAGCAGTAGTACTTAATATATAGTCAAATAACATCTGAGGTAACAGTAAAAGGAGTTACAGTGGTTGGATAGTTTACCCATTAATGCTTGTCCATTTTAGCTAATTTTACGCCCCTGAACATGTGGTTCAATGAATACATTCAGTGAACAACACATTCAGTTGTTCACTGAATGTGTTGTTGCAAAAGAGGGACTAGAATCAACTGCTTGAGGAAGAAGATGATCAATTATTCTTGAAGCAGTCATCACAAGATTTTGGAAATCATAAATCAATGGTGTAAAGTACCTGACTGGCCCCAAATATTTTTCAGTGAAACCAAACATCTAGATCTTTGGGCTTCTATCACAGATTTGGGACCAAAATTGTGTTGACTGGCAATCACTGGGTGTTTATTCCATGTTCTCTAGGAAAACTGTTGGACTTCTTGGATAGTTGGAACCATGCTCATAGTCATGCTCCTACTTGAATGATTGCTTCTGGAAGCTCATTCTTGCATCTTGTCTCCTTGCATATGGAAGATGGAGATGTTGCTCTACAGTAAAGCAATTCAGCATTACCTGTCCTTTCTCTCAACTGGTGAGAAAGACCTGGAACAAATGTCAGGAGTCATGAATGGGCTGGATGAATAAATACAAGTTTAATATAGATGAAATAACGTACAGTTTAGTAAAACCACCTAGAAAATGAGAGTCTGCCTTGGAATTCTTGATAATAAATCAGGCTGGTAGGTACAACTAGATTTTAAAAAGGGCAGGAACTCAATATTTCTCCTTCAAAGACACACATTTTCCCTATCATATCTTATGGCTCAAAAAATGATGTTGTTCCCATCTGTCCTTGATGTTTCCAAAAGCTTTCCACACCTTCTTTCCAGACCTCCAACCCATTTCCCCCCCCCCCCCTTTATTTCTATCTCCTGGCCAGTGGTGTTGAGAGCATAAGTGACAGCATAAGTGAGAATTGCAAGAGAGAATAGGAAAATGGATTGTCACTTTTCCTCTCCCTCATCATTTTGCACATCATTGGAGAACAATGGGCTGGACCAAAGGAGATACAGACTGCTGAAAGGTTGATGCACTACAGTACTACTTTGTGAGTAAATACAATCAATAAAAAGAAGGAACAGTCAGAGTTGGTGAAGATGAGCGAACTCTGTGATAGCGGCTTTTGGTTACAAAGCCCCTTCTCGTGTATTTTGGCTTGGAGTCCAATTTGCTATCTCTATAAAAATGTGGCTTCCACAGCTTTTAATAACCAGTAGGATCTGAATGGCTTAGACCTCTCTAATGTTTGCTTTTGGGGTCTTGTCAAAGTTAATTTTATATTTAGATAAAAGCAGGGGAGTTGATGGAATTAAAGGACCATCTTGCATTATGACCCAGTCTGGTATTCAGTCTTAAGCTCAGAATACAGAGAAGAAGATCTACATAACTTTGGCTATAATTTGGGTGTGGCAATATGGACCCAAATTATCTTGCTTACATTAAAGAAAAAAAATATACCTCCCTCCCTCTCTACCTGTGCTGCATGCTGATCTCCTGAACCTGAAATTAGTATTTTTGTTCCAGTTTATTATCATATATTTTAAATCTATGTTGAATTAGGGCAACATATCTGGAGATTTCATTAAGTTCTGACCACAAGCCTAGGCTGAAAGAAGGTGTTGATGGACAGTCAAAACATTATGATGATGAAGAAGATGATGATGATGGTTGGTTGCACAGTCAGCCAGATGTTTAGACTTGATTTGATATTTTTATCCACCTATCAAGTCCTTCCCAAGGACCTGGGATAGGCAGATGTGGCTGTTTGATGGTGTTAAAGGTATCACCGCAGGATATAAGCTGTTCCAAGTAAAGCTGCCTTTTACAATTGACTGATGGTGATTTTGTCAATGCTGATGGTCTTCAAGGGGTGCTCCAGATGTGTTGGAATTGCACCCAAGGTGCCTCTTACTATTGGTACAATCTTTACTTTCTTTTGCCACAGTTGTTCTACTTCTAGTTTCAGGTCTTTGTACCTTGTGATTTTCTCCAGTGCTTTCTCTTCTATTCTGCTGCCCAGGTATTGCAATGTCCACTATCCAGATTTTTTTGTCTTTCTTATCAACAATTGTTAAGTCTGGGGTTTTATGTGGCAGGTGCTTGTCTGTCTGAATTCTGAAGTCCCAGAGCACTTTAGCTTCTTCATTTTCTATTACTTTGTCTGTTTTGTGGTCCCACCAGGTCTTGCTTGCAGGCAGATGGTATTTCTTGCAGACATTCCAATGCACCATTGTTGCTACTTCATCATGCCATTGTTTGTAGTACTTTGTTGTTGTTGTTATTAGTATTTAAATTTGTATACCACCTGATTCTTTTGGTTCATGGCTAGGCAGGGTTTTGCACCTAGATCTCCATTATCCAAGTCCAATCTTTTAGCCACAATATGACTGTTATTCTCAGTTGTCCCAAACATTTGATGACACAGTCAATAGTTTCATGCCACCCCAGAAAAGGACATGGCTCCAAGCTTAGTGTGGCCCAAGTCACAGCTTCACAAGTGAATACTGAAGATTCATGTATAAAATTATTTCCTAAAGATGGTATTCCCTACACTTTTGAGATTTTGATTCTGTTCCAATATCATTTTATGTATGTCTATAGCACATTTTCTGGGTCATGAGAAATTAGGTAGGTAAGTAAAGTGGCCCAAACTGAAATATAACAGTTGATAGCATGAAAAAACTCTATTGGAATATGAAGCTTTAAAGGCATAAATTCAAATGACAGTGTAGGCAGAACAAGGCTCCTCCCTCCCTCCCTTCTTGCATTCACTGAAGAAGCTTCTAACACCTGTCCCTTGTGAATAGCCATATTGGTCTTTTAATTTAATTTACTCTATTTGAAATGACCACCCACTCCAGAAGACTCTGGGTGGCTTATAAAATCCACACACAGAGGAAAAAGCAAAACAAAACCAAAAAAGTTAGAACCCCTTTTTTGGGTGCCCTTGAGTCAGTTTTGACTCCTGGTGTTGAGTCCTGGTGACTGCCTGGACATGTCCCTGCAGTTTTCTTGGCCAGATTTTGGACGTGGCTTGCCCTCACCTGCTTCCTAGGGCTGAGAGAAAGGGACTGGCCCAAGGTCACCCAGCTGGCCTCGTGCCTCAGGTGGGATTAGAACTCCCAGTTTCTAGCCTGGTGCCTTAACCACTACACCAAAGTGGCTCTCTTAAAACCCTTGCAACCCACATAACAGGTGGCTCAGAACAAAACAACTAGAACATTACGTGGTACAGTCTCTTTTTCAGAGATACCTTTATTTCCATAATTCAGACTTTGCAATGAGTGAGTTGAGTTGTTGCATATGTTTAACTGGAGATTTATATAAAGATATACTGTACTTTATTGTAAGTAAGATAGGAGCATTTTCTTCTGTTATTTTATGTGGAATGAAGAACTTTCACTCCAAAGAAAATGAAGAATGGTGTTTCAACCCTGGCTTCTCTTTACATCACATCTCTAATGAAATCAAAGGAAATGATGAATAGAATCCTACAAATTTAAATGAGATACTATCTTTTTATGCCACAGACCAATGGCATTTTCCTACTCACTTCTACATTAAACCAATATGTTTATGAAATGAGAAACCAAATTACCTTTTTGAGCTTCTGTAAGTTAGATATGAACTGATCTGAGACATAAATGAAAAAGTTACATCCAAGTGATACCTTTGTGGCCCGCATGCTTCCAAGGGAGGAAATTATATTGAGATCAATGAGTTAAAAGTAATCAAAGGGTTGGAAGTAATTATCAACTTTTGGCAAATACCATTTCTGTTGCCTTTATGGGTTATTAATCTCTTTGCAAGAGTAATGGACTTATTCTTTACAGATTTATAATAGAGCAGAAATGAGCACAATAAAAAAAAAACTATAGATATTTAAATATAGAAATATGTTTTTCAAATGCATTTGATATCATGTCACACACTGTTTTAGTCAAAGGGTACTTGGGACTGCATTGTGTTCTGACCGCAGGCAGGAACATGCACAATGATGGAAAGTCATTATGAATCAGAATTTAATCAATGAATTAATTTAAAGACTGGCCACCTCCTAAGAACCTGAGTGGACTACATTTTAAAAACAGGAAACAATAAAGATTAAGAAACTGATCATGAGTTTCCAAAAGAGAGAACCATGTATAGTGACAACAACAACAAAAACAACCTACATGGGCTCAACAACCACCCTTCTCCAAGGCCTGGGAAAACAGCCAAGTTTTCAAGGACTTTGGAATCAGAGTGGGAGCCATATAGATCTCTGAGGGGGAATATTATTGCAGAGTGCTGGGATCATGACCAAGAAGGAAAAGGCCAAATAAAAGGGGAAAACCTTTGAGTTGACTCTTCAGTAACTTCATAGACATGCTTATGCAGTTGTTTTTTTCTTTTTTGGCAAGAGTACAGAACTGGTTTTGACTGCTTTTTTCCTGATGCTTTTTGACTTTCTAGGCTCTCTTTCATCCTGGGATTCTGGTAGTCTCACCTCGAAGCGCTAATCAGGCCCACCCCTGCTTAGCTTCTAAGCCCAGACAAGATCAAAGGAGCTACCACCAACTGAGATGATAAATTATTGGACCATAGTTTATCCCTCTGCATTCCACTTTTACTGATTCGCAGTTTTAACAAGTAGAACTTTAAACATGCAGACTGGGACAACATACAGTGAACATTCCAGAAGCCTCAGCTTTCTTTGTTTCAGTCTTGGGTGGTGTTTAGTTTAACTCTGAATTGGAATTAAAAGATATGTCTAACTAAATAGTTGTGCAATTTTTAAGGGGTTCCGGTGTAGTATGTATGTATGTGTGTGAGTTTAATCTGCCCTAAATCAATCACATCAAGGTGGCCTTTTTATTAATGCATCAGGTCGAAAGAATGAATGTTAAGCATTGCGGTGACAATATCAATCGTTACAAACCCAAGAACAAGAAAGGCCTGTAAAGTATTAAGCCCCAAAGGCATGATGCCAAAAAAGAAAAAAAAAGACCTTCACTACTTTCCAGAAAGGACCGTCTGAATTCTAGATGGCAGCCTATTCCAGAAAACAGGGACTGCCGTGGAAATGGCCTGCTTCTTCAAACCTACTCCTTTAGCTTCTTGAAGAGGAAGAAAGCAAAGCATCTCTTTCAGATCTGACCACACCACACCAGATGGGTGGATTCTGTCTGCTTGGAGCAGACTGTCTTAAGAATCGGAAGTTGTCTGGGCAGCTTTCAATGTTTGTGATCGATTGTATGCCTTGTACTCTACACTACATCAGGGTGGAGTTGGCTGTTTTGACTTGTCATGGCTACTGTATATTGACCACTATTGGAATCTCTAGTAGCAGCCGGTTTGCTTTAGTAGCATCTCATGGCGTTTTCCCCTCTGTAGCATTCACATCCGCTTCTCTCAATGAAGCCATTCTTCATGGTAGATCAAGTCATGGGGCTCTGAAAATAGATTTCCCAGTGCCTTGGAATATCAAAGGAAAGGAAAAGGTCTATTTTGCATCATTAAAATCCCCAAGTAATCAAGTTTGTTTGTTTGTGTGTGTTTGTTTTTTGCATATAACTGAATGGATGTTATTTAGTTTTAAGTCGTAGCTAGGAAAGCTGTCGCGATGAAAGCAAAATCTGCCTGTCGGAGTTATGTGACAGTTGCGTTCCAGCTCTTCTGCCCATGTTTTAAAGAATATGATTTGTTGAATGAAGACTGTTGGCTGCAGACAAACTGTATTTGGGACTTGCATTTCAGTGTCTGGTCAAAATATGAGCTTTAATCTATCCAAGCAGGCACGTGAATTTAACTAATGGATTTCTCTGATTGTTTCAGAATATCGCCCTATGCTGATTTAATTAGATTTTATTTGTACATTATCACGCTGTGCATAGTCAGGTACAGTTCATCAATGAATCATCTTAGTTAGCTAAGAAAAATGGGGGGAGAGGGAGGGGGAGAAGGGAAGCATTAAGAAATTACTGCAAGGCTTAAGAGAAGAAGTCTCAGGCAGAGTTGTGAAATCTAGAGACTGACATGGGATTATAAAGATAAATCAGAGAGTCTGGAATATTTCCAAGGCATGGGGCCAGAAAAGATTATGGGGCAGAAAGTGAAAGTCTAATAAGAAAAAAATGTATGGATACCACCAATTGAGATTAAAAATATCTGGGAGACAGTTTTGTTTTGTAATGTTCCCTGCACATTCCCTGTATGCTTTCTACAGAGCCTTTTAAACATCCTTGCAAACAAAACTATCTGCCTCCCTGTCATCCATCTGTCCATCCATGTATCCATGTACACCCACTTGCCACAAATGGTGCTCCTTTGTGCTGCTTCACTAGGGAGAAAAGGCTAAGGAAAAGTTAATGAAAACAGATACCCAAGTTCCAAAATGCTGGTTACCCAGAAGGCTTTTTTTCCCCCCTAGCCAAATGGCTATTTACATGCCAAGATTAATGTTTCTGGGTAGATTTTCTGGCAATTGGTAAGACACACTTCCCACATAAAGCCAAGCATAACTGAACTATACAGTTTGTGCTCTGAAATAGTAAACATTTCTATGAAAGGGGAAAAATAGATTTTTTAAAAGCCTGTAGCACAATGAGTACCCTCCAGAAGTTGTTATGATAAATAATTTGAAATCAGTTATACTTTGATTCCAGTCAGATTGCACTGAACCTCATTCAGTACTTTTAACTAAGTTTGCAGGATTGTAACCTTGTAAACCTTGAATGGGGACTCTTCAGCACGACTTGCAACCAATTCCTACATTAATGGTTTTCCAGATACAGTAGTTTAGCCAAAGTGCAGAAATATGGAGGTATCACCATGGGGGTAAATGAAGTGATCTGTCAACACACACCATCACCCCTATTAACATCTCTGCAGAAGACATTCCCCTGGTTCTCTATGGGAGACTCAGTACGTTCATCTGTTTGCATTGCTCATCAGTCTTTGCAACATGACCACCAGTGTTTCCAAGGGCCATATAATAGGAGTCATTTCCTGACAAGTCATGCAAGGATATCAAAATTATTATAAAAGTGGTATTGCCAGATGTCATTGCCATTGCCAAGAAAGCCAGTACTTTCTTGGACTGATGTTTTGTATTTCGGCCAGGAATGTTACACTAAGCAAAAAATCATGCATACCAGAAAAACGGACAGGGATGTTAGAATGGTATTCATTTCATGTACAAGTTGGGCTTGCATCCTGGTTTTCAGCTTTGTACCTCCCTCCCCCTTATCTCTGGAAACGTTCCCATGGGTGCCCATGTAGCAATTGTTATCTTTTTCATACTAATAATATAAAATACATTAACTTGAATTGGAACCCAACCTCATTTTTTCCCATGATTTCTCAGCAGAATTTCATATGAAACTCAAGAGCTTCTCATTCTAGATCTGATCGGAAGGGGAATTCTGGTTTTGAAAAGGATGGAATTGCCCATTGCTAAGCATGGTCAAGTCAGGTTAGTATTTAAATAGGATACTTCCAGGAAATTCTAGGGCTGTAGACTAGAATGGAAGTAAAAAAAAAAAAAAAAATCTGAAAGAAAGGAAGTAGCAAACTACTTCTGTACTGTTGCCAAGAAAACAATACAGATGTATCCATGCAATCAACAAGGGTCACACTTTGAGTTAAAAGTGCAAGGAGTCTCCTCGTGTATTCCTTGGAAGATTCTGAAAAACACGTGAAGACTGAGGACAGCTGAAACTCCTGAGTTTGAGACATGCCCGCCAGCATTATTACAAGGACTCTTTGGCTTACTGGCAGGGAGGAATGACCTATTAAAGAGATCTGGTTCAGGTGATTAATGGATCCTGATGCGTTTCAGAAGGAACAGGGGATTTTCCCTGAAGACCTGTGGTGCATAACTGAGATCTTAGTCCACTGCCTGAAATGGGCATGTGATGAGGACTGTAGATCAGATTGCTCCTCTGTGGCCCCTCACCATGCATGCAATCTCATGGTGCTCCTTGGTTCTCTGAGGAACTATGGGAGATGAGACACCAGGATAGACACCTAGAGCACTGTTAGAGGAGGAAAAAGGGGTCAATCTGACTGAGCATGAGTAAGAACTTATGTTACAGATAACTTGTGGTTATAAGAGTGGCAAAACATAGGGTCCCCCCCCCCCCACCTTATCATATCTGTTGAAAGCCTCTCTTAAAAGTGAATTGTTCCTTGCTGGGGAGGGACAATTCATAGGAGCATTTGCAGGACTACTGTGAAGAATACTCAGTGCATCTGTCATTTGGACTCCAACTGGGCATGTCCTGTTGAGCTGTTGGATGCGAGTTTGAGTGTGTAACTCCTGAGGACATGGAGAGGATCCTTAGGACTGTTAACCTGTTTATTAGTTCCATGACCCTCCTGGCTTGTGCGGTGGTATGTGGATGGATCCATAAAGTAATATTAGATTTGTTGAGGGGGGTTGGTTCCACTGACCTTGAAGGAGGCAGTGGTACACCCCTTCACAAGGAGCTGTTACTGGTTCCAAAAGTTCTGGATGATTTTTGTCCGGTCTCCAACCTTCCCTTCTAGGGAAAGTTATTGAGGAGGTGGTCAGGCTACTGCTTCAGAAGGCCCTAAACAGATTTTCTGGATCTCTTTTGATCAGATTCCAGACTGAGACATAGTATGGAGATTGCATTGGTTGCCCTTGTGGATGACTTCTGGTGGAGCTGGGATGGAAGTGGTGTGAGTGTCTTGGCTCATCTTGATCTCTGAATGGCTTTTGATGCCATCAACTATGGTATCTTGTGGACTGCTTATGGGAATTAGGATTCCCCCCAGAGATTCTCATTGCCCTTACCCTGAAATCTGAGTCTTCTCCCAGGCCTTGGGTCGGTGTGAATACTGTATGTTTGAGATGGTGTTAGCTTCATTTCAATATTGTATGGCACTCAGAGTTGCTATGAAATCAGGCAGCCTTACAAATTAATAAACAAACAAATATTAGAGGTGATAGATTTCTCCTACAGCTATGTTTTATGTATCTCTCCTCCACATTCCCATGCCTTCTTACTGTTTCTAGTTGATACTCTAATACCTTAACACTTTTGGCTAAATGTATTATGAATTAAATCTTGAAAAGCAGAGAAAGGGATTTCACTGTTTCTGTGCAGAGGAAAATATACGGTGCCAAGTCAGGCTTACTGTACAAGTTTCTCTGTTTCCCAAAATTATTCCAAATAAAGGTTGCCTCAACCTGAACTCTGGTATTGTTCAGATAACTGCCTTCCTGTTGATTCCGCCCCCCCACCGCCCCCATCCCATTTGTGCATTTGACTGTTAGAGTTACTTTTCTTTGTTCCTCTTGTAAAGGATGGTTCATATCTTCTTGGCCTTTAATTATAAGTGTTCTTATAATTATGTTTTTTCTTACCCAGAGACAATGTCCAAAACGTATCCTCCCCACAGAAGAATTTACCTTTGTCTCTGATTTTTATGTTAACAATTAAAGCTGGGAGGTATATCAGTAATGTAATGTGACATAAAGTTGTCAGATATCTTGATTCTAGACTCAAAAGAGATACTCCCTCAGGTATTTTAAAAATCCTTTTCCTATCAACCAATTTTAAACTGAAAATTCTCCCTCCAGCTGCTTTTCTCCCCACAGAGTAAATTACGTTTTTCTATCTGTCCCTCATTTCCTGCTGCTCTTTGGCCTTAACTAGGAAGTTTCCAGGCTGGTCAGAGGAGACTGCACAGTAAGAACGAAATCCTTTTTTTACACTGTTGAAAATAATCTGCAACATAGTTTAATCCCAATGTACAGGTTTCTGAAAGGTCTCAACAGAAGCTCAGGGAGTGAAAGTTCAAATGATCTGCATCAAGGTCTCACATCCTATTTGTATTTGTGAAGAGCCAAAACCAAACAGAATAAAAACCAGCACTGAAGAATTACTTTTTGACAGCCTTCCTGAGAGCAATCCTCCTCACCTGTTTACCAATGTTGAAAGAAATGTTTTAGATTCGAACTATGAATCTGTTTGTTTCCAGGCTATAATCTGACAGGCTATTAAAGGTGTGATTGATAAAGAAGGTCAGCTTCCCAGTGAAAGTTCTATCATATGATTGTTGGGGCTGTCAGACCATCTCATTTCGCTGACTTTGCACAGTAATCCACAAAACATGGTGGGAATGCTAGTTCGGCAGGAATGCTGAGAAATTCCAGTTAGTAAGGCTATTGGATCTGGACTGGAAAAAATCTGAATATACTCTAGAGGCAGCAAAGAGATAAAGAAAAAAATAATCTTTTGCTGCCAGCCAAGGATCATCTGAAAGCCAGTCTGGCGTGTTGGTTAAGGAGACTGGGAGTACCAGGAGACTGGGAGTTCTAGTCCTGCCTGAGGCACAAAGTCAGCAGGGTGACCTTGGGCCAGGCCCGCTTTCTCAGCCCTAGGAAGCAGGCAAGGGCAACCCATTTCCAAAAAACCTTGCCAAGAAAACTGCAGGGACTTGTCCAGGCAGTCACCAGGAGTCAACACTGATTCAAAGGCACCGGGGGGGGGGGGGGGGGGGAAAAGCTTATCTGGATATTTGTAGATCTGGTAGCACTATAGCAGACTTTCATGGTCTGTTGCTATATTTTGGTCTCCTGTTCCAAACCAGGTTTTCTTGGAAAGCAGAATATGTGTTATACTATATGAAGTTTAATGTATACTGATTGATTTATTTTAAAAGACTTATATGGCTGCCCATCTTCTGTACCTTGGGAGGTTCACAGAACAATGATAAAAAACATCAAACTGTTTATTTGTTTTCTTACTTGGGGTTGAGTCCATAGCTAGAAGCAGGAATCTCCCATTTTGGACACAAATATTAGTCTCTAGCTGCTGGTGATAAATAGTAGAGTGCTACCATTACTGATATGTTCTACTTTCAGGTATCTGACTATCCATTATTGAAAGCAGGTACAGAAGAGGAAGACTTCCACCTTATTTAGTAGGCCTCTTTTTCATATTTCTGAAGAAACTGCTGTTTTGCAATGATGGAGAAACAGTGATCGACTATGGTTTACATAGTGATCTATTCTATTACATAAGCCAAATTAGGCATTTTGATATGCCTGTGATAAAGCTACATCCATGCAGCCTGGGAAGAAATATAGTTAGTGCATAGTTCTGTGAGTTAGATTTCCTTCTTGGAAAATCAGGTGTTGATGAGAAGCAGGGGGATAAAGTAGCAATTTTAGAAAACTCTTCTAGCAACTGCATTGCAGCTCTACAGTAGGGTACCATACCATACCAATTATTGCTTTGGCATGAAATCATAGATGGGATCAGGTCAGGTAGCAATGATGGGATGTTACTAGACGTCAATAGCTGGAGAAACTGCCAGAAGGAATGCTTATTAATCGGGCTTTCCAGCTGGAGTTAAAAATAGCCAGTGAACAGAAATGCTTTCGGGGGCATCTCTGAAAGTTTTTAGATGAGTGCAATATATTAGTTCATCTCTCCATGCCTTGCCATTGGAACAATCACTTGACATAGATCTGTCTGTGGGTATTTACTATGGAACCTATCCACATTGCAAAGGATTACATATTTATTGCAGGATGTTGCCCATCCTGTTGGGCCTCATTGTTGCCTAGGAACTAAAACAGTGTCCCATATGTTGCCAATGAATTTGAATAATACTCTTCTTTTTGTTGTAGGTGTAGGTTTAAGATAAAAATAGTAATAATATACATAGTCTTTCAGCAGCTGTCTACCGATAAAAATATTCTCATGCTTCTACATTTCCAGGTTCCAAAATTTTGAAAAGCATTGTTTTAAAGCTACTGTTGAAATTGTTAGGAATTGTTATTTTTGCATAGATTACATCAACGATTACCTAGGGGGGAATGACAGAGAGAAAAATTACAACCATGGAAGACACTGTTTTGTGCAATTCATTAAACACAGTTTGTAAAATGAAGGATGGTTATGGATTTGGGGACAACAGAATCATTTATGTTGTGGGGGGATTTCTACCCTGTTTCCAACCCCAGTTTATTACCTAGATGTTTATTAGATAGTATTGCTCTGGTAATCTGGCAGCTCCCCCCTTCCCCACTGTGAAGTTGGAGTCCCTATGGAAAGTCTTTGGTCTTTCTTGAACAGGAGAAAATAATTTTTGATAGAAGCGCTCATTTACCTGAGTCTCAGTTGACCTTCAGAAATGACCAAGACTTGATCACTCATCTGTTTATCTCGTTGAATTGAAGGCTGAATTCCCATTCAGCTATTTCAGCGAGATATCTAAAGGCTTTCTAAGAGTTCTTCAGGTTGACATTTTGGATCTATGTGATGCAATCTGTGCTTATTTTTATATTAAATACCTACAGAACAGAAGGGCCTTTGATCTTGTCTCCTCTTAGATATTTATATACAAGGAAAGCTTTAAAAAAAAAAGAGGTTGTGAATCATTGAATCCAAGATCTCAGCAGTTTGCCAATTAAGCCCCTCCTGAGACACTTTCCTGTCTGCCATTTGTTCTTGTTTACATGGACTAAAAGACCCACTTTACCTAGTGAGTAAACTCTTTTCTAATCCATAAGAATAAACTGTTCTATGGATTAACAATAATTGCAAGAGGAAGAGAAAAATAACAAACCATTTATTCTTTGGAGACATCATTCTGGAATTGTATTTGGCTACTGTTGCTGATGGTATATCGTGGCAGAGGGTGATGCCATCTATAATCTGATTTTTTTTTTAAAAATTACTATTTAAAGCATGTGCATCCAGTTATTCTAAACCTGTATAGGACTATGCTGACCTTTGAAGGGGCACTCCATGAATTGCATCCTGTTTATGCTGCAGTGGAATCTGTTTGGACTGATCACACTACTTTGAACCCATGTCAGATTTCTCTCACTCTGTTTCATGTAGAATACTTGAATTGAAAATTCATTTTGTTTTATTCTTGATTCATTGGTTTATATAGGAAAGCCAACTTTAACTCAATTGGATAATATGCAGATGTTCATACTTTGCTCTTTCCCTCTTGCACACTTAAGGAAGTCTGTCCCTGTCTGGACAATATGTAATTTGGGAATTTCCAGGTTAGTCATCAATAACTTTCCCGGGTCGTTCTTACTGAACACAAGAAAGATGATTAGCTACTACATTGTACTGACTCAGAGGAGCAGAAATTCCTGTTTCTGAAGAGCATAAGAAATTGATGTAATCCACGTGGTGCCTCAAGTTTCTAAACTTGTAAAATCTTCTTTAAAAACACTGCTGGTCTTTTTGTAGCACATGGCCTTATTTCTTAGATTATATCTTTCTGTATCCCATAAATTCAGAGTGGGGAACATCACTGCTTGGTCATTCTTTCTGAAGCAGGTAGTGGTTCCTGAAAGCTGGGGTCCACCCTTAACTTTTCTTGGATTGCCAGCATAGGAGATGAGTGGACAGTTCCTCAGGGTTCAGATATCTTTTATATCAACCAACAACAGTTGCACCCCTTCAAGGACAAGAAGCCTAAGGTCCAAAGATGGTTAAACAACAGGGAGAAATCCTGGAATTAAACTACAGTGGTCATTAGAAAAAGAAAAGAAAAGCATTTTTATGTTGATCACAGGCAATCAGCTTTTTTAGTTGCTTGTTCTAGTTCTACCATGTCATGTTTCTGAGAGTGCTCATCCTAGAGACAAGTCAGTAGCGTAGAGCCCAAGCATCCAGCAAATTCTGCCGAGGTCTTCTTCTAGTGTCTGACAGCCAGGGACTGCAATCAACAGCATTATGATGCAAGATGTGTGAGTCCAGAATTATATGGGATATTTTGCCTTGTGTTTTTGAGGAGAGTGGGGAGTTAAAATGAGTTTTAAGTTTAAACTATAATCTTTGACTGCTGTACAGCACAAAATAGGAAAAAAATAATTTTTAGTAACTAGGGCCTTAGGGGAAAGTACCCCCAAAGCCTGAGGCATTCATGTTGCTTATTCCTTTTCTGAAGACTGAATACCTAAACTTCACTATTTGCTTCTCCAGATACAGTTCTATGGTGGAAATCTCTCCCTGAAATGAAAATGCAGAAATTTTATAAGGTTTTCACTGCAGTAGACATTACTTTTATGCTTCCCCCGCCCCCCACCCCCCGATTATTGATCTTGTAGCCTTTGTATTAGAGGACTTGTGTATTGTAACATCTCAAGTTGTATCTTTCTAATTTATTTTTCTGAAGCAAAATGTCCCTAAAGAATAACAACTGAAGTAATGGACAAGAAACATTGATAGAGTCATATGGGTTGACTAGATTAGTTAAAGTAAATGTCTATCAGAATGGAAAGAAAAAAATAAAATATTTTAATGCGTGAAGCACTTTTATTATTGAGCCATCCACCCATTTTGCTTAGTGTTGCAAAATAATTACTTGAGAGGGACCTTTACCACTGTACAACACCATCTATCTGTCTTGCACCAGTTGCGCGCTTGCATCATCACGTGGATTTTGGTGTCATTGCGGTGTCTTGCGTGGGCTGCTGTCTCTGTTTCAGTATCACACTGCAGATGAAAACAAGCCATGGCTGTCATAAAGAATGAGGGCAGCTGTTGATGGAGTACAGAAAAAGCAGTAAGCTGGTTTTACAACACAGCTTTAATACTTCTGGCAATACTTTCAACTTGAGACTTCAAAGAAATCTGTATAATCCATATATCACCAGGGAAATCTGGAAGCTGGCAGCTTCCAGACACATCATGGGCAACAGCCTATGGTTCATAGAAAAAGAAGTTGAGATGTGAAGTGTTGGATTTGTGTTATTTTGCTGAATCAGGCCATTGGGGTCTTTCTAAGGCTGTACATAGAGATGGTGAAGACATTTGCCATCTGCTGCATAAGACCTTTCATACTGAGATATTAAGGATTCAGTCTAGGAATTGTTTTTGGAAAGAGTATATTCTATTCTTGAGCTGTCATTCCTTTCAATATTTGCAGAGTGCCATGAAACTACAATGTTATTCTTTTCATAAGCAAGAAAATAATAATTTATGCACAGATATACAAGAAATTATATTGCAGTACAGAATTTATATATCATAGGGATAACCACAGTGGTTTAAGTTACTTTTTGCCGATGCTCATATCCATTTTGCTCAATACTTTTTTGCTATGTCACATGTCTTTTTAATGTTTCAGCCCTTAGAATTCTATGTTCCTGTTTCTTAAGAAGAATTGTAGATAGAAAATAAGTTTCTCTTAAGTTGATTAATAATGGAAAGTTATTGCTGTATTTATAAATTGCCATCAATCAAAAAATTACTGTTTTTCATAAACCTTGTCTTTTGCTAGTTCTTTTAATGTATTCCCCTTCATCATGAAATTTTAGCAAAAATGGATAAACCTAGGCAACGGGATGCCATTCTGCTGTGAGAATGATATTGGTAGATTATCATCTCTATAAGTCCAAAACTTCACATTACAAATATGCAACCAACGTTTCTTTGGTTAGTCAAAGGAATTTAGTTCATTCCTTATAGTGAATTTCAGTTTACGTATACTGTGCAATCATATATGTGTCTATTCACAAGTAAGTTCTACTGAATTCAAAAGGATCTACTTACAGATATGTGAGTAAAGAATCCAGCGTTAATTGTACTGATTATTTTCAAATAAGGGTAAAATCTCCTTCTAATCCACCTTGAATCCTGATGACCTTGTAGACTCATCCATATAGTTTTCTTACTAACTGGGGCAGCCAATATTTGGGCTCCCATTTCCTTCTTCTGTGATATTTTCTTGACTTTCTAATCTAGCCTACAGATTCATGATGATCTTTCATTAACATACAAATCAGCTTTTGAGGCTCAGCTACCTAGCTGGATTCTTTTCATGTATTTAGCCCAAATTATTCAGAAATTGCTGCCTATAAATATTCATGTTTTGCTTTTTGCTAAATTCATTGTATTGCAAATAAAGATAATTACAATCGATCTATTTAACCTCACTTTTCTCTACCTCACACATCTGTTTCATAAATTCCTATACATAATTTTCAAAATTGGACACATATAATATTTTACAGCTAATGGAGCAGTTGCCATTCTATTCTTTGTCAGTAAATTCTTTAATTTTCTGTCTGTGTGTGTGTGTATATATGTATCATTCTTATTACAGCAGTGTTAACTTTATTTCATTGGTAGAGGGTTCATAAAACTAAGAAATGGGAACCCAACATTTAACAAATGGGTTCCATGATCAATAAAATGACATCAAAGATACAGCTGTGTAGCAAGATAATATAGAAAGAAGAAAAGAGGTGATATCTTATATGGCCCCAGATTCTATCTTGTCAGAGAAATCAAGGGAAAATATCAGTGTGTGAACTATAAACAAGTGTAATTTGTGGCAACTGTAATACACACACACATAAGCTACAAACTTGGATTTTCAGAACTGTTTTTCATATTAAATGGACCTATTCATTGAACTAATTCATGAATTAAAGTCATACAATTATTTGATAGCTAGTTTTCTATCTCATGGAATTAATTTATTTTGAAATAGGTGAAAAAATTCAAAAATGTGGAAAATGTATGATTCCTCCACATCAGTAATATAGCATGGATTTGCTTCTGGTGTCACTATAGTAAAAAAATCTTGAGAGACACTCATTTTCTAAAGAATAATTAGCATGCATAGTATTGATAAAAGGTTTTTTTTTTTTAACATAGATATCTGTACCTGACTAAAATGTGAATAGCAGTCTGAAGAGCTTTTGTACATGAAATAAAAATCTTTGGCCATCACTCATGTTGTAATTGTGAGATGGGCAGCTGTATGAATCGATCAATAGATGGATACCATAAGGCACTGACAAAAAAATGATAAATTTCTTGTTTGTTCATTTGTTGGTAGGTTTGTACATATTAGTTCCATCTTCATCTTCCCTTCAATTTCGATAAGTAACGCAACAGTTTTTACACATTCCCTGTTATGTCTCCAGCAATGTCTGTGAGAAACCACGCCACCAGGGAAGGATATGATCATGCAGATGCCACCGTTGCGCACTTCTATTGCAACATCTGACCCATGTGTGTGTCATAATTTTCCCTCTTGCCTCCTCCTGGACATCCATGAAAGTCCCTCTTTATTTTGCTCTATGTTGAGACCCAAAATATAGTTAGTATACCAACTGAGGACTGCGTCCACATGACACAGTTCTTAGAATACGTGTGATAACAGCTGCACCATCAAGGTCTTCCCTTCGGTCATGTAAGAAGATACCTTGCTAAGTGTAAATTGTCCTTGACCTTTTCTTAACATTCAGTTCTGAATTCAGGACCTCAAATGTTTCTCTCAGGGTCTGACTGACATGGTCATTCAACTAGTTCCCTGACAAAAAGAGAGAAAACAAATGAACAGGGAAAACTGCAAAGACTGTATCATGAATGCTTTGAGTTGTTTGCTATCTTTATTCATAGAAAAATCTATTCAAAGATCTGAAACTAGGACCATAAAAATGTTCTCAGTGATTGGAATGTCTTTATGCCTATCTAGATATATATGTAAGTAATCAAGCTATGATTAAAGAATTTCATTTCAGCACTATATGCAATTTTTACCTTGATGTTACTGACTGAGTGAAAAGAGACATGTCCGTCTGTACAGTACAATCGATTTGTCCCAGGGAAAGATGGTTATTGCATAAATTAATAGCAATGAGATTTTTTTGTCTAAATCTCTTTTGATTAATAGATGTGGTATGTGGAAGAAAAATGTCTAGAGTCATTTGGGTAAATGTTCTATCACAAAGATACTGAATCTTTAGTTCAGCAGATGATTCTGGAAATGGATTAAAATATTTTCCCTCTGTTTCATGTGATTTGTCTTCAAAATAGTGTGTTAACTAGCTCAGTGATGTTATTAAACTCAGATTAGAAATGGTTCTCAAAAGTTGCCATCAATATTTGCTTTGCATTTCATCTCTAATAAAATCATTCATATAACTAAAGCAGTCTAGTGCTGATGGTTAGGCTGTGGAACAAGAGGATATTTGAGCAAAACTGGATGTCTTTAGATTTGATTTAACTGGATTTTAACTAAATGACCATTGCAGAACAGTGTGTGCCTGTGTGTGTGTGTGTGTGTGTGTGTGTGTGACAGAGAGAGAGAGAGAGAGAGAGAGAGAGAGAGAGAGAGAGAGAGAGAGCGCCTGCCTGCCTGCCTGCCTGCCTGCCTGCCTGCCTGCCTTCCTTCCTGCCTTCCTTCCTTCCTGCCTTCATCATATTTATATGACCACCCACCCATCTCACGAAAAAATGACTCTAGGCAGCATGAAATGTGTTGGCTGCTATAATTGTATAACTGTAATATATATAATAACATGCAACTAATCTTATTATTTAAAGTAAATAACGTGAAATATTCTTAAAGAGATCAGCCCTGAGACATATAGCTAAATCTCAGATAATGTTCAGAAAAAGAATGAAAAATGAATTTGTCTACTCCTTTGGAAGTAGAAAAGATAGTAGGGTAACTTACAAATATCAGCAACCTGAAAATGAAATCACAGAGTATCTTTAGAAATACACTAAAATTGCTCATAACTGTACAAACATTTACCTTCCACAGCCTTATCTTTTTCAATTCCACCATTAAAGGAACAAACTGAACACAAATAATTTATATACTAGGGGTAATTATTTGCCTGTTCTCACAACGAATAGACCTAGTACTGGATATGATACTGAAAGGAAAAAAAATAGTAGTTTTCTTACCTTTAAAGCCTAAAGCCTGAAAGAAAGTTCTACTTCTGTTTTAAACATATATGATTGTACTATGGGATGTTATTTTATTTTATTTTATTTTGGCATTTGGAAGATTAAGGAAAATACAAGTGACTTACTTAAGTAAAATGTTTACCCAACAAGGTTGAAACTGCAATGCTGAGTTGCAGCATTCCTCTTTCTCTCCTTCTCCACCTTACATAAGCACAGGGATCCAACAAATGGATCAACCAGCCACTGGGATTTCTGGAGCGCCATCTCCCCTCAACCATTCAGAGATTTGTAGCTTTTGGAAAAACAATAAAATTAAGGGGAAGCTTCAGTGCTTCCCCTACCTTTAACTTATGGGGCCAGAAAGCACCTATTTCATAGCAATATCCACACCCTAGATGGTCAGAAAATAATGTAGAAACCAGTAAGAACCAAAAAATAAAGAACAGTCTAAAAGAGAAGCCATTTGGCCAAACTATTTGTGGGAGTTCTTTCTCAAATTTGGAGAAAGAAGTGGGGAAGATTCCTCCCCCCCCCAATCAAAAGAAGTTTTTTCAACCAAGTAGAAAACATTCATTGGCAGCTGAGCATGAGAAAATCATTTTTTCCCCTAGGAAGTTGTTCAGTTCCTGAGCTACCCCAAGGCATCAACTTGAGTTTCATATGCTTGTATTTCCAGTCCACTCCACATTTGCTTCCTCTGTCTTTCAATGATATTTTCCCATCTATGGCCTCCATCCATTATATTTGGGTATACTACCTTGTACACCTAATCAAGTGAGCATTTTTACAATGCGATGGGGAGGGAAAATAGCTGAGAGGAAAGAAATGTCATCTTCCAAGGGGGCTAACTGGAGAGGTGACATACAGAGAAGACCACTGCCCTCACTCATTTTGGTTTCGGACGGTACATCAGGATTCCTTACAACATCTGTGTTTCTGAGGAGGTCATTTTTTTCATTGACCGACTGGCTGCTAAAAATAGCAAAATGGTCTGCTGTAACAGTTACGCATGGCAATGCTGCAAATGTCCTTCCTTCAGAAAAAGGGTGATTCTCTTGCATTAATATAATTCTTACCTATGGACCTGTGATCCTTGTGGATGGGAAAGCTGATAAGACCCACAAGATTTACCCGAGCCCTCCAGCACAAAAGTGGAAAAAAGCTGCCTGGGTCAAAGGGAGAAAGGATGCCAGGGTGATGTAGTCCCTCGAGGCTGTTCCAGTGGGGAGATCATAGGAAGCCTGAAGATTGTTCCTTTCCCAATCCAATCAGTAAGAGATGGGACTGCTGCCAGGGTACTGTGACCCTGTGGAGGCTGAGCCTTCCAAGTCTCCAACAACCTACAGAATTTGGTTGCTAAAGGAAATTCTTGCTCTTTGGAGCTACGTTGGGTGTCTTTTCATAGGGGGTGGAGGAAAGGAGAACTTTAGGCAATGGAATTCCTTGGGACAGCCTGTGCCCCTTGATATGCCAGAGATGAACTTTTTAAAAGAAAATGGCATTCCACTATATTGGCAAACAGTGTTGGAAAAAATTGAAAGAAGTTTCCCATATTGTAGGATTTGGGGGAGAAAAGGGAGCTAGTAGATAAGGAGAGGAAACAAGGAGTTGTGTATCATGGAAACTTTTATGTGGATCAAATAGCTTAGGGGCTCAGACTTTTGGAACCTGAGCTTTGTATCTTCATGGTGATGATCTCTTACTACATTCTAAGTGTATGAGGAAAGAAGAAATAGTAATTTATGCTGAACAGGACACATTGGAGGGCTTTACCTTTAACATGAAATAAAAATAGAGCTTGCAAAAAGAACAAAAGGATAGCAAGGACGAACCAGTCCCGTTTTGCCCAGTTGGGACACGTGAAAGAAAGCTGCAACAGCATCAACTCAGAGAGTGGGACCTCTGAGGAAGCAAGGTGGGATTGCAGAATGCTGGAAAACTAATTAAATGAGCTTGAGTTGTAGCAAAAACCACACTGACATATTTGAGTTTGGATTGTATTACGACTAAATACGGTTACACAATCTGCAAGGACACAGGAATTTAGTTTACAGAGCTGGAGAGCTAGAAGCAGCGCTCTTCTAATTTCATTTTATGTGCAAATTCGAAGGGATATTAATGTTCATTCTCTCCCCTCCCTTCCCCTCCCCTCCCCTCCCTTCCCCGATTACTGCCTCCTAAAAATGCGAAAGAGAAGGAGGAGAAGTCAAACCCTGGTTTGTTAAGCTCCCTGCTTGAAAGGGCTGCATGGTTCGTATGGGCATCAGTGATGCCAGTTTCTTTTCTATAGCATTGAAAATCCTCAGTCAGAAGTGAATTAAAATATACCAGCATCTTCCTTCTTCTGTAAACCAGTTCTCCAAGGCAGCATTAGGAGAAGGAAATTATTTCTAATCTTCCCTTTTAGTTTGTTTAGGATTATCCTATTTTATTTACCTAGTGTTAGCTGGCATGAACGTGAGTGACGTTTCAAGGAAGTTCCACATTCTTCTTGATTATTTGCTTTATTTTGTCTGATTTGGTTGAGTAGCAGAAAAGAAAGGCTGTAAGAAGAGGGCTGTTATTTAAGACATTTTTCTTCCGATCTCTTTCCTTTCCAAGCTTTGGAGGAAGAGGTGTGAGCTGAGAGAGAACTAAAATAAGGAAACAGCTCAGGACCAAAACAGAGAATATATTAAATGCCACATCACACCTGCATTATTTCAAATATCAACAGCCACCCCTCAGCTGAATTTGGGACCATAGGGAATAGCCCTACTTATGTCATTTTACAGAAGAAAATCCCAGCACTGCAGTTTATTCTTGATTTTATTCTGAATTGGGATCTTTGCGGCTTATATTTTGCTAAGTGGACAACCTGGTTATATGTGTGTAGCACTTCTGTTAAAACAAGAATTCTGGTAGTTATTTATCTACTGACCCAGATTCAAGATTTCTGTTTGGTATATAAGGACCAAAGCATATTGAGGCCAGGATATCTGACTGATTACATTTGGTGTACAGACTTACCTGATTGCCAAGACTGACTGGCAAGGATCGTCTTTCGCCTTTGAGAAGCAGGGCTTTTGGGTGGTGATAGTTTCTCCATGGGACACTTCGCTTTGGTTAGTCGTGAAGTGTCTAACTTGAGGGCTTATTTTAATAATTTCCCAAGACTATGTGAATATTTTGGATGGGTTTTTTTTAGCATGTGCTTTCATAATATTCACTATTTTAATATTTATCCTTACACTTTAATAGCATTTCTTTAGTGTGTATTATGACACAGTGACACAAGCACCACTTGTAATAATGTGATACCTTGGCATGGAGTTTGCATCTCAATGTTGCAATGCATTTTTCATCATTTGCACCCCATAACCCTTCCTCCACCCCCATGGGTACCCATGGAAATGCCCAACATCCACAAATTTTATGCTTGTTGAAGATGGCAGAGAACATTTGTTTAAAACATATTTTATCCACGTTCTACTTTATTTTTCTGCATATCAGCTTCTGTTGTTGATTCATGAAGTCATAGAATCATCTTAGGGTATGAGATTTACTTAGTTTTATTATATCCATTTTTGACATCAGATGGCTAAGCAGGATTCATCCTGCTTAGTTTACTTATATCAGCAGGTTTTCAGCTGTTTATACAATAGGTTATCCATTCATTCAAGTCATTTAATTCTCCCTGGGTTATTCTGATCGCTAATTTATGAACTGATGAAGATTAAATTTTCATTAGCTGAAGTATTAGTACGGCATGAAATATTGCATATTCACATTGCCACCAAAGCATCACAGTATGCATTGTTGTTGAGGCAGCCATTAATATGGTTATAGCCAAATCTGATGAGTTTGTTGAAACATCTAGGGGTGCAGATTGTTAGAATGTGACCTGTGTAGGTCATCAGTGTACAAGATCCCTGAATCTCCTTTCGTCTCTATTGTCCATCTGCCCCTAAAAATGCAGTTGTATGTAGCATAAACATATGATCTGATGCAGTCCTAACCATGCTTGCAAGAATTTTTAAAAAGTAGCATTACATTTATAGAAGTCTTTCCTGGAAGCTGTTTGGAGCTAAAAAAGTTTCATAGATCCTTCAGAGAAGGTACTGCAGGAAGACCCAACTTTTCTCGTTACAAAATACACATGGCTGAGAATGGTTTGGGCTGCATGAAATGGAGGAGATTTAGATATTATGAACATTTAAATGAGTATTGTCAAATATAACTTTCTTTCCTTAGGAGAGGGATCCACATTTCTGAAAGTTGAAATAGTGGACTTCCAATATTGTTTAGACATGCAAGGATTCATAATGATACTTTGGTAGGCAAAACCAATGTTAAAAGATGTTTCTTTTCCCTACTAAAATACTTTTATGAATCCAAGCTGCCTGATGTTTAGTGGGAACCACATTAGATGCCTATCTCATGATGAAAGTGTGAAAATGAGAAAGAGAAGAAATATGAATATTGGCTCCCGTGTTGTGCAAACATTGTACAACTTTAGAGCATGACCAAAATATTTGAACATTTATATGATTGTCGGTTGGCATGGTTACAGCTAAAAGTAACCACTAAGCCCAACAATATAAAATAAGGCATAAGTATGGATCTAAAACTGTTAATTTGCTACAGCAAAGAATATTTTGTCAATAGGTCATCTGAACTGGAGCAGTTATTTTCAAACTGAATCTTTCTACTGGTTTTATTTTTATTCTGGGGAAATTTGTAAGTTAAAAGATGAAAGGAGGGGAGTATTTTGAAGCCCAAAAAGCTTTGGGATATAATTTGGGATATAACTGAAGCAACTGGTGGTAGTAGTTGCTGGCTGGAACACTGAATTCATCTTTCTGAAAACATGACATTGGTTGCCTGATCTCCTAATTGAGAGAAAGATAATTTCTAATATTTCAGTATTAGAAATTATTTTTCAGTATTATATTTGGTAATAGTGTAATACCAAACATCTCTGGCCCCATCCACCACTGGTTTTGGTAGCATTTTCATGTTGTAGCAAAACCACAAGAAAATGCTAGAAGGTTCATGGTTTCTTCTAAGTAGCCGCTATACACTGATAGGCAGGATACTTTTTAATCAGAAACTGGCTTGCCCCTTCAAGCAGTACCAACTGATGCAGGAGAAATCTCAAGACATGACAGGCAGATTTCAAGTAGGAAGAACTTCAGATCCAAAATTGCAGAAGGAGCATTTCAAATGGCTTCTGATGTTCGAGAACCATGAAGTAACGTGGCAGTCTGCAAGCAACAAACCAACCAGAATTATTGAGATTTGGGCATATGAAAGCTTGTCTGATTATGCCACCCTGGTGCTGTTGCTTATTAATAATTGTAGCAGAGCGGCAGTATGAAGGAGTGATTAAGTACTGAAGATTCTTCCACCAGGAGCAGCCTCCAGATTTAGTTGATTAGTCAGCGGGGCAAACCAGCCAGATATTTAATCGCAGTTCCTTCAGGCATATATTTTGAAAACAAAAATCTATCTGTCTATCTGGATGTTTGGGAATCATTGAGTTTTCTTCTTTGGCACAAAAGCAGCTGTGTGTCCATTTAATTATTTCTCTGAACCACCAGTGGTGGAAACTGTTTCTGTTCAAAATTTGCAGGATCTTTGGAACTAGGGAAGGGAGATGGCCTGATCAAAGATTCCATTATGATCTCTTGCGGTAACAGCATTTGACCCCCCAGAGAACGCATCACGTCTTTCAGTGTTGTCATCTTATAGAAGATTAGCAAGAAAATCAAGCCACGAATGTGTATCTGAGGGGAATGCATCTAGTTCAATTAGCTCCTTTATAAATAGAGCATATTAAAAAATTGGCATGTGAAAGTGTGTTTGATATATATTGATGACACTTCTGTTTATTATCCATCTTGATCATAGCATAGCTGCAGTATTTGCAGTGGTGAGCAATTGAAAATTTTTTTCTACTATGTGCTTGCCTACAAATTTAATTGATTAATCAATGTGAGAAACCAGCTGATTTTTTAAGTGTTTTTATTGAATTAATATTAAAAAAAAAAGAGAGAGAGAAAAGGGAAAATGGAGAAAGGGGAAAAAAAGGGGGGGGGGACCCGAAATATATTTAGCCTAATTATTAAACACAGCATTAAACTTCACCCAGAACAGTAATCAGCCTTTCTATTATAGTGGTAGAGAGCCAGTTCATAACCCAAAGATGAACAAATGTTGCCTATTCAGGATTGTATATTTGGGTTTACGCTTTCTTTCCAATATTGAATAATAACCTTTTTTTGCAGCTTCCCATGCTCAATAAATCCATAATTCTTCATATAAGTTCTATCTTTGGGAGATATAATTGAAAAGTACATTCGCTTCCTTACAGTGTCTGTTGTACCTTGTGGATTTTAAATGAAAATGTGGCAACACTATAGCAAGATAAGCCCATATCACGTGAGTTTGCATAGATTTAGTTTAGTGGGGTATATGAACTGAGGCAAGGTAGTTAATAACCATGGTTCATGGCTTATGATGTGTGCACCTATTCAGTTGTAGTTTATTTACCAACTAGCATTAAATTTAATACGATAAGTAAGCCCAACTGTAGTATGAAGTGGTGATCCTTCTAAATGACAAGGAATTTACTCTGTTTTTGCCAGGCCCAGCTGCGGTGTTTTTCATACTGCACAGCACCTTGGAATGGGCTTAGTACACTGATACTGGATCCCTCTCCTATATTACTGGGAAGTAACCAAGTTGTTAATTGCTTGGTGAGAGGAATCTATGTGTGAGCAAGTGTCCTTCAACAGATCCCGGCAAAGCGAGCACAGCCAAGTAACTTGTGGAGTAATATCAGCATACCTTTGGGTGCTTTAAGTAGTGAAGTTAGAGCATACAAGAGTAAGCCAATACTTACTAACTTCTTATGTCCTTGCTATTGAGGCCATATGTTGAAGGTGGCATGTAAATTAGGTCATTTTTATAAGTATTTAAGAATTCTTTTAAGGATGAAAGCAAGTGATTGTGAAAGAAGGTATTTTTCCTCTCTTTAATTTTGTACAAAAATATCAAATTAATATCCTTTGAGAATAGTGCAGGCACAGTTATATGCTTCTTTTAGGCACAAGCAGCCCTAACCCATTTTAAATTGGGGAATGTTCTGTTTTATCCTGTGAGTTAGACTGGTTTATTTTACACTTATCTATCCTTAAAATAGTACATTTGCTTCCTCGGACAGTTGCTTTCTTCTTGCTAGGCTGTGTCATGCTCTTCTTTCTACCAGATAATTCCTTTTATGTTCTCATCTATAATATATTTTTCCCAGCTTCTCATGATTGCTTTAGTTAAATAAAGGTGGCCAAAGCTCATGAAATTGATAGATGAATGTTCTGCGTTTAGACTCTAATGGAACCTGATGGTTTCTGTTAAGATTGTAGGGAATTATAGGCTGAGAGACTAGCAACCTTTCTTATTAAAAACCTGTAACTTTTCAGAGAGACAAACCTTCCTTCACTTAACAGATCTACAGTTCAAAAACAAAAAGCCCAACCTGTAGAACTTTAGTTAATTTGAGAAAAAAAAAAAAGAGTGGCAGCTGCTAGGGTTACATCATGACAAGACCCCCTCAAACCCTCCTGAGCAGGCAACTTTATTCTTTGTTTTTTGTCAAATTTTGGAGAGGCTTAAAACACCGATTTCACCCCTTAAAAATCCATGAACCCACAGAAATGGGTCCTGGCCTAGCTCACTTTGGAAAGTAACCCTCAGTGAACCACGTGAAGCTTGCTATGGCCCTCACTCTGGAAAATGTTGTGGGCTTCTACCTTAAAGGCTGGTGGGAATGACGTTCTGAAGTCTCTTAATGCAGCATTTCTTTTCTGGCAGTGTTCACATAAAAAAAAGCAAATGTGTTGTACCTGCATGCATAAAGTTTATCTACTTTTTGTTTGGTAGGGCTGGCAACTTTTTAAATCAATTTTTCCCTTGTGTCTTTTGCACAAGGTGATGACATTACTTCAACTTACATAAGCTCAGCTTATGCAGCTTTTCTGTTGCATTAGGTTAATTTAGTCATTGTGCATGAGTTGGGCAGCCATATAAATGTGTTTAATAAATAAATAAACTAAAAAAGTATAGGTTAAGAAAATACCAGTGAACTATCACCCAATGTATACGTGTATCCATTTATTTATTTGTTTATTTATTGCAGTTCACTCTGGATTTTTCTCCTCGTCTTGGCTGGTTTATCAATATGATCACTTTTCCTTCAGCAAGCGTATCTGACATCAGTTGTACAGAGAGTTAGATAATTCTCTTCATTTCTCTTTAGCTCTGTCCCTTTTTAGGTTGCTGCTGTCTTACTTAGCATAAGAGCGTATCACATCCTGCTTCCAGAATGAGTGAAAATTTGGAGCCATCTATAGTCTGCCTCCAGAAAATTGCACTTAATTTCATTTGGGATTTAATTGAGTTGGCTGATGGACAAGCTGTTTCAGGGGGAAATCTTGAGTTGATTCTAGTTGTGATACAGTTTGTGTTCCTTTAATGTTTCTCTTTTAGGTTTTCCACTTTCAAAAGTCAGCCTAACGATGCTGTACAAGTCTTTAGTCAGTCTCTATGCTTTCGCTCCATATATGGTTTTCATCCTGAAGTATGTATATTCCTGCTTAATGTTTGCAGACTGTTTGGAAGAAATCTTCGTACCACAACAGCAAAAACAAACATTAGTGGTACCCAACATTTCAAAGATAATTTCAGCAAAATGCAAGAATCAATGCGTTATCAAATTTAGAAATTAAATACAGTATTTATGTCCAATTTATGTTAGTTGTCTAGATGTGCCCATTGTATGATAATCCATGAAAATTATTTCTCATTTTTTCTAGTCATGGCGACCAATATTCATTTTACTATGTCTGCAACAGTTACAAACTCTGGAAAATTAGTCATAATTCTAATTATGGGTGTCCTTAGTTTCAAATTATTTTAAAATTCACTTCTAATACTGTGGCACCCTAGGAATGCTATTACTTTTATAATACTAAATGCTGCCCATGTTGCACTCCAGACAGACATATCTTATATATACAGAATGAATAGATAAAAGTTGTTTTGAATCTAAAAGAAAATAGATTATAGGTGGATCAAAAGGCAGAAAATACACAGACCAGTCTATTGAAACAAGCGTAGCCTGTCTGAATGAATTTAGAAGACTGAATTGTCTTAAAGTAATGTAATAGTAGTATCTTGTAGATTTTTTTTGTCCAGAATTATCTTACTGTTCTATCAATGAATCTTACCAGAAGTATTATTTTAAAGAGATTACTCTAGCTTTGAAATTGAGTTAAACAACAGCAAATAAATACAGGTGAAACTCGAAAAATTAGAATATCGTGCAAATGTTCATTTATGTCAGTATGGCAACTCAAAAGGTGAAACCGATATATGAGATAGACGCATTACATGCAAAGCGAGATATGTCAAGCCTTACTTTGGTATAATTGTGATGATTATGGCGTACAGCTTATGAAAACCCCAAAGTCACAATCTCAGAAAATTAGAATAGTGTGAAAAGGTTCAATATTCTAGGCTCAAAGTGTCCCACTCTAATCAGCTAATGAATCCATAACACCTGCAAAGGGTTCCTGAGCCTTTCAATGGTCTCTCAGGCTGGTTCAGGAGGAATCACAAGCATGGGAAAGACTGCTGACCTGACAGTTGTGCAGAAAAACATCATTGACGCCCTCCATAAGGAGGGAAAGCCCCAAAAGGTCATTGCAAAAGAAGTTGGATGTTCCCAAAGTGCTGTATCAAAGCACATCAATAGAAGGTTATGTGGAAGGGAAAAGTGTGGTAGAAAAAGGTGCACAAGCAGCAGGGATGACCGCAGCCTGGAGAGGATTGTCAGGAAAAGGCCATTCAAAAGTGTTGGGGACTTTCACAAGGAGTGGGCTGAGGCTGCAGTTAGTGCATCAAGAGCCACCACACACAGACGGATCCTGGACATGGGCTTCAAATGTCGTATTCCTCTTGTCAAGCCGCTCCTGAACAACAAACAACGTCAGAAGCGTCTTACCTGGGCTACAGAAAAAAAGAACTGGTCTGTTGCCCAGTGGTCCAAAGTCCTCTTTTCTGATGAGAGCAACTTTTGCATCTCATTTGGGAACCAAGGACCCAGAGTCTGGAGGAAGAATGGAGAGGCACACAATGCACGATGCTTGAAGTCCAGTGTGAAGTTTCCACAGTCTGTGTTGATTTGGGAGCCATGTCATCTGCTGGTGTTGGTCCACTGTGCTTCATTAAGTCCAGGGTCAACGCAGCCGTCTACCAGGAGATTTTGGAGCACTTCATGCTTCCTTCCGCAGATGAGCTTTATGGGGATGCTGACTTCATTTTCCAGCAGGACCTGGCACCTGCCCACACTGCCAAAAGTACCAAAAGCTGGTTCAGTGACCATGGGATTACTGTGCTTGATTGGCCAGCAAACTCGCCTGACCTGAACCTCATAGAGAATCTATGGGGCATTGCCAAGAGGAAGATGAGGGACATGAGACCGAACAATGCAGCGGAGCTGAAGGCCGCTATTGAAGCATCCTGGTCTTCTGTAACACCTCAGCAGTGCCACAGGCTGATAGCATCCATGCCACGCCGCATTGCGGCAGTCATTGCTGCAAAAGGGGCCCAAACCAAGTACTGAGTACATATGCATGCTTATAATTTGCAGAGGTCCGATATTGTTCTATTTCCAATCCTTGTGTTATTGATGTCATGTAATATTCTAATTTTCTGAGGTTGTGAATTTGGGGTTTTCATAAGCTGTACGCCATAATCATCACAATTATACCAAAGTATGGCTTGACATATCTCGCTTTGCATGTAATGCGTCTATCTCATATATTGGTTTCACCTTTTGAGTTGCCATACTGACATAAATGAACATTTGCACGATATTCTAATTTTTCGAGTTTCACCTGTACTTGTATAAACTTTTTCCTGTTCTTAAATACAAGGTTTCCACAGTGTTGTGAAGGAAGATTTAAAAAGTCAAGTTGGTGGCCACACAGTTTAAGCCAGCCACAGCTGCCATCTTGACTCTTTTGACCTCCCCAGGAACAGGCATGAATAAATAATAAAATCTGTGATATACAGAATCTTTTCTTAAGAACTGTGTCTAAATAGATATCAGTATGTATCTTGAGAACAGAGGGGGTTCCTCACTAAAATGTCAAATCTGCAAATAGAAATGAATATGCCATGCTGATGGGAAATACAAAGAGTCAGTTAATAAAATAACATTAAAAAAGAGACTTTTCTACCTTGCAAATATGCCCAACAACCTTGGGGTATGTAGCATTGTCATTCAGTACAGGAATGTATTTCTTCATTACTTAAAGGCTCCTGATCGTGAGTATCTTTTGTTAATTTGAAACAAAGTTTGTTTTGTGCTGAGGAATTTGGCATGACATGGCATGAGAAATGATTGAATTCTACAGCAAACAATGTTTAGATGACTGTTAAGGCCTGACATGTCATTCAGTCATGCTAGTGTGTGTGTGTTAGAGTGAATATTTTTATAGTACAGTATTTCCAGGATGGATGGAAAATCTCTTTTGTGACAGAGAGACATATCCAGCCCATGAGGAATATTCAATGAGAAAGAGATCAGTTACATTCTTCTTGGAACTAATCGGTCTTGATTGGAGTATCTGTAGACTAGGGTTTCCTCCGGACAACCAGTTTTTGTATCTAATTCTTCTTCCTGTTAAAATTTACACCCCAAATTGCTCTGAGCAGTTTAGCTGTTTGCAACTGTAATCCCTTCAAGTGCGTTAGTTTAGGTAAAGTGACCGAGACTGAAACTGGCCCGAGGTAATTAGAAAAGTTGAGTGGGAAGTGTCTGTTTTATTCCGAGGTGCCAAAAAGGAGAAAGTCCCTCTTTTGCTGGAAGAGGAGCTGGAGAGCAAAGCGACAACTGCCAGCTTCTGTATTTTGTGCCTCGTCGTGTTGTTTCTGAGTATTTCTTGTGCAGTTGGTCCCCCTTTTCTTCAGCAGGAAACAGAATATCAGGCTATTTGGTTTCCCCACCCAATGGCTTCTCAGTTTCTGAACAAGCAGCTGATTTGTAATGAAAACAATGGGGATAGAGTGAGATTTTGCACAATTGTGAGTCCCCAGACATAATCTTGTTTGATCACAAGAGGATCAAATCTCACGCTAAAAGAGGGGCTGTGCTTTTGTCTAGAAACCCTCTTTTACCATCACTCCAACTGTGGTGATGACGATGCCATTTTGCAAGGCACCCAGGTAGAGCTGTTGATTATTTGTGGCACTGATCGTTTTCTGTTTTGTTTTTAATTTTCTTTTCTTGTTTCTTCAAGACTTGATTTGTAGAGATTGCTATAAAACCACAGTTCCAGTTGAAATGCTGTTGCTCAGCATAGATGGGCAAAGGGTAATACCTAAAATGTCATGGAGGTTCTGGGAAGGATAATAGATATGGAAAGAAGCATGGGGGAGCTGCCGGGAAAAAAAAAAAAAGATTTACTTACCTTTTAGAGAAGGCTCTTTTAGGATGACCTGATTTGGGTGCCCAGTTTACAACAGCATGAACAGTGCTGCTGCTAAATGAAAGAGTAGGAAATGATAGGTAGGAATGGTTAGGAATGTTGGCTTGCCCGGATCTGCGTGTTACTCTTCTCACATGCCCAGATTGCCCAGAAGAAATAATAAAAATAAGGAAGTTGTGAAATTTAAGAACAATGAGAGGGATTGGAGGGTGAAAAAGCCAATTTGTATGGCATTAGGAGTTGGGTTGTTCCCACAATACATTAAATCCCAACATTTTTGCTGACTGAGTCACTCTGTGTGTCTTTACTTTTCAATAAATAACATTGCCATGGAGATTATGCAGTTGTGGTGGAGAATTAGAATGATTAAAGTGCTATTTGAAGCCCAACTCATAATTGCACTTCTAGGTGACTGCAGAACAGCAGTGATTCAGCAGAACTAAATGATGTTAATACGGCTCTTTAATGCTCACTGCCTGGGAAATAAGGGAGACTAAGAAAGTATCTGCATATTACAGTGGTACCTCGCCTTACGAATTTAATCCGTTCCGTGACTCTGATCGCAACTCAATTTGGTCGCACCGCGAGGCAAATTTCCCCATAAGGTTCAATGTAAATACGGTTAATCCGTTCTGCCCTCCGAATTTGGTCGCGCCGCGAGGCAAATTTCCCCATAAGGTTCAATGTAAATACATACGGCTCTGCATTTTCTTTGGAGCCATGCTGACAAGCACACCAAAAACCTTCCAAATGCCACAAAACACACCACAAGCCTCACCGAACGTCTCCTTGCTACCGCGATCTCGCCCACAGGAAGCCGCGACCACGTGGCAGCAGGGCAAATGGCCGCGGATCTGGTTCGTAGCGCGGGGCGGAGGTCGCACGGTGAGGTAAATTTTTGGGGCCGGAGCTGATCGTATCGTGAAAAATTCGTAAGGGGGGGCGTTCGTAACCTGAGATACCACTGTACATGTAAACACATAGCAGAAACCTGATTCCTTCTTTCAAGAAAAAAAGACAAAGACACCTGAATGTTAAGTAGGGAAGCAGGGGAGAGAAAAGGTGCTTAATCAATTCCCTTGCCACTTCTCCTCTGATCCTCAAATTCTGATTGTTCACACATCAGTCAGATTCCAGCAAAGCATTTGCAAACCCTGCAACAGAAGGAAATGTGGTAGGGTGATGGTGGCTGAGCTGGAGTGCAGAAGGAATGGACATTGTTAGGCACAACACCCTTTCCTTCTAATTCTTCATTCCAGTTGCAAAATCTTCTGAATCTTCCTGCCTTTCTTAGTAGACTGCAAGGCTCTGTTGCATATTTTTACCCATATTACAGGTAGTTAGATCACTTTTATATTCAGGGAAAATCCCAAACCTACACTCAGCTGGAAGCCATAGCCAGCCTTTGGCCCTTTCATTGGAAGACCAGCATAGTAAATGGATCTGTAAATATGGATTTGTTGCATTTATTTTGCTTTTAAGTTCCCCTTCCTGTCATCCAAGAGCAAATCAACACAAAAGCCCTATTCCCATGATATACTTACCTGTGTTAATAAGGGAGTTAGTAAGTCATGGTAAAACCAAAAAGGTCTTAACTTGGACTTGGCCAGCTAATGCCAGAGAGTTATGCTCAGCAATAACCTGACACAGTTATATATAGTTAAACTAATCCTATTAAGGGGACGCGGTGGCACAAGGGTTTAATGACGCTGGAGTTGCCGGTCAGAAATGATCGGTGCTCCAGCAGGTTCGAGCCCGGCTCCGCGGGACAAGGTGAGCTCTTGTCCCTTGTCCTAGCTCATTGCCCACCCAGCAATTCGAAAGCTATTCCATCTGCGAGTAGATAAATGGGTACTCCCGTTTAGACGGGAGGAACCGGCGGTGCTGCGCAGGGGAGAGAAATTCCAGTGCTGGCCGAACTCCGAAATGCAGCCGGCGTGAGCGACGAGCGATATGAGTGGCGAGAAGATCCACGGAGGATGAAGAAAGCCCGGGTGACCCCCTAGCGACCCATGCTGGTCGCTAATGGTATAATTGTAAGATGTAAGATTATATGTACTTTGTGAGCCGCCCAGAGTTCCCCATTGGGGGGAGATGGGCGGACAATAAATCGAATGTATAAATAAATAGAATAAATAAATTAAAGCAAGCCATCTTTGAGCATTTCACCTCTGTAACTCTTTTGGTTTTAACATGACACAACCAAACCAGGGTAATGGAGATGAACAGAAACAGATGGGAGAAGGATAATGTCTGTAATGGGCTTCTCAGAGCCTAGAGAAGAGGATGACGGTTTGCAAAATATTACAAGTGCAGAGCATCTGTACATTCTTCATTATTAGGAAAATCAGTTGCCACCTCCCCAGTGCATCAGTGAGTGGCTAGCAAGAGGATCAAGAAAGATGGATGTAACTAAATTCCCTTTTCCCTTTCGATAAATTTGGTTAAAGAAGGTTCTGAGAAACTTGCTTTTGGGTTGCAAACGACTGCTAAGGGCTTGAGTTAAATCTTGGCCAGCCACCAAAGCTCTCAGAGCCGCCTCTTCATTAATACAAATTTACAGTAATTTAGAATTGTAATTTCAGACACTGGGGGTGAATGAGGCATCCAAGCTGTCAGATGAATCCAGGCCTGGAAAAGTTTCTTTACTTCATAATCTTCATCAGATTAACTTTTGTTTAACCCAATCTTGTTTACTTCAAGCCCCAGTTTCACTTATCTGCTGCCCCCCCACCCCCATATTGGAACTGCCTGTTAGGCACAATCCTCCAGATTGTATGTTAACCTTGAAGCAACTGAATTTTTTTTTCCATTGATCTCTGCCAACGTTACATTTTAACTGCTATGTCTTCTTGGTCAAGTTCAGAGTTCCTCTTGGCAGTGAAACAGATCGTGGAATCATGTAGTTGGAAGGAGTCATTGATGCCACTGAATCAACTTCCTTTTGGTACAAGAATCCAAATTAAAGTATACACAACAGATGGTTGTCCAACCTCTGCTTGAATGAATCTAGCAAAAGGGAGACACAGTCTTTCTATCTAACTGATTTTATTCTTGAACTGCTCTTATTGTTAGGATTTTTTCCCCTAACATTCAACTAGAATGTGTCTCTCTAATTTAAAATCATTCTCCTATGTCCTGTATTCCAGGATGATGGAAAACAGAAATGACCTTACAGAGAAGAAGGAAGGGAAAAGGAGAGATGCATCTGGGGTTGAATATGGATGAAGGAGAAAATTGGATGTTGATTTTATCAGTAGTTGTTGTGTATCTGCACACTTTTTAACTTTCAAATCATAAGAGTTAACAATTTAAGAAATATAGATTAGAGGCCCTCTGGGTAGGAACCTGTCTTCTTGTACTCTGTTAAGCATTATGCACAGATGGTTTATTATTTTTAATATTCTACCGAACAAATTTGGAATGCACTTTGGGGAATTAAACTCACACTTTCCGGAGGAGTTCCATAGCTGTGAAACAGTTTTCAATACCTTTGTCACAGGAATTTGGCATACGTAGACAATCAACTTAAGGTCAAGGTTTTCATCAGTCTGAACAAATTACAGTGAGAAGATAAACCACTATGTAAGATTCCACATGAAAGCAACATTGCCATGATTTGATATAATTACCTTTCTGCAGCCTCTATGGAACCAGCAATGTACCATAGAGAGTGATGTGTGATAGGCTAGCCTCAAATTCATTCATTCATTCATTCATTCATTCATTCATTCATTCATTCATTCAGTGTAGCTGCCTATCTCACTTTTATGTGACTCCAGATGGCTTACAATGAAATAAACAAAATACATAAAATACTCAATATAAAAAATAAAAATAAAACACATAGCAGTCAGGCATTATCCAATCAATCATCCACATAGCCAGGAGATGGGCTCTGTCCCATTCTCGGGGCCCCAGGCTTGGGCACAAAAGCACGTTTTCAAGGCCTTATGAAAGGCCAACAGGGCTGGCACTAATCTACTGTCAGGGGGATGATGTTACAAATTCTAATTGGTGTGGGAGCTACCAGGAACAAAACAGTTTTGCCTCAACCAGAAGATTAAAACACACATGAATACAAGACCAAAACCCTCCTGCCCATTTCACAGTTCCAATTTCAAATACTGTCTACTATTCATTGTTCTTACAACTTGTTCAAGCTTACAACTCAATTTTACGTGCTTAGAATTATTTTGCAACCTGTGAGGTAGGTGTCTCAATGTCGTTTTAGCTGTTCAGCTCCATATCCTTGATTTCAGACATGCAATCATCCTGAAAATAAGGTCTATATAACACAGATAGGCAGCTAGAGTTGAGAATATAGTAGTTTATCTAAGATCCCTAATGTCTAAAATTGAGATTTAAACTGAGACCTTCTTAGTGTGAACTTAAACTTTACATTGCGCTGCTGATGAAACATTTTCTCCACCTTTAAAAAAAATGCAGGTTTGAAGAGAGCAAATGTTGCTAGTTTGTAATCAAGGCCCTCTTTTCTGCAGTAGCCTTGGACATAGCAGTGCATTTGCTGTTTGTATAACTGCTGCAACTCCCTATGAGGTAAACTGGTTTCATATACTGCCGTGTGAGCACAGGTAAACAGTTAAATGGAACTCTAAATAATTCAGTGTCCAAGTGTGATTGCATCTTTTGGCAAAGAAATGAGTTCATTCAGAACCTGAAAGCACCAGCTGAACTAAAACTGAGAAATAAGATCCCAGGATTAAAAAGAAACATAACAAATTGTTTTTAAGATGTCACTGAAAGCATCTTCTATGAACCTGAGGTAGAATGGATGGATGGATGGATAGAGAGATGATGGATATCGAGAGAGAGAGAGAGAGAGAGAGAGAGAGAGAGAGAGAGAGAGATGTCTCCATCCATCCAGAATTATAATTCTGCATCGAATCAATCCAGATAGAAAGTCTAGTTGGCTCATCTGGATTAAAAATTCTTACTAATTTTTTGATGGAATACTTACGGCTAAAAGCAAACTGGAAGGTAAAATATGGAGCAGGGAAAAAGGAGTTTGCCAAACCTCTAAAGCATAGAGATTAAAGACAGGTGAGCAACATTAAATGTCACCTAACCATTTTGGTTACTGGCTGACAAACTCATTTACCTTCATCCAAGTCACAAGCTATATAATTTGTGATGGTGGGGATCCAGCAGTTTAAGAAAACGCACACTTAAAATGACCCTACATATATTTATAAGGAAGTAAGTCTTCCAGGAAGAGTGGGTTTACTCCTAATATTTTCAACATGAGACATTATTCCATTAGCTGGGATAACAAAACAGAATCCCTAGATTCATAAGCAATCCCCACTGAATGCCATCTGCTTGAAGACAGTTGATAGTGAAGATCACCCTCTGTCACATTTTCTGAAAGCATCCATCTGGCCACAATTGCAAGCAAGGCAATAGATTGGGTTCACACATCCACCAGATTTAACTGGATTTGTTCAATCAGCCCCAAGTGGCCGGGTTAGCACAGTATAATAAACCATCAAACAAATCAGCTACATTATGTCTTAGTGTGATAGCCAAATCTAGTCCTTCTCTTCCCCATTTAACTATCCTTCTATATACTTTCAACTATTACTACAGGTGCTTTCACTGCGTTCCCTGTCCTGCTGGTATGGATCATTTCCTTGATACCAGCATTTATTGAGTAAGTTCAAGTTAGTAAGTTCCCACTAGGAAGATGCCTAATGAATTTTTTGATTGTATATGTGTGGATTTTAAGGTGGGACATTCAGAAGTTCCCCTATATTTTAGTTCATGAAGCATCTATTTCCAAAATGATTTATTCCCAAGATTACTTATATGGAGGACCATTGGATGTCTCTAAATTCTAGTACTACTTCTTAGCTTTTTTCCCCCACATCATGTTTTTGTCAACCCTCACATGTCTCTCTCTTTATTCACTTTCTTTTACTAAAGAAAAAAAATTCCCAATATAGGGAAATTGCACCAGTTTTTTTTTCTGAGATGTGGTTACTCTATAGTTCTATACACAAATGTATAGTGTTAGGAGATATCCTTTTAACCCTTTTACAAAAGATCAACAACATAAGAACCCCACAGGCATTGTTTGGCAGGTGCATTATTATCTGTAGATTTAAATTTGGAATGAACCATCGCCTGCCATTGCTTCTCCAACAATGTTTTCAACAAGTCAGTTCACATATCCAGCTGGGGATTCATCAAGCAATGGGAAACCCAACAAGGTGATGTGCATGTGATTTATATCTGAATAAATTTATAAATTTATAATTTATAACTCACAAACGACTGTGCACTCTGTGACTGTGCACTCTGCAAGCTCTTAAACCTGTGGATTAACATTTAGCTGCAACAAATTTCCATTGGCCCAAGTTAAGTGTGAATTAAATTTGACAGAAGCCCACTTAATCTACAAGGCAAGTGGATCAAGAATGGTAGCATTCAAATAATATTTTATTTGATCAGACCACATGAGGCTATCTCTGAAGCCTCAATCAGGATGTAATGAAATCAATAAATTTGGGAAGTGTTCACCTCTAGGACAACACTAGCACCTATGTGCCTGGGCTTCAGTACTTGCTGTATTCTCCAGTCAGTCACTCATACCCTGGTCATCTCTCAGTTAGACTATTGCAATGTGCTGTACATGGGGCTACCCTTGAAAAGTATCTGGAAGCTACAGCTGGTTCAAAATGCAGCTGTGAAGACAATCTTGGGTGCCCCAAGGATGTCACATATAACACTTTTACTGCGGGAGCTGCATTGGGTTGCAGCTTGCTTCTGGGTCCAATTCAAGGTGTTGGTTATCACCTTTAAAGCCCTACATGGCATGGATCCAGGCTATCTGAGGAGCCATTTCGCCCCCATAACATCAACCCGTCCCACCCGGTCAGGCAGAGAGGGCATGTTTGCAGACCCTGTCAGTGAGAGAATGTCGGCTGGCGGGGCCCAGGAGCAGAGCCTTCTCTGCCGTTGCCCCTGCCCTTTGGAATATTCTCCAGAAAGGACTAAAGACCTGGCACTGCCAGCTTGCATGGGGAAATAAGAGTTTTAATCAACCCTGGGGGTGGATGGTGCCCTGATGACGCTCCCCGAGCCTAATACTCGCCAGTTACCATTATATCTTGTAATATATTTATTATTTATTTAGGGCTACTTTTATATTGTATTTTTAATTAATTTTATCTTCTCTGTAAACTGCCCAGAGTCGCTTTTTAACAAGACGGGTGGTGACCAATTTGATATATAAATATAAATAAATATAAAATGTTCACCTCTAGGGCAACACTAGCATCTATGTCCCTGGGCTTCAGTACTTGTATTCTTAAAGATGGATATTATTGCAGAAAAAAAATATGAATCTGACTCAACTATCAAGACTCTCATGAAGTAGGGACACTTTTGTATCATTTTCTCCTGAACCTGTTATAAATCAGTACATTCCTTACTGCTTAACCCAGTTCATTAAGAAAGTCAGAGCACTTATTTCTTAAGATGATAAACCCTCGAAGCCCCCATGCAATTATAAAGTTGTGGCTGAAAAAAGGACAAAACATGCATTTTATTAGCTCAAAGTAGGACACTACTGAAATCAGAAGTGGCACTTGCATTATTTTGGGGCCAAGGCGAAATGAGTGCTACTAAAATTAATTAGAAAGTAAAACCACAGGAGTGGTGAATCTTTCCATTTCTGTGCATATAGTAATCTCTCCGCAGTAATCAGGTATTGAAATAATCTTCCATGGCTTTTTTCTAACTGTTTATCCATTAATCCTAAAAGGAAAAATTCAGCCTTCAATTGAATATCGATCTTTAAAATCCTCTGTATCAAAGTGTATATTTGAATCCATTTATTTTATCTTTTTTACATGTCTACCAAGCATGATAAAATGCCCCTTCATATTGTTCACATTTCCAACATACATTTGTATTGCCTTTATACATTCTAGAAAATTTCTCTGGTGTCATGTACCAACAATTCATCATTTTATAAAAATTCTCTTTGAGATGATAATACAATGTAAATTTTAACTCTTTTAACGACATATTTTCCCACTATGGAGGAATGAAGTTGACAGATTTTGCTGAAAATGATAAATTGACTTCTTTGATTAGAGAGAAGACATTATCTACATTTATTGGTGACTGGAAGCCTCTTATGGACTTTTTGTGTAAAAATAAAAAATGAAAAAAATGAACTTGTGATTTATGGTTTTAGATAGATAGAAAAAATGAACTTGTGATTAGATAGAAAGAGTAATATGATGTAATTTGAGAGAGAGAGGTTAAATATATATTTGTACTCATAACTGCTGTGAAGAATATCGGAAGTCACTTCTTTATATCTTTATTTCTTTCTTTTCTATTTTTCTTCAGCTTTTTTCTTTTCTGGGACTTTTTGCTTTTTCTTTTATTTCTTCCTTTTTCTTTTGTCTTCCTTACTTTAGATTAGTTTGTATTAGTTTTTATCTTCTTGTTTAAAAGTTTAAATAAAAAAAATATTGACCAAAAGAGAGAGAGAGAGAGAGAGAAAATAAAAGCATAGCTTACTGTTTGACACAGAGAGTATAGTGACTTTAATACTGACTGGAATTCAGAGTAATGGCTGATTGGCAATGATGCCAAATTAGATGATGCAACTTTGACATTCCAACAAATATGGAAAGTAGAGAAACTATTTCTTTTTGCTTTTTCTTTTTGGACTAGATCATATAGATGACTTTTTTATGGGTAGATTGTGTGGGTTTTCCTTGGAGACTCCTCCCCTCGAGTTAAAATTGCGGGCAGCCTTAAACAATGTTCTTCTGTGACTCCTAATTTCTGTCCAAAGCTATTTAAATTCAACCCTTTTCTATGGGAATGACAAGAGCTTTTAATCAGGATTTTAAAAACTTCTTGGTCCCAGTAACTGCTACATAATGGTGTTTTCCTATTGTAACAGTCTTCGTTTTGTGCAATTTAGTTTTATTAGTGGCTTTCTTATTTGGAGTCTAATAATATCTGCTTTTTTTTCTGCAGATCAGCAAGACATAAATTACAGAAACTAATTAATTAATTTTGCAAATCTCAAAGCAGGTGCTGTGTCAGTTCTTCCACCACCCAGAGTCAGTTTGGAGTCGGGCGGCACCTAAATTAAATTACCTTCAATTAAAATAAATTAAATTCCAATTCAGTTCAACTCTGAACAATTACACTTTAGGACATTCCTTTCAACAATGTTCAGGAGGAGAGAGAGAGAAAAGACTTGAAGTTTATTGCATTGCATAGGTTCATTTTCTAACATCATATTCCATTTCTCTTAAGAGGAGCCCAAATATGGCATCTGACTGCCACTGTAAAACAGAAGTTGGGACTTTAGGGAAATATTTAAATAGTAAGAAGAGGCTTAATGTAAGTGTGCCAAAGAATATACAAGTGGGACACATGCCTCTCCTCCTCCTCACACAATAGTATTTAATCCAAAGTGTGGCATTTTCTTTGAGCGGCAATGCAGATATAATGTGAAATCATACAGACCCATGAGGAAAAGGTTATCTTGATTTTAACCATAACATTGATGTAATAGTGTTGATTATCCTTATATAAGTCTCATCCAAAATTCTGGCACTATGAACATTTTTCTTAAAAGGTCAGAAATTCTTGCAGAGGACAACTATAATTAAACTCATGCAGGTCATGATTCATAATGAATATTGATATTTTAGTCTCTTTTATCCTGAAGAGGAGTGACTGGTCATACTTTTGGAGAACCAGAGGATATGGCAAAGCAGAGGCCTGCTACCAGCATGAAATTGTTTGCGTTTTCCCATTTTTCATTTGACAGAGTGCATAAACATAAATCACAAGAAACTGTCTTTTGTCATGTCTTTGGCCTTCATTCTTTATTAGTTCTTAAATACTACGGATTGCTGCAAGTACCAGTGATTCTTCTTGTAGATAAAATTAGAATCTTTAGCAAAGTAGAGGTGCCCACAGTCCATGCAGGATATATATAGAAGAGCAAATCTCAGAGCCCCAAAGGCACAGCTCTCCCATGTATGAAAAAGACAAAGACTTGGTCTGCTTTCAGAGAGAAGAAATAAGAGCAAATTATGGGTGATTCAGTCTAAAAATATTTATTTGCTTATCCAGTTTAGGCACTGAGACAGTAGATGAACATGATGGTTGTTATGTTCATTTAGGGAAGAAAACAGACCCCAAACTTGGTCTTTCTAGTACAGGGCAGAGCAGGTTGTGCTGAAGGTTGTTCTTTTGGATGCTGGTAGGTGTTGGAAGCTGTGCCATCCACAAGCACCAGATTGCTAGTCCCTGGCCTGCAAACCTGGAGAGTGATTTCTGATTAGAGAGGACAGCTTTAAAATTTCTGCCCAGCTTTGACAGGCGCTGGCTAACCTTCCTTTGGCAACTATGATCTAGTTTCTTTATAGGTCTTTTATTACATAAAATGGGCTTTCTGTTGCCTGCTGAATATTTTGAAAAAGGAGGGGAAGGTAAAAATAAATATGGTAAATGAATTGGAATTTGGATGGTGTGATAATAGAAAACCAACCAAGCGTTTTTTTCCTATTAACAGGAAGTCTCTGGTTCTGTCACAGCTTTAAAATAGATTTCTAGCTGTGTAATTCTAAATCTTCTCTTCTGATAAATATGCAATGTCTCCACAACATTTATAAATGTAAGAGAGACAACATTGCACCAAGTAATGAATACACCCTCCCACTTCACTCTATTTATATGTTCCTGTCATCAAGCAATTAAAATAATGAATACTTTACAAAACAACAGGTAAGCAGCCTGGCTGCATAAAGATAGTATTAACTTAGAATGCAACTGCTGTGTCTCTAAATAAGACACCAGCGAAAACTTCATTCTCAGATTCTTGAAATGCCCTTTTCTCTGAGTCCTGGATAGCTGACATTAAAGCTTTCTACCAAGTATTGAAATTAGATTTTCCCTGCTCCACATTCCCAAGCAGATTCAACGAGGCTAAATAAGTAGATTTAATACAGGGAATTAGGAAGCCATGGATGCAGAAAGTCTCCATCTAACAACGGTTAGGAATCCTGCCTTTTATATGTGTTAGTCCCAGAATTTGAATCCTGAGTTTCTTCTGCCTTTTCAGGTCAACTGTGGTAGGTCTCCTTGATTTTTTAGCCTTGAAGGCTTCTGCTACCTATTCTGCATTGATAAAATGGCTTTCTCTAGGTTGAGAATCAGAGATGACCTGATCTGCATCACTAACTTGATCATGAGTAAAAAATGGAATTCAACTAGTCTGTGAAAATGTAGCACATATTTTTATAAGAATAGAAAGAACGAACCCACATATTTCTTTTGGAATCTCTGAAAGCTCTCAGTCTCTTTCTTTCTTTGGACGATTGTGTCTTGCTTTCTCATCCTTTCCCCAAAGCAGTGGCTTTCAAATACTATTAGGTTGAAAAGGCAGATACATACACATGAAAAGGGTCCAGATAAGCCCCCAAAAGCTCCAGAGTTCCTTGAAACCCCTTTTGGGAACTATTTCTCTGGAGCTGTCTGCAAAGAATAAATCTAGTGACAGTATTTGTTTTTAGAGAAATGTTGTTTATATGCCATTCAGGGGCTGGGTAGACTTCCAAGTCGTTGTCAACTCTTAGTGACCACATAGATAGATTTTTCTCTGTGATGATCTGTCCCTAACCTGGTCTTTCAGGTCTTCTAATGGTGCACTCATCCTTGCTGTAAGAGATATTTCCATATACTTCAAAAAAGAGGAGAAAAAACCTATTGTTATCCAGACTAATAAGAAACTTTTAAAAATTTATTGGCATAGCTGGAAGAAATTTTCAGGCATCATTAGACCTTTTGGCACTTTGTTTTTGTTTTTCTTTTCTGTGTAGCAGAAGGGAGAATGGGTCAGAATTCGAGTTTGGTGTTTTCAAATAAGGAATGCAGCAATTTGTATTCTACTAGATTTCTTGGAAACATGCTACATAGAAACAAAATGAATCAAACTTAGAAGTCTTGGTGTACCATACAGGAGAAGGAAAGGAGGGAGGGAGGGAGGGAGGATTTAATGCAAATTCCTGGCTTCATTGGTTACCCATTTCTTTAGATCTGATGCATCTGAAGCACATGTTCCTCTGCTTCAATTTTCCTGGACTTCCTTATATTCCTGGGAGAAGAGATGGCAAGACTGTAGGAAAAACTTCATATAGGACCCAGTAAAGACAAATAAAGACAAAGACTCTCTTGAGTTCATTTTGGTGGCTACACGAATCCATCCATCATATAGATCAGAACTAGCCAGGAAGTTCCTCGGTTGGATCCTAATTCCTCTTGTGTGCTACTCATGATTGAAACATATTTATCTTGGATGTAAGAACTCAGTAGTGTTGTAGTAGCAGTTTCTGGAGACACTGAATATGAATGGTATTGGCCAGTAGTGATTCAGTGGGCATTTTTCTTTGATTTGCTTTTTCCTCTCCCTCTGGTGACTCAGTAAAGACCGCTGCTTACAGAGAGGAGCGCCTTGGATTAATCAAACAGCTCTTTAAACAGTGGTCCTGCTGGAACTTTGCATTTCATTTTTGCGTGGCATTTTAGACTTCACACATTGCCCAGTGTGAGCTTCCTTGGGAAACTAATTCTAGAAGCCATAAATTAAAATGATGCATGACTAATATCCACATTCTTTGCATGTTGCTTTTACACTAATTTTGTCTATGGACATATTCTGCACAGAGGCTTACATACAAGGCCAGACTCAGTTGAAGTACATGGTATAATGTGCTAGGTTGGATAGAAACAGTGGGCTTTTAAAATATATATTTTGCTGAGAAGGTAGAGTTGAAATAAATCTAACCTTTTCCGATGGGAGGGGATGCAAGGAGAATGGCAGAATTCAGAACACTTAGTGTCCACAGTTACCCAACAGTTAATAATCAAGGAACTGAGTATCACTTACAAGATTTGCATGTGTCCATGTTTAGCTAAGGAACAGGATGTCCCCACTTATTATAAGATATAATGTTAACTGTTGCATTTACTTGGTTCTCGGTGGTTTTTAACTGTGGCCATTCTAACTATTCTCCACTTTCCATTTTCAGGAGGCCCAGAAGATAACTGGCAATGGGGAGACCCAGGCAGATGGGGATTTGAAAGGCACAGATGAAAAAGAGGAAACTGTGGCAGCAGAAGTGGGCTGGATGACCTCTGTTAAAGACTGGGCAGGGGTGATGATTTCAGCCCAGACCTTAACTGGCAGAGTTCTTGTGAGTGTTCCCAACCTTGTTTCAATTTCTTCCTACTTTCTGTTAAATTTGGATTCCAGTGGCTAGCTGATACCTCTGTTAACAATGTGGTAAGCTCCATATGAGCAACTATTTGATGAGATGGTTGGAAGCTGGAATGGCTTCATGGACTATCATGGTTACCTGTGTAGGGAGGAGGGGGAACAGCAAGAAGGCAAGAGAGGACCCACACATCATGGTGTCACCAAGCAAATGATGCAGCTTATATATTTGCATCAGTTGTTATGATGCCTTTTCATAATCATACCATTGCTCAATGATATCATGACACATGTGCTGTCATTCTGATGCCATCATGGCTTGTTAAGAAGATTTCTGGGCACAGTAATAAATAGAGCCCTCAGATGATCATGCAGATGCTTGATGCTTATAGTCAATAGGAAGGACAGTGTAGCCATATGAATCTACTTTAACTCTACGGTTCTTACTTCAGAATGTGTTTGAAAAACATAAATGGGACCTACCTTGCATTATTATGTTATCCTGATAAAATGCCATTAGATGGTCTTGAATTAAACCTGCCTAGACTAATTGGCCTATAGCACTTTCATTTAACCATGAAGATCAGATGTTCAGGATAAGCCATCATTTTTATAGCTGTATGTGGCAACCATGTCCATCCAGACCAACTTTTGCCAGTGATCTTGAAATTATATTGCCAATTTAACAATGCATTATCAAGAATCTCATACTTAAAATCAGGCGATATGCTAATCTTTAAGCCGATGGAATAAAAGATATTTTAATTTTTTTAGTATGGTGACAGTCTATAAGCCAATAAGCGTAGTGCTCAGAGAAACACTTCCCTGCACATGGTATTGTTCCTTAACAACATGGTATGATCATTAAACTATAAAAACAGTTTAGCATAATACATTATATTCTGAGTCTTTTGTATCCAAAGGGAAATATCTCTTTTCATTTGAGGGTAATCATTCTGGATGTAGGCATTTTAGCAATAATCCTGTTTTGTAATGCAGCATGCTTTTAGGTAGAGTAAATGAAAACATCGGTCTGCTAAGACACACTGCAGGTAACAGGCTAACTGGGGTTAATTAGCTAAATTTAAGGTTTAGAATGCATTTTTTTAAAAAAGGTATTATTATTATTCTAAAAGTTTTTTGGATGATGAAGAATGTTTTAAAACAGGTCTTAACACATTTTAATTTTGCTTTCCCCGATATGGTAAAAAAATTCTCTGCTACTTAAAATTGTCCCAACTGCCATAGAATCATTTGCCACTTGTAAAAGAAAGGGAATATCAATTTTTACAATATCCAGTTGGAATAATATCAATATTAGCTTAATGGTCTTTGAAAAATATGGTTAAATGGCCTCTGCAGTACATATCATGTTGTAAGGTCAGTATGGTTAGAATAAGGAAGGTTAGCATAATCAACTCTCGATGCAATTAGCATTTTTAATGAAAAATCTAACATGCATCTTAGAATATATAAAAATGGCTTTCCTTCAAAGTGTTTGAATGACTCTGGATGATAAATCTAGTTCTGGTCTTACTTTTCTTGATAATGTTAATACCGCCAAAATGAATAGTCCACATTTTTACTTCTACAATTATTTTTAATGTTGCAAAGAATTGCTAACTTCATTAGTAGTTCCAGAACCATATTTTCATTTGAATCAAGAATATAGTTAGCTGGGAGAAAAGTATGAATTAGATTTACCATATTTATTTTGGGCTTATTTACATAGTAGGCACCAAAAAGATGGGGAAAATATGCAGGTCTATTTTCCAGAGTTTGTAGTTTTAATCCTTCAGAAAACGAATGGTTTAATTGTAAAAGATGATTTTATAGTACTCCTTAAAATCCCATATAGTTTATTTTATATCTTTTTAGAACTGTAAACTCCCCCCATCACCCAGACCTCTTTCAATCGTTTTTTTAATTTTTAACACTCCTAATTTTTTTTTCTGTGTTTATAAATGCAATCTGCCACATTTTGCATCCAATTTAATGCTCCCATAGGCATTCCAGTGATTTTACGTGTGGTGGACCATCTGAGTAAAACTCAGGCTGAAACATAGGGCACAATGGCTGAAAATAATTTGTAAGATATGTAGGCTTTGGTTCTTCTTAGTGACATAGCGCAGTGTATTTCAAAAAGGGTTAATCGTTCTCTCCCCCATCCTCTCTCAAGCCAAATGCATAAAATTCTTTTTTATTGAGTAAATAATTATGTTTTTGTGTCGGTCAGTTGCAGATCAAAATTAGATCAACTAGAATGACAGATGAAGAAATTACAGTACCTTTTGATACTGCAGGGCATGGTTTAAAACAAAATCTATATTCCACATTCTCTATTAAATAACTTTTAGGAAGGAGTTTCCTCTGCACATAGGAATCAATCTTTGGATTTGCGTGCTCAGACAAAGAAAACAGTTGTGTATCTGCTGCTTTGATGGCTTTGCTCAGCAAAGAAAGAAGAGTTAGCAAGGTTAGACGTCATTAATGTCCTATCCTCTCCAATTCTCCCTTTCCCTCCTTTCGTTCAGTCACTTTCTCAGAATGTGTTCCATTGTGGATGGCCGTTACTCAGTATGACAGGAGACGTCTCTGCCTGCTTAACTGAGAATTTGGTCTGTGCCCTCTCCTTTATCAGAGGAGAACCGAGGTCTTCCTACCTAAAAGCGTGGAATCTTGTTCCCCGCCCTGTAGCAGTGCTTGGCTGCATGGACCAATATTCTGAAACTTCTAAAGCTGTGTTACATGATGCCTTAGACAGCATCAAGACCTTTTCTTATGTTGTGAATCCTTCAGCTCCACACTCCATAGTTTATAGTATTATGGCCTGACATAGCTTCTTGGGCCATTCTTTGTGACAGTAATGGAAATCTCCTTTTCGTTACCAGAAAGTAAAGGTGTGTTACTTACGTTGCTTTCATAGAATAATTTCAATCCATGTACCTTTAAGATAGTTCATTAACACGTCTGCAAATTCTCAGGGATTACTATTTAATCTGTTTTATCAATGAACTAGGTACTACTGTATATAAATTCTAAGCAGTCATGAAATGGATAGCTGTTGGAACTGCTTAATGTCAGAATGGATTCATATATAAGGTGACAGAAAAAGGGAATCAAGAAAATCAGTGGTAAATTTTTATTTGATAGGGATAGGTTTAATTGTCCAATTGACTTCAAACTCCTATATAATAACATCTTTTGAACTTTATATTTCTAAGAGATTAAAAAGTTGACCCTTTTCTTTAATGAACAATGCACTACTTTTGAACCCCAACAAACATCTAGCAATTCCTCATAGATTTTTTAAAACACAATTTAAATAATATTACTGTTTATATACTTAATGTTTTATTGAATCCATTTATAGGCACGGTGTCTATAAATTTGTCATTAATGAATGTTTTCTTCATCTGAATTTTTTCCTGGATGTTGGCTGTCCAAATCACTGTGTTTTGAGCAATCTACCCTTCTTCAGTTTTGAACTCCTGATTCAGCCTCAATAGGATCCGTGAAATATTACATTCAATTTACAAGTGAGAAGAACATATTAAAGCATGAGCACACAGTATTTCACAAAAAGAAACAGCAATGTGATTGCACTTTTCACTGATGCTGTATGAAAGCACGCTTGTGCTTGTGTGCATGTATGACCTGTACCAACAACGGCAAAAAAATAATATTAACTGAAATAATGTAATCCCCACCCCCCCACCCCAAATGAAGCCAGAAGTCAGACATAGCAGGCCATAGTTCAGAAGCGACCTATGAATAATGAAGCCAAAAGGGCGAACAGCCACTTTTTTTCCCTTTTATTCTCACGTAAAAAAAAAAAAAATTAGGAAGTTTGTTAGCAAGTACATGTGTGAAAATGATTTAAGAGGCTACATCTTTTACCTAGGCAGCTGTCAAAGCCAAGAACAGTTTGTGAAAACTTATTCCATTCTAAATTAATCCTAAGCATTTCGAAAATAAAGCTGTTGAAAGAAAACAACATTCGAGATGCTTTTTATAATCTGCTGGCTAGAACAGGCATCTTTGTTTTATGCATATCTTCTGTGCAGTATAACTTTGCTAATTACTGATATGAGGCATTATTTTTATGGCCTATATGATAAGTGCAGTTTGTGTCTAAGGCACGTCATTGGCCCTTAGTTTCCTGGGCTGTAACTTCAAAAGAAACCTTTCTAAAAGATGTTGCGTAAGGCTGCTGTCTGGTTCTCCTCTCTTGGCTGATTCTGAGATCTGTCTGGAGAATGGACAATACCAACCCTAACTAAAGAGGCTGATATTCTGCCTCCTGATCTCTGAAAGCAAATCTGCCGTAGTCTTGTGCGCAGGCAGGCTTCACATTGCTTTAGTGTAGCAGGATGAGTTTTAGGGGAAAACGTGGCTCATTTCCCCAACTTCGATCTAACCCACCATCGTAAAAGTTGCTGCTGTCAGTCTGATACTATTATGGTTGGTCACACAGTCGGCCTGTTTGGCATTTTCGTCCACCTATTGAGTCCTTCCCAAGGACCTGGGATATGCATATGTGGTTGTTTGATGGTGTTAAAGGTATCGATATAAGCTGTTCCAAGTAAAGCTGCCTCTTGCAATTGACTGATGGTGATTTTGTCAATGACAATGGTATTCACGTGATGCTCCAGATGTTTTGGGATTGCCTATTACTATTGGTGCTATCTTTGCTTTCTTTTGCCACAGTCATTCTATTTCTATTTGCAGGTCTTTGTATTTTGTGATTTTCTCCAGTTCTTTCTCTTCTATTCTGCTGTCTCCAGGTATTGCAGTGTCCACTATACAGACTTTTTTGTCTTTCTTATCAAAAGTGGTTAAGTCTGTGGTGTCATGTGGCAGGTGCTTGTCTGTTTGAATTCTAAAGTCCCAGAGCCCTTTAGCATCTTCATTTTCTATTTCTTTGTCTGTTTTGTAGTCCCACCAGTTATCTCTTGCAGGCACATGGTATTTCTTGCAGGTATTCCAAAGCACCATTGTTGCTACTTTGTCATGCCGTTGTTTGTACTCAGTCTGTGCCATCTTCTTGCAGCAGCTAACTAGGTGGTCCACTGTTTCTTCAGCTTCTTTGCAGAGGCGGCATTTGCTGTCTGTTGCTGTCTTCTCGATTCTGGCTTTGTATGCATTTGTTCTTAAGGCTCAGTCTTGTGCAGCCAAAATCAGCCCCTCTGTCTCTTTCTTCAACTTTCCTGCTCTTAGGCATGTTGTTATCTGTTTTGTCTGCTAGTTTTTTTGGTGTACTTGCCATGTAATGCTTTATCTTGCCATGTCTCTTTTCTATTCTTCATTTGGTCTTTCTTATAGGCCAGTTTGGTCTCTTTGGAATTCAGTAAGCCTTCATGGTATACTAGCTTCAGTGCATCTTCTTCACTGTCCTTCAGATATTCCTCCAATGCCCTTTTTTCTTCTTCAAATGTCTGGTGTACTTGCAACACCCACCTATGCTCCTTGGTAAGTAGAGTCTGTCAACATTGCTGCGTGGATGAAGGGCGTGATTCATTGTCATTATTTTTCTGGTCTTCCTATCCAGGGCTTCGAGTTCTGCTTGAGTCCAGTCAACTATTACAGCTGTGTATCTAATGAGTGGAATTGCCTAGGTGTTAATTGCCTTGATGGTATTTCCTCCACTGAGTTTAGACTTCAAGATCTTCTTCACTCTCATGATGTATTCACTACTAACCTTCTTCTTGACTTCAATGTGCTTGATGTTGTCAGCCTGAAGTATGCCTAGGTGATCTTCTTCATCCAGACTCTTGATCTTATTTCCATAGGGCATCTTGATTCCATCAGTTTTCACTATTTTTTCCCTGTTGATGGTAAGGGTGGAACATTTGTCCAGTCCAAACTCAATTGCAATATCTTGGCTGTATATGCAGTCAGTACTGAGCAGCGATTCTATTCCAGATGGTGTTTTTCCATACAGCTTCAGCTCCTCCATGCCAAGGAGGTGGGATAGCCCAACAAATGTTCTTTGATGTGTGATAGTCATGGCCTGACTTGTTCAGTATTGTTAACAGAGGAATCAGTGCAATGACAAACAGTAGTAGTGATAGTGAGTCTCCTTGAAAGAATCCTCTCTTGATATTAACCTCTCCCAGTCTATCCCCATTGATCAGCAACTGTGTCTTGTACCGTGCCATTGATCTTTGCACAAAGCTTCTGATGTTTCTACTGACTCTGGTTACTTCTAGGCACTTAATTATCCAGTCAAGTGCTAGGGAGTTGAATGCCTTCTTGTAATCAATCCAAGCTACATTCAAGTGTATTATTATTATTATTATTATTATTATTATTATTATTATTATTGATTAAACATAGTTTTAGCAACAGAAGCAGCCCACAAAGTCAGAGACAGAAATATTTTGTCTTAAATATTGCTCGAGAATAGATCTCCTACAATGAATGAAGCCAGTCATATCCAAGAATAATTTTTATGGGTCATTCTGGAGAATTCCCTGTAGAAGGTTTTTGATGTTCCTAAAGCCATATTTCATTTGCTCGATGTTGATTATATTGAAAATGTGGAAGACTAGCTCTGCCAAATCATAATTCTTCAGGCTGCTTTGGAGACTGACAGAGAAGGCTGGAGAACATCATTAAAATCATTTAGAATTGGAAGGCACCTTAGAAGTCAACCTTCTGCTCGGTGCACGATCTACTAGAGTATCTCTGTCAGATGACCATCCTACCTCTGTCTGAAGACTTCAAGGAAAGGAGAAGTTATAACATCATGTGGCAGCCTGTTCCAATCAGGAAGTTCATCCTGATGTCTCTGCCTGAATCTCCTTCCTTAAGTTTTAACCCTTTGTTTCTGGTCCTGCGCTCTGAGGCAATAGGAAATAATTCCGCTCCCTCTTCTATGTGATAACTGTGCTATCAGATCCCTCTCTATCATAACTTCTTTAGGCTAAATATATCCAGATCCTTCAACTATTCTTCTTAGGGTTTGGTTTCCAGCCCTCCTCTGAACTTGCTCCAATTTGTCATGGTCTTTTTTGAACTGTGGTGTCCAGAACCAGTCACAGGCTTCCAAGTTGGGTCTGATCAGGAAAGAGTGGTTAGCTATTGGCGTGGTATATTTACTTCTGCTTGGTGTCCCCCAGATACTTTGTATTATAGGTCACATAAACCGCAGGCGGTGTGAGGCAGCATGGATTATGAGAGTTTTATTGCAAAACATCTGTTAGGGTGGCATGTTATGCACCCTTAAAAGCAACACAGGCACAATGTCAGGATTAGCCCAGGAAACTCCAAGAGACAGTACAGATTCAATCCAGCAAGGTTTATTGGCTTCACTCCTGTTACAGAATCTTCTCAGACTGAGAGCAACTCTCAGGGTCACCCCACAAACATCCTCTGCATTCCTTAGGGAGGGGCCAGTCTCATTCTCTTATCTCGTGTTCGCTCTTCTGGGAATGAGAGTCCATGTTTCATACCTTGACTCCACACTCCCACACACAATGACGTTACTGGTTAAAATGAATTATTTTTCTTTTTTCCTTCATTTTTGCAGATTTAGAATTTTGTTCCCTACACAACAGATATGGTAACCCTAATGGAGACCATAGTAACTGGTTTTACTATTTTTTAAAGCAAAAAATCACATCTATGATTTGCTGCCACGTTTTGGCAGCATAATCTTGGGAGTCGGGAGAAGCAACTGCAGAAATGTTTCTTGGGGGTTCTTCTGAGCTCTGAGTTGCTCAATCCAGCTTTAGTAGTTAATTTTCCTGGGGAGCTGAGCTAGGCAGTTTTAAAGAGAATATGCTACTTAGATGATATAAAAGAATCATCAGTAAGCATGACTAGAGAATAACAACAATGGCTTCTTCTGCCTGTTTCTAAGAGACCTTTTAGAATTTTTCACTGGCAGCCTGATTTAACATTGCCACATTTATCTGACAACACGTATAACATGTAGCCAACATCTGAATAGTAAATTGAACATAGAGGCCTATGGCAAGCTTCCCATTTATTGTTTGGGTGACTGAAACACAGGGCCAAACTCTTATCTCAGGCAATGAATAAAACTGCCATTGCATGAAATGCATGAACGCGGCGTGCTGGCAGTTCTGATGGCGCCCCTCTCACAACATGGTGTCTCTCTCACAAAACACATTGATTAAAAATAGTGCCAAGTACATTGCACCCAGAAGATCAAAATCATGCAACCCTTTCTGTGAAGGCTTATTCTTACTGGGTGAAATGTATGCTGAGGATTAGCCCTGCGGTTAGGGACCTGGAGCCAAAGACAATAAAGGGTATTGTGGAAATAAGGTAGCAGCATGCAGATATCTGGCCAGAGCAGTTACTGCAAAAAGTTAGGACACCTTTTATGGGAAGGAGTAGAAAATGAAAAATCACCCTTTGCCAGTCTGGTACCCTTAAAGGCATGGGCTACAATTATAATAATACCCAGCCAGCACAGTTTGGGAGAAAAAGAAACAGGGAAACACATTTCCATTTGCTTCCAGTTTGATCTGAGATAACCATCACAGAATTAGCATTCAGATGGCAATGCAAATTTGGCAGAAACAAGTCACTCAGCCCCAACCTTCATTATAGGGGTAATAGCCATGGATTATAAAATCTCTTAGTCTTACTTTCCAGTAACCTACAGCCCTGGGAGTTTGGGTTGTCTCCCATCCAGGTCCATCCATGTAATAACTATTAATTCTGTTAACCCGAGACTCCTTCTTTAGCTTTCATGATGCTAGATACTGAACAAACTGAGATTCACAGGACACGGTTTTTGCTTTTTTAGCCTGCAGAATGATTGACTACACAGCAACAGGCAGAAATTTACTGCAGCTGAAGCTGTAAGCAAGCAACCGGACTATGGAATAATTTCTGTGAGCATTTATTTATTGTTGATTCATTAGACGTACAGTATTTCCTGTTTTTCTTCTAGGAGCTTAAGGCAATCCGTACATTTTATGTATTTATTTATTAGATGTGTATGCTGCCAAAGCCTTCCAGACTCCAGGTGGTTTACAACCATAAAATCCTGCCGTAAAGGAATTAAAATATCCACAATAAATTATAACCTCAAACAGAACCAAATAACACCTTCACCAACAACATGATATGAAAATAATGCCAAAATGAATTAAGTAATTAAGTAAATTACTATTGACAAATGGTGGCAGCAGTCACTAATATTTTACATACCGACAGAGAATGGGAGAATGGGGAATATCATTCTTGAAACTGTATTGTAAAGCAGCACAGCTAGGGCAAATGATTCCATATATTCTGGAAGATTCGAGGAAACAGTAGACCCAAATAGAAATTATTTAATATTCGGATGAGCATCCATCATTCCAGGGTTCACCATCTCTCCATCCTTTGGAGAACTGTTGGGTTAGGGTGGTGTTTTTCTTGGCTTTACAAGGCATTATCTGGCCTTTATAGTGCTTATTGTATTTTTATCTATACCTTGTCAAAATGCACTTCCAGAGAGTAGGACATAAATACCTCGCCTTGAGTAATATCAGCCACAGGGTTGGAGTGAGACAAAGAAAAGAGTTGCTTAAGTGGCCATTAGACCAGGAGGTGAAAAGAAAATGACCTAAAGTTCCCAGTAAGTTTCTGGGGCTGAAAGGCAACTTGAACCTGTGGTTTCCTAGCCCTGATCTAATTCCACAAGCAATATGGCACTTTCCTCCCTTCCTTCCAACACATTCCTCTTGGAAGAATACCACTTTCAGTGGCTGGGTGTTCATGATACCCCCGAGGGGATCTCATGGATGCCACTATGCCATCTTTGGGGCAATAGCAGAAAAGTGGTTTGTATTGTATTGTATTGTATTGTAATCTTTATTGTCATTGTACTTCTCGTACAACAAAATTAAATGCCACCCCAGTGCAGCTTTAAAAATATAAAAACCATAGAACACATAACACACAACCTTCACATTCCATTCACCATTGCACAACCCCTGATGCTGCATTAATATTGACCAGACCATAACATTGAGTCATAATATGGTTAATATTGTTTATTTGTTCCTTGTAACACATTATATAGACGCTGCAGTTGTGTTTTATTAATCGGGGTTTAGATTTAGTATGTTGGGTGAACCCACCATTCCTCATTTATTTCCCATTCAACAATGAGCTCTTGCAAGGCTAAAGTATTTCAAGAGGTTGTAAGATGCTAAGAATTTAGCATCATTTAGAAATGATATAAGGATTTGGTTTTTCCTGTTTACCGTGGGGGAAAAGAAGCTTGGAGATCATTCTCAGATGGCAGCATTCATATGTGTTGATGTGCTGGCAGACCCCTTTTCTTCCCTTTTTCTTCCCTTGCAGTTAATTTGTAGACTGAGAACCTCTGCTGGCTTGAGTCTCTTACTGATATACAGGGTTCGCGTGCTTTCCTCTTTCTGTATAAATTGGTAGCAGCTCTCAGCATGAGAGATTGCTCACTGCTGAACTGAAGATGCATGTTCCAGATTGCTTTAATCTCCTGTGACTACAGTGTGGGCTATTCCCTCGGTTTCCATAGGGACAGGAATAACGCTTCTGGTTGGGCTTTGCCAGCCAGAGAATTATGATGCTATAAAGTACACAGTGTTGAGTTGGTCTTATTGGTTACTATGGCAACTTCAGCTTCCTTTAATCTACCCTGTGTGTGTGTGCGCGCATTAAAAAAAAAATTCTGCACTGATATTATTGCCAAACCTATGGTGCATTTGTAGAGATGTCTTTTTGGGCTCGTATGAGATACATGCATATTTAGTTCTGTGGGACAACATAGCACAAATATATGTTTTGAGCCTGTCTTTTTGGCACCTTCTTCCTTCTCTCTTGAAATCAAACTGAAAGCCCTCTGAGACACTAAGACTGCCATCTGCCTCATTTCAATAGGATTGTCAGGTCCTGCTGAATTAATGACTCCCATTCATATATAACCAGGATTTTAAAATCTGGGAGCTAATTTTTATTTGAGTAAGAAAAAGCACATACATAAATGCATCATAACATGATTCACTATTATCATTTGCCATGTGATGTTGTGAAATGGTGATCTCTCTGTTGAAAGATGTAAAGATATGGTGCCCTACTGATCCATATTCTCTGAATCACACACACATAATTTCAAGATGTTACAATCATTTTTATTTGTCTGGACTTGTGGGTAATAAGACTACATTGGTTCCTTCCACTGATATATACCCTGCAATATCATAATTGGCTTTGGTGATGCTTCAAGTGCTTGAGAGGCCTTACTGATTGAGGTGGGGAAGTCCCATTCTTTTCTATGGAGAAGTGGCTAAAGATGGCAGAAGTCTAACAATGTTCCTCTGTTCTCCAAAGCAGGTGGACCATGGCATGTTCCAATAAACATTTGGTGCTATCTTTCTTTTAGTTCCCCCTGCAGCTCTAAGATGAGATTGGTGGTCTCCCCATTTTATAGAGGCCAAACAATTAACCATGAAGTAATGCACAACTTCATTCACATTTACAAGATCTGGGGCTGACCAGTGGTAGGGATAGATTTCAAAAAGGATTTGGACAAATCCCTGGAGAAAAGTGCTCTATAACAGTGATTACTTGAGTGTCACATCCAAAGTATGTGAATTCCTGTGTTCTGACCATCACCTCAAGGGAGCCATCAGTCTTCATTAGAACTTGGGCTGGTTGATATACTCTAAGTAACCATTTCTAATCTTTTCTTTCCTCATTTTTTTTCTCAACGCCTTACACAATTGGAAAGACCATTGTTTCAAGTGTTCTGAACTCTCTTGTAATACACATATCCTTATTTTCATGATCTTGTCCAAATTTGTCATTGGTCTCCTCACTCAGATTTATCTCATCTTTTCTTCTCCAGCTTTATTCTGGAGCCCAAGAACACCAAACTATCTACCACCTTCACTTCTCTGCTGTCTACTGTAAGTTCACAAAGCATGGATGAGAAAAGGTGAAGACACCCTCTAGAATCTTCTGAGGCAGTTTTAGTGGCAGGGAGAAGGTATAATTGTCATGGCCTACTTCTGAGTTTCTTGGAAGCATCTGTATGGCCACAACTGGAAACAGAATGCAGCATCAAATGGACAATTGGTTTGTTCCAATTCTTCCAGGTTGCCTGAGAAATATACCTAATTTAGTATCTTATCTTATTTTGTTATGGCATTTTAACTTGGGGTCACAGTCAGCAGGATCTAGCATTAATTTTCTGTCTTCACTTCTGGATAAGTCCCTCCCCCCCACATACCCACCAACCAGTCAAGCAAAATGAAATGAAAGGAGATAGGGGTAAAACCAAGTTTTACTTCAAACTTCAAAAATATTGCATGGATTGATATGCAGTCTTAAAAAACAAAAAATTGGTCCCAAATTTGTATTCAGTTTCCTATACGTCAGGTGCATCCCATGCAAGCTCTTCTTAAACAGGATAGCCACACAGAGACAGGTCCATCAAGGATGCTTCTTCACACCCCCCTTCTTCAATCTGTATATTATTGTGATGGTGTCAACTCTCGACAACCTGATTTCCACACTCTCAAACTGGCAGGCTGAAAGACACCCATCTTTGCAGGTTCACGCCATTAAAGACCTTAGAGTGATGTTTGACACCAAAGGATCGTGGAAAACACTCTCAGGTGGCATTACAATTATCCGCCACCATTAAGTAATGCTTTTTCTCCAAGCATGGAGAATTAGTTCCTGCTATACTTCAACTTTTTAAAGTCAAAATGTTAGCTCAGGTCTTATACAGAGCACAGCTTAGAATCTATGCCATCTGTAACCTTCTCTAGGCTGAGAAAGGACTTGTTTGGGGCATGGCATAATGTGTTACCCTCAGGGCAAACACTCCAAAATCCCCTTGTCTGAACTAGTTTCTCTTTGCGGTTTGGGGCAGATTAAAACCTTTGCCCATGTACTTCGATATTCCCATTTTTGTAGGGACATACGGAATTCTCTTATTTCACCCATTCTGAGATCTTTATTATATAACCTGTCTACTTTCTGACTAATACACTGAATATATTGTTACAGTTAAAACGCACTATCAAATGTTGTATCCCTGATTATGTTTTTATGTTTTTTTTAAAAAAAACTGGATCTTTGATTGTAATAAAATATGTATGTATGTATGTATGTTGTAATTTAAATTAAAAAAAAAAAGGCTTAGCATTTTTTCAGTGCAACAGCTATAGCAAACGCCTCCCTCTAGAGGCCAAACTGCTAAAGAATCCCATTCTATTACTTAGATTTTATTTCTGTGTCATTTTTCATCCTAGATGAAGTATTAAGCTATACATTCCAAATTGCAACCTGAGTTTTCCTCTGAAGATTACAGTTTATCTCAGATACAGTTATTGTCTATGTTTTCATCATTCTGCCTTTGAGCTTCCCAGAAAGAGTTTGGCTGACCAGAGTTGGAAGGAACATTCCAGAGTAAACAGATGTTTGCTTTGTTCTGTCACAGATCTTCTTTTGCCAAACTTCGCCATCTTTTTAAGAACAAACTTTCCTAGATCACCTTTGCAGTGTTTTAGTTCCACCATTAGGAGAACTACACAAAATAAATGACCACAGGAACATTCATATCAGTACAGATTTCTAATTATAGATGAGTTCTTAGTCGACTGTCTGGGTAGAATGCAAAATCACCTTCAGGTGGTCCAGTGTATCTCTGAAGCCTCTGAGGTCAACCTCATTGACTACAAGGGAAAACATCAATACAAATTAGTACCCTTTTTACCTTTGGGCAAAACATACTGAAATTTGCAGGAAAGCAGCTCTTTTAGAAGAGATGAAGCCTCAAATTTCAGACACATGCGTGCAGAGACTTTTTCTCTATAGAATTTTATTTTATTTTATTTTATTTTACTGTATTTTTAAAAGGAGGCTCTGTTTCTCAGTGGTTCGGTAGACAATTTATATGCCCATGAAGTGTAAGTTAAGTGTGCGCTTTAGTAAATTCCCTGCAGAACTGTTGCAGGGGAGTTCCAAAAGCCATGTAGCCTCTGTACCTTCTCCTGCCTTGCTTGCCTCAACAGAGCAGATGTAGCCACTTATACATAATGTGTGCCTGTGGTAGGCATACACTCTCATATATATATGTATATATATATATATATATATATATATATAGGGAGAGAGAGAGAGAGAAGTGCTTGATTCAAACTATAAAGCCTTAACAAGATTCTATTTTTTCAGGCAGATTTGAGATCCTTCTTAATTTTTATTTCAAAGCTATGAACATGCTTTAGTGGCTAGAAAAGAAATGGCCTGAATTCAAGGAGTGGGACCAGCCACCCAATGAACAGGCTGTATAAGAACAGATGAATAATCTATTTTAGTTCAACTTTGTGTTTCTCAGATGCCTCTGAGATGCTTCCGGGCTGAGAAGAAGACATCATTTTCTACTGCTGATGTTCTACTCCAACTTTAATTTGGAATTCTGCTGATCCCAACCAGGCAGTTATACAGAGTCTTCAAGAACAACAGTCCTTGAGAGATCTGTCCTCTAATCTCTTATTAAAGTCATCCAAATTAGTGACTATCACCATATCTTCCAGCAATGAATTCCAAAGTTTAATTATGTGCTTTCCAGGTAGTATTATTGCAAGATCTGAATATTGCTGGCATCAGACCTTGTCACAAAAGGACCAGGAGGAGGAGGAGGAGGAGGAGGAGGAGGAGGAGGAGGAGGAATAGTTATGAATCTCAGAAAGTGAGGGAAAAGTCATTCTACATTCTCTTTTCTCTTTTCTTGCCTACTATTATTCACTTCCAGTGAAGATACTTGTTTGAATAATGTTTTATTCATGTTTATTTTTGCAAATTTTGTGGGGCAAAGGAAGTTTGTTTAAGGCTAACCAATGACCTCCCTAAATATAAGAGAATGCCTAATTCTCCCTAAATGTAGGAGAACTACATTTAAATCCTTTTGTCAGCTTTACGATGTTCAAATCCCAATGAAGAAAAATCTCATGCAACCCTTTACCTTACCCTGACACCTTTATTATCAGAAGTCACAAGAGGAAAATTGAAAATTTACTAGAATTTGGTGGTTTGCCCAAGCAGAACCGTATGATAGAAACATTATTTCATACCATCACCCACAGTATTTTAGTTTTTATACTAACAGGAGAGATCATTTTATGTTTTAGAGCAATGTAACAGCTAATTTTATTTCTAGACTATTCCAGAGCCCAGTGATCTTTATTTTTTTTTGGTGCTGCAGCTATTACATAAGATCATAGATATCAACTGAGGCTGAGTCATTTTGACTTAATTTCGTTGTTTAAAATGGATGGATGTTTTCTGAAGTTTTCTGGTCATATTAAAAAATGAATTATGAGTTCTGAAAAACTTGAAAGCTGTTGTGGCTACTGTTCCACTGAGGTGTCTAGTCTAGGACCTTACACAGGGAATTTAAAAATCAGGACTGCAGAAATACTGATTGGCTTGAAGATCAGGTTGTAACTTGAATGCTACCCTGGAGGGAAAATATTCACTGATGATTCACAATTGCTGCGCAGAGAATACATCATGTTCATTTTATAAATTCATCTGTGGCCCTAACTATCACTAGCCTGTGACTGCCTGAAGAATCCATGGTTTTCTAGCTTATGAAATCCCCATTATTGTTAAGTGGAAACTCTTCGTGATGTGGACAAAGTAGTTAACATAATGTTCAGAAAAGAAATACTTCTGCTTACTAGAAAATCAGAAGAAAACATGTGCCCTGAACTGAACTACAGCTTCATTAACAGTCATTTGTTCTAGAATCAGTTAAAAACAAGGGCGGATAACTAATTATAAAACTGATTACTAAGGAAATGTAGTCTAATTTCTGTTTCTGTTCCTTCCTATTGTTTTATTTATATTTGATTGTTTGGGTTAAGTTTAGCTCACTCACACTGCACTGTGTATTTTTTCCCCCTTTCTAGACAAATGAATTACTTGCCATTTTTTTAAACCAGTCTGTAGAAAGAACGTGTAGCTTCCCATATGAATTAATGTAAGTATGTTTAAAATTGGAGGAAAAAAAAGAAATAAAGAAGAACGTTGGATGGTGTTATTGGCATGGATTGCCCTAAAATGTTCAAAGGATAATTTTTAAAGTAAAAACTTTTTTTTTTTAACTTTACAACTCACACTCATTCCATGCCTATTCTGTAAGAAGGTATTTCTAAATTTAGTCACTAAAAGCAGGTGTTACCCTGATGTGTTCTAAATGTTTGGAAAAGTAAATTAGTTAATGTGTTGTGTTGATTAGTTAATGTGTTGTCAGATTTTAGTTGTTGTTAGTGCTGAAAATCTTAGACCTCATTCACAGTACCTCTTTTGGCTGAATCTCTTTCAGATAGCAGAAAAGGCAAAGTATCTCCGAAGTCTTTGAGCAGATATTTTATTAAAGTATATAAAATGTAGGCAACTATCATTGTAGATTATAACCTGAATATGAGTCAGCAGTGTGATATGGCTGCTGTGAAATGCAAATGCAGTTTTAGGTAGTGCTAAAAGAAATATCCAGTACTAATGTATGGCTGTATGGCTGTGAGAGCTGGACCATAAAGAAGGCTGAACGCCGAAGAATTGATGCCTTTGAACTGTGGTGCTGGAGAAGACTCTTAAGAGTCCCCTGGACTGCTAGGAGGTCAAACCAGTCAATCTTAAAGGAAATCAACTCTGATTGCTCATTGGAAGGATTGATAATGAAGCTCAAGCTCAGATACTTTGGTCACCTAATGCGAAGAGAGGACTCTTTGGAAAAGACCCTGATGCTGGGAAAGATGGAAGGCAAAAGGAGAAGAGGACGGCAGAGGATGAGATGGCTAGATAGCATCACTGAAGCAATGAGCATGAAATTGAGCAAACTCAGGGAGGCAGTGAAAGATAGGAAGGCCTGGCGCAATACGGTTCATGGGGTCACGAAGAGTCGGACACGACTTAACGACTAAACAACAACAAAAAAAAGAAATATGCTTTCCAAAATCACAGGAAGGAATCATTTTACTATATTTTGCTTTGGCCAGACCCTGCCTTGAATATTATGTCCAATTCTGGGTACTGCACTTTAAAAGGACTCAGAGGTACTGGACAGGTTGAGAGACAAGAGAAATGGGAATGATGAGGGGGCAGAAATGTAGTCTTACGAAGAGAGACTGAAGATGCTGGGTAAGTTTGACCTTGAGAAAAGATGTCTGAGGAGGGATGTGATCCTGCTCTTCAAAAATGTGAAGAAATATCCCTCAGAAAATGCCCAAGAACATCACAGAGCTCATGAGGTGAATAGTGAAGTTATAGGAAATTAATCTGTGGCTGAATGTTTGGAAATACTTCTTAATAGTATGAGTACTTCGACAGTAATTCCAGTGACCTAGGAAGGCAGTGAGCTCTCCCTTTTTGGGTATATTTAAGGAAGAAGCACTGATTAGGGGCTTGGACTTGAGAGACTGAATAGCCCTTTCCCACTCCGTGAGACTATAATTCTTCCATAAAAAATAAAATAAGATCAATCCAATTAAAATTTTCCCAATTTTCAGTTCTTAAATAGATATTACCTCCACTTGGCTGGAAGACATGCCTTTTGTTGTTGCTGTTGCCACCCCACACCTTCTCCTCCTCCTTCCATCAGTGCTTCAGGGTGTGAATAAAGACTTCCTGTGTTTGGCCTGGCTTGGAAGATGCCAGGAGAGCAGTGAGTGATACAAGCAAGCAGCTTGCTTGCTTTTGAACAGTGAAAGGCTTTCAGGAAGGAAGTTCAAAAGGGACTGTAGATACAGCCGCAAGAAAACATTTTGCTAGCTCTTTTATGCCAACTTAGGGGACAATTACTATTGTTGCTGCAGCAGAAGTAACAGAAAAGCAAGAGAGCCAAAAAGCTTCCTGCCACATCTATGATTCTCCCTGAGCATATTAATATGAGGCCTATGGTAGTTGTTAAGCTTCTCAATAGCAGGAGGGAGAATAATGGTGCTACAGTATGAGTAGCATTTGCCTCAAGGCAGTTTTGATGATTTTTTTAAGATTGAAAATCTAACAAAGAGGTCTGTTCAAAAGTAAGACTATTGGCCTTGGATTAGCTGTGTTCAGCGGCCAACATCACAGATAAACCTGGCTAGTTTTAACTTGGGTTGGTGTGTTCTGTGAATCCAGGTCATTTGGTTTGTTTATGAATCGATGCATCATACAAACCTGGATTTAAATGGTTTAATGGAGTAACAAGTTGAGTGAACACAGCCAGAACGTATTTTACTGGAAATGCTATAGCCGGGATTCACAACAAGTTTGAGGAACAGATCTGTGGAGAGAGGTTCCCTATTCCTATTATACAGAATAGTCTTCAATAAGTCCTTTTTTCTACGTTGAGTATGATTCTGCTGTTTGGAAGATGCCAAGCTGTGATTTTGTGCGCTCAGTTGTTGGAAAATATCAGGAAACTCAAGTATTTCGTTTTGAACTTTTATCATCAAGGCTAACTTTTCTGTAGAGCAGGAGCTGGGAATGTCTTCCTTGACTAGAGAGGCAGAAACTTTTTGGGTCTTCATTTTATGAGGCATTATTTATTTATTATTAAATCTGTATTTCTTCTCTAAGAAGTACAAAGTGCCCTTCATACATTTAAAGCAAAATTATGAAGTGGCTCATCAAAATATTGATCGATTGAGGTAATTAGCAAGAGGAGGAGGAGAAAGAGAAAACAGGCAGATACTTAAGCCTCCATGCCACCAGAATCATGAACCAAGTAGATTCTGAAATATAAATACCAGATGTAACTGTTGTGACAATACTGTGGCTTGGGGAAAAAATGAATCACCTCTTGAACAATTTTGATATGTAAATATTTTGAAATTGGTTTGTAGAATCTGTCAGTGCTGCCAGAATGGGAAAAGGTAAGAAAGTGGAACTATGTGCAGAATAAGTTGGGGGTGAAGAGGAAAGATTGCAAGAGAAAGTCAACTGAGTTAAGGGTGGGTCTGAGTAGCATTTTCTGGAATTCAGCACAGCTTATGTTTGTCTCAGAAGTCAAAAATAAAACCTCATGAGCATGAAAGCTAACAGATAAAACCCTCATCAAGCCAAACAAATACTCTCTTCTTCCTTCCTGTCATATAATGTATTCACCTACCCAAAGTTCTTCTAGAGAGTCCTTTACAAGGGAAAAACCTTTATTTGGACATATGATTTCTAAGTCTTGTAAACTCAGTTCTTCATCTTTAACAATTTTTAGTTGTTATTTTATATGTATTCCTTCTCATGATATTTTCAGATATAGATCATGGACTTTGGGAATCCAGCTGTTGTAACCATTACGTTTGGAGGTGCAACTAGAACCTCATCATTTGCATGGAGAAATGCTGGTTGCACAAATATCATGGGTATACACTGCTGAAGGATCTCCTTTTCCATTAAATATGCTAACATTTTTTTTTCCTTTTCTAAACAAATGGAGAGATTTTCCATTTGAATTGGTTCTTATTTTCATACTGGTAGCAGTAATTAGGCACTGTAGGAATTATATACAATGCCCTAAATTGTTGCTCCTTGTCTACAAATACTCACGTTTGCAGAATCTCACAGATGGCTTTCCCCAGAGTGCTATGGCCATCTTCTACAGAGAATGTATTGTTTTAACCTTACAGATAGCAACACTTTGCTTAATTTAATTATTTTATTTATTTATATATCAAATTTATATCACCGCCCAACTCCCCCACAAGGAGGAACCGCCCAACTCCCCCACAAGGAGGAACTCTGGGCAATTTAAATCAGAAAAAACATAAATAATACAAATAAAAAATACAATTAATTGATGCACACACTCTTATCTCCATTGAGGAATGTTGTTTTTGTATTTGGAAGAAGTGTTCTTGGGCTCTCTGTAATGTTTCTCTGTTGTTGGGGAGCAGGGCTTGCGTCTGGTTGAAGAAATGAGCAGCCCCAGATAACTCCCTTGATACCAATATCAAGATTAACACTCTGTCTTGGTTTGCTCAACTCCTTGAAAAATTGAAGTTTTCCCAAGATTTAAGAGCAGGTTATCAAGTGGAGTGAGGCTTCACAGTCCCTGCTGCTGGAAACTCTTTCTTCCTAAATGGAGTTACAGGTCTTAAAGCATTAGATTCTGTGCGAATCACTAGTTTTGGATGGTTTTCTTTTTAAACAAAGACTGCTTGTGTACCTCTGACAGAAGTCTAGCAAACACAAATTAGCAGATGACACTTTCCATTTCTGTTCACTTCAATTTTAGCAAAAGCAACCCCAGTTGTGTGTCACTGCCCCTATACTTTTTAATATGTCTGATTTCTCTTAAAGCTGCAAGAAGAGGACCCAAAACAAACTAGCCAAATAAATACATAAATAAATACATTCAAAATTGTTATAAAATGTTTCATGGCATTTCTTTCCAGGTTGGGGAGAGAGAATGATGCAGCATCAAATGGAAAATCTCAACTCCCCCTTATGATTTGCCTTCTGGCAGAAAAATGTTTGCTTCGGCATATAATTGGCCATCTAAAGTTATTTTTGGAGGGATGCGAGTGCTTCAGAAAACAGAATAATTCAGCCTAATGAATAAGTCTGTAGTCAGCACATCACATTCAATGTTGTATTAAGCTTACAGACCAGCTAATTCTATTCCCATTTCAGCTGTTATACAAGGAGTCTTGTTGAAGGTAACTGATGAAAGTGACAGGAAGATTGCTGTGGAGGTGCTATAAATTGAAGTGAGAGTCCAAAAATAATTTTAAGTATGACCTAGGATTTTTCCATATTTCTGGTTCTTCTGCACTACACACTTCTTGTGGAATAATAAGGTAGATACATGACATTGTCAGCAAAGCTTTATCATCCCATCTTTTCCCCTTCATCCTTCTGCTTTTCAATGCTTCAGAAAATGTAATGGATGAAAAAGCACAGCACAGATGTGAGATCTTCACACATATATTGTAGTTCTTTGTGCAACTTTTCTGTCTTTAAAAATAGACATCAATTTGACATGTTCACAGACTTGTTGGATCAATGAACCTTTCAACACCCATCTCTATCACACACCTTCACTTTTACCTGCCCAATTGACATTCCTTTTTTTTTTTAATCAGACATTTAAATTTCCCTTTTCTGCCTACTTATTTACCAAGGAGCATTTTAAGGATTATATTTATGCCAATTTTAACTTTTTGTTCAATCAGAAGGCTGTATATTTGCAGGTCAGCCCCATTCTTATCTCCTTCCCTCCCTCCCTCCCTCCTTCCCTTCTTCCCATGGTTTCTTACATTATATTAATAATGAAATTTAAAAGATACTTCAGTACACATTTTCAAAGGATCAGAAGCATTTTAAAAAATGCAGTACTTGAGGTCTCTTTCTTACCCATTTGACTAGACTAGTGCAGATGAAACATAATAGATGATGCCCCTGTAATGTAGAAAGTCAGATGCAATTCTCCATATCCCTTAAACAGAAAGATTGGACAGCAGAAGGAGCTGTTAGCCTGGATGCTGCTAGATGAGTGAAACAATTTATGAAGCATTGTCCAGATAGCCATCTGTCTGGGATGGTTCAATTTTTTTTTACTGATTGCATAGTTGTGTATACTACTCACTTCCACAGACTTTTGCTGGTTACAGAAAACCAGAAAATACATTCAGTAGAATAAGGAGAAATCAGTACTAAATTTGTTTGTAGGAACCCCACACACTGTTAGTTTCCAACTACTTGGCCAACTAACCAAGGTTTACAAAGTTTCTGAAAGGTTCAGAAGCTTGCAATGTTTCATATCTCAGGAGGCATGTTCCAAAACACATGGGCAATCACAGAGAAGATGTCTCATCAGCTGCCCCATCCCATTAATTTCATGGAGTGGGGATTCTCAGTAAACCCTCCTTGCAAGGATGCAGGATGGGCCAAATCTTGCTGGAAGAAACAGACCTCTTGGTACCTGGAAGCCAAGCCAAGAAGGTACCTACTTTTAAAGTGACAACCAATGTTAAGAATTGGACTTGGAAACAAATTGGCCACCAGCAGTGACCATAGCATAGGTGTTGCATGGCCAAATCTGCTCCCATCAGTTAGCAGATGGGTTGCTGCACTCTGGAGCAAATAAAACTTTCATGTCCTCTTCAAAAGCAGACCCATGCAGAGTAATCTAGCTGTGAGGTACAAATGAGATAGGTCACTATTGTCAGGGCTTCCCAGGTCTGCAGTTGGTGCCCCAGCTGAAACTGGGCAAAGTTGCCTTTAGCCATGGTTTTCATTTGCTGCTGCAGCAGGAGCTCAGGAGGTGAACCCACTCCTTAAAGGAGTGTGTGACCCTGTCAAGAACTAAAACAGAAGCCACATTTATCACTGATAAGCAGTAACCAGCATCCCTTTGAGATAGGCCAGGTCAGGAAACAGCCACCACAAGAAATACTAGAACTCTGTTGATATGGACTATAATTACAGAATATTGAAAGCTTGACAGGATTTCTCCTTCCCTCCATTTTATACTGAAGAGATTCAAGTTTGGGCAACTTTCATGCTTTCTTGTTTTCCCAGACTGAGCTCTTGTTTTGCTGACAAACTCTGCCTACCTTCTGCAAGTTCATCTCTGTACAGGACCTTCATCTTGCAAGGATTTAAATTGAGCTTGCTTTGTCCCATCCAGGCTCTTATAATTTCGAGGTGCTGGGTCAGGACTTCCACAGAATACCTCTGGGGTGGTGATGTATATTTGGGTGTCCTCAGTGTACTGATGCTCAAACTGGGGAGACAACAGAGACCTGCAGCACCCTGTGCTGGAGCACCTGCCAGCTCAAGCATTTTTTCCCCATGCACACAACTGAAAGGCACCATTGGGCAGAATCCCAGTAAAGTAGTGCTTTGAATCCCTAAGCCTTGCAGGTGCTACAGAAGGATACCATGGTGGATTATCTCAAATGCCACCAAGAGGCCTGATAGGATCAGGAAGGGCAAATTCCCTATTTCTAGGTTCTGACAAAGATCATACACTAGAGTAACTGATACAGTTTCTATCCCATATCCTGGCCTGAAACCCAACTGAAAGGTATCTAGAAAATCTGTTTCCTCTAGGACTTCAGTAACTGAAGCTGCACTATCGTTGCTGCACTGAGCAAGAGGTTGGACTCAGTGAGCTAAGTGGCCACTTTCAATGCCAGGATTCTGCGATCTCTGCTACCATATGCCATTTAAACACACAGCCAAACTGTTGCATGGGAAGATACATGTATCAAAGTTGACCAATGTAACTGGCCAGATTTATTTCATCTCTCACTCTGAATAAGAGACTGGGATTTCTCACATAACTGGGAAACAGAAAAAAATAGGAATAGTTTGCCATTTTTTTCCTTTCTGTGAAAACAGAGAAACTGTTCCCCCCTCCCCATGCTGCAGTAAACAGAGAACTTGGAAGAGGAATGAAATCTTGTCTTACCTGGAGCTGTAGATGGAATAAGATATGGCAGGGACTGAATTTTGTTCAAATTGCCATTCATATTGCACTCAATTCATTGCAGTTCACAATATTGTAACTGCAATTATCTGATATGTCTCAGGGTGTGCTGCCAGCTTAAACAAGAATGCTTTGTTAAACTGAATTTGGAATGGTAAGGGGATGGAAGTGACTGAGACACACTAATAATTAAAGAGTTCAGTGCAGGTGGAAATTAAAAATAGAATATGTGTTCATGGAAACTGTTACTAACATGAGAAAGGGTCTGGCAACACTTTTTCAGATTTTATTGAAAGGCATAAGCTTTTGTGAACTGTACCTCACTTCATCAGATGATGAAGATTATGATGTGAAAGACTTTTAATAAAATACTATTCCATAAAGGTGCTACCAGACTCTTTCTCATTTTTGGCTACCATAGGCTACCATGGCTTTCCTCTTACAGTGTTATTAACCTAGGGGACTTTGCATTAAAAATATAGTACAAAAGCTTATCGTTAAAATTACTTCCAGACTTGGATTGTTAATACTGCCTGGATTATTTCAACATAAAATACAATTATAGTGAGTTTTTCATTTGTTTTTTGTTTTCATATGATTGCTGATCCAGATACCAGAATATTACTGAATACAGGTAGACCTTTGGCTATGACCATCCATTCAACAACTATTTAATGTTACAATGGAGCTGAAGGAAAGGTACTTACAATGGGTTGTCATAGTTCCAGCTGTCACAGCATCCCCAAGGTCACATGATTACAATTTCAGGCATTTCCTGCCAGCTTCCCACAAGCAAAGTCAATGGGAAAGCTGGCAGGAAGTCAGAAGTCACATTCATGTGAGGTCCTCGCTTAAAAACTCATGCAGTCCTCACTTAATGACAGCAACCAGGACTGCCAGAACTACTGTTGCTAAGCAGTCATATGATGTTGTTCTTTATGATTGCATCACTTTGTGATGGCAATTCCAATCCCAACTGCTGTCATAAGCTGAGGAGTACCTACTGTATGTATTTGAGGGGAAAAGAGGAAAAGCAGAGTGAAACCAAGACACGGTTGTAAGCAGATGACTTCCATTTACTTACTTGTTTCCATGACAATTAAGTTTATTTGTTATTGGGGCTTGTAAAACAGGTTAGGAAACTGGTTCTGAATTGCTACATGAGCTGTAATGGCAGCAGTCAGAGTGAATTGTAAAAGCATTCTGGCATTTTATTTTCTGAAAGACTATTCCTATTTTGTTTAAATACAGGTAGTCCTCATTTAGCAACCACAATCAGGACTGGCAACTCTGTTGTTCAGTGAAGCAGTCACTAAGTGAAATTGCGACTGTGCTTACAGTCTTACTTCAGTTTTCTTTTGCTTTACAGACCTGTGAAGGTCAAAAATGTGAGGATTGGTTGCAAAGTTACCTTTTCATCACCATCATAACTGCAAACAGTCACTAAATGAGACAGTCGCTAAACGAGGACTACCTATAATGTAGAATGTTCCTCAACAGTTACTTTGGTGTCCTGTGTAATTTTGCAAAATGGTTAATAATTTCTCTGATGCCAATTTTAAAAAAGGTTGTTGTTTAAGTAAATCTATAAAAGAAAGAATATATATACACACACACACATACACACACATACAGTATATATAGTATATACTGTATGTAAATATCTCTATCTACAGGTCACCTTTAATTTTTTTAAACAAGTCACCTTCTATTTACAAAGGTAAAAGTTTTGGCCTCCTAAATGTATTTTGGCTTGTTCCCATTTGTCTTTCAAGATTGATTTTTATCTATCTATCTATCTATCTATCTATCTATCTATCTATCTAATCTATCTATCCTGCATTCAGTGGAAAAAAATGATTCTTTCCCCATTAATTTTTTACTGAATTCTAACTCCTATTTAATGTACACTTCTTTATTTGTCCCCCTCCCCTTGCATTTTTATTTTGATGAAATATCTCTCATGATTCAGGGTAGAGTTTTTATTTAGTAGAGCAGCTGAAGAATTCAGTAGGTGGCTTCATGAGAACCAGACTCTCTTTTTTCTACATCTTCACTATGTTTTACAAGGTTACATATTGCTGTACAGCTACTTTAGGAAGATTTAGAATATTGTAAAATAATTAAAGGTTTTAAAAAATGATTTTTAAACACAACCATTGGCAGTGAGTGGAGGTGTTGGTGTATGAGGTGAAGAGCTCCCTGATAGAACTTCCCCTTTTAATCTTCAAATAATTTTCAGATTGAAGAACTGAACTGCCCCCCCCCTCTCTCTCTATATATATAAATGTGTGCTAAAGTAAACATAATCTACTTAGTTTCTACAGTACACTTTTCTCCTTTCCCTTCTGCCCTACCATACATTCTGTTTCTGAAGCCCTAACTAAACAGTCGTAACTGGGGCGTGCTAGTGTGTTGAAGCAGTATTTGTCAAAGTGGGAGCAGTCTTCCATAAGCCCAAACCAAATAATAAGTGAACTAACTAAAGCAGAGGTTGTCACGGGGGAGGGTGTTACTCCTTAACTAGAACTGTATTGTACCTATCAAAAGCAGCAGCAGCTGTAATTTCTAGTAATCTGTACTTGGTTGAAATCTGGCAAGTTCCAAATGCAGGAGAGGTGCGAATGAGAAGCTGGAGACCATGTTTCTGGACATTTTGCTTCTCTTTGGCATTTTGCTTTCTCCAGGGGTTTTCCATACCAGCCACACACTGATTCCCCATCTGCCATTACCTGCTTCTCACTGGTGAGACTCAACAGTGGAGGTACAAAGAGAGGATGAGGAGAAAAGAAGAGGCTGTGCTGCAGGAGGTCTATCCTGGATGAGCTGTCACTTGCCTGTCAGCTCTCACAGCCCACCTTCTCCCACTGCACAGACAGACCCAGAGCCGTGTTGGTTGCAGCTGTCCCTGAGAGTTCTGTGCTCCTAACTGGGCTGATGCCTGTGGGTATCCTGGAGATATTACATAGTTCAAAAGCCTGCCCAGCCAGGCCTTTAAAGAGTGAAAAGTGGGACATTCTGTAGGACATTTTAAAATTCCAGCCTAAATTCTAGTTTGGGTGAATTCTGTAGTCTTTTGAAGATCAACTGCTCAATAGCTCAACTATGAGGTAAAAAAATTCAACACATAAGGTTTTATAGCTCATAGCTAAGATTATATTATTTCAATTTTAGTTTTGCCCCTTCTGAACAGGATTTTATTGGTGGGTTGGTGGGTGGCTTAATTTTATACGCTGCTAAAATGGATGTCCTTTCACATTATCCTTACAATAGCCCAGCAAAATAAGATCTTCCAGGTCCTAGTCCAAGATCTTAATCACTGTACCTCATTGGCTCTCTGGGGAAAAAGGAAAAGTAGAGAAAGAAGAGATTCTGAGATGTTTATTATTCTATAAACTTTGTTAAAGAGCATGAGTGATAGAAAAATGCTTTATGCATGTTATCCAAATAATTACAAGGGTCTAACAAAGTTGAGATAGCACCTTTGTCCTTCTACTGAAGAGGAAGTGTTACACCCCAATTCATAGCTTAGTTACTAAATTACAACAGCTCTTGCATGGTCTTATTTAATATATGGCCTTGTAAATAACTGTGTGAGGTCACTGGAATGTGTTTCCAATTTCTTCCTGCTAGGAAAAAAGATTTATGAGGCCCAGAGAACTCATCTCATCCATTGACATAAATAAAAGCTATTACCTAAGCTGACTTGATGGAAAGGAAAGGATCCTTTCCTATTAATAGTTGCATAGATGAGAATATTTTTGACAAGTTCAGCTTGTATAATTCCTTCTTCCAAAGCGATGTCTTCCAAAAATTTCTTCCAGTGCAAGGATGGTGAAAGCCACTACATAGGACAATCAGGCAAAGGCTTAGTAGAACACAACCATGAACACCAGTTGGCTCTCAGAAGATAGAATGAACATTTATTGATCTCACAACACATTAGACAGTTCTTACCCCAGATTCAACTGGGAAACTGTAACCATTTTAGATCAAGCCAAATATAAGGAAACTAGAAATCCTAGAAGATGGGCATTCTGATAGTCCGGCCATTAACAGAAACATAGAGATAAACCTGGTCTATAAACTATTCAGAAAAGAAAACAAAGACGCAAGAGGGAAGCCAACAGCTTGGAGCACATTGTCCCTCATCACATACCCAGTAATCAACATGTAGACAATCAAAAACCAACACAATAGACAGGGCCAATCTAAGATGAAACAATATAGTCAAACAAGCCAGGTAAGTTAATCAGAAACAGGCCCACAAACTACAACAACCCTGATGGAGAGAGATGGGACAAACTGCCACATATAAAAAGCCAGCAAACCCCCACTCCCTTGTGTCAAGGCATTGAGGATGTTGCCTGGTTTGGCCATGAAACATTTGCAAGAAGAAAATCAACAGCGAGAACCAAGTTTCTAAATTGAATCTTTCTCTGTGTTATGTCTATGGCTGTTGGGACTATTCGAAGTAGAGATCATGCGACAACAAGGGTTCGATAGTGCTTTACATAACTGAAGAGCTTACTAGTGTACTGACTCACAAACTAGTTCAGTCTTGGACTTTCCTTTTTGCCTCTTAACAACCTGTCTGCCTTCAGATCATCAGCAAAGACTGACATTGCCAAGCCCAGAAGGTGTTAAAAGGGAAAGTTATTGGTTCTTTTCATTTTGTATTACAGTAACATTCTAGAACCCAAATAGCCTAGAAAAATATGGGAACTTTTTTACTCATTATCTTTCTTAGTCCTCAGTGGTTAGCCCTCTGAAGCTTTAGCAAGGAATCTGTAAAGCTATTAAAACTAGCTACCCTAATAAAAATGTTGATAGGGCTGGAACATTAATGTAGGGTTTGGGAACAGGCACTGTGCCTTTCTGTTTTACTTTTGGAGTAAGAAAAAAAGCACATCACAATTCCTGTGAAATAACTCCATTCCATTCAGCAATCTGGAGAAAGATGTTCTAGACATTCACATAATACCTGACTCATTTTGTTTTTTGGTTTCCTGAAGAGCAGAATCATCTGACTGTAAATTGAAACTGTTTTCCAACCTTGTATATATAACATTTTCCTATGTTTCATTTTCCTTTCATGCGTACTTAGGCGCTGAGTATTTGCTGCCTCAGTTTTGATGAAGAACACTGGCTTGAACTGTGTGGAAAGGGTAGTAAAAATGTGGCAATCTTGGTGCAAAATCACTTTTCTGCAGGGAAAATTCTTTTTTAAAAAACATTTCAGAAAAAGAAGGCAGAGGGTGAAGGGTCTTTGGATAGTATGATAAGATCTTAAGTGGCATTCAGTGACCATAACCATAGAGTTATCCACTTATGGAGTTATATTTACTATCTAATGTACTTTTCACATGTGCCAAGAAAAGTAGGTAAGACATTCAGAGTCAAAGCTGACTTGAAAACAAACCCTCTATTGGTTTCCTTTTTTCCTGACATAGCTGTTTTGCAGGAGAAGGGTAGTTTGAAAATATCCAGTTGTGACAATGGTCCAAACATTTGTGAAATACATGGCAGTGGAAAGTATTATATAAGGGTTAAAAGATTGGATTAAAAAATTTTTTTGTGGGGGGGATCCAGCTTCAGTCCCACTCCCAGGCATGGAAATTTCTTGGCTATTTTTGAGTTCATTTGCTCTCTTTCAGCCTGGCCTTTCTCATAGGGTGCTACTGTCTGATATCCCCAAGTGAATTGTCTTGAGTCCTGGAGGAAAGATGGGAGGAGGAGGAGGAGGAGGAGGAGGAGGAGGAGGAGGGATTCCTATAATTAATCTGGCATCATCAGTTTTCATATGTGAATATTAACATTCATTTTATTATGGACTTTCCATGTAGGGTATGTGATGAATTAGTATTTGTTAACAGTGCTACAAATGTGTCACCTAGTCCAATGAATCTCAGCCATTTGTACCTTAAATTCCACAAATTTAATTACTGTATCAAAAATGTGGGTACCAAAAAGATCAAAACAGAAAGCCCACTTTACCTGAGAAGAATACGCATGTGTTAACAAACATTTGGTAATTACCCATAATGCTAAAGTTTAAGAACAGAAAACTTTGCAGTAATACAGAAAAGAGTATTTTTGCTTCTCTAACTATAAAATAATGGATGAAAGCTAACAGGAGCTGAAGCAATGGCTGCCGTTATGAGAGCAGCCTTCCACCAAGCCCAACCCCCCCCCAAAAAAAATCCAAATACTGAAAGGGAAAGCTTGCATGATATCTAGCTCAACACTTTATTTTATTGTTGTTTCTAAACCCAGAAACAACAGATGAGATCCTCAGCTCCCTTTGCATTATTGAGTTGGTGAAGACTAAGTTCAGCCAAATTGGTTTCTTCATTTTGAAATTTCAAATTATTTTGAAGTATTTCCAAATCAAACACAATGCTCATTTTCATTCTTGTTATTGGTAGCAACAGCATTTCCAAATTTTGCAAAGAAAATAGTTTGCTGTATTTTCCAAATTTCTGAGTTCATTTTCATCTTCCCTTCCTTCCTCTTGTCTTAATATATACATGTACCTTGGTAAAAACACTGAAATTCTTCCAACAACATTCCATGATGATGTATCTTGATTGCATTAACATTTATTTTGTACAACTTGTTTTTTTTCCCCCACAAAACACATTGAAAAAGAGAGTTGTAAAGTCTCATCAAGATTGCTTTTATTCCTTTCTAACAGTATACAAATGGACTGGAATTTCATAAGGGGTTAGAGGCAAATGACTCGTGGGAACCGAAAACTGCAGCACACTGTACACCATGAAATTATTTGTAGAAATACTTATTAGACAGGAATCACAATCAGAAGGAACTCTTAAATGCTAGAGCAATGAATGGGGGCGAATTCATGCATCCCCAGTTATGAGTTGGCACCACAAATAAGGTTTCATTTGAGCATTGTAGAAGGTTTTGAAAAGACAGGGTTTCCATCTTGGAAATTTAAAATGGCCTTGGCTGTTTCTTCTACTACTTGCTAGCATTCCCCAAATCACTGCATTTCTACTGCTCTAGTCTTCTGCGATGAAAGACTTTGAGAAATATTTGCATTTGTTTAAATAAAAAATAAAACAGCCCTGGGGGTCGCAAGGGAATGATGATCTGATGAGGTGGCTCCATTGTTCATAATTCAGTACTCTCTCTGGATTCAAACTGGACAGCAGAGGTTAGACTAGGCTGGTGGGACAGATTTTGTCTGAAAGTCCCTGTCCATGCCCTAAACAAGTTCCTTGGTAAAGAATGTGCATAACTGAGAAGTAAGGCCGTCTGTGCTCTGCAGCAAGGTGATTTTTCTGCTGTTAAGCTTCCTTCTGCATTTTGAAGATCTTCATTTGTTTCCATTGTCATGCTGTGCTTCCTAAACTGGGCAGCTTGTAGGGGCATCTGAGTTGCATGTAAATAACAGAGTTATGTGCTGAGGATTTTAAACACCTCTCTTAACCTTGAAGGAGATTGCAAGGTTATTTTGAAGCTGCTTTAAACAGCTGCCCAAGAATTAAATATTTTGCGCAGCTGTACAAAAACCCTATTAGATAACATGTGGTGGACTGATTCTGAAGATATGAACGTTGGCCATAAAACAATAATCTTTCTGTCTGCTGGGCTTTCTTTGCACTGAAGAGGAATGGTGATGTTACCATGGTTAGACTCTTAAATGCATGCTTATATTCTTATATTGTATAAAACTAACTGTGGTTCTCCAGAGCTAGTACATACTGACACAGAGGGTTGCTATCTGTAACCTTGTCCTTACAAGTATTTTTTATCTTATAATGTCATATGGGAGAATGCTTCCTTAAAAGGAAGTATAAACTCCAAGTAAAAGTCTAGCTCCCCAACACTTTATTGTGTTCATTATAACTTAGGAAGTCACCACAAAATATGTACTATCCATAGTGATCCTAAAATCATCCTGTTTTGAATTAGTGATTTAAACATTCTAAGGAACATTGTATTATGGCAGCTTTGTAAAACTACCGTGAAAACCACAACTATTTTTTTTTCCAGTGTGTGTGTGCGTGTGTTTACATAATTGAAGCTGATTCAGATATGGAGAAATCATACAGAAAATCTATTTATTTGGTCACTAGGAGTTGAAAATGACTTGATGGTGCATAACCTAATCAATCAGATATGAATGGACTGGCAACGTAACAACTAACTCATGATTATAGGTGTTATTTAAAATTGTGTGTAGATCTAAAAACCTAAAGACACAGATATCACAAAATTAGGCTCAGCTGTAGCTCTTGATAAGCAGTATTTTTTACAGAAACCTAGGTTTTTTCTTGTTGATAGCTATAAAATATGTAAAAAAGCCACAGCCGTGGATGAGGTTGTTGCATGACAACAACCTAACCTAACCCTAACCCTAAGAAAAAGTCTCCATATAGAATTTTATTCTTAGGCTAATTTAAAGATGGTCTATGTAGGAAGTAAAGATGCAATGTATAAATAGTTGTATGATCAAACTGTTAAGTACTGAAAATGTAGAATTTACTGTACCTTCTCACTGCAGTTTTTTGAATGCTGCTCTCATATTTGTAATGAAGCTATCCACACCTGTCTTCTTTTCCACATATAATAAAACATGTAAACTGGTTTTTATTTTCTATAAATGTTTGGCCTGAACTGCAAGGAGATTCTTGAAGGAGATTTTTACATTTAGCGAAAGAAGGAAACCATTTCAGAGAACTCAATTAGGAATGTCTGAAGTAACAATTTCTCTTAGAAGCAAAATAATCCTCCTTAGAACAAGTTCTACTGGCAGTCAAATAATTGTGATAGTAAATGTCTTCAATTAACATTGCCTTAGCATAGAGGAATCCTTTTGTCTTGCATTGGTTGCTATACAAAAGCTTTCTTCTGAAGTTTTTATAGCAGCAGAATTCTTAATTTGAATCTTGTCACTTGACCCCATTTTAAGCTGCCTGTATCATAGTGCTTTTCACAAATATTCACTGTATTATGTCTTCATACAGGGAAAATACAGTTGGTCCTATATTATGGTTATAGTTGCCTGGTATACATATAAACCCCCCACCCCCACCCCATTTCATTGCTTTATCTTCCCTTTTGGGTTTTTTACTTTCTTTGAGAATGTTTAGTTTTAAGGCTTTTTCCACACTTGCACTTAAGCAGGGCACAAACATGCCCTGTCAATGTATTTTATCCGCATGACCCCATGATGTTATCTTCATTTCACCCCTAACACATGAGTGAGACAGACCTAAATCATCTTTAGTTGTACTGGTGTAAAATTCATCTTTTCTTCCTTATTCCAACACCATTCAGGGACAGCCTCAAGGTTGCTTTGTCACCTATTACCTTGGAGAGGTTGAAAGACATGGAACTAGGAAGGGAGACAGTAGAGGCAAGGTTGTATCCGGAATGGGGGTAGCCATTTTCATACCAGTATGATTTGCTGCTGACTCAAGAATGAATGGGAAGTACTCCAGCTCTGCAGTGGAAAAAGGACCTTAGAAAACTGAGTGAACATAATTTAAGCTTAAAATGGAGATGGGAATAAAACAAAGCTTGTTAAGCCATCTACTCTTCAAGAGACTGGTATAATTCAGGAAGACAATATGCTTCTCTCTCTTATCCAGATTGTCCCTTGATTTGTTCAACATATCAGCACATTGACTGCCACCTCAAAATTGCAGACCACCATGAATTTCTATTATTCCTCTCTGTAATGTGTAGCATAACTTGTGACAGGGGGAGCAGTAATCACATAGTTTAATTTGGATGAGAGTATTAGTGACCATTAGTGACTCAAAAATAAAAAATGTCCAAAAACCTTCTTCTAGTCCTGTCTATTTAATTCACCTGTGGCAAAGGTCAGTTAAATGGGTGGTACCATAAGAAGAAGATGCTGATGGCTAATTTAACAGAAAGTATCCTATAATGATTAATTCTAGTATTGAATAACACCCTATCAATGGAATTCAGACTCAGGAAAGACCATAAAATGAGGAGTGTAAGACTTATAAATGCTTTTGGGATTCTTAGATTAGCAGATCTCTAGAAAGTGAAATGTTAAAGACGACACTGCACAGATATTCCAGATATTGGGGGTATCATTTTACTATTGACACAAGAATATTTTACAATTTGGGAAAGTGCCTGATTTTATCATACATTAACTGCTCATAAATATGTATCAAACATGAAATATGAACCAAGGACAATCTAATATTAGATTAAAAAGAATATAAAACACATGCTGAAATCATTTCATCTGATCTTTCCAAAATGGACAGTTCAGTTCCTTCTTCCTTGTATGTGGTTCAGATTTGGCCTGCTCAGAAAATACTTTACAAGGTAAAGTTATAGATCAGGGAGTTGGGTTCTGAACTAGGAGTGGCCAAACCAAGACAAGAGAAGAATATAAGTGTATTAAATAAATATGGAGCTTGTCGATTCTCTTCTGGAGGACATTTTGGAAACATCTTCCTTTTGTTTTGCTTTGTTTTGCAATCTTTTCCTCCCAGCTCCACTGCTGACTCTTCATACAAAGCCTGAAGAGGTGGGAGAGGGAAGAAGAGGGAAAGAATGGAAGCGCATGGGTTGCAAACATTTCATTTTATACGCTAAGTTCCAGGGATGATTTCAATGTGCCTTACAAAAAATTAAATAAGACAACAATAATGCATTTATAACAGGCAGATTCTTAAAAGTGAAAGGTTTACTTAAAAGTAAGTTTATGACACTTAAAATAGGTTAAAATGTTCAATGCTTGTGAAAATTATGCTGCAATAAAAATGTTGGCTAATGTAACCAATCAAACCAATCTAAACTTTGTTATGGTCATAGATCAGCATGAGGAAGGTGAGGTACAGTCAATTAAAAAGCATAAAAGATACATCAGAGTCTAAAAAAATATGAAAAGCTAGAAGATATAAAATATGTGTGTATTAAAATAGAAAGTATATATAAAAAAGCAAGTCTTAAAAGATCCCAAGGTATGTGGAAGACTATATAGAATAGGTGCTAATTAAGTCTAATTTATGGCACAGGTCACCCTCCGACAAATTTTAAGCAGCGCTGCACAGAACCTGGCAACACTGTATGTTGTAGCAGGGTTGGTATCTGAAAGCAGCAGAGAGAGGTAGAATTGTCCTGGGCGCTCTGGGTATTTATGCAATGGTGAGATGAGGCTAGTATGGATGCCTCTGTGATACAGGCCCTAGAGAAGCACATGCTCTGTTGTTTCTGCATGTCCAGGGCCACAGGGGCATTGTCTCTCCAGCTAAGGAATCTTCCTATATCAGCCTTCAAAGACAGCTGATGTAACAGTGGCTTTACTTACATCTTTTGGAGAGACCATCTCCTTGCTGGGGTGAAAAAGTAAATGTCCTGTTCTGCTTATGATCTCAGAGGGTTGACTGGTTGGTTATGAAAAGAGGTGCTCCTTGAGGTCTTTGTGTTCCAAGGTGTTTGGGGATTTAAAAGCCAGCACTTGCACTTTTAATTGGGCCCAGAAACTAATAGGCAGTCAATGATGTTCTCGTGAGATAAGTTCTGTGAAAGTTGGCAACATCCTGGTTGCAGTACTCTGTGCTAATTACAGCTTCTAATTTACTTGCTGAAGCAACTATTTTATAACATACTGCAATAACAGGATGTCATTGGAAGATGTGTAGCCAAGTCCAAATAATCTCTATCTCTGTCTAGATGAGGTTGAAATGGATGTATCATCCAAAAATGGTAAAAGGCATTATTCATCTGCGAAAATAAATGCATTTTTTTTCCTGCTTCTGGGTCTGATCCAGGGAAATTTCCCTGGATTTTTATTTGGGCATATCAGAAAACAAAGCCTACAAGGAAAAATAAGATGATCTGAGTTTAGTAATCCTGACACAAAACTGTATAATAATGATCCGTGACCATAATGATGTGGTAGTGATGATGGTTGTTAAAGGAGCAGATTTACCCTGGCCTGCTAATTCATACTTACGAGGAGACCTTATTGGTAAATAGTTCTTATTCACAAGGATTTCTGTTCCCCAGAAAGGCAGTCCTTCACTTACTCTTCAGTGAAGTTTGTACCTTCAGCAACTTTTCTGCCCCACAGCTGGATTATGTATGTGTGGCTGACTGGCTGTTTTGTACTATAAGAGTTTTCTGAAAATGGATTAATCTTCCCACTTCGTGTAAATCTTAAGTGTTTCCAGAACAGATACTTGCAGTGTTCTAATTTGGAGTTTATACTTACTCTTCAAAAGTCCTCTGGGTAGTTATGCATCTGCAGGAGGAGCCAAGATGGCAAGGAATGCACAGACATTGTCTAAGACAGTAGGACAGGCTGTACCAGTTCATTTTAATAGTGAACACTTTTTTTGTGGAAAAAGTAAGAGAATGGGGAAAAGAAAGAAGCGACATAGAATGAATTGAGGAACAACCGTCACTTCAAAGCTTCCAAAGTGACTGAAAATTGCCGCTATCTAGCTACAAAGAGTGACTTACCAGTAAGTAAATCTAATAATAATAGTGATGGTAGAAACTTTACTTATATGAATCAACAGGATGTCTTGGAGTGGGATTTGCAAACAGAGATCGAACAACAACTGTTAGATCTCTCTACCTCTCTTCAAGAAGATCGCCAAATTTTTTTTACAACACACTCCTCTCCTGACTGCTGCTGTCCCTCTGGCGACTTCAGCCTTTAATAGGGAGGGAGAGATCAAGAATCTCACAAAGAAGAGTGCCACAGACTTTATATCACGACAATGCCTTGTAACAGCACAGACTGTACTCTCTCTGTTTGACTATTTAACAACAATAAACAACAAGGTGGATTCCTTGAAAAACCCTTTTGAGGCTTTGACTCAGAAACATTTAGACAAACTGACTGCAGTTGTGGAGGAACAAACTAACACTAGGAGAGAGCAGCCTGCATTCAATAGCAAAACACTCGAACTCCAACTGTAACATCAATAGGAGAGAGGACTCCCCATTACTGTGCGATGAGAAGAGGGAGAGGGGAATTGGGAATACTCAAATCCTTCAAACAAACCAGGTCGCCCTACATATTTATCTCAATAGAGCTAACGGGGGTCTTGGGATACAAAAAGAGCTATTGTTCAATCCTTGAGTCTACTCCTCCGCTGTCAACTCCATCTGATAGACTTACAGGCAGGGGAATGGCTACCCACTAAAAGGGAACCTAAAAGAGTTTTGCTGACATTTAAATGCTCTACAATCCCTGGTATGCTGCTTAAGATGAAACCTTTTCTTGGTTTGTTCCAAATATTCCCATTACGTGTGTTTCCAGATAATAAAGGAGTGATAAGCTGCCCACCGCAGATAGCCTTGAGAGTTTGACCTTGACAAAAAGCAACTCAGATAATCACCTAAAGTCATGTGGTGACAGAAAGGTTTCTGATGAAGCTCTAGAAGAACAGCTGATTCATTCTTTTGGAGCACTGCCAAATAGTGAACAAGATGAAATATTGAGAAAATTAAGGAATTTACAACAGACATTGTTAACAACATGTATAGCATCAGAATCTCTGATTGAATTAGTGGAAATAACTCCCCAAAAGGGTTGCAATAACAATAATAACAATTTGCAGACACCTCTGATACATTTTGACTTACCTGAGGATCTTCAAAAGAAGAACAATCTGAAGGAAGACAATCTAACAATTCTAACAGATGAAGAGGGATTGAACCTGCAGCACCCAATCAGTGACTGTGTCTCCTCTGATGTAAGTCCTGGTCCTTGGCATACCAATGCCTTGCTTCTCTCTCAGGCCACTGTTCTACCAAATGGACTGCAGGCCCTCAGAAGAAAATTCTCAATACTTTGGATGAATCCACTGCCATGAATAATTTAGCAACACCTCTATCCTGGCAAACTCAATCAAATATTGGAGACCACTAGACCCCCAGGTACATTGAACCTAAGATGGATGACCCTAACACCAGTGCATTGGAGTGACAGGTGAAGACTCACATCAATACCAGACAAAATATTACAACAAAAGGGAGTCAACATAGTGAAGAATCACATAGTCTTGGTAAGCTGCCTTGCTATGTAAAGTCTTCAAGGAAAATTCAAGTCGCTAATCAGTGTGTATACCTGAATATTTCAGGTTCCCTTGATCTCATATCTGCAAATGAATGACTGAATGGGATACATTACAACCCACCCCCAATTAGTTTCTCTTCTTGCTCTCGTATAGGTATGATTAATGATATAACTATTCATATATTAACTTGGAATCTAGCAGGATGGGAAAACAGACTCTGTGAGTTATCTGAATTTCTGTCTAATTTTGGTCTGATTGCAGTACAAGAGACCTGGTTAACAGCTGGAGATGAACAGATTTTGAAACCTGGCTTTAAGTCCTGGGTCACCCCAGCAGGAAAGTAAAAGAGAAAGGCTGGGCGATAGGGGGTTTGGCCATATTGATCAAGGAAGAACTAGGATGGAAGGGAACAGAAATAATCATAGGTGCCTGTTCACCTTTCTGCTTAGCTGCTAAATTCCAATATAAGGCCTCTGTGATTATGATATTACGCATTTATATACCCCCGCCATATTATTCCCCTGATATATGGCAGAACTTAGAGGAAACCTTGATAGAGTTAATCTCAAAAATTCCTAAAGCAGTTATAATTGTTTTGGGAGATTTTAATGTGAGGCTAGGGCCTTCTATACAAGATCATATTAGTAATATGAACGTCTCCAAAAAATTCCACTCCCTATTTACCTTTATGGTCTTTTAGGGGTCAGAAAAGAAATGCTGCTGGTATACAGTTGTTAAGCCTGGCATGCAAGTGTAACCTGCAAATTCTAGGGGGCAGGGACCAAAGCTTTACTTACCATCAAGAGAAATCAAGTAGCACTTTAGATTATATATGTGTTTCAAATTGTAACATGTCCTTTTTCTCAGACATCCAGGTTTATGTAGGAGAGGATGGTGACCACCAACTAGTTGCTGTAAATTTCTATGTTCATTGAGACCTCAGACCCCATACCACAAATAATAGATGGGTTTCACTTCATCTAGAGGTCCACCAGGACAGAAGGATAAACTGGGCCAGAGTGGATGCGATGGCTCTGACTGAATATATGAATTCTGATCAAGCCCTGAGTCTGCAGACGCAGTTACTTTATCTTGCACAGATGTCAACTCTGTGCGTATAGCTTATGAAAACCTAAATGCAGGACTAAGAAAATGCCCAACTGAAAAGGCCCTTCCCAGAAGATCTCAGATAAAGGCCGTCATTGGTTTGACTCCGAGTGTCATTCCCTGAGAAAAAGATTGAGGCTAGCCATACATTTAGCATGGAACTATCCATAAATAATAGCCATGCTGCCATGCTAGTGCTTAGACAAGAGTACAAGAAAACTATCAAGTGCAAGAAGTCTCATCATTTGTCCTCTTTCTGGTTAAATGTAGAGTTAGCAGCCAAAAAGCCAAACCCAGCCTCTTTTTGGCATTTGGTTGCAGTAATATTGTGTGGACTTAGGTTCTCCCTGTGTCTGTATACCTGCCTCTGTGTGGGAGGAATAATACAGCCAATTATTCACTGCGTGAAGTTGCAGTGGATTAGAGGGCCCACAAAATGTTGTATAGAAGGCCTGTAGTCCTTCCCCACCCTAATCTCTAGCGATTGAATGGAAGACTAGAGGACTTATTCAGACTCTGAAGTCCAATAAAGCTCCTAGGGAAGATCTTCTGCCCCCTGAATTATTCAAATGTCAGATTAACTGGTGGGCTCCCTTACTTGCAGGTTTATTTACCCACATAAATAATTCCTGCCAAATTCCAGCTGGTTGAGAGCTCTCTATTGTGGTCCCCATTTACAAAAAGGGTGGTAAGGGTGATCCCTCAAATTATAGACTGATTAGTCCAATTGACATTGTAGAAAATGGTCTGCCAAATACCTTTTATACAAGATAGAGGACTGGGAACTGAAAAGGGCTTGCTACCTGAAGAGCAAACTGGATTTAGGTCTGATTGCTCCACTACTGGTAACTGTTTTATTTTATGTCATCTAATAGGAAAATATACAGCTAAAAGGAGCCAACTGTTTACAACTTTTATAGATCTCAGTGCAGCATTTGATTCAATAAATAGGGACCTTCTTTGGAAGAAACTTATGGACCTGATCATGGATCCTAGACTCCTCTCTTTAATCAAGGCATTTTATTCAAACTCATGCCTAAGGGTATGCAGAGGACAGCATAGCTCCCTAACAGGGATAATTAGTACCAATAAAGGGATCAGACAAGAATGTATTCTGGCTCCCATTTTGTTTAATTTGTACATTAACGATATCCCAAAGCCTCTTCATTCAACCGATATGCATATGCCTAAAGTTAAAAATAAACATGTAAATATTCTGCTTTACGCAGATGACATGTTATTGATTCCATACACCACGTAGGAATGAGAAAACCACTGCACAGGTTTAGTTCATACTGTATACTCAACTGCCTGAACATCAATAAGTACAAGACCAAGGTAGTTGTTTTCGGGAAGAGGCAGACTAGGTATAACTGAAACCTGGATAGGGAACATATAGATTAGGTTAAGGCCTGTCTATACTTAGGACTTGTTTTTACAGAAACAGTTTTCTGGCTCCCACATTTTAAGAAGAGTTATTTAAGGCAGCTATAAGACCTTATACCAATCACAGCTACCCAGGTACTAATTCCAGTCATAAAGGTATATAACAACAAAATAGTCCCAAAGATTATAGATGACACAGAACTGTGGAGGTATATAAATGCCCCCTTATTGGAACAGATACAGCCCACTTTCTTGAAATGCATTTGGAGGTGGACAAGTCTACAGCAGTAAGGGCAGAGTTGGGTACATACAAAGCCATCTAGTAATTAAAGTAATCAACTATTGACTGAAGATCTTATCTATGGACCCAGATAGATTACCCAAGCTTTGTTTTGAATAGCAGTTGCATAATATGGATTCTTCATCCAATTCCCAGTCCAATCACATCTGAAGATCAAGAAAAGTTTCAAACAAAGTGTCATGGATGTGGCTGACCAAGATGATATTGCAACCCATAAACATGTTAAGTCTTTGAAGTGGCTCAAGTCAAAACAGCCTCCCAGTTAGAAAAGTATTTAACAACTTATATGCCTCAACATCTTAGAAAAGCTTTTTCTACAGCTCATTTCAAACAACCAGATTCCATGGTAACATATGGGAGGTTTCATGGAGTTCTGTTTGAAGAAAGACTGTGTATCTGTGGTGCACCAGCTGTTGAAGACATTGCACATATCCTCTTTGATTGCAAACTATATTCTACAGAAAGGGCAATTTACTTAGACTTATTTAAAAACTAAAAAATACTGGGCACCCAGGAGAAACTATCTTCCTTTTTCAGAGAACGAACCTGCATATCACTAGTAAGACTGCACTCTTTATATCAAAAGCCATTCTGAACAGGACAGACTATCTAGATCAGATTGGGGTTAACTGTAGGGGTGACAAATTATTATGAATATGTCCTACTGCTTTTGTATTTACAGTGGAACCTCGAGTTACGAACGCCCCTCCTTACGAAAATTTCGCGATACGACCAGCTCCGGCCGCAAAAATTTGCCTCGCTGTGCGACCTCCGCCTCGCAATATGAACCGAATCCGCGACCATTTGCCCTGCTGCCACGTGGTCGCGGCTTCCTGTGGGCGAGATTGCGGTAGCAAGGAAGCTTGCTCCATGAGGCAAATTTCCCCATAAGGTTCAATGTGTCAGCCAGCTTGCACGGCTAGGAAATTCCCCAGGCGTGCTTTAGTCAATTTCACCACTCGAGCCCTAGCGCAGAAAGAGGAAGTGCTAATGAAATCTGAGCATGCGGGGGGTGGGGAGGCTTTTGTCACGCGCGCACAGCCGGGAGCGGGATCTTCCCCCCCTTCCTCAAATCTTTCCTTTGTCCATAGCCCTTGGCGTGGTGCGTGCGGCAAAAGCGCAGTGAAATCAATCAGCGCGTGGGGGGAAAGGCTTTTGTAGCGCGCAGAGCCGGGAGCGGGAGCTTCCCCCCCCCACTGATTCCTCTTAATTCCGCTCTTTCCTTTGACAAAAGCGCAGTGAAAGCAATCAAATCAGCCCTAGCGCAGAAAGAGGAAGTGCTAATGAAATCTGAGCGTGAGGACAAAAGCCCAAGGAAAGCAATGACTACGCCAAGGGCTATGGACAAAGGAAAGAGCGGAATTAAGAGGAATCAGTGGGGGGGGGGGAAGCTCCCACTCCCGGCTGTGCACGCGCGACAAGGGCCTTTCCCCCACCCCCCACCTCCGCGCTGATTTGATTGCTTTCACTGCGCTTTTGTCAAAGGAAAGAGTGGAATTAAGAGTAATCAGTGGGGGGGGGCGCACGCTGATTGATTTCATTGGGCTTTTGCCGCGCGCACCACACCAAGGGCTATGGACAAAGGAAAGATTTGAGGAAGGGGGGGGGAAGCTCCCGCTCCCGGCTGTGTGCGCGTGCGGCAAAAGCCTCCCCCCCCACACACGCTCAGATTTCATTAGCACTTCCTCTTTCTGCGCTAGGGCTGGAGCGGTGAAACTGACTAAAGCACGCCTGGGGAATTTCCTAGCCGTGCAAGCCGGCTGACACATTGAACCTTATGGGGAAATGTGCCTCCCGGAGCGACCAAATTCGGAGGGTGGATTAGCTGTATTTACATTGAACCTTATGGGGAAATTTGCCTCGCGGCGCGACCAAATTCGGAGGGCGGAACGGATTAACCGTATTTACATTGAACCCTATGGGAAAACGTGCTTCACGTTGCGACCAATTCGAGTTGCGATCAGAGTCACGGAACGGATTAAATTCGTAACTCGAGGTTCCACTGTACTTGTATCGGTTTTATACTTTTGATATGGCCAGATGACTATATCAATAAAGTTTCTGTTATGCATCCTATATCAATAAAGTTTCTAAGTTATGCATCCTCTCACACTTATTAACAGGGGAACAGAAACTACAATTTCTGCATGTCTGGCTGTTTATAAAGGAGGGGTACAATAAAGAGCTGCTGTTGAGGGATACACACACACAACAGTGCTGTGGAAGCTCACCAGAAGCTACAGTAGTACATTAGTGGTCATAGAATTCTTATTTTTAAGATAGAGAGCTGTTCTTACCTCTTACAGTTGTGAAGATGCAATTTTGCTAAATGGTGTCTACTAAGGCTTGCAGATCTGGGTGGCAGAAATCCAGATGGCCAGTAGGTGGCAACAAAGAAGTAGACTTTTCTCTGTGTCTTGACTATCATCTGGTGATCATCTCAGTTTCTGTGGCCCAGGGCCTAGATGTGTGCAATAAATGCTGAAAAACTTGCTGTCAAATTTTGCAGTAGTTTGAGAACCAGGCTTCAATGTCAGCTGTACTTCCTTGCAACCTTCATGATAGGCAGAACAAGAATAAATTATGCAAAGAAAAATATGCTTAGCTGCATAATACATGAAAGCCTGAGAATCTAGCTTTTCTTGCAGGTGAGTTTCCTCTCCCTTTGCAGAGTTATACATTGCTGGATTGTTTTCTCTTCTTTTAGTGGAGGTTCACAAGGCTGGCCTGCCAAACAGGAATATTAAAATATGATTAACATTAAAAATATTATCAATTTACTCATGAGATCAATATGCTGTCTTCTCAGAAGATACACAAGAGGATCTTCTGTTAATGTAAAGGCTTTGTGTACTGTCTCTTTCTCTCTCTTACTCCTACTTTTTATAATAGCTTTGGGTATGTTTTCCCATCCTCTTTTCTTTTCCAAATGTTTGGAAGCAAACGTGGTGGCTGCCAAGATTTCTCATATGCTTATCTTTTCTAAACCAGTAATAGGAGCTTAAAAATCAGCCACACTATCCCTTGTTTTGTGAGCCTAAGTCTCCAATGGGATCTCACAAGGAAATCTGACAACCTCAGAGGCTGTTAAAAGAGACTGTATTCAGTAGGAAAAGATGACATTCAATATCATAAGCAATTTCATACCTCTCATCAAAATTTTGTTTCCTTGAGATATATATATATATATATATATATGTATGTATGTATGTATGTATGTATGTATATTTTATCTGCTGAACTTCCAAACTTCTCCCAAAATTTGCTGCAGTTGCACTCTGATTAGGAACGGGAATTGCCATGGTTAGACACAGATGTTGTTCCACTGCTGGGGACAATTATCTCAACTGTTCTCACTGTTACTCAAGTGTTCTTACATCTAGCTTTCCTTTTTACCAAGAAAAAGGAAAAAAGGGGGCTGGATGTGTAATTTCATTTCTCATCTGGATTATTGTTATGGCTCCTCATGAGGCTGCTCTTGAAAAACACTTGGAAGCTTCAGCTGGCCCAAAATGGTGCTGTGAGCAGTTATGGTCATGCCACAGTATGCGGATGTACCCTCTCTGCTACATGAGTTGCACTACCAGGAGGCATATCAAGGTGCTGGTTGTCACCTATAAAACCCTTCTTGGCATAAGCCCTTATTACTTGAGGGCTGTCTTTCGCCCATGGTTAGATTTGATAGAGCTGGCAGGCTTTGAGTCCCATCTATCAAGCAATGCCATCAGATGAGACCCAGGAGGCTTTCCTTCTCTGTTATGGCGTCTGCCCCGTGGCACAGCATCCCCCACAGATCTGAACAGCCCTTACCCTGTCCTCTCTCAGATGAGCATCAAAGGCCTGGCTTTTCATACCCTTTGCCCAGACATCAGGGTATGGTATGGTATGGGCTCGTTGTGGGTTAGTTATGCTGTTATTATCTCCCTATTCAACCATTTTCTTCTTTTTTATAGCCTGGATTGTTGTTTGACTCTCAGTTTTTGCAGAAGTCCAGCAGTGAGTGAGAAGGACTTTGAATGCTGACATGTCTCAGCATTACATTTCTTGCAAGTCAATGGCCTTTTTTATGCAGCACCATTCACAAGGATACACCTTACCTGTATGTAGTCGGGATCTCTCTGCAATTGTATTGTTTTGTTTTATTAGGGAGAACCTGGGAACCTCTCATGTACATTTTTCTTTAAAAGGAAAATCAATACGACCCGAAAAACTCCAAACCAGATGACATCAAGATGCTTTAGACTAAGCCACACACAACCCACATGAGTGTGAGGACTGAAATAAAAACATCTGCTGGCAACTTTCATGCATTTGTAAATGACAGCCAAGGGAATGCGTCTAATTCTTGTCAAAACTGTTTTGGTTCCCCTCAAGGTGACTTAATGTTTGCATTTTCTAAGGCAATTTTGCACAAATAATAAATACAAATTGTGTAGCCTTCTTGCTCTAAAAGAGAAGTGCCCAATTTTTTGATTTTAAGTTTATCCCCAAATTTACTTCAATAGTTATCACTTTTGGGGGAGGGGGGATATAAGTGAGATTAAGATGTATATATACATATTAGAGGCAAGGTTGGAAAACTTCAGTCTCAGGAGCAAACAAAAAGGTTGGGTGAACATCAGTGTTCATATTGGGGTGGGTGACAAACAATGTGGTGTATGTCATGAGGTCATTGTAAAATTGTGTAATTTGCGTCATACATGCAATGATGCCATGATGCATATGATGTCATTGTGGCTTGCACTAGATACCTGGGACTGGCAAATTCATTTTCAGAGGGCAAAGTGCATAAATAAAATTTGATAGCACATCTACAAGCATTCATGATGCAGTTTCCCATTAAAAAACAGGACAGCCTTCAGTGAGGTAACCAACATTGTCACAATATTGTATGAAAAAAATCAGCCCCTCCTGTGTGGCATCATGACATCATGATATCATGCTGTTGAGGAACATGTGGCCTCTTGTGGCAAAAACATGGACTTCCCCTGCACTAAAATGTGGTTGCCTCAAACCAAAACTGTGATCTTCCAAAATATATTCCCCTCTCTCCAAAGCTTTGGCACTAATCTTCCTTCTGATGTTTCCTTCCTAGCTTTCGATATTCTTGGTGGTGATTATGTAATAGAAGCTTTCAGGAAAGGCTGAAACCTCTCCAGCTTGATAATAATGCATCTATAGTAAACTAACCTTGTGCTACTAATGCACCAGCAGTAATTATTAGTAGGACTGGCTATGCTTTGAAAATTATTCAGAAGAAAAGCTTTAGATCTCATGTTAATGCAAGTACAGCAGCTCTCTAATCACCAGCAGATGACATTTTTCATTTTTTATTCAATCTTCAGTAAGAAACAGTATTCTAAATAATCCACAGAAAACTGCAGATTTCTTCTATTTAGCCCACTTTGCAAGAACATGCTTGCTGTTAACAGATTTAGATGGAAGTGTTCCTCATCTCTTATTGATTCTGATATCTCCTTGCAGGATTGTATCTTAAACTTTGCATCAATGGAATTTATTATAAAGTTATATGATTGGGGAATAAAACCTTTTCTTCTGAGTTGCTGAAGTGGTACAGGGGTTAGAGTGAATGTATATATTGGGGGAGTAAGTTCAAATCCTATGAAGCTGCTAAATTCTAGTCTAAATTAAATATACGATTCCTTTTCTTATATACGGTAATTTTATTAAAAGTTTTTAAAATGAAAGTAAAAACTAATACAAACTAATATAAAATAAGGAAAAGAAAAAGAAAGAAATCAAAGAGACAGTGAAAGAAAGAAAGAAAAAGAAAAATAGAGAAGAAAGAAAAAAGATACGAAGTAGTGGCTTCCAATCTTCATTACAGCAGTTATAAGTACAATTATACATTTACCTCTTTCTCTACATCATGACTCTTTTTTTCTATAATCTATCCTGTCTAATTATCAGAACCAAAAATTATAAGTTCATTTTTTTCTGTTTTATACAAAAAGTCCATAAGGGGGTTCCAGTCAGCAATAAACATAGATATTGTTTTTTCTCTAATCAAAGAAGTCAATTTGGCCATCTCAGCAAGTTCCATCATCTTTACCAACCGGTCCTCCATTGTAGGTACTGTATTGCCAAATCTTTCCACCTTTGTGCATACAATAATCTCACTGCAGTTATCATATAAAAAAACAAAGTTCCATGACTTTTTTCCAACTGTTTGTCCATCAGTCCCAAGAGAAAGACTTTTGGTCTCAATTATATATTAATCTTTAAAATCCTCTGGATCAATGTATGTCTTTGAATCCAAAATATTCTAGCTTTTTTACATGTCCATCAAGCATGATAAAATGTCCCTTCTTGATGTTCACATTTCCAACATAAATTTTAAGTGCCTTTATACATTCTATACAATTTCTCTGGTGACATATACCAACGGTGCATCATTTTATAAAAAATTTTTAAAATTCTTTTTAAGATGATAACAATGTAAATTTCAATCTTTTCAATCACATATTTTCCCATTGTATATTATAACCAAAATGTTTAGCCCACTTTATCATACATTCTTTCACTGTTATTCTTCTTTCAAATTTCAATAAAAGTTTATACATTTTAGCTATTACATGTCCATCATTTGTATATAATTCTTGTTCAGAATCAGTCTTAAAATGCTCAGTGCCATAAATTCTTTTGTCTACTTTAAATCTTTCTGATAACTGTAAATATAAGAAAACCACTGGCAACTATATCCCTCTGCCACCACTTGTTGTCTTGATTTTATTTTGTATCCCCTTGACAAAGTTCTAGTATCTCACGATAAGTTAGCCATTTGCATTTGCCTATTATTTCTTGTCTATAAAATGCTTCTTGTGCTGAGAACCACAAAGGTGTTTTTGGACGCAACCTGGGTTTATATCTATTCCATATTCTCAGTATTCCAATGTTTAACATAATGAATTGACATTTGAATGAGAATCTGGAATTAAATTTACACCCTAGTGCAAAAAAGCTAAACCAGTACCAAGGACCACAGAAACAGAATTAAAACCTTACAGCTGGGCAATACTTTTCATCAAACTAGGTGAAACAAGACACGGGACATTTTGCTTATGTATGTTCAATTCAGTGGTTGCTTGAATAAAGCAGAATTAGAGGTTCTCCTCTTGTTCTTTCATGTTAAGAAATAGTGCACAGTGTGACCTCCAGAGCTGCTTTTACCTCCAAAAGTATGGCCTTCACAGCACCTCCCAAAGTTGCCATCAAATTATAAATTTTAAAGTGAAAGAAAGAGATTATTAAAGACACTGCCACTAATAACCTTACATTAAATATAGGATTCCTGTGGGTTAGAAGGGAGGCATATTTCCAAATATGGCATTCTTAGTGCCTCACAGGAATAAACAGTAAAAGTGTTTTCTTTTTTTTTTTAAACTTCAATCAGTTTATTAAAGAGAAACAACTAAGAGCAAGAGTAAATCAAAATGTTTTAAGAGAAGTCAAAGCCCAGTTGGCGTTTCTTTCTTTTACATACTTCCCAATGGATCAGAGAGGAAATACAGTAGTTTTCATTGACTAAAGAATTCCTTGTTATGGCAATTAAGTATATTATCCGCTTTTTGAGAATATTAGATTGTTCAGATTCATATTAAAATGGGAAGACTATGTGCAGGAGACTCACCTTTAATCTTGAGCATCCCTGGTGATGCCTGTACTCCAAGATACTCTTCCTTAACTGTCTGCCTGCCAAATAGGACAGACTACAAGTCCTATCATGCCATTGATTGGGTTCTGCGGGTTGATGGGACTTGCGGACAAACCTATCTGGAAGGGGTGAGGTTTGGGAAGTTTTATTTTAGAGAGTTAGTACCAACCAGAGCAGACAAATATTGCAGTGAATAATTGAAGAGCCTGACAAGGTATAAGATGGATGGGTCTGCTTTTGCTCAGATTAAGCCCCAGGCACAAATTTCTTCCTTTGACAGCCCCACCTCTGTTTTTGTTTGATGTACAATTTCTCTCTTTCTCGCAGGCAGAGAGGTTTGCTGATTTTCTGCTTAAGCGTTCCTTCCTGTGTTGCTGAAAGCTAGTTGTCTGGTCCCTGAGTCCCCAAAAAGGTGCTCATGGATGCTAATGTGTCCAGAAGTGCCAGCTTCCCTTTGAGACCTGACATCATTTTTTAAAAAGTTTCTTTAATTTTAAAAGACATTAGGCAGGAACCTGACAGGCTGCAAGCAAAGCACCAGTTTCAAGCTTTATATTTATTTCCAAGAAAACCTTTTGGTTCCAGATACAACCCAGAAGCATTCTTAGAAAATAGTAATAATTTATGCTAGATGCCTCCAGTTCAGCCCTTTGTTTGGAAAGAAGCTACCGGTCCCAAAAATCAGGGAAGGGCAAGCAGAAAAGGTGGTGGGCAACCTGACCAAATTGCCATCAGGATGGTCCATCTTTTGTGACTGATCATGCCCTCCTGGGCTGCCATTTGGATGGATGCACCTAGCAAGCTTCAGAAGTCCAAATATTCCACTGGTCCAAAATGTTTTGGAATCCCCTGTCCAATCTATGATTTAATTTATTTTTTTTTCCCCTAAAGGCCAAAATTCATGTCAGAGTCTGGTAAATGCTGCAGTCAGGGCAAAGGTAGAGAGCTGAAAAAACAGAGGAAGAAAAAAAGAACTGCAAAACAGAAGTGAAGTTGAGAAAAACTACCACATGACACACTTTTTATATTTTAATCAACATTTAGTTGCAAGGGACATAGATGGAATGGAACATTAGTGAAATATTGATCACTCTGTATAAGGTAATTGGAAAGCTTTTGTTCCTGTGACAAACAGTACTTGGTTTGCATGGCTGCACCTAAAAAATTGCCCAGAGCAATATAAAACTCACCGAGCCTCTTAGCTGTGAAGTCTTTTACGCCAGAAAAAGCAAGTGTCTTTGATATTGAAATCTGGATTTCTTTAGTTCTCAGTGAAGTAGTATATTTCCTCCCCCTCCCCTCCCCCTTCCTCCTTCTCCTTTTCTTTTTTTCTCCCCAAACAATCTGTGTTACTTGCCATTTGGGAAGAAAGATTCATTATTACGCAGACTGACAGGGTTAGGATTTCAAGACCTGGGACAAACACATTATCTATATATTCATATAGAAGTCTAGATACACAGGCCTTCCCATCTCCCATACGTGTTATAAGATGGGTTTTCTTAAGTTGAAATGGTCTCCTAAAGGAAAACGTTTGCTTATAGGAAGTACTAGTGTATATATAAACTGCCTTGAATAATCAGATTAATGATTTGCAGAACATCTTGAATTCAAACTACTATATCTTGAATTGGAAACTCCCCCTTTTCAGCCTGAAACTGTGATTTAGCAGTCAACAGAATTTCAGGAGTATTTTGAGGTTAACAATGATTGATGATTCAAGATCATTGGAGCAGTTCATTTCCAATGCAGACAAAAATAATGGTTGGATTTGAAAATTTGCACAGCTTTGTGTTAGATAATTGATCTATATTGCTCAATTATCATTCCTGTAGATGCCTTTCTCATCATTTACTATCTGAACTTTTAACTGGAACTGCTGAGGAAGTTATTTTTTTCCCCACCTCCACCCCAACTGAGCAGTGCTTTGCTCCTTAAAACATCAAGGTCAGCAGAGAATAACCAGGCAACAATTGAACTACAAGATTGTATACGGACTAGGAAGATCTCAGAAGCTGCACCATGGAAAGATGACCCCACTGAAATTCATTCATTGTATTTCATATGTATGTTAGATGGAGAAAGTTTAAATAAAAGAGGTTTCATTTACAGGGTTTCTTCTTGACCCATGAGTTAAGCTTCTAGATCCTTTCTTGAGAAAAAAATCGGTAGTTCATCTATGAAGTATTTTTTGAGATTTTAAAAATCCTTTGGTTTAGGTATAAATGAAGGGTTTCCTTATGGTGTAAGAAGTCTTGCATTCCATTCTTTAGATTATCCCTATTTCCTACTTATGTGACATTTCTGATGAAACTTTAAAAAGTCTACAAAACCCTATATTGTTTTAAAAGTAACTTGGTTGCAGGAAATAATAATCAGGCTGACCAGTAGTATAAAACTGTGGCATACTCTCACACCATCTAAAACCTATTTTCATAGTTGTAGTCTTTGAGTATATTCAGTTTATACAGGCCAAATGGTACTGGCACTGTAACATCCTTTGATTCCCTAGACTATGACTGGGTTATTGGCTTTATTAATTGTATATGTGAGTAGTTGATAAGATTTCCCCACAGAATTAATCTTAATAGGATCTCTGACTAGATGAGAAAAATGTGCTAGAATATTAAAGAGATATCATGCATTTGAAATCAGTATTTTTGGTTAACAACCTTTATACAGGAGGCTGACCAAAATGTAAATATTAATTTAATGTAATGCATTTTACTCTGTTTGGAAAAGAGAAAAATAGAGTAGTTCTATGGTTACAAAATTCAATTAGACAGAATGAATATCAGACAGGTGATTGTTGTAGTATCTGTCCTACTCCTCACATGATTTCCCTTTGGCCTCTCTTTCTCTCTCTGTATATATGTAGGTAGGTTAGGGTGATTTATGTGATCCTTACCATGCAAATTTAGTTGACCCCGTAACAATCTGGCTAACTAGTATTTTTCATCTATGTAGGAAAGACAGTGGCCTTCAGTGTTACACTATGAGGGATAGTACAACAGACAGCCATGCCTTTTTAGAAAGAACAGTAGCATTCATTGCATTGGCCACTCAAAGGAGTGGCAATTGAAGTCACTTAACTGGATGGTGAATCAGTTGGTAGGTCTGTTGACATTATTTTGGTCCCTCTGGATGACACAGTTCAGGCTGTTTACCAAAGTGGAATAACTCTTTAATGGCTTATTACAATATAAGATTCCAGATGTCTTGTAGGTAGTGCTGTCTTATGGGTATAATGTGGCCCCTAAGCCATATCATCTGATGGTGCCCCCTAAGATTTGCATTTTTGGAATGGTGCAGAAGAAGGGGTGGTGTTGGTGCCCCCTAAACTTTGGTGCCCTAGGCCAGTGCCTATTTAGCCTTAGTCTTAAGCCATACCTGCTTATAGACATTTGTCCCATGCTTATTACTTAATTACTCGAGTGAACTAGAAATAGAGATGTTTTCTTACACGGTTCCTCTCAAAAACAGAAGACATCAAGGAAAAGTAGTAGAATCCATTACACTGAAAAAAGAAAAAAAAAAACGTATGGAAATTTTAATAAATATCTCAGTATAGCTATAAGATATCATTTATATTCCAAATGTTCTTATTCATTTATTTGCTTGATCTAGCTTGCTTTCTCTTGGCATGTTTGAAATTGGCCGTTGAGTTAGTTTGGAACATAGTGCTTTTCTTCTGCCTTATATTTTTGATTCTTCCTTCAGGCTTTCTTGTCTTTTTATAGGTTGCAATCCACAAAAATGGATTCTAGGAGATCTGTGAAGTATGTTCAAAAAATGCTGTAACTGAAGAATGTATATTTAGATCGAGCTAATGACGGAACTTACTAGCAACTGTACAGAGAGACAAAAATATCAGTCTAAGCTGAAAGTAATTGTCCCTTGAAAAGAGAAGGTCGTTCTTCTATTAACAGTGAACTAATAGAGTGTTCCAAATGAATGGGTCTTATATTCACTTTGATGAGAGGTGAAAGTACCAGGTGAAGTAGAGTAGATTGAAAAGAGATTTAATCTATGTATCAAGAACCTTTGTCATTGCACACACAATGAATGGATTAATTCAGCAGCAAGATGTAATGAGAAATAATTGCTTTGAAACTTTGGGCCTTTCTTAGTTGAATCTCATAACTTAAGTATTAGGCTCTCTTCCAACTAGTTGCTACAAAACTGAACTTTAGTGGTGAATCTGACATATCAAATTGAAGACTCAATTTTATCATCAGGGGTGTAGTGATTGCCACTGTAGAATATAATTGGGGCAGGGGGGATCTTCTGATGCTCTCAAAAACTTCACAGATAAGGGAATAGGAGTATAAATTTCAAAATCATTTAAATCGCTTACCACTAGATGGGTGACTATATCCTTTTTAATCATAAAAATCCATAATAAATAATAAAAAGCATGCCTTTATTATGACTAGCCAAAATAACAACAAAAATGTACAAGCTTTTGAATTCTCCAAAGATGCTTCCTTAGGAAAACTGTTGCTATCTGCAGGCGAGCAAAAGAAGCAAGAAAGTCTCAGAATAATCCCAGGTATTTGTATACTGTCACCCATCCAATTAAACTTTATATGAATTCATTAATTGTTAGTCTCTCTAACCTAGTACATCATCCCACTAAATTGGCAACTAGACCAATTTGGTATCCTGTGCTTGCTTCCGTTAAACCAAGGAGTGAAGAAATCAATTTTGTTCACATCTTAATAAAATTTTGCAGTTAATATGCACAATGAATAGTTACAAACCAGAATGCCAATGGCCATTTGTTATGCTTCTCTGACTTTTGGGATATTATTATCAAGAAGAATTACATGAAAAAGGTGTGTTATTTTTCTGTCTGTACAAGAATCTACATAAAAATGGACACATAACAGACTTAGAACTTATGTGAATTGGGATCGAAGGATTTTCTACTTGAAAACATTAGAGCCTTAATGAAAGTAAAACAGATTCATCCATTCCTGGGGATATTCAGCTGCATTTGTACCTTTTCATTCCGCTCAATAGTTACAGTTGAACTTATTGCCATAATTATCAACCTATCAAACCTTTATTACAGAAAGACCAACTTAAGCCATAATTATCATCATTGTTTCTGCTCTGCCTTGTTTTTATTTAGCTACTCTCCTAGTCTGAGTATGTTTATTTTTGTGGGCATTGTCTTCTTGTGGTCCCTGGCTAGCCCACACTTTTGGTGATTTCTGAAAATGGAGAAGGCTCTGTTGACTTTGCCAAGCCTGATTATGACCAATTTATATAAACCACTGAGAGATGCCAGTTGCCAGCAGTATAAAAAGTCTAATGAAGTCAATTAAATAAATAAAACCATGATTCCACGGTCTCAAATCAAGAGGCTTAAAGCCCTTAGTTATTCTGAAAAAGGAACTGGTATTTTAATATTTTATCAGGAATAAATACATCAGATTCAGTAGGGAGAAAAATAGTGCCATTATCATGACAGAATGCAAAACTAAATTCGATAATTACAGATCTGCAGTATTTATTTTACAAATTTTAGCAGCTTCCAGATCCTCTGGGCTCTGGTTTCAAAAGCTACCAAAGATGACATAGTTTGCAAAGCAAGATCAGTGCTAGCTTTGGGTTGCACACACAGCTCTATTCAGAAGTCTGTAGGAGGACAGGGAACAGATAAACTTCCCTTCTTGCTCTGGCATATGACCATATCTGGTGGCCCAGTATGAAGTCTTCTAGGTTTGGATCTTTCTGAAGTAGATTTTCAGAAGAACCATAACCTCTACTGCCTCAAATGAAAGGTCATAGAGATCAGCTAGTTGCAGGAAACACTGATCCCCAGAGAGTGTATACTAAACATCTGCAGAGTAAATTCCTAGATTGGCTTGAATCTGAATTCATCCTGAGAGATGAATTGGCAGGGTTCAGGGCAGGAAGATCCACGTGCTCTAGTGCTCCAACATCTGCCAGAAGAATACTCCTTCAAATGTGGTTCATCCCTGTTTGTGGCTTTCATTGACTTTAAGTTTGCACTCACATCTCTAGGATTAGACTGTGGCACAAACTTAAAAGTTCCACAATTTACAAAATCTGCTGCTATTGATATTTAAAATGAGGAGACAAGTGGAAGTCAGATATAATGCTCAATGACCAAAGAAATGCCTGAGAGTAAAGGGGTACAGCAGGGCTACCTGGTAGCCCCACCACTATTTAATTTTTATATAAATTTCCTGGTGGCCTGCTTAAGCAGCCTACATTTCTACCCTCTTAAACTGGCCTAACAGCACATTAATCTACTGCTATATGCTGAAGATGTGGTAGTTTTGTCCTTGACTCCTGTCAGCCTTAAAAGAGCCTTTCATGCTTTTTTATTTCACTGCAGTAACAAGGACCTAGTTATAAACTACTGCAAGCCTAAGACCCTAGGGTGCTTTTTTTGCAATTGTTCCAAGACAGTTCCAAGTCACAGAACTGGCAAATCGGAATTCACATCATCAAACAAGTCCAAATCTTTAAATACAGGTAATCCCTAGTTTAAGAATGAGTTCTGTTCCCAAGGTCTGTGCTTAAGTTGAATTTGTATATAAGCCGGAACAGTATTATTGTATAATACTGTATAAGTAGCATGGTGTAACGAACTTGAACCATTGTGTATTTCGCTCAAATCATTGTGTATTTCATCCAAATTTTGCTACAGTAGGCTCCATTCTTAACTATGGATTATCTGTTACCTGGGCATTCTTAACCGGGGAACTACCTATACTTACGCATGGTATTCCAAGCTCCCAGTGCCCAAAACATTCATTGGGATTATGTATCCCAAAAGGCACAAAGATCAGCCTCAGCTATACGCGCTTCTATTTTAATCAAGGTACCCAGTTCATTCCGGCTGCCATCAGGTTACTTACCGCTAAAACTCATGACCAGTTATTGTACAGGGCTCCCATAGGTCCATACAGCAAGATGGCATTATTAGAGAAAGTTCAATCCATATTTTTAAGAAATATTTTCCTGGTCCCTCACTATGTTCCAATATGGTGCTTCAGTAAGAAGCAGGAGACACTAGAGTTGACTCTGGCCTTTGGATCTTTAACATTTGTTGAAATTATTACTTAATCAAGCTGGACTGGCTCTTTTAATTATAGTAGTTGATTTTGATTCCACTTAGAAAAAAACCATTTCTGGGAAACTACACTTCTGTGGCTGTTCTTGGGACATCCTTTTGCCATTTGGGTTAAAGCAAGCCAGGTCAATTTTGAGACAAAGGGTTCTAGATCAGAAGTCCAGTTGGATTACTATACTGTATGCAGCTTGTCCCTGTGATGTATTCATTAGCAACCAGTTTCCTAAATGGACAAGAGCACTGTTTCCAAATTCAGAAAAGGAATTTGGTAAGGGAAATTTTCTTGTACTTTCCTTCCATCACTGCTGTGGGAAAAGCATTAAAATTGTGTGTGTGTGTGTGTGAGTTTTGCTTTTAGTCTATGCCCATAATAAAGTCTTATTCCCAGAGAGTTTTATGCACCTACTTGTTAGTAGTCTTAGGCTACAAAGGTTATACATTCCTTACATGCCCAGCTGTGAATAATTTACTCTTCTGTGGTCTCAGGTCTCAATATCTTAGGTAGATATTGCTACAGTAAGCCAGAATACAGTAGTACAAGGATGGAGAAGCTTTTGATCTGCAGGTGCAGAGTGATCCAACAAGTTGGTCCATCTCTCCTGTAGGATCATTTGTAAGGCCCTCATATGGAATTTTCCATCTTAAAGCTCTGTTTCCTAAAAGGATCTGACTGACTGGGATAGGAGAGGAACTAGAACCAGCCCTTGGACTAGACACAGTTCTTCATTCTTGATGGTTAAAAGATTATGTCTTAACTCTAGGCAAGATAGAGCACTAGAAGAACTTTTTTTTAAGGACAAATATTTGTCTGATGAGGGACAGTTCCATAGAGAAAACTAAAACAGCATTAAATGAGACTGTCCAATAACACCAACTTTCTGATCAAATTATCTTCTGAGAATTATGTTCTTGAAGCAAAGCTGGAGGCTGCTAATTTGACTTTTTGAGTATTATTACATGACATGCTTTCAAGTCTTGAGAGTTTCTTCTACTTTTGTAGCAGTCCACAGCAAAAGAGAAATACTGTATTTATATAAACAAACATGATAAACACTAATGTATTTCCAGGCACTCATGGCTGACCTTTCAAACAAATGCTGATAACATCTGTTGAATTACCCTTTGGCATGTTTATATACATCTGTACTGGAAAGATCACTGCAATACCAAAAAAAAAAAGTTTCATTAAGTATGACTGAATTGTATGTAGCTATGGAATCTGTGCACAAACAAATAAGAAACAAATAAATAAACAAGTATGTATTGGCTATAGCTCAAATTTGCTTCTATCCAATCAGCTAAACAAACCAAGAGGTTAATGCTGTAGTTGACTTTTCTGTACAGAACACTTATATCAGACATTCAAACTTTAATGACCACATTTGCATTTCTCTTGTTTAATCAGGACCTTAAACATTTCAGAAATGAAAATATGAACATGTATATTCTTTGCCCAGCACCAAGGATCACTGCTTGAGTTCCTTCTCCCATGATCTCCTTACTCTATATATGTGATTCAGAACTTTGCCAGTTCTTGTGTAGTATTTATTGGTTGATACTCATTTGAAACTAATATTGCACTTGCTAATATGACACAGTGTTGGATGAGCAGGGTAAAGTTCACGTTAAATCCTGTCTCTTCCAACACTCAGCCTTCCATTCTGACCTCTATTAGGAGGTTATTTATATAAAATAGGGGTGTATTACCTTCAGCTTTGGCAAGAAAACATGACAGGAAAAAAAGTAGATATTGACAGAGACAGAAAAAGAAAGTTGTCTTAAAAATATAAACTGCCCTATACTTTACAGTTAATATGAACTGACCAGTTCTGGATTGCTTGCTGTGGTAGGAACATTGCAGCTTAATTTGAGGGAATTATTTAGAAAGGAATGCAGAGAACGTGCAGTTATCTTCAGTTGACAAGCTAAGGATGAATGAGGAAAAAATCTGAAGACTTCTCTTCATTGGAGGTGATGCTGCTAGAGCATAAAGGATTCGAACAATGACTGGGTATAAATTATCCTCCATCTCTTCTGTCCACTCAGAGACTTTCAACTATCCGATAGGGCTACTGTATCATATCTACAATAAATAAATAATTTTAGGAGGGACGGGAGAGACAGACAACTGTTTCCATTCATGGGCAGTAGAGATAAGATTCTTATGACCCAAAAACTTCATTTAGAGATGATTTCTGAAATATTGCACTTCCTTAACTTTCTGTAAATATCTTTGAAATTTCACAGTCTGTTTCCTGGGGCCATAGTCCTACACTGGGTCTGGATTTGGGGTGACTCAGTTGTTTTCTTTCTGCTACGATTAACTTCCACTCCACACCATACCTTTCTTGTGTCAGGATTATAAAGAGGAGAAATTATAGTTGCAATTACTCTGAATTTTATAAATGATCTGTCAAATGCTTTAAAACTAGTTGAGCTTAGAAACGACAGCCCTTTGAATGTGTTGTAGAATTTATATATTAAAAATGCATTCTAAATTTTAATGTCGGTCATGGGCTTTTTAATAGCTTCAACTTTCATTGCAAATTATGTATATGCTCCCAGACATTCAAATTTAAATGGTGTCAGGCAAGACTGATTTTCACTGTTGCCTGTAATCTTCCTTGTCTTCCATCCCCAGTACTGAGGTAAGTTTTTATTTTAATAACCTTAAGTTTAAAATGATTTTCCTGGAGAAGACAGAGACAAATGTCTTTCCCCACCCCAACTCTCATCCTCTAATTTTCATAGAGGCGCTGGTTCTATTCTCTGATGCTTACTGGATTAGACTCTAAAATTAAAAGTATTAATTTTATTTGTGTGTATCAATGGTTGCCTCTGGGGTATTTTTTACAGGAGAATCTTAAAATGGTTTCTTGCTTCAGTTGATTTGCAGGGGAATGTTAATTCTGGAAAGCCCATTTGATTTATAGATGCCTCTTTTCAGCCTTAGCAACCGATCAAATGTTCATGTAAATATTATGAAATAGGCTTTAAAATATTTTTGCAAGAGGGCTTGGAAGATGCTCCCGCTTCAGTCGTTTTGCAATGCAGATGTAAATGTGCATGAGACAGAAGGCTCGTTCACTTTACAAATGCCTTTCTGTTGTTTTCTCCTCTGCATCAACAAGGACCCCAATCTCTCATAAACGATGTGAGAGAGGTTCAAAGCTGTTTCAACCACATTGATCAATACAAATTACATATGCATTCTATCCAGATTTCCTTTTTCAAAATCCTGATCAACATAGACAACTAAGACACTGAAATAACTAAAACATCTCTCACCTTCTTTAAACGTTCAGCAGTTTGTGGTTATGTTCCATAATGGCGCTTACTATTTTATTTGCCAATCTGTTTGCCATTGGCAAATACATCTTTCCTGCTTGTGAACTGTGAGTATATGGTGGATGAAGTTAGCTTAATTGTCTTTGAAATAATCCTTCCAGAAAACATTTATTGATAGGCAGGTTAAAAATATGAAACACTAAATAAATGATAGTGACGTCATCCTGTATAATATCCTATTTTCAAGCAGTTAAATCAGGACAAAAGTAAAAAGGCAAATTTGGCTATCAGTTCCACAGTATGGAAGCGTTGTGTCATGGCTCTCTAAGTTACCTGTCAGCTCTGCTGGGCTAGAGGTGCAGGTAAAAAACAAGCCAACAGGAATCTTGGCCACTCCAGTCATCGCCATGTGAGCTTTGCCCTGATGGAGATGACATTTGCACGTTATTTGTCAGGTGAACATCAGCTCTGCTCAGATGCACAAGCTTTTGGAGAAGCGTTTTGGGATCTGAAACTTTACCAAATTTCAAAGTGCCTTTCAACACCTTCTACGCAGCCCTACTTTTTAAATTTTTTTTTTTTTAAAACCAGTTGGCATGTCCAGACTGCAATGTAAAACCAAGGGAATCCCAGGTAACTCAAGATGTATATTTGGCTTGCTTCTAACAAGTCCAGATGGTGACATAACAGATTGGAGATTAAATCTGAGTTCCCCAAACTGTTTGGGTTCCCCCTTGTAGTCAACATTTCTAAGGGAACCTAAGGGTACTATTCCCTCTCCCCAGCTGCAGAGAGAAGTGACTGACTTCCTAGTCTTTAAGAAGCAAACCTTTGATCTTTTTTCTTTTTATCTTCCATTACTTCAGCCCCAGCTGAATCTAAGAAGCATTCAGCCACTCAGCCCCATGACACTGTACCTGGAGCAAATCATGGAGTTAGAAAAGAGGGTTGTTTTCCCACCTCCCAATGTCCCCATAGCTACATGGAAGTGTGACTAGTCACCATACACCAAACATAACTGACTGATGGATGATTTATATGGAAAAGCAACAAAAATATCAGCAAGAAGCTAATCCAAATTAGCCTCATCCCCCTCACATCAGGGAAGTGGGAACTGCTAGTAACTTCTCCCAGGAAAAGAAAACTGAATGGGCTGATTCTGGTTGGAGTAGGTGGTCTTGAAGGTCAGTTCCAGGCCATATAAATCCTTATAAGTCAACACCAGCACTTTGAATTGTACCTAGAAATCTCTTGGTAGTGAATGTAGGGCCCACAGCAGCAGCGTCATGTTCCCACAGGTGCCACCTAACTAGCAAGCTGCTTCATTTTCTATTAACTGCACCTTCCAGGTCATCTTCAGTGATAGTTACTTATAAAACACATTTAAGCAATCCAAGTGAATAATGATGAAGGGGCATGAGTTATTGTTAAAAAATCCTCCTGCTCTGGGGATATGCTAGAATCCGAATGTATTTCCTGAGAATAAATGGCCAAATACGTGAAAGCAGTATGAAGGTGCAAAGTTTAGATGTGGGGGGAAAAAAAGGAGGTACCAAATATACCTGGCTCGTCTTTGCTTTATAATACTGTATTTGTGTAAACAATGTTAAGAGTGTTTGACCCAATGGAGGAAGAAATTTTGTTGTTGTTGCAGTAGGTTGCATAGTCCAGCACAATATCTCCATAGAAAACATCTATTCATCCTTGGTGCCATGATTACAATTGCATCTCTTCATCCTATTCCACTAAGGTGCAATACTTCCACCCTAGTTGTTTTGCAATATTGTGTAGCCATGCAGATATCTACCAGCACATCTAGTAAGGCTGGGCAGGATTCAAAAGCAGAAAGGAGCATTGGAGCATTAGTGAGTGCTCCCGTAGCACCAGCCTGCAACTTATTCAACCAAATGCATATTTTCCCAGGATTGCATTGAATCTGCCGCCCTGTCCATGGACAAGGTACAGGTACCTTAGCCAACCAGACCTAGTGTTTGTAAACCATGGCTGAATTACACAAATGGATGTGAGCAGACTTGTTTGGGATCAAATTTAGTGAGCAGACCCAGTAACACTGCAAAGAAATATCTACTTTCCTGATTACTTAAGGAATTACTTAAGGCTGCGTTCTGCTCTATAAGTGCCAATGGGATATAATCGCACAAGCCACTTGGGTTTGGCTGATGCCCAAAAGCTTCAGTGTGATTCCATCTGCATTAATGAGCCATTTGATTAAGGTACCATCTGGTTAATGTGCCATTTAGGCCAGCTACTAGATACGGGAATGCAAGCCAAGAGAACAAGGCTTGCCGACGTAATCTGATTCTGCCAACATCCACATGGTTAATATTTATCTTCAGTGACACTTTTTACTTTAGTTAATGCTCTGTACAGTTCATTCTCACCCACATTCATTCTTTATCTTCTTCTCAAATGCAAATGTATGAGACATTACTTGAAATGAGGTTTCCGATAGAAGCTGAAACAAGAAAACAAAGCAGTGTATGTTTAAACAAGAAAGAACTGTCAGAGTGTGTTTGAAGCATGTTTCTAAGCAATGCATCAGATATTGCATAACCACAGAAGAGATTTCCTAGGATGTGACCCCAAGGGGATGAGAAGGAAAAGCTGCAATAATCTACGTGTTCAAAATATATATTTATTCTTTTGGAGTTAGAGGGGGAAGATATCTAAACAGTTGATTTGGATGTCTTGTGATTTTGGTGTTACTCAACTTTGCTACATTAGAGTAGTAGCTAGCTTATCTTTTCTTAATGGATCTTTAAAAAAAATAATAAAGGTGATATTTCAGATCTTTTTGTTTGTTTATCCTAGTTTAATAGGCACATTTGTTCTGCAGTTTGGCAAGTCAGATTTTAATCCTTACCTTGAAGCATCTGGAGCTTTAGGAAGCTGGTGTGTGTTTAAAATCCTATATTTATAGCATGTATAGATTGTAAGAGGCTATGTAGCTTATGGCCTGTTATATTCTATCCTAGGAACCATACTCTGATATATAGACTAGGATCCTTTAGAAGTTCAACAATTCAGTAAATAATGTTTTATTCAAATGTATCTCCCTTCCCCTGATGTATTTTCTGTTCCTTAGAGAACTAACAGATGTGAACTAGGACCTCCCATAATTCAAATCTTATCTTTGTTTTTTCCTGAATGGCTTTATGCATTTTGTTATCTCCTGGCTTAAATCCTGATTAACCTTATAAATTAATTGAATGACCTTATAATATTTCCTTTCTTACACACATACAACATACATCGTTGCTGTGTATGACTGAAGAATAACTGTTTCTTCCAAGCTGATGATTGCTACCCACTCTTTTGGAAAACACTTATATTTTAAAACATCTACATGTTTTTTCATGAACTGAATTTTCTGCTTGATTAAATGGGCATCTTCTAAGTCAGTCTATAGTTTTTAAATAGATTGATCTAATTTCCTGATTTAACCTACATTTCACATTTTTAGAAATTTAAAACTTGATTTATGAAATGGTGGGGATACAGTCTAAAGGAAACACACACAGAGAGACCTACTTACGTACGCCCACAGGTGTCTGCATGAGAGTCATGAGGTTCAGATGATGAAACATGCATGACAGTGTTATCAGCCAAATGTTGTGACTTCCATACTTGTATGTTCCATTTAGATTTTGGGACACAAATATTTAAGAACAGCATTTGCATTTTGTAAGTGTGCGGCATATGTTGCTCTGTAATTTTTTGATCAGATAATTTCCTTAGCAGATTGTAGGAATACTATAGACATAATATACTTTGACTCCAGGAAAGCACTTGACCAAGTATGCCATGATGTGCGGATTAACAACTAGTATGGTCTGGATGGCCTTACAATTAGATTAATACATAGTGTGGCTTGAGAATTGTACTCATGAATGGCTCCCCATCAAATTAGGGAGAGTTAATAAGTGAAAAGCTACAAGTTTCAGTCCTGGGTTCTCTGCAGTTCAATATTTTCATTAACGATTTGAATGATGAGAGGGGATACCTAATTAGGAGTACCTGTTCTTTGTCCTTCTGTGCTCAGGAACAGCATTTTACCTCCTTTATCCAAATCTCTTTTCTGTTTCTTCTTTCTTCTCTTATCCCAGTTCATGAGTATACCACTTCATTAATTTATGGCAATATATCTTTGCCATGATTTCATCTCAGAACAGATCCTTAAGGCTGTTCACAAGAATTGAATGCCATATTTTATGCATCTCACCACCCTGCAGCTTCACCTGATAAATAAATGAAAATATCCATATTTTAACTTTAATTAGGTGAAAATGATGTTGAATCAAATTTAGTTTTCTCCTGACCCCAGCCACTGTCCTGGGGATGTTGCTCTTTCACATTAACAAGTTAGCTCCCAGTTTAGAAAAAAGTGGTGAGCAAAATCTCAACTGTACTCCCAGTACAATTTTGTCATCTTCCTTAAGATGTTGGACACAGTGTGCAATTCTAGGGCAGAGATTTTCATTCAACTTCCTTTAAAAAAGCAAAGGAAGGAATGAATATCATCATCAAGCTAACAGTGTTTGTTTTAAAAACCTCATTCCTTTGCCGTTCTTAAGTAGTTCCCTCTTGTACAAGATATTTGTTAGCAGTGTGCAGATCATAGGCAGTCTGCCACAACATAGGGCAATCATTCTGTTTAGACAATTCCTTAGAGCCAATCCACCAACCTGTCTTGCTAATAGCAATTTCGATATATGCACTGCAGATGCACAAAGGTTCTGGCACTTGAGCCAAACGCGGAAACTATTTTGCTGGTTAGAAGCAGAGTGACTCTTTACATCATGGCCTTTCTTTCAAGGAGTATTTTGCTCAAATAACAGATTAAGCAAAGTGTTTTGCCCAGGCCCTCAAGGAAAGTAGACCAGATGTTTCTGTAGTCCTGTTTTCCCATTCCAAATAGTCCCTTGACTTCTCTGAAGTTCTAATGGAAGAAACAATCTACTTAACCAGTCTTTGTAAACCGTACAAGCCCAGCATTTTTTTGTTTATGAATCAGTTAATTTATGAATGCAGAAAATGAGTTAACTATAACCAGATTAAGTATATTGAGCAAATCTGACCACAGACTGATATAGCATGCATTCCTCATTCTTTCCTGTTTCATCTTTCTAGGAAGGCTTTTGCCAAGCCAGATGTTGTGCTGCCCTTCCACACCTTCTTTTTGATGTGTGTAGATTCATCCAGGTTTTCCTAGAATACTGAATGTGTCTGGAAACCTTGCATTCTTGAGTTCTTCCAAGAAAACATGCCCAAAGTTTAGGAATGTCTTCTGTACTACAGATGCTGGAGTTCTCCATTTACACTGGATGGCTAGTCAATACCTTTATAGGAGACTTCAGCTTTCTCATGGACTCATACTTAGGACAATAAAAAGGACCTCTCAAAGACTTTGGAATCAGTTTTGGCTCACTGATAGATCTTTATTGGAGTCCATGTAGGGTCCCATTGCCTGCCATTGAGAAATGTGCCTGTAGTACCTGAATTAACTCAAATCCACACAGTGCATTTCGAGGAGAGTGCATTTGATTGATATCATGCCCAAATTTTAGCATGGCAAAATGCTAGACAGCCAGCTTCCTGTCAGGTGATAAGAGGTATCTGTTGATTGGTTGACTGGGTGACATACTGGGTTGGACTAAAGTAAAGGTGCAAGATCTGCAGTTTGAGATTTCATGTGGTTTGTTTGAAGTTCCTGAGGCTGAACCGGGGCAGGCCCCCCTTTTTTTGAGATTTAGAAGAGTTTTAAGGGGCAGAATAGGTGCTTTAAAGATTTTACCTCTTAAAACTCTTGAAACTTCCTCCTAAATTGGGCCTGGGTATGCCTACCTTGAGAGTTTAGCCTTCAACAGTGCATATAAAGCTTGCATAAGCAGTTGCACTGCTGGAGGTTGTGCACCTTTGGATGAAAAACCTGAACTTCCTCAATTCCTTCATTAGTTTGACAGGGATTTCTTTCAGTGTCTCCCCATATGTGCTTGTGTTTCTTCTCAGGCAACAACATCTGGCTAGTCTGGGAAGCTGAGCAGAGTTGGGCCTAGTTAGTGGTTAGATGGGAGACCCCAAAGAATTGCTAAGACTATAGGCTAGTTTGGAAAGCTGAAAAACATCCTGGAAGAAGACATAAAATTCTGTATTGTTGCAAAGAAACAGTGTACTTGTGGCATGTAATCAAGAGTTGAGCTCGATTCAAGGGCATCTTTATTGGTCTGTGAGTTTATATGTAATTCTTTAGAGCTTCATTGATATGTACCAGCTGAAGATGTAGGTAGTCGCATTCTATCAGGTAAACAGAATCCATTTTGAAAAATAAATTGAGGAGAGGAATTATATCAGAAGGACATATAGGAACATTAGAAATAATGGATACAAACTGCAGCTACCTAGATTTCACTTAAATATAAGGAAAAACTTCCTGTCGGTTAGATCTGTACAACAGTGGAACAGTCTACCTACTGAGGTTGTGAGTTCTCCATCTCTGGAGGTTTTTAAGAAGAGGCTGGACAGTCACCTCTTGGGGATGGTTTAATTGGTTTCCTGCATATTGCAGGGGGTTGGACTAGATGATCCATGTGGTCCCTTCCAACTCCAAATTCTATGATTCTATGATTCTATGAACTTTGTTTGCATAAGGATAATGTTGGTGTGGCAAAATTGTGTAGCTTAGGCCAACATGTATTTTTACAAATCATGGGATGGGAATATTGTGTTTCTAGTCTGTTTTTTTCTAGGTAGAGGAAATATACACATATTGTGTTTCTAGTCTGTTTTTTTCTAGGTAGAGGAAATATACACACCAGGTGTTTTTTCCTAGGTAGAGGAAATACACACACACACACAGGTGCACACACATGCACACACACAGAGTCCCAAAGTGAAAATATTCTTCCTAATTTGACAAAAAACATTTTGGATAGCAAAGCAAACTGTATGTGAGGATCACTGCCCAAAGTTCTTATTTTTCAGCAATATTGAAATTGTGAATTAAGTTAGTGGAAGGAGATCACAGGAAGGTTTTCATGCTACCACCATGACTTGGGTCATAGAATGAAATGATACTGATACATCAATCAATATGGCACTCCTACTGATTGAAGTGTACCCAGTTATGAAGGGGTTTCTCACTTAAGACAATGAATTTTTGGCATGACTCTGGTGGAGATTAACCCTGTTGTTTATGTCTTGTTTTGCATAAGTTTCATCTAATGACCTATGGCTACATGCTTAATAAATATGAACTTGAACTAGTCTGATATGGAATAAAGCAAGTTGCAGTGTTGATAACCATTGATAAAGATTGCAGCCAATACAGTGGTACCTCGGGTTACGAACGCCCCCCCTTACGAATTTTTCGCGATACGGCTCCGGCCCCAAAAATTTACCTCACCGTGCGACCTCCGCCCCGTGCTACAAACCAGATCCGCGGCCATTTGCCCTGCTGCCATGTGGTCGCGGCTTCCTGTGGGTGAGATCGCGGTAGCAAGGAGACGTTCGGTGAGGCTTGTGGTGTGTTTTGTGGCGTTTGGAAGGTTTTTGGTGTGCTTGTCAGCATGGCTCCAAAGAAAATGCAGAGCCGTATGTATTTACATTGAACCTTATGGGGAAATTTGCCTTGCGGTGCGACCAAATTCAGAGGGCGTATTAGCCGTATTTACATTGAACCTTATGGGGAAATTTGCCTCGCGGTGCGACCAAATCGAGTTGCGATCAGAGCCACGGAACGGATTAAATTCGTAACGCGAGGTACCACTGCAACTGGTTTATATAATTGGAGGCATATAAAGGACAGCCAAATGGGAGGGAGACAAGCTGGAATAAAATAGAGCAGCTTCTGTTTGAGCTCCACACTTGGTCATGAACTTCCTTTGTTTGGCATAGCCACCTTTTGTCCCACTAATGGTTTATTTGCCTGCTTCTGAGATAATGGATCCTTGATATGCTACTTTCTGTTTTTAATGTGTCTGAATAAAAGTGTTCTTCATTTATTCCTGTATTTTCTCTGAGAGTTCAAAACAGCAGGAATGGGATCCCTTCTAATTTTTAGCTCCATGACAGCAGACTTTTGAAGTAGGTTGGGCTCAGGGAAACTGATTGTCATGTAGGAGCCTTGCAGAGGGATCTGGGACCTGGTTTCCCAGGTTTAGTTCTGACCCCTTAACCATTTCACCAGACTGGCTGTACTTGACTTCATTCTCAGTCTCCACTGATAATCAGTTCCAGCGATGGCCACTGGGTTGCTTATCTTAATGGATTAATATTCATGCAGATGAGATGCTTAACTCAGCAGCCAAGAGTTTAAAAATGAAAGAAAACTCAGAATTCAACCTCCACGCCATCCTTGTTCAGCTCAAGAATGAATTGAAATATCTGTATGTACATGTACATGAGTAGCAGAAATTAAATGATTGGAATGAGTCGCAACACTCAGCTTATTTAATAGAACAAAGATTAATAATTCTGGGATTGATATAGTACATCCCTTTTACATAAAGCTGTATCTCCAGAATTGACTGTATTGACTGTCTGAAATTGAGAGTCTGTTTGCTGAGGTACAGTTTTGGAATTTGTTTAATTTGACGTGATTTTGGCTGCAGTGTTCAATATGTCAGAGATTTTTAAAGGGCACATGGGCTTAGCCAAAACTTGAATTCCCTGATGACCATCAAAAACAAGGATGTGCAAAACCTTCTCTTCTTGAGTTCTCTGGAACAGTGATTTTGTACCTGCATACTTTACAACCACTTTTCTTTTTCCGGCACTCAGCTCTTAAACTTAGTGGGCTGAAAATCAAACAATAAGTAAATACAACATTATTGCAAGAGAAAAAACACTGCTTGCTACCCAGCGCTCTATCCCCACTAACAGCCTCTACCTGCAAACTGAAATGTGCTCCTCTTGCCCTGGGAGAAGCCTTGCTTTGTAGTCTTCATCCTTGAACTATAAATATCAAGATTTAAGCCATTGAGGTTCAAAATAGTTGAACTGCTTTTCAAATATACTTTTCATTCTGGCAATCAGTTTTTCATAGCATATGATGCCATTTTTGAACAAACAGAGGACATTTTCAGGATGGAAAAGAACAGGCCCCTTTTTAGGTAAAGGATGGGGTGATTCTAAGACAGAGAGACAGAGTATGGATTAGACAGATAAGATTAAATAATATTAATTGTTTTGTTTTATAGATATATATAAATGGAAGATGGTTGTATTGTATACTTTGATTGTATCTGGCCTTAGGGCTGTAATAAACATGTGTGTGTAGGCAGAGTATGGGGTTTAAAAAGTTTTTATTATTTATTTACTATACTTCAAATCTACCCCATAACTGAAGTCCTTTAGAATGTAAATTTATTCCAAATATTAACTGTTTCTGAAATCATTTAAGAAAGCAAGCAAGCAAGCAAAGCAATAACAATGCAGCAAAGCAATGAACAGTTCATATGAAACACCAGGACTATACTTTCAGTGGGGTCCTGTCAGCCTTGCAAGGTAGTCCAGATAAGAAGCACACCCAGGAGTACTAGCTCTATCTTTATGGTAAGGTTACATTAACAGAATCTTGCAGGAGGATATTGGAACCAAAAACTTACTCATTTAAGCAGCAAGTATGTCTCTCTTTCACCTTCCAATTTGGGGAGTAGTTTCAGGCAAGTTATCATTTCTAACCAAGGTCAACAGGATGGACAAGCGTTTGTATGGTGAAAAGAGGTATTGGATTGAAGTAATCAGAATAAGGGGCATGTCAAATTTTCAAAGCCGAAAGAGGGGTTGGGGGAAGGAAGCCTTCTTTTCAAATTGCAAACAGAATTAATACCTCCCGGACAAAATGTCACAGCAGCAGGGAGCTGACAGCTTAGCTGACCAGAAGGGACACTGACCACAGTACTTTCTTGGTGGCTTATGGAAACGTGCTCAGCATTTTTTGATCTGAAGCCATAGACAGGAAATGTTCCCTTGGAATATGTCAGATCACAGAAACAATTCTTCTGCAAAAGCTGCAAAGCGATAATAGTCTGCCTAGTTAACCCTTAATATGCCCTACAACCATAATAATCCTCTTAATATATTTTGACATGGTTTATGGTAATAATTGACATCTTCTCTTTCCTTAACTTGAAGTTTAATTTTCTCAAAAGAAATGCAAAGAGCCACCCCAAAAATCTATAGACATTAACTTTCAAAACAGTTTGACTACCTCATGTTCCTTTTCTCACCTTCAAATAGTTTTGTTAGCAGAGAAAGAAGAAACCACTTTTCTCCAGTGTATAAAAGATTTGCTGTTTAATCTTGTCGATCCACTTCTTGCCTGCCATAGCTAACCTGGCCAAACATAGCCAGTGTTTACCAATCTGATAGATATTTGAGTCTAGTCTGAAGAGGGCATGGTAAATCCTGAACAAACAATTTAAGCTGGCATTGGGCAGGCATTTTATAAATAGCAGCATTGTTCTTGGATTTACGGCATGTAAGTATTAGTGCTTAGGGGTGAGTTACACCAACAGAGACTTTGCTGTAAGTGCTGGGAAACTGAACAGCAGCAAAGTGAAATGTTAATTAGGGTGAGTAAACATGCAGAGAGGAGTTAAAACATGGATAATATATTGATGAAAACTGAGTGTTGCCTTTTAACAAACTACAAAGTGCTGTCATCCACAAAATTCAATTCTATCTTCACTGGGTCTTTTAATGTATCTTTAAAAAATCTAAACAGTAGTAGAAACAAGTTTAATTTGGGATAGATATACCAAATTATTAGAAACATGTAGCAGCTTTTCTGGTCCAGATGTGTTCCTCCCACCCTATTTAAAACAAACTGGTTCGAGGTTTGCTTTGTCATCTATCTAGAGCTACCTTCGAGATAAAGAACTCTGATTCTTTGCTTTCTTCTAGTGGTTTGCAACCCAGTTCTGTTAACCCCAATCTGTCTCAGATCTAAGGTTTTTCATTTGAGATAATACTGAATGCATCATATGTTGACCCTATGTTGGCCCATTACTCACTCTTGATTACTGCTTTGCTGAGAGCAGTTGCAGGTACTCCATGATTATACATGTATTTACAACTGCATATAGAAACATCAAACATCAAGTTAATTTTCTTGATGAATGTTAAGGCCCAAAACCATGATATTAAGAAATGTTTTACTTTGAAACCTTCAACCACTGAAATCCAATAGTTCCAATAAATGGAATTGCTGAGTGAGTTTGTGGAGAAGGATCAAACTGGAATATATGGTTAATTTTTGGAATTCTTCAGCTTCAATTCCAGGCTACCTGAATATATCATGACTTTAGCAGCTCAGTCAGAACTTTTCCTTAGTCTTTGGTTGTTTATGCTTATGTGGAAAAGCTGGTAGGAAGTAAACTATCATTACACTGAATATCTCCCGTTGTAGGGGAGACGGGCGGGGACAAATCAAATAAATAAATAAATAAAATATTGTATAAAGCAGTGGTTCTTAAACATTTTGGCCTCAAGACCCTTTTACTTTCTTACAAATGATTGAGAACCCCAAAGAGCTTTAGTTTATGTGGATTATAACTATTAATATTTACTGTATTAGAAATTAAAAGTGATAAATTTTAAAATATTTGACTTTGCAGACCCCCTGAAAGGGTCTTAGGGACCACCCCGGGGTCCCCAGGCCACACTGAGAACCACTGGTATAAAGAATAGCTTCAATATTTGATACATTAGAGTACAATTAGCTAACACTTTTTCCTTCGTTTTGTGCAGATATACTTTGCCAGGTTATGGAACTTTCTGTGTAATTTGAGAGAGAAGGAAAGAGAGAGAGATGGAAAGAGATAAATATATGTAGCATATTTTGGTTGCGTGGTTGTTCCTTAGCTGGAAAAAGTTTATCTGGATATTTATTCTAATAAAGATAGAGTAGTCATCTGTTGCCTTTCCTGCAATGAAGTATTTTTAGAAAGTTTATAATTTAAAAAAAAATAAATGTAATTATGGAGCTCAAATCCTTAGCATGCATTTAGAAAGAAGAATAAAGTCAGCAAGCATATATGAGACCATTTTTCCTAGTTAGATACATCAACAGTATGTTCCCACTTTACAAATGATCTGCTTGTTAATTCTTTATATTTCCTATTACAACAGACTATCACTTAATTACTGGTCTCTTCTGATAAACCACTTTGGAATTCTAGCAATATATAGGTGAAACTCGAAAAATTAGAATATCGTGCAAATGTTCATTTATGTCAGTATGGCAACTCAAAAGGTGAAACCAATATATGAGATAGACGCATTACATGCAAAGCGAGATATGTCAAGCCTTACTTTGGTATAATTGTGATGATTATGGCGTACAGCTTATGAAAACCCCAAATTCACAATCTCAGAAAATTGGAATATTACATGACATCAATAACACAAGGATTGGAAATAGAACAATATCGGACCTCTACAAAGTATAAGCATGCATATGTACTCAATACTTGGTTTGGGCCCCTTTTGCAGCAATGACTGCCGCAATGCGGCGTGGCATGGATGCTATCAGCCTGTGGCACTGCTGAGGTGTTACGGAAGACCAGGATGCTTCAATAGCGGCCTTCAGCTCCGCTGCATTGTTCGGTCTCATGTCCCTCATCTTTCTCTTGGCAGTGCCCCATAGATTCTCTATGGGGTTCAGGTCAGGGGAGTTTGCTGGCCAATCAAGGACAGTAATCCCATGGTCATTGAACCAGGTTTTGGTACTTTTGGCAGTGTGGGCAGGTGCCACGTCCTGCTGGAAAATGAAGTCAGCATCCCCATAAAACTCGTCTGCGGAAGGAAGCATGAAGTGCTCCAAAATCTCCTGGTAGACGGCTGCGTTGACCCTGGACTTAATGAAGCACAGTGGACCAACACCAGCAGATGACATGGCTCCCCAAATCAACACAGACTGTGGAAACTTCACACTGGACTTCAAGCATCGTGCATTGTGTGTCTCTCCATTCTTCCTCCAGACTCTGGGTCCTTGGTTCCCAAATGAGATGCAAAAGTTGCTCTCATCAGAAAAGAGGACTTTGGACCACTGGGCAACAGACCACTTCTTTTTTTTCTTTTCTGTAGCCCAGGTAAGACGCTTCTGACATTGTTTGTTGTTCAGGAGCGGCTTGACAAGAGGAATACGACATTTGAAGCCCATGTCCAGGATCCGTCTGTGTGTGGTGGCTCTTGATGCACTAACTCCAGCCTCAATCCACTCCTTGTGAAAGTCCCCAACACTTTTGAATGGCCTTTTCCTGACAATCCTCTCCAGGCTGCGGTCATCCCTGCTGCTTGTGCACCTTTTTCTACCACACTTTTCCCTTCCACATAACCTTCTATTGATGCGCTTTGATTCAGCACTTTGGGAACATCCAACTTCTTTTGCAATTACCTTTGGGGCTTTCCCTCCTTATGGAGGGTGTCAGTGATGGTTTTCTGCACAACTGTCAGGTCAGCAGTCTTTCCCATGCTTGTGATTCCTCCTGAACCAGCCTGAGAGACCATTGAAAGGCTCAGGAACCCTTTGCAGGTGTTATGGATTCATTAGCTGATTAGAGTGGGACACTTTGAGCCTAGAATATTGAACCTTTTCACACTATTCTAATTTTCTGAGATTGTGAATTTGGGGTTTTCATAAGCTGTACGCCATAATCATCACAATTATACCAAAGTAAGGCTTGACATATCTCGCTTTGCATGTAATGCATCTATCTCATATATTGGTTTCACCTTTTGAGTTGCCATACTGATATAAATGAACATTTGCATGATATTCTAATTTTTCGAGTTTCACCTGTATGATGGATACAGTAATTCTGAGTTTCATTCTGCATCAAGTGCATTCTCAGAGTAGCCTTTAACAGATTTGTTATGTCTTCTCTGTTAAAAGTTTTAGGATGGTTACATTACATTTAGTGAAGATTTGTTTAATCATCATTTGTTGAATAAGCCATAATTACTTGGTTCCCACATTATCTTGGCTATAAATCATAACGTACAAACTGCAGAGTACTAAGCCAAAACCACACAATCTACTTGATGTGTTATCACAATATGTGAACCAGTCCTTAAATGTGCAGTCTGCAGAACTGAAGATAGGCTATATCTGAAGTATGGAATTTGTTAGGATTGCCAGTAGATCTCCAAATGAAAGACCTACATTTAAGTGTAGCTACGAGAGAAACATGTTCTACTTGATCTGTCACCTTGGTAGATCTATAGAGGCTTCACTGCAACATTTCTCTCAATGAACACACTTTATTTTCATTCTGGGGCAAGTGTTGCCAAGCTAGAAAGCATTATCAGGTGTCAGCCATTCATTCAGATTCATAAGCAGAGATGGTGATATGGCATTCCCCTTGCAGTATTATTTGGATTTCCAAAAGAAGTTACATATTGAAGGCCATTCCCCTTAACCTGAAGGTCCATCCTTCCATTACATTTGCAAGCCAACTGCCATCGATATCCAAAGCATACTGTATAAGGTCTATGCTGGTCTTTGACCATAATAAAGGTTTGATTTGATACTGTATAAGGTAGTTCATAGTAGTTGTTCTCTTTATAATGCATTGATAGCTGAGCAAAGAATGAAACAACTGATGCAATTACATATAACAATAAATTATAACATCATAATGTAAAATAAGGAAACTCTAAACTAAAAGTCCATGACATGTAATAACATTAACTTTTATGCATTCAAACTAACAGCTAAGAATTTATATTATCAGCAATGTATTAATATAGTTTAAATGTAATCTTGGTGGGAGTCTTATTTCAAAGAATTGAAGCCAGGTGAGAAAAAGCTTATAAATGTGACCAAGCTATTCTAATAAGTGATAGATCCTGCCTGGTCTGATACCTGGATCAGACCCATAAGTACCTAAGCCATACCTGGAGTGCACATTGCTTTATTGATCTTATTTGACTAGCCCTGTAAGGGTATAAATGATTATATTCTACTAGACTATGTCTCCTCATCATAGCAACCCTGAAATAATGTCTCCACCTTCTTGCAAACTTCCAAGATCTGGTCATTGGCCACAATCTCCTAATACCTACTGAAAGTTAGAAAACTTTATTTTTATTTACAGAGACAGTGTAAGGCAGTATGTTCATGTGCACAACGGTGTGCTATATGTACCCTAGACCCTTAGACACATTGCACTTAATCGTAATGAATTTTGCTTGGTTTTCACCTAGTGTAGGGGGATGTTGCTGTGGGCTGTCCCTTCATTAAATAAAAATAATATTTTGGGCTCTGAGCATTTCAAGGGAATGGCTGTTGAGATTATTGCATTATCAGATTGGACTGTGCTAACATTTGAAAAAGTCTATTCTTGGAAAATTGGGGACTCTTTACCAGGTGAAATATAATAACATGTTATGAACTATGGGTGAACCTAAACATCTATAGTTAAATAGGAGAGCCAGTTTGGTGTAATGGTTAAGGTACCAGGTTAGAAATCGGGAAACTGTGACTTCCAGTCCTACCTTAGGCACAAAGTCAGCTAGGTGACTTTGAATCAATCACTCTCTCTCAGTCCTAGGAAGAAGACAGTAGCAAAACACTTTTGAAAATCTTGCCAGTCAATAATGACTCACACAGATGCATCAATGGTTAAATAGATGGTGGTTTAGCTTGATGTGGAAACCTGATTGTTTTTCATGATAGGGGACTTCAGTAAAGCAAAAGACCACCATATAGATCTTTTCCTGGTCTGGGCCTTCTGGATATCATAAGACTAAAGCTCTCATGATTTTCTGCAGTTATTGACCATCCAGGCAAGGAATTCTGGAATTGTAGTCTAAATATATCTAGAAGGCGCCAGGATATAGAAGGCTGAATCCACATAAGAGGAAGACAAAGAATAACACACAAAGATGAAAGTTCCTCATTGCAGAAATAAAAGATGTTGACAGGGTTCATTTTGGATGACATTCCTTGCTTTGGCAGTTCTCTCCTCAGGCCTGTGAGATGGCAAAAGTTTGTAATATAGTAACTCTTGTCAATTCAAATGCAACACTAGGATGACTTATATTCCTCCTCAGCATCTAGACACAGCAGCTGACATCATGTATTTGAATGCTGGATCTGATGCTCTATTCCTCACACATATGGCACCTTTAAGAAGAATTGGATATAAATATGAACTCATTTTCTGTTTCCTGTATTTGTGTGCAGAGGGAAATGTTGCTAATTAGACAATAGGGTTGGTGTGGACCCCCATCCCCCAAGTTGTGAAAGACTGGCTATATTGTGACAACATGGAACCCGCAATCTGAGGCCTGGAGACAAAGCAAGAATTGAGTGGCATACAGACAACTACATTTGGGCAGCCTGAGAACAGCTCAGTGGATTTTGCTCAGCCCACAAGCTGCTGAGGCTGTGGAAATAGGTCATCAGCAGCAGTTTAATAGGTTCAAATGGAATGCCAGTAGTTCTGAGGTCACTTGAAGCCTGATGATCTTTGGTGATAGTGCTGTAGTGTAGTAGAGAGCAGGCGAGAAATCTAATCTTTGGTAAACTGTCAGGCTGGTACAGAAAAATGTTATACCAGTAGAGTCCATAGTAACAGATCCCTGGTATTGGATGTAATCCTTTATTCTAAGGAAACCAGATCTGGTTTGCAAAACTTCAGATCACCACTTGATGCAGCAAAGAGATATAGAAAATGTTGATGTTGTTGCTACCAACTAGAGCTTGTCTGGCTTTTGACAGCCCAGATCTGCTAGCCCTATTTACTTTCCAGTAGTATTTGATGGTAGCTGTCTGTGCTTCCCCCATACCTAACTGGGAAGCTTTCTGTAACTTTTCAAAAACATCCTTGAAATAGCTATAAGCCTAGTTTCAATTCCATGAGGAAGAATTCTGATATTTGATTTGGATTTTCTTAAAATTCTCCCATATCCCTTGGTAGAGATTTGTGAGTGAAGAACTTGTACTTCTATCACCCTTGGGGGGAATCTCATCGTACTCTCTACCCTGGGAAAAAACAGGGTATGCAGCCATGTTGCTAGGTTGCTACAGGGAATGGTCATTGGCATCAAAGTACTTTTTGTTGTAGATTGTTAATTTCACCATTTAAATTAAAATTCTTGCCAAATACCTATCCTAGGAACTAAGAATAAGATCATTCTACCCTTTTGCATACTAAGGGGAAAAAGTTAAGCCCACCTATAGTATAATTAATTGCCATGGGGAAAGGTATCATTAAACTGTGAACATTTCATCTAGTGTTAAATGTTTAATTCTAGGAGCAAACATTGGCCTGCATGAAAGCACTCTAGGAAGTCTTAGATGGTTTTAAATCACAGTTAATGGCAACATCTTAAAAAATAGTTTACACCTTTAAACATGAGAAAGCTGCTCAGTAGGTATTAGAAATTTGAGCAAAACAGGACCAATTAAAATGGAGTTTCAGGAATCCTGTGGAGTGCTCTTCCCTTCAGGCCCCATAGAAGCTCAGCCTGCCCTTCATCAAGCTCTGAAATAAGAATAATAAACTGAAACAAAATTATCCCCGGGTAGATTAAGCACTGATGCAGAAAGGAATGGCATAAGAATTAAGGACATTATGAAGCAAATAAATTTAACCCTGGGTGGAGTTCTCATAATTGGATCTAAAAAGTCCTCTCATCCTCAAAATGCTTGTGAAATCCAAATCATGATTTGTGCTAACCAAGATTTTAAACAAAACCTGGCTTGATATCCCAAATATTGCACAAAGGCTTCCCTAATCAGAACCCTGCTTCTGTGCGGTATAAGAATATTTGTGTGTATTCAGCATACATTGATCATACCAATTTGGATCATGCATACTTCCCCTTGCTTCACCTACTTGTAGACCACAGTGTGTCCCCAAGAACCAAATCTTATAAAAACTAAGGCTTCTGAAACTTCAGTATCAGACAAATCCTTCAATATTCAGACTTATGTAACAAAACTTGCTAATTATTTGGTTAAAGGGCATGATAGCTATATAGCAGCAGGTAAGTGTTACTGGAAACTGTGATTGATGCTGAAGATAGGAAAGAAGTGACACACCATCTAGAGGTATGCAAAATGTTTCAAATTTGAACCATTTGAAACACCCTTTTTTCAAATATGAAATGGGGTGTCTCATCAGTTTCGACACGCTTTGAATTCACAGTGTTCCTAGCTTGAGACAGGACTGCTTCAAGGTCAAAGCACTTCCAAAATGATCAAAACAGCCTGTTTGACGTTGACACAGGCAGTTCTTACTTCAAACAGGGCTTCTTGGGCTCCAGCTGGCATGTTTCAAGTACAAGGCAGTTTGGATTTGAAACATTTTGTGTACCACTAATGGCACTTTATGAGTAGTGATTTTTACAGTGAATGAAATCATATAAACATACAATGAATGTAAAGCATAATTTGAATTCTCCAGAGATTTTTATCTAAGAAAGGGTGTTCTCTATATTATTAGCCCAGATTGGTCAGTCATTATAAGATGAGTGAAAATTTATGGGTAGAACAGCCAGCCATTCATTACATTTAGGAGACAGAATGAGAAAATTATAGCCCCACCAGGCAGACCTCACCAAGAATCAACTCACTAAGACTAATTGATTTGAGAGTGGCCATAATAACAGAACCTTGAATGTCTGGTTGAACTGTGCCTTTTCCTCTCCTTATACCAATGTGAATGTCTGAGCTGTTTATTCATACTTTCTGCTTGTTTTGAATTTAAGCCTTGTTTTTCACCTCATCACTTTGGCCAGAGAGCTGGCCTATGGTCAAGGTCATTTTTCTTACTACGTAACATGAGTATTTAGTTATATTACTCAGCTTAGTTTAATATTAACTTTGGAGTTGGGAAGATACTCAGACTGACCTGCTGGTCATTTTAACGTATTAAACCCTTACCAACCATTATTAAATAATTAACAGTTGGTGTTAATCTATCCATCAATTACATATAGCTGACACATTCTTAGCATAGCCTTGGTTCAACTACAAGACCAATGACGCTACTTTTCAGTTCTTCCTCTGTTCCCAATAGAAAATTCTAGAAATGAGATTTGTTTTCATTTCTAGTTATAACATAGTAACCAAATAAAATATATGTGAGAATTGGTTGCAAAATCATCCAGACAGAGAGAGGTCCAAATGGAGAGACAGTGAACAAAAGCCTTTTTAACTGGATGATCTGGTCATGTAATTCACAGCAATTGGAATTTAATGAAGTCTAAAGGAGCTTATATTAAAGAATTACAAAACGGATGGATTATAATTCAGTTTCACTATGATTAATATATTTAAGAAGAGGGATTCATTCAATGTATGGCATAAGTATTAAATAACCTCTGTGTACTACAAATCTCCATGTCAGTTGAAATACTAATTCCAGCCATGTAGAATTTCAATATATATTCTAAAACAAAATGAACTTACTGGGGAGAAACCTTGCTTCATAACACAGAAAGGCATGTGCTGGACAAATTCATATTCCAAATAATTACTTGGTAGCAGTATCTGCAATTTTTGCATAATTTGTATTTATTCAAAACCAATATCACAGATGTTTATATATTAACCAGCTATTTTATGCCAGTAATCTTAGTTTATATAAGAGGATAATAATTGCATCAGGAATTAATGTTAAGTTTAACTAATGCAGCCTATGTAACAGCTATCTAGCTATAGTAACTAGAGTGCTGTAGCTAGTTAGTACTCCTCAGAAATAAGTCTGAATGATCCTGAGAAATAATTTCTATTGGGAGAGAAATCAGAATAGTAACAATCAGTTTTACCAAAAATCAAGGGTGGCATTTTTGTTCGTTAAAATGTTTATGGATCCTTCACATCCCAAAGAGGCCTTTTTGAGGTTTTGAGAATAATGTGCAGTTTTATCTCACTGCAACTGATTAAGCATCCATCTTTCTACACAAGACAACTTAAAGTCTCTTCAATCAGTTGAAACCCATATTGCTAGCAACGGATGGGCTTCAAAATGTGGATAAAACATATTAGCAGTGACAAGATGTGTCTGTGCATTAAGAAGGAAATGCACCAAGGAATGTTCCCATCCATCTTCCTATGCACTGAAGAGAAGGGAAGCAGGCTTGCCTTTTGCAGAACATCCTCAATCTGCTGTTCTTTAGATTCTGAATCAAATGTGCTATTAGCAGCCCTTTTATCTTGCTCAGATGCTTTCCTATGAGAAGGTGGCATTTGCATTCGATCAAGCTTCTTCGTGGTTATAGGGAGTGATTACTAGTCTGCTCTTATCCACAGGCAGGTGATGCCTTTCACTCTTGCTCTTTAAAGGGCTTTCCTGCTCTTAGGATATCTAGGTCAAGATCTATTTATACAAGCTGCCACAAAGCGATGGGATGTTTCCAGTCCTAAGGGGTATTTGGGATTAAAGAGACAGCCCTAGTGGCCAAAGAGTCAATCCTTAGAATGTTGCCTTTTGCTTTTAAAAATCTGAATAGGAAAAAGAATAAATCTGTGCTCTGAAAGATTGCTAATTTGGAATAAATTGTGTTGCTGATTTGCTTTCTCTCTCCTGATATGCAAAACCATAAGAATAGCAGGCTCCTTGCACTTTGTCATTATGTAAAATTACAAAGGGTGGTGTAGTTTAATCTCACCCTTTTTTTTACCTTGCAGTGCATCACATTAGTGAGTTAAGGTGGAAAGCAAGCAAATATGGGTACCATCTAACTCATATTGGGCCACTGAATACGAGTGCACCTGAGTCCACAGCATAACAACAATTACTTTGACAATGTGGGTTGGACTGGAGACTCCTTTCCGTCCTTAGGCATCCAGAAGAAGCACAATGGCATCATGCAAGTGATACAAATTACACAGTTATGTAACTCATGTAATTTCCATGATGACATCATGTCACACTTGATCTTATGTCCCTTCTCTGCCCCTCCCCAGTGTCATCTGATGGTATGGGAGGGCAAGAAAGGCTAGATCGAGATCCTAATTTGGAGCATAAAAGTTCTGAGCAGGTAGAAGTTGTGTTTTTCTTCAGTGGCCCAATATGAGAGAGATAGTACCCTAAGAATGTCCTAAGAGTTCTATTTTGGAAGACCTGTCAGTACAGCAAGGACTCGCTGTATGGTGATACCAGCCCTTGAGATCTTCCAGAAGGAGCTTCCACAGAAAGAGTTGGATCATGACTGCCAATTGTGAAAGCAGACTATTTAATAACCAGAAAACATGGTAGTTGGAGTGATAAAAGCTCATTGTTAGAAGGGCCTCTTTTCTGCTATGGTGCAGTTTTCTGCTGTAAGAGTGACATTTAGAAACTAATTAAGAAGCCATATTCCCAAGCATTCAGAATGCTCTTTTAGCCATATGTGGCCATGTTTTTTTAATCAAGTCAGTAGACTGCTCCTATAATTAAGCTCCTTGATTGGCATGACATTGGAAGGCATTTGATGTCGAGGTAATAATCTGGTTTGTTCGGAATCAGAAATATAGATAAAAATATAGGCTGTCTCATGGAAATCTGCACTTTCAGCTGTGATGGAAGTCAGCCAAAACACAAAACTCTTGTGTGTGTTAGAATAAACTGTATAATGTTTGCTGCAGCAGATTTAAAAAAAAAAAAAAATCTTGAAGGAGGCTGAGATATGGAACTAATAAAATCACCTTATTACTTTGCTGCTTTTTGCTGCTTCTCAATTTAGTTATTAATTGATGCTACCCATAATTGCTTGCCTTCATGGATTCAGTCACCCAGTATTTGGTTTCCCATATCCTTACAGTGGCTGGGTTCACGTACTGACTGATACCAAGCATACTGGCTGAATCCAAAGACACTGTGTTTGCAGAGGTAAGAAGCATCTGTCTTTGCTGGTTTTTAAGGGATGGACGCCAGTATGTTACTGAAATCAGTTAAATACCAAGCCATGAGAGATTGTTGCATAAGCATCACCCTTCAAGTCTTTGCATGGCAGAAGCTGTCAGTTCTGGATGGTGGGCCAACAGGAGTCCTCAAAGTCCTGTGGGTGAGACTCTTCTGTTTTGCTGTGGGCTCAAATGAAGAAAGCACAGCATTTTACTGAATTTCATTCCAGTCATGCCACTTTTAAAAGTTCGAAGTATTACAGTTATTACCATGTGTTTTAAATTACTTATTTTACTTGGTTCAATGTTGTACCATACTGATTTAATCAATTATGATTGAATGATTACGTGCCATCAAGTTGGTGTTGACTCTTAGCAACTATATAAATAGAATTTTTCCAGGAGGAACTGCCCCCAACCTGGTCCTTCAGTTCTTCCATCGCTGCTGTAATTGAATCCATCTACCTTGGTTCTGGTTGTCCTCTTCTTCTCTTTCCTTCTACCTTTCCCAACACTCTAGACTTTTCCAGAGAGCTAGATCTTGACATAATGTGTCCAAAGTAGGATAATTTGAACTTGGTCATTTGTGCCTCGAGTCAGAACTCTGGGTTGATTTGTGTGTGTGTGTGTTTTTTTCATCCACTTGTTTTCTTCTCTATCTTTTTTTTTTATAGTAATTTTATTAAATGTTATAATTACAACAGTAAAAAAGAATAGAAACTGAGAAAAAGAAAGAGTGGAAGGTGCAGAAAAGAAAGAACAAAGGAAAAAACAGAAAGAAATAGAAAAGAAAAATAAGAATATAGTAAAGAAAAAGAAAAGAAATATATGAAGAAATAGCTTCCCCCTTCAGCACAACAAGTATAAACAATTTTAGTAACTTATCACCTTCTCTTAAAATACAACAAATGATCTCTTCTTCCCATATCCCATCTCTTATCTATAAACAAATCCATAAAACATCATCTTTTCAGTCCTGGTGTCAGCAAAAGTCCATTAAGTGTTACCAGAGGTAACAACATATTTATTTTAACCTTGATCAAATAAACCAACTCCACATTCCCTTCTTTTACTTCTAACAATCTTAATCTTTAGTTCATTCAAATAATGTTGTAGAATTTGATTTCTTTTCATTTTTTTCTTTGTCCCTTCTCACAAGATTCTTCAAACCTTTAATAAGCATCTGATGTAAATCCATTATAGGAAAATTATCCAGATCATTCTCTTGGTTTGTTAGTTGTATATCCCTTTTAATTATTAAGACATTAGCCAGTTTCTTTTGTGTGTCCAGTGTAACATCTTTTTCCATGTCATTCTTGTAGCCTGTCAAAACTGAAACCCACTTTCAACTCAGTTTTGATCTTGTCAGATAGAACTTGTTCCTCTTCCATAACATCTTTCAGACACAGTCTCTTCACAGAGGCAGATGTCTCTGTTGACACTATTAAAATTAACTTCTGAGTCCATTGTACAAAAATATCCCTCAATATGTCCAATGTTAGATATATTGTAATTTAAGTTGGGTTTATGTGTTCTTCTCCTTTAATTGTAATCTTTAGTTCTGTCTAGTTCCCTCTAGTGTCCAACCTTCAAAGTCTCATCCTATCATGTTTTTTAATTTTTTTAAGAGAATTCAAAACAAAAGCATTTGCCCATGGGAAGGATTCTTTATAATTAATTCCAAAATCTTATTTCAAATTTATCTGGACCCTTAGTCCATTTGTAATTTTGTGAAATTAAAGTTTTAATCACCCTTTTATTTATTACTACAGTTTGCAATTTTATATTTATATTAAACTTGTAGTTAAAACTTTCTTTTACTAATGATTGAAGGAAACTCACCTGCTGATGTCAAACTTGTCAATACAAAAGTTTCTAATAGCTAAAAAGCAGTTAACAAACAATTTCTGAAAGTGATTATAAAAGGAAGTATGTGAACTTAATGTTGTTTCAAGGGCAGTTTGAGCAAGTTGGCTATTCCCTCATCTCCCAAAGCTCTAAACCCACTGGAGACCACTATCTTGTGATCTCCTCACAGGGAGCAGCTGCCTGGAACACTTGTGGGTGATCTCATGTCCTCTCCTTGTTCAAAGGGTAATTATCAGAGAGTCAGTCTACTTGCCAACTCTTCATTGCTCCACAGTTGTTGGCTCCATTTTTCAGAGCCATTTTCAGTCCACCATTTCTTCCTTAGGAAGTAAAAAAATCTGTTTTCTTGGCTATCCATGGTATTCTCAGAAGTCTTCTCCAACACCAGGTTCAAAAGCATCAATATCCTTTCTTTTTTGCTTCCTCAAAGTCCAACTTTCACTTCCATAGAGTGTCTGAATGTCATTTCCAAGGCCTTCATTGCTACTTTACTAAGAGCTAGACTGTGATGTATTTCTTGACTTCTGGTTATTTTACAGTTGACAGTCAATCCTGAAAGGCAGAAGCTGCCTACCACTTTAATATCCTCATTGTCAGTTTTAAGGCTAATTGTTGTCTTTATAGTTAGTCCTAGTTTTACTGTGCTCTTTCATTACTACAGTTTGCAAACCATTTACATTTTCAGCTATCAGAGTAGGGCCATCAGCATAGTACAGGTTATTGGCATCTCTTCCTCCAATTTTAAAACCACGTTGATATTCTTTCAGTCAAGCTTCCATCAATACATATATTCTGCATATTGGTTGAATAAATAAGCAGAGGGTATACAGCCTTCTCTTATTCTTTTGCCAACTGGGAGCCAGTCTGTTTCACCATGTTCTGTCTATACTGTGGCTTCCTGACCTGTATATAAGATTCTCATGAGGACAATGAGATGTTTTGGGATTCCCATTTTTCTAAGCCCATTCCACAGTTTCACATGATCAACACAAAGCTACTTGGAATTTACACATGAGCGGTTCATGATCTGTTCCACAGTCAGCTTCTGGCTACATGTTTGCTATTATAACAGTCGCTTCAATCTCCTTGTACCAATAATATAGTCACTTCGGTTTATGGATACTGGTGATGTCCATGCATAAGGTCATCATTTTGGTTGTTTGAAGACCGTGATAACAATGAAGAAATCATTGGATTAGTAGAAATTGATAAGCAATTTCCTGCTTCATTTTGGTTTGCTAGGCCAGCTGATCAGTTGTAGTCTGCTGTAAAATCTTCTGGATAATGGACAAGCTACTGTACATAATTAAATGCAATTCAAACTGCTAAAATTGTTGTTTCCCATAGTTCTTATTTTCCAGTGATGAGCCCACTTGCTTTGGGAGCTGCAAAAATAACACCTTCTTCTTCCACTGGCTCACATCATAATATTTATTTTTATTTATTTATTTATTTGATTTGTCCCCGCCCATCTCCCCTACAATGGGGAGATAATATACTTTGTTGGCTCGTGACATTCTCTTCCACGTTTAGGATTGACGTTGCTATCTAACAGGAACCAAGAAGGATATGGGTCTGCTTAATCTGGCAGGTGAAAACTGATTGAACATCTGCTTTAGAGTCACTGTAGTTTGTTGTTTAAAAATGTCAGTTAATTAAACCAGTATGACAGTAAAAGCTTTTGAGGGCTACTGTCCTGTAAACCAAAGTAGAGTTTTTACAATATTTGTTGAAGCCACTAGCTAGGTACCTTTATGAATCAACCTATTATAGGATTTTAAATTTAATGGTCTGTTTTAAAAAGAGAACAGGCTATGGCTTTTTCTAAAGGAATATACTGTTCATAGAGGAATATTTAGTTCAAAAAGGAAATTTTGGAAGTTTTGTTTTAGAAATTGGCTACCGCATTCTAGAATGCTAATATTTAGATTGAAAAATGTTGTTTCTGAATTTTTTCCATTCCAACAACAATACTGAAATTCAGTATAATTTTGGTTTATTAACTTGACATATAAAGACAACTTTTTTTTAAGCCCAAAGGGTATAATTACCCTTTAGGTTCTTTGCTAAATTAAATCATTATAGTTATGAAATGGGCTTTCTTCTCATTCCCTTAAATTGGAACAGCAACATTTTCTACTGTGGCAGATGTTCATCCTGTCCAAGGGTGATTGGAAGATTTTTCATGTTACAGACTGCTCAAAGTCTGTAGCATTAAAGTCTTTGAAAGCCAACAGCATGGAAGTCATTTACATTTTTTAGAACTTGAAAGAAAGCCTTGAGTGTCGTGTTTGGAAATATAGACACATCTGGGACAGTGATAAGTTAAAATAGATCTCCGTCAAGGACAGTGATACTGAAGTCAAGAATGTACATTTCATCAAAGCTGCCGGACAGAGTATTCCATGATTGGAGACCCCAGCTTTACGTGGACCTTAGCTTAATTAGAAGACACAATTATTTTTTTCAGAATCAGCTCCCTCTGGCTCCAATCCCACCCACTTCTAACTTTAGTTCTTTACTTTCAGAGGATACAGGTAACTAGTACACTACCACCATGATCCTTTTGAATTAGCTGCCATCTTTTTGAATTGTTGTTGCTCTCTGTCATTTTTGGATAAGCTCCCAGAACAATGCAATAAACAAAAAGTTAGTTACCAACAAGTGTCAGGAACACAATAAAACATGGCCAGATGAGAGAAGAAAAACCTTCTCTGCAAGTTGCTTTCTTTCCTGTTAATGAATATATGAATGCATTGTCAAATAAATCATCAACTCTGCTGAAGAAATCATCATTTACATGGAAGGGAATTCTACATTTCTTGGGTTGCCCCTAAAAAGACTTGATATCCATATCAACCATTCATGCTTAAAAGTGGTATTTATATAAAAAGGATTTGAAAGTGTAGACTTTATTTACTTACTTACTTACTTACTGGACTTATATGGCTGCCTCTGTCATACAACAATGCTAGGTGGCTCACAGAACAATCCATAAAACGTAGTTAAAATCATACCCTTCCCCACCAGGCGCCAGATCAAACATCCTTACAGCCCAACCCCCATCCTAGCCCAATGCTGAGTATCTCAGATTCTGATGGTGAACTAGTCACTATATTGAAAGCTTGAGTGCACCACAAGGCAGCAACCAATAAATGCTTGATGTTGTATGCTATTTATCAACTGCCTTACTGTCCTCTAACACTTCCCTGCATTTTACAACAGTAAGGACAAGGTGCTAATGTACTGCCTCTTGGGTTCTTTCTATGGCACAAGACACCAAGCAAACAGCCTCTATTTTCCCCCCTTCCTTCCCTCTATATACTTCTCACCCAGATACTTTCCCCTTTGTGTTTGCAAACCATGGACCAAATATTGTAGAAAGCAAATTGTAATGAGTCCCTTTGCAGATGGAAAACTCACTCAAGAAGAAAAGGTGGGACTTTTATATCTTTATTTAGCTGATGAATAAACCCTCCTACCCTTTGGGAGGAAGACACTTCTGGCTGGCCGAATATTGTTGGTCGTATAAGCAGCTGTATTTTGGTTTAAAAGCTCTAAATGAGAGAGACTGCAAAAGTTGTTTTCTCTATGCTATCCGTTGCTGGCAGGCTTTGGAAACAGGCTTTTATTTAAGGGGGAAATAAATGATATTGCACTTTAAAAAAGTTTCTTAAGGGTCAAGAGCCACTGTTGGGACTGTATGAGGTGGCACGTATTCCCTGCATAGCCACATGCCCCCAAAGAAAAAATCATAAACCCCACATTAAAAAAAAAAAAATCCCTCCTCCTTCTCAAAGTCTGGCTAAAGAGGATTTAAAAAAAAAAAAAATCAGATTTGTAGATATTATGCAAGGACTCCATGTCACTAAGCTTGGCATGGCCTTTTTGCCAAGATCTCTTTTAGAAAGGTTTAAATTGACAGAGGGAGACCTGTGTGTCACTGTATGTAAGGTGGGAACCTGGCAAGGTGCGAACCAATCTTTTTTAGGCCAGACAGAGCTCTTATGTGGAACAGTGTAAATGTGTTTTTATAAATTTTAACTGTATATTTATTTATTGTTTTAATATGCTGTAAGCCGCCCAAAGCCCCCCATTGGGGGGAGATGGGCGGTGCTAAGTTTGATAAATAAATAAATAAATAAATAAATAAATAAATAAATAAATAAGTAGATGTCTCCAACCCTCAAGGCTAGGAAATGAATATCCAAGGGCCTATTGATTTGAAAAGAAAAAGGCCTAGATGCATGGATTTCTGTGACTTCCTTTAATAAAGCAATAAATCATCTTAAATAGCCATGTTGAATCTGTGAAGTTTCTAATTTTACTGATACTCACTGAAGTCTGACGCTGTAAAAGTCATTAGGGCTATGCACTGTTTCATTTCAAAGGGAAGAGGTGCTTCAAAGTATCCACGGGCACCCATGTAGTATCTTTTCATGGGACTGTGCTGCAGCAGTAGAGGGTCAGTGTGTAAAGGCAAAAAGGTGGTTGCTTTAAAGAGTTGCCAACAGGCATTGAGTGTCCTGCACACCCTGAAGAGCCTTTTCCCCTTAGAATCCAAAGACCCGCAAAACCCTAAAAAATAATCACCTGCTCCATCCATCTTTTAGTGAACTAACAGATAGACAAGATACATAACAACTGATGTAGCTTAAGTAATTAAATAGTCAAACGCACTGACAATACCATTTGAACAGCATTAAAAATCTGTGAGAGGTGTATGTTCCCTACCAAAGCTAAGAACTTTTAAGATCGTGTGGGCCAGTGGAAATATTTCAAGATACATTTGCTCTCTCACTGATCTCAGTGTGGCAAGACCTTACGCTTAGCAAGATCATTGCCAAAGGTTTTATCTTTTAGGAGTATTATTTGAATAAAATGCAGTTTTTCCTCCATAGCTGAATTTAGTTCCCACTCAGTTTTGATATACGAAAGACATAGTAACGTTCTCCTATGAAATCTTTGCAATTTCATTTATTTTGTTAAAAGATACTGTAGGCGGTATTGGAGTTAAGTATTAGCACCAATGCCAAGGATTAGCCCCTGGACTCTACTGCAGGACAATACACCAATGAAGCTTCAATTCAGTAACTGACATAACTGTCTTATCATGGTCTAAGACAGTGAACAATATGTTAGTTGGAAGAGAAATTATTATTTTTAGGTATTAGGGCTGTCTGTACCCTGCAGTATTGCAAAGATTTTAAAGAATTTTAACAAAGGAGTCTTAGTATGGAGATGAATTGCTAGGAACATTGGTCCCTTCAAGTGTCAAATGAACAGGATGATCAAAATACCTTCTTGGACATAAAGAACTCTTCAGGGCTGGAATATGGTACTCACTAAACTTCTGTGGTGAATCCCAATTTAAGGACAAGCAAGGGACGCAGGTTCAAAAGCAGACTGGAATCTGGACTAAAGGATGTATCCCAATTCAGAAAGCCCAGTAAGATTCAGCTGAAATAGGTAGTCCTCTTCTGTTCCTCCTTTCAAAGATCTCATGGCCAATCTGGGCAGGAACAGAGTTAATTCAGAGACTAAGGCTACTTCACTAAGACTGACTACACTGGGCAGCTGTTCTTAGATCTCAGCATCTCTTAACAAAGCTGCAATAGGTTTGGCAGTGCTTGGGAATTCATGAAAAAAATATGGACCTTTGGAGTATGTAGGAATGCAGATTCTCAATTTTTTGAAAAATAAATTAAGGTTACTATATGATGATGGTGGGTTTAACTTCTCTGTCTTCCAGCTTTATCATTGGGGATACATTCTAAATTCTATTTCTCTATGGAATCCAAGTAATCCAGGTCAAAAACCATCGGGGGTGCAATTAAGAAATTATGATGTGGCAGAAGGGACATGGTACGTTTTTGAGGCAACATGCTGTTACATTTCTAGTATTAAAGGCTGTAAGCCATATTCTGGAAAATTCTGGGACAGAAATATAATGTTGACCCTTATTCATGTGATGAAGTTACATCTTGGAATACAATCCCAGTCTGAAAATTCTAAAGAGAGACAGAGGGAGATAAAAGGAGAGAGAGATTTGAATTTATGGGCTAATAGAGGTATTAAGTCCTTAGATCAGCTAATTCCTAATCATGTTTTTAAACCATTAGAGCTACTAAAAAGGGGATTTGGATTCTCTAAAATTCCAGAATGGCAATATATTCATTTGGAAGCATTTTTTTGCATAGTTTGGCTCAAATGCATTAGCAGGCATCAGGCACTTTGTAGCTGCCTAAAACTGAAAGTGGTTCGTGCCATTCACAATATTCACTGACTTTCTTTATTAAGATTTATTGAGAAGAAAGGGATGCGGTTACAGTAATTCCAGAAACTGAACTATTTCCCATTTAGAAACAACATATGCTGTGTACCTTTGTTCTTTCTGACTGCCTTCTTGTGATCCAGTGGAGTCATGGGACTTTTCACTAATATTGGAGAAGTTTGCAGTGGTTGCTTACTTAACAAACTTTAAAATCTTTAATAGTCTGCCAACCAGTTTGTACGCTAGCGTCTAACTCAAAGCAAACAGGACATATCCCCAAGATTGGAGTGAGGCCATAATTATCTCCATATTTAACAAGGGGAACAGAGCAGATCTGGCTAACTAGAGACCCATTAGCCCTTTAAGCACTATTAGTAAACTGTATGAACACCATCTAGCCTGGACGTTGCAGGACTGGATAAAGGAAGTATCTATTGAGTCATGAAGAAGCAGGTGTTCCTTCTAGGTGCTCTAACACTGATTAAGTGCTGGTTTTCTGACAGCTACTTGAGAAGTATAACCATGAAGCAAAGACCTCATTATATATGGCCTTTGTATGTTTTAAATTGGCATTTGATCCCATTTCAAGGGCAATCTGGTAGAGGAAATGGAAAAATACTAGCATAGACAGACATTTACTTTTACTTATATGTATGTATAATGGATATGTATATACCTGTATGAAATTTTTACCATCAGAGTTACATGATATGTTAACTGAGCCAATAACTGTTCAGAAGGGAGTTAGACAGGGTTGTATTTCAGGCCTCACATTATTTAACTTGTACCTAAACTCCTAACAGCTGAACTTTTAGAATCTTGGTTGACCAATGTAAAGAACAACAGTTGGTAATTAACTATCAGAAAACTGAAGTATTGGTTTTTGTTAAAAAGCCTAAAAAACTTAAGGGGACTGTTTCAGGGAAAGAAACGGAAAAGGTCCACCTGGTACTGACTCTTGGGAAACTCTTTGAGATGAGGCAAATCAAAAGCACTAAGGAGCTCTGTATCAATATGGAGTTTCCTTTGTGCACCAGGTAAAGAATGTACCTCTGCAATATTGAAGTTCTTCGAGTCAAAGATGATAGCCCAGATACTTTATGGTGCACAGTTAGCTGCATTCCCTAATTATAAACTTCTAGAAACAGTTCAGAGTAATCCTACAATCAATTTCCAGGTACCTAAATGTGTATCAAATGCATCATTAAGGCTAGAATAGGATGATTGATAGCAGAGGCAAAGGCATATTTCATTATTGGCTGAATGCTCCTTTTTTCCCAACAGGATTGATTCCTCTAATTTTTATGGAATTAGTGTACTTGGTATCTATCAGTACTAAAAAACTTGTCTCCCTTGGCCTCTCTCCTGACCAGTTGCTATTCCATAAAATATAAACAAACCTTTCACATTGTTAACACTAGATTGTTTGATATTGAACAAGAGAATGAATTTAGTTTCACGTTATATCAAGGAGTACATAGAGTACCCAAGATGGGAAACGAGTAAATATTCAACTACAATTGTATCTCCTCCTGTTTTCAGCCAAATTTCCCTCCTCCTGTGATTCAGCTTCAATATCACTCAACAGGTTTTGTTGTACTATTTGTATTATTAAGGTAGCCATCAAACTTTTATTTCCCCCTTGTTGGAACAGATGCCAGGATGGTCGGGTCAATTTTATTTTATCTTCCTTTTATTGGATAACAAGCCATATAATGTACCTAAATTTTGTGTCACAGCTATTAATGCACAAATTGCTACAGAACTAGATCTGGGATAATGAAAAACAAGCATGATATCCAGGGTGAGTTATGTTATGTGCTGTGTTATTAGAATGCTATGCATGGTTTTAAATTGGTTTTATTAAGTTATATTGTTGTAGTGTAAATTTGCCGTTCAATTTTTTTCTTATTCTAATTATTGATTGGATAAATCTTTGTCTAAGTAGATATCGTTAAGTTGGGTAGTAGTTATTGTAATAACTTTGGAATAAGGAGTTGGAATAGCCTATGTTAATAAATCAGTGGCTAAGTTTCTTAAAGAATATTAAGGATATGTTGGAAATGTGAACAACAAGAAGGGACTTTTTATCATCTTTGGTGGAAATGTAATAAGGCTAAAAAAATTTGGACCCAAATTCCTATATTAATCTTAATGAAATTATGATTTATGGATTTGATTAGTTCAAATAATACTTTATACAAAATATGTATGTTAAGATGTAGTTTAAGTGTAAGAGGTCACTATATGATTTATCTATATCTTCTGTATAAGAAGTCAGAAGTCATTCTTTTTGTAATTTTTCCTTTTTTCCCTTTTCTTTAATTTTTATCAGTTTTGTATTCCTTCTTTATTTCTAACTCTCTTCTTTTCTATAAAAGAAAAAGAGTTAGAAATATAGAATATTAAGGACTTTTCCTATGATATTTTGATGAGATTAATCAAATATTTTTTTAAAAAATATATTAATTGGACACCTCAGAGAATATTTTTAAAGGATTGTTTGTCAGTCTCATTGCTTTTGAAGTATAAAATGATGGAAGGGATGCCTGTAAAGTATAGGTTTTCCCCATTATTGTCCTATTTTGGTTCAATATCAGTATGTTTGTTACAATAGTTCTGGGAGAAATAATATAGTTTAAATATGTGAATTGAATGCCAACAATTTAGAATCTATCATTCTATGAAGAACTATGGATTTATTAAGCATTGGGCATAGCAAAAAAAAAAGAAACACTCCCCAACCCTCTTTTATGATGGACAGACAAAAGTATCCTGGATTTAAAGTCTTGGATTAATGTTATGTGCTTGCTCTCTTCTTAGGAATTGGCTATATCAATGTATGGAAAGATTTATCAATCTGGTTCTTGATCGTCAACGTTAAATGTTATTGTAAATGCATTGTATTTTTGTCCTTAGTCATTTTATTCTGTTTATTTTTGTTTTTCCTTTTTGGTATATTTTTCCCTTTCCAGACTCACTGGGAATCAGGCAGCATATAGATTGATTGATTGATTGATTGATTGATTGATTGATTTTCATATGCTAGAGCAAGCAATGGTTACAAAAAGTGGACAGGAAATAATTTAGAGAAGGTCCTTTTGATCATGTAGAAGGGCAAACATGGCACCTGAGTGCAACTCTGTAAATCAGCCATATTTTTTCCCCAAGCTTGGTTGTCCAAGTTTGGTTGCCTTCTCCAAAGGCTGCATGATTCCAGGCAAAGATTAACCTGCTCTGAGCAGTTGCTGAGAGATGTGTCAAATGTGCCCCATGTCCTGAAACACCTATTAGAATTGAACCAAAGTATCCCACAGCGCAATGTTTTGCCCTGCCCAAGTTTTGGCAGACGTTTGTTGGGAGAGGCAAAGTTAGTTATTTCTGGATTGCAGAACTACAAAATGACAGGCTCTGTTTGTCTTTTCCTCTTTCTCATAATTGCCCGTACAGATAGCAGATGTTAAATGTGATTATGTAACAGAGACATAACTGTTCTATTACAATTATAATTTTATCCATCATAGAGAAGAGTCTTTTTCAGCATGTAGTTGTATGTGAAAAGGAGGTAAGGTAGAAGGTTATCACAGAAAGGTACTAGGCGAAGTAATGATTATGAGTTGGAGAGAAGAAAATATTAGGAGTTCATTGTGTCTTAGAGAAAAAGGATTTAGAAATGGAAATGTGGGACATTCCCAAATAATATTTTGAAATTGGAGCTGTAAATAGTAGTCAAGGTCAGATAAGAGATAAAGCTGAAAGAAAAGAACAAGATACCTGCCCAGCCTTATCCACAGATTTCTCACTTCCAGTTTTTCTACTCTTTAATAGGAAAACCATCAACATGCTTATGAAAACATATTAAAGGACAGCATATCTTGAACAGTCCTCTAAGTCCCACTTAGCACGTCTGGAGAGGTATTGACTTCAGTTAATGACAAAGCAGTTTTTATTTCAGGTTTCAAGTCCACTGATGCTTATTCAAATAACGGGGGGGAGGGGGGGGCTTCAGCAGAGCTCAACTTGCAGCTGTAAATTTACATTTCCTTCTGCAAAGACTGCACATCTCTCTTGAAAGGCAGAAAAATTGCTGATTAGTCAAACTATCCCTGTCTTTTTCTTCAAAAGTTGATGAGCCAATCAAGCATCAAAGGAAGGCAGCAAAGCCTTTCCTTTTCTGCTAACTGTGTGTGTGTGTATGTGTTGGGGGGGAGGTAAGATAACATATCTCTAGTTGACACATCTAACAAACAGTTAAAACAGAGTCTTGTTTGGTCTCCAGCCACAGATGTTTTGAGAGACTCTGAAATCTGTGAACCATAATGCATTTTTTTTTTTAATCCGCACTCAGTCATTACTGACTCTACGGTGACTGCTTGGACGAGTCCTTGCAGTTTTCAAGGCAAGGTGATGATGTTTTCGTTACATGCTGCTTAATGGATGTTATGATTGTTGCTTTTTCTGAATTAAATATATAACTAGACCTTTGCACGATTGTGTGGCAGTCAGTAGTCTTTTTAGTGCCATAGAAAGATGAAGGTAAAAAAAAAAACTCCATAGGTTAAAATCTTATGCACAAATCCTTTGTGAAGTAAACAAACCTGCAAGGGCCTTGTTCTCTTTTTCAGGAAATATTATCTATAGGTTACAGTGGGAAGTAAAAAAGTAAGTAAATCCTGGAAGAAGCTAAGGGCAAGCTACTGTCAAGAAAGCTACATAGTTGTGTCTATTAAGTCCCCAGGAGTCACAATGAACTTCAACAACGCTTATCCTTTTTGATTTGCACCAATGAACAGGACCTAATGCAGATACTGAGACTTGCCAGACTCAGATTTGTGACATTGGCACACATGTTAATCGACAAACGCTGAATGGCATTTAGGAAATGTCTGCACTTCAGAATTAAGAAAACAAGGTCTAAAACAGTGAATAATGATGATGATGATGGTGATGGTGATGGTGATGATGATGATGATGATGATATGAACAGTAGCTGTAAATAGAAAGACAAGGCATTAAAATGGCAACTACAGCCCTGAGTTTAGAAGGGCCAGGTCAAGAAATTCACCCAAAGGATTTCAGACTTGGAATCAGTTGACCCTCCCCACAGAAAGTATTTCGGAGGTGAGATTGAAGTTCAGGGTTTTTATAGGCAAATAAATTCCATTAATTCCAAAGGAAGTAAATGTTCGGTAGCATATTGCTTCATTCCCCAATGACCAGACATCCCAAAACCAGTAGAATGTTATATGTACAGTGAAAGTTAAGATATAAAAGGGTTAGTTTTCCCTTAAAATTTCAGCAATTTGCATACTTTTTAACAATTGCCTTTGCTCACTCCATGTAATGCATCTTATGACTTAATTTCTTTATTTAAAATGCAAATGTCATTCTGCAAAAATGTAAACTACATATTGGAAAATATGAAACCTCGTATGCAGGTCCACCAAAATGATATCATGCTAAGGATCAAGTATTATATGTCATCAAGGAATATGCATAGAATCTTCTGGTTAAATTTTATTTCCATCAGCAAAAATAAGGGGAAAAGGCCTTATGGTAGATTCAGATAATTAGGAATCTGCCTTATGCTGGCTCAGACAATTGTTCCATTTAGTTCAAAATTTTTGCTGTAATTTTGCAGCAGGAGAATTTGGGTAAGAGACCCCCTGCTGTTTTTTAAAGTTACCTGAAGTTCACAGGGGAAACGGTTGACATTGCCCACCCCAGAGCTAGACAGGGAAATTAAAACCAGCAGAGTCAAAGTGGTAAACTGGCAATATTCAGTTGAGGTTGAATGAAGTTACAAGCCATATACAAATGACAGCAGCATTCAGGACCATGGATAGTGGCAAATGTTTCTTGCAGGTCGACATTCTTTCCTTCCAGAACAAAATAATAGTTGCTTCAGAGCCATTTAAAGTCAATTGACCTAGTGGATGACTCACATCTAGCTGATTGGGCTGTTTGTCATTAAAGCTTCTGGAGAGGTGGCTTTATCCTTCAGCTCCAAGAAGGATGGCAAGATTCTGGGACCAGTTATTTTTCCTCTGAACAAGAACCCTTAGTCTAACCTAGTCAGAGTCTTTGGATCCATCTGACCATTTGAGGGATGTGGGTTATAAAAACTGTAGGTCACCAACTTGCATAAGAAGTTCATATGCCATATGCAGGTTGGGAAGGAGTTACTAGAACATGTACACTTGTATGAAAGTATGGTTGTGTTCCTAACATTTCCACTAAACTTGTAATAAACATTAGGAATATTCACAGTCATATAAAGACACCTAACTGGAATGTTCATTATTTTTGATGGGAAAACTTAAGTTGTCTTTTTTTTTTTTGAGGGGGGCATATATTTTAATAAATAATCAATTATATTTAATCTAAATTGGTGATAAAAATGCTGCTGACCAACACAAGGGACTGAAGGTTAAATAGCACAATCCTAAAATAGCCCAGGCTTTTCCTTCTTCAGGTCTGCCATACAATGGAAAATAATGTCAATGAACAATGCAATCTTTGTAGCATCCTAAATGTATTCAGAGCTCTGGGTCCACATCGAGTTCCTTCCCATTTGGACAGATTTGTGATGGACAAAAGCACAGAAAGTATTTTATTCTCTGTCAATTGCAGGGCATGACTTGTGCATGTGGGAATCCATCAAAGCCATTTGCTCAGGAATCGGTTCATTTGTTCCAGCAAAATTTATATTCTGTTTATAATCTGGATGACTTTTGGTCATCTCTTAAAACACAGAACTAGGAGAATATAGCAATTAAGTAAAACATCCAAGAACCAGGAATTCTCTGGTTCAGATCACCCCAATACAAATCTCCAGTATAGAAGGCAATATTACTGGCCTTCATTTAGAGAATTACTGTTAGGTTTGCTGGTAATATGAATATGAAACACATTGATCATTTAAAAGTGTTATTTAACTGCAATAATTTTACAAGAAGTAAAAATGTGCGCTATGTATAGCTTTCAGTTGGATAATTTGTTTCTGTCCTGGTTAATGTTCAGATGCTTATTTTTTATGAACTGACTATCTTTCAAGAGTTAGCATTTATTTGTTTAATATATTGCATTTTTTAATATTCAGGAACAACATGCCATGTTTCTTGTGTAATTTATGAAATGACTGAAATGTAAGAATTCATATGAAATATCATTGAGAAGAGCCCTGATTCCCAGTTATCATTTGTCCTTATATTTTGTGACCAAACTACTGAATTTACAAACATGGGAACTATTCACAAAACATTTACAATAGTGGCTTTTATTTGTATTCTTTTCTCTCAAGGAATGTGATGGTGAAATGTACAAATATGTGTGCCTGCTAAGTAGACAATGCAAGCTATATGGGGAACATGAAATATGTGCTGCTGTTCAGAAACATGTAATCATGAATTTGAATGTGTTGTGATGATTCCAATGACACGGGGGGGGGGGGAGAGAGCCCCCAAAATGGTGAGAAATAAAACTAGGAGTTAGAAGGACAACCCTGGAAAGACAAGCCGGTACAGCTCCAGAGACCCCATTTGGCTTTCCTACACTTAAGATAAGAGAGCAAATTCTACTGGTGCTGGTCTGGAGTGATTTTATCCTCTGCCCAAGAGAACTAGTTGGAAGCATCACTCTGTGTCCTGCATCTGGCCACCCTATTGACCAAGTGCTTTTAACACTCTCTTACATATATAATTCTATTAAGTTTTAAAAAGGAAGCTTAAAACTAATACAAACTAATATAAAGTAAGAAGAAGAAAAGAAAAAGAATTTTTTTTCTGTTTTATGCAAAAAGTCCTTAAGGAGGTTCCAGTCAGCAATAAACATAGATATTGTCTTTTCCCTGATCAAAGAAGTCAATTTGGCCATCTCAGCAAGTTCCATCTTCTTCACCAACCATTCCTCCATTGTGGATAATGATGCATCTTTCCATCTTTATGTATACAATAATCTTGTGCAGTTACCATATACAAAAACAAAGTTCCATGACTTTTTCCTAACTGTTAGTCCTTCAATCCCAAAAGAAAGACCTTTGGTCTCAATTGTATATTAATTTTTAAAATCCTCTGAATAAGTGCATGAGTTTGAATCTAAGATTTTCTAGATTTTTTAATACATCTCTATGTTATCACATCACAACACATGGACAGAGTGAACCATAGTTTTAACTGGGAAACTGTCAGCATTTTAGACCAAGCTAAATCCAAAAATGCAAGAGAATTCTTGGAAGCCTGGTATTCAGACAAGGCAGCAGTTAAGAGACAGATAGAGATAAACAGCATCTACATCCTATTCAAAAGAGACAAAAGAGCAGAAGATCGCCTCACCAGCAATCATCACCCAGATAAGCAAAGGTAACCACCGGGCACACAATCAAGCAGTAAACAATACCCTAATCAAGGAACTTCCAGAGGAGCAAAACAAAACCCCCACCCCCACCAGCACTGGCAGGGCATGCCACAGTATATAAATAGAGAGCAAACCCCATTCCATTCTAGCACTGAAGATGTTACCTAGCTGGGTAATGAAATGTTTGCAAGAAGAGAACCAAGCTCAGAGAACCCAAGGACTCCACACTTGCTAATGCACCAAATTCTTTTAATTTTTTTTTAGATTTTTTTTATCCCACCTTTATTATTTTTATAAATAACTCAAGGTGGCAAATATATCTAATACTCCTTCCTCCTCCTATTTTCCCCACAACAACAACCTTTTGAGGTGAATTGGGCTGAGGGAGAATGACTGGCCCAAAGTCACCCAGCCAGCTTTCATGCCTAAGGCAGGACTAGAACTCACAGTCTCCTGGATTCTAGCCTGGTGCCTTAACCACTAAACCAAACTGGCTCTCTAATTCGCCCATTAATGTTTCAATTCCCCTTAAAGAATCTTCCAAAACCAACATCAAATCTTCTGCAAAAACTCTTAACTTATAAGTTTCATTTTAAATCCCTGTCTTGCTCCGTTTTGTATCTCACAGGATTTTGTTAGATCTCCATTAACAATTAATTGTGCTTTCTGTGAAATGTAAATTGATTTTACTCTTTTTATAAACTTCTCTCCAAAATTCATATCTTCCAAAATTTTGAACAAGAAAGCCCAGTACAAATTTTCAAAGGCCTTCTCTGCATCTAAGAAAATCAATGGGGCTAGTTTTTCATCATGTTGCTCCAAGTACTCCAAAATGTTCAAAACATTTCTAAGATTGTCCTTGAGCTATCTTTTAGGTAAAAACCCACATTGATCCTCATGAATAAATTCTTGCAGAATTATTTTCAGTGTATCAGCTAGAATCATTGTAAACAACTTGTAGTCATTATTCAATAATGATATCAGCCTATGGTTTCTTGTTCAAGTCAAATCTTGTCCCTTTTTAGGTATTAGTGCTATATTGTCCTCTTTCCAACTCTCTGGCATCTTTCCTCCCTGTAAGGTAGAGTTCATCATGTCTTGTAAAGGTTGTAAAAGTTCATTCTCAAAACATTTATAGTAAGAACTGATAAACTATTGGAAAAACTGGAGGCCTCGATTGACTGATGTTTACTTGATCTAATATATATGCTTCATGAAGGGACCTCACTCAAAGTAAGATGTAACCCCCAGGGCCATCTGACCAATGCCATTGGAATTTAGAAAGGAGTCAAGCAAGGCTGCATATTGGCCCCACTCTTATTCAGTTTCTATATTAACTCCATGGTGGGCCATCTCCTCAACACTCCCCAGAACTTGTTGGAAGACACATCTCTGTTCTACTCTATGCAGACGATGCAGCAATAGGTGTTCTTGAAAGAGCACTGAGAGCACTGACTCAATACTGCAAAGAAAACCAATTAGAACTCAATTACCAGAAAACTAAAATCATGGCATTTGCCAAAAGGTCCAAGAGCCACTCCTGGAGCATAGATGGCCACAAGACTGAGCAGGTCTCCTGTTTCAAATACCTGGAAGTAGTCCTTCATTCTGCCAGCAAAGGGAAAGCCCATGGGGACTATATTGCTGAAAATGCACAGTGGAGCTCATCTGCCATCCTTAAAGTCCTCAAAACAAGAGGTGGCCACTATGTTCCTGCAGTACTCAAATTATCTGTAGCCAAGCCAATAGCACAACTTCTTTATGGTGCACCATTAGAACTTATACAATCCAAATTTCTAAGATTGGTCCTTCAAGTCCCAAAATGTGTCTCTAATGCCACCCTGCAACTAGAGACAGGCCTCATGAAAGTGGAGGCTGGAGTGTGGGTGACCATACTCAACTATTGGCTCAGATTATCCTTTTTTCCCCTTGGCCTTGCCCCATTAACTATGAGGAATGATTTTCAGTCCGCATGGAAACAGACAGTAGCAACTAAAATCTCATCCTTGGGCTTCTCTCCAGGTCTCCTGCTCAGCATGGGATAAGATCAGGCCAAAGCACTCATTAAACAGCATGTAGCAGACACAGAGTACCAAATGGATCTAGCCAGGTTCCCAACCTTCATTGTCAGTGGATCCAACAGGTACCCTGCCTCCCCTATGACATACTTAACTAAACTCAAGGCATCTAACCACCGGAGGGCTTTCACTCTGGCACAATGTCATGCCCTCCTCTCATCTGTCCTTGAAGGCCAATACAGGAAGATTTCTTACCCAGAGAGACAATGCCCCTTTGACTCTGGACACAAAGAAATAACAGAGCATGTGCTTCTCCAGTATTATAGTAATATCTCCAGTATTATTACATTTTACAGTAATGTCTAAGTATTACAGAAACATTCCTACTACCCTTATCTCACCATTTCTGCATAAATACCCAGGGTGCACAGGACAATTCTACTCCCCCCCCACCCCCGCTGCTTTCAGATACCAACCCTGCTATAACATATCGTGTTGCCAGGTTCTGCGCAGCAGCGATTACAATTTGTCAGATGATGGCCTGTGCCATAAACTAGTCTTAATGAGCATCACGTTCGTCATACTAAAGTGCTTTGATAGATATAGTCTGCTATATACTAACCTTTATGCTCCCCTATACCCATCTAATGCTCCTACCCCTCCTTTGGGATTCCTTTTAGATATATGGTTTCTGTTTTATATCTTTTAGCTTTTTATAATTATTATTATGTTTTAGATTCTGATGTATTTTCTGTGCCTTTTAATTGACTGTACCTCACCCTCCTTATGCTTGTCTTTGGCCTTAATAAAGATTTGATTTGATTTGATAAACCATCTGGTCCAGGCACCTTTCCTGGTTTAATCTTTTTTATAGCTTCAGAAACTTCCCTTATTGTTATAGGCCCATTCATAATCTGTCTCTGTTCCTCTGCAGTCCTCTGCCAATTTTGTTTCTTTAGATATTCATCTATTTTCTCTAGAAATATATCACTTCCTTTATACAAGTTAGAATAATATTGATGAAATGCTTTTTGTATAGCCATATTATTCATTAATACAGTATCTTCCTCTTGTAATTTCAAATCATTTTATTTTCCTTTTCTTTTTGTAATTTATATGCTAGCCACTTTCCTGGTTTGTTTGCAAAATCTTTTTTTTTTTGCTTTACATAGTTCATTTTTATTTCCATTTCTCTTATGTTAACATAGATAACTGTTGTTATAAAAGCTTAATTTCTTGAAAAATACTTATCTTCTCTGGAAATTTCTTTAATTCATCTTCTTTTCTCTTTATCTCATCCAAATTAGCTTGTATTTTCTCTTGACTCTTCCGTTTGAGTTCACTATTATATTGTATAAAATAACCTCTAACAAAAGCTTTACTTGCATCCCAAACCATTCTTAAATCAGTACCTTTATCTAAATTATTTTCAAAAAATTCTTTTAATTTCTTTTTATGATCCTCCAGTATTGCTTCCTTCTGTAGCAACATTTAGTTGCTACATTTAGTCTCCATCATTTAGTCTCCATCACAAAAGAACTAGATTTCCTTTTATAAAGCAAACTCAGAGGATTATGATCCAAAAAAGTCTTTGGTAATATCTCTACTTTAGAAACCTTAGTAGCCAAATTCTTTGAAATCCAAATTATGTCTATTCTTGAAAAGAATCTATGCCTTTCAGAAAAGCAGCTTAAATTGCCATTTTCTGTCTCCATATATCAACTAACCCTAAACTGTCCATCAAATTAAAAAAAAAAAATCTGGTAATTGAGTAATTTTAATATTTTTCTCAGAAGTTCTATCCAGTTTTGGGGAGACCACTTCATTCCAATCCCCCATCAAACACCAATTTTCATAAGAGAAACCTATAGTCTCCTTTATAGAACAGTATTTTATCTTCATTTGGGACATAAATTCTCAATATCAAAGTCCCATGCAAATTAACTTCCACCCCTACAAATCTGCCATGGTCATCAGTCAATACAAGTTCTGGTTTTAATTGGGGATTTATATACAAAACAACTCCATTTCTTTTCTTAGTTGCTGCTGAAATAAATTCTTCACCCAATTTTTTTATACATCAAATATTTTATGTCTTTTTTTCCCTAATATGTGTGTCTTATAGGCAGATTATATCTTGTTTTATTATTTTCAAATAATGATTTTTTTTTCTCTTTTGAGGAGCATTTGCTCTGTTTATATTCCATGTTAAGTGTTTGTAATCCATAATCAAGCCAAAAATTTAGGGAAGTTTATACCTGTAGTGCTTAATTCAGTATCATCCCTTTCAGTTTCCTGTTGCACCTGCTGAAGTCTTTATGTAGTCTCATCTGACACCTCCATTTGAACCTCCTCCAGTTCCTCTTTAATTTTTTCTAGAAATTCCCTCGCTTTCTGGACAGAATTCTATCAAAACATCTGCTGTTTAAAAGTAAAAATCGCACCTTCCAATTTGTCCCATCAAAATGGAATCTTTTTCTGTTTCAACATCTCAATCAAAAAAGAATACTTTTTCCCTCATGCAAGATTCTAATAGGAATTCTTTTAAGAACAATTCCATCTGTATTGTCAGTCTTCAGTGCTTTTAACACTCTTGCTGATTTCTTCTAGAGTTGGGGATGACCATTTTTTTTTCAGCCTTGAAGGCTGCACATAATGATGAGGAATCCATATTCCCTTTTACCTATTGTGTGGTATCCTACAGGAGACTGAGATTAAATGCCTGGTAAAAAGAAGAGGGTTGCAACTGATTTTCTATTAATTTATTGTCTTTTTTTTTTTTTTTTTAATTGTGGGCCTTACAATGCCCAAGGAGCTAATTTCTATGTACAGGTTCATCATTACAGGACCACAAGACTGGGTACTGTCAACACAGAAATAATGTCAAGAAACAACTTCCAGCTGCAGTTCTTTTGAACACAGATGGTTTGCACCTTGTGAACTTTGTTCAAAGAATTGACTAGTTGATGTAGTTGACAGGGAGGTTATCTGACTTATGAATCAATTTGATTCAGATTTTCAGATTGGTTTGACTTAATTTGTATTGATGAAAAATCTGTTTTATTTGTATTTCCTAATCTGGAAAAAGTTCTGCAGATATGCAAAAGGCCATCAGACTGTCAAATTGGGTTCAAATCTATCTGAATCCATTTAGAAGCATTTGATTTGATTTAGTGCTTTCAATAAGTTTGGAGAATGAGTATGAACATTGAATCAAATTCCCAAATCAAGAAATTGCCTTCAAACTGAATTCCAGAAACAGATATTTATATGGGCCTAGCAGGTGTGTAAATTAAATATTAGTGTTCGCGTCTGCACTTAGAGGAAAATGCCATGTCAGCATTGACCTTGATTTCATATGCAGTTCCAGCTAACTAAACAGCATGATAATTTTGCATAGTTTTTATTCTCTGTTAAAATTAAAGGAAAAGAATGAAGTAAAACCCTGACTCTGGGGGAAAAAAAAAATCAGTGGCTATTCTTAATTTTGCTGACCTCAAAAAGAGACCTGTCCAAAGGAGGCGTCTAACTAAGGAAAGGTTTAGCAACCATCCGGTATCCTCCTGCAGGAGCTCTTGCTTTCTGTCATCCCAACACTGAATAGAATTAAAGAGAAATTAGCTCAGCAGGTGATGTGTAGCACAAAAATACTGCACCACTGAAAGGCTGTCTTAGAAATTCCCCTTAATACAATGGGAAAGTAGTAAGTTGCCATGCCCAGTAACTGGAAAGCTTTCATTTATTTATTTGAATGTCTAAACTTTATGAGATTTGGTATTTCCAAATATTTTTAGTAGGTGAATGGAGAAATCCATGAGCTGCACAGGTTCATCCAAACTCTGTATAGTCTTTAAGTTTAAATGTATTCTCTAACTGGGTTAAAATGTAGCTGACATCCACTTTCACAAGTGAATCCCTGCAAAGAAAAGGCTTTCAAAAGCAGTTACCCATCTGCCTGTATTCTGCAGCCTTCTAGGATTTGGTTAGTACATGGTGTTTACCTGGCCAGAATAATCCAGTTCATTCATAAGAGTCTGAATTTAGTAAAGCCTGTATATAATTAAGAGAATCTAGAAATTTTAAATAAACTGTATCTGAAGCTCAGACTTAGAAAATCTGGACTTTAAGTTGTTTTTCTCTTTCATTGGGGTATCAGCAAAAATAGCCCACAATGCCTTTTAACAGTTTTGACAACTGGACAAAAGGGTTGTGTGTGCCATTTATGCTGCCCCTAGACCAAAGTGAACAACCATTTTTTTTTTTTTTTTTTTTGCCCTATGAGCCACTGACCCATAGTCAAAGTCAGATGAAGGGAAGAAACAATGTGGCTTGAACACTGCACCACTGCAGCTCTTAACCAGGGCTTTCTATGCCCCTGAAAGTGAAATGAGACCCAGGATCACATCCAACCTCTCATCCTCAGATTTACCACCTCAGCCCTGAATTATACATTTTTCTTCCCTTTTTTGAAGGACATAGTAGTATGACCTAGTCAGTATAGACAAAAGATAAGCTCTGGTGAGTTCTACTGATCTCTGCAGGATAATATTAAGAACATAGTTAATTCTTCCCACAATATTACAGGACTGAAAGATGTTAAATCCTCAGTAGGCTTAGGAAATGAATTATAAGCTCGCCTTCCAGCTTGCATATATGTAGACTATAACTAATACGGTCTCTGCAGTGAAGCTGCATATGTACAGTAATAGGCCGTGCAAAAAGCAAACAGTGCTTTTTCTGACCTCACATTCTTGACTCTGTGTATGGAGAGATTGTATATATTGCATATACTGTATGCACATAGGTTGGAGGATGGAGTTGGCTATTCAGCTTCCATTTCCGGTTATGCAAGTTCATCATATCATGATGGAGCAAGTTTGAATTTTGTTGGGCAGGGAAAATAAGATCAGAATTCTCAGTTTCTTTCAGGTAATTTCATGAATTTCCCCAGGATATTTAACAGTCCCTCATCAGACTGTGCAACAAATTGTTATTCTGGACCAGAACATGAAATGTTAGCATATGCGCAGATGTCAAAACCCATACAAGAAAGAGAGAGATTTTTCATATCTCATAGTTATGACTTTATATTTAATCTCCTTTTCTGTAAGTAATCTAACAATACTGTTTTCTAGTTTTTTTTTTCCTTTGCACATTTTTGTGTTTATTCATTTCATTAAATTAATTTCTTTTTTTTTTTAAAGAGAAACTAGCAGAGGAACATTTTTCTTTCCTAGTAATTTTGTTTCTTTATATCTCAAAACATGCTTTATAGAGGTCACAGCATAACAATATGGAGCAATCAGGTTTCCAGCAGCTGCATTTCCTCCCCATAAAATGTTAAGCCCTTCACATATCACCTAGCAAAACAAATTATAGTATGGAAGGGTTTTGGAGTGGGGGGAGCAGAACATCTGTTACAGAATGGAGAAAAAATGTTTCTGCTTTATAGGATATCTGCCAAGAAATAAAGGCATCAATTCTTTTTGAAAATAAAACAACTTGAAATTTATATTGTCAAAAATATATTTCACAGGTCTTTTCAGCCTTTTTAAAAACTTTACGTTCAGTCTGTAGGTTAATGGTTTTGAGCATGTGTTGGCAAACATTCATCTTCTAGCCACTGAAGTGTTTTAAGCCTGATTCCTTCATGTTGCCCCCACCCACCCACCCACCCACCCACCCATATGTCTATCTACCGCCTCCTGCTGATGATAACTTATGACCTCAGCAGTTCAGTTCAGTTCAACTTTATTGATTTAGTCTATTGATCATATCAAGTATAAAGGGAATAAGATAAAATAAAATAAATGCCATTGTAAACATACAAGTAAGAATTAATAAAAATATAAATATAACTAAAACTATAATACAAGTTCATGTCAAGCCATCACCCCTGCAGTCAACACCAATCTGATCTAAATAATCTGCCCTCTTTATAACTGCCTTTGATATAAAGAGTGCAGTCTTACTGGTGATACGGAGGTTCTTGCCCTGTAAAAAGTAGGAAAGTTTCTGCTGGCTGCTCCAGTATTTTTTATTTTTTAAATATAAATCTAAATGGTCAGTCCTCTCTACTGAATATAATCTGCAATCAAACACATGTGTGCAGTATCTTCAATAGCTGGGGCACCACAAATACATAGTCTTTCTTACTTATGACCTCAGCACCATCAGAATATACTATTGCAATGTGCTGTACGTGGGGCTGCCTCTGAAGGCCACTTGGAAACCAGCCCGTATGCTAGTGGAGGAGTGGCACTGTAGCCATGTACTTGCAACGGTATGTGTGAATGACTTTGGAAGACAAAAGAGAAAGCCACAAACGGGACAAGTGGCGTGTAAAAGGTATCTCAGGAAAGGAGGGGAGAAATACTTCCAGTCTTGCAAGATTCTGTTAAGGTAACTGTAGAATACAGATAAAGCTAGCACTCCTGGTTGTGCTTCTTGTCTGGACTACCTTGGAGGGCTAACATCAATCTTGCAAGACTGAAAGTATTTCTCCCCTCCTTTCCTTTCACACTCTGGGAAACTAGGAAGGGTCCTACACCCTCCCTCCTTCTGTGGTCTGAGATACCTTTTACATGCCGGTTGTCCAGTCTGTGGCTGTCCCTCCTGTCTCCCAAGGTCATTCACACATACATTACATCACTTGAGTGTCATGGGCACTACACTGACTTCAGATAGGGTTTGGGGTGACATTCCAGCTGCTGGTCTTAACCCTTAAAGTCCTACATTGCTAGGTACTCAGATACCTTCAGATTGCTTCCAGCCCATCTTGTATGCTTGTCCTAAGTGGAGATGTTTAGAATTCCCCATTCAGGTGAGTGAGAAAAGAGAGAAGATCCCCAAGGTAGTCTTTTCCATGGTGAGCCTTGCCTTACAAAGTAGTATCCCACCAGAGATCCAGAAAGCATCTGCCATGGCATCTTTCAGGAAAGCCTTGAAGATTTAACTCTCCCATAGGGTGTTTAGAACATAATGGGGGATATCAGTAATTCAGAGTTAGCACCTTGTATTTTACTGTTTATTGTTTTATCAAATGTGTGCTAGTATGCTGTAAACTGCCTGGAGTCAGTACTAACTTTGGAAGTATATACTTTCAATGCATAAATTTGGAATATTAGGGAATTAATTTCTTAATTTGCTAAGAAGAAGGACGTGCAAGCCTTAACAAGAAAGACAGGTAGAACAAAAGAAGATACAAGTTTGCATGAAAATGTGCTGTTTTATATTTATATTTTGAAAATTAGATACAATTGCTAGAAATGCAGGATATCAGAAAGCACAATTCTGGTTCAGTTGATTCGTGAATGGCATGAACATACAACTTCAGGGTTTCTGCTCTTCCTTCTTAAGATTTTCTATCTTTAAAGGTAACTTTGACCTCCAAATATAAGACTGTTGTCTGTAAAGTGGGACACACAGGCTGTCAAAAAAATCTGCATATTAGGAAGTTTCAATTCTCATACTCTCAACTGCGTTATTTATAACTTTTTTTCATGAATACATCAGTGGTGAAATTTTTGTGTGGGTGACTTCAGTGATTGGTTACTCACATTTACCCATCTTTGTGTAAAACATGTCAGCCAATATATTCTTATTATCCAAACTAACATTGAATATTTGCAATAGTCATTTACACAGTTTCCTGTACAAGAAAAAAGTATCCCATTCCCTTGTTTCCCATGGTAAATTTAATGCTGGCCACCAAATGCACATTTGTGAGTTTGAATCAGGGAGGAAAAGATATACCATGTCAAATATTACTTAAGATTACTCTTGTTTTTTCTGCTTATTGATAAAACATTTGCGCTTTATAGCATATAAACAACTAATGTAGAAAAACTACGCAGGGTTAGATCTGGTCAGTACTGAGACGGGAGACTATCAGGAAACCCTAAGCCTGTAGACTGGTCTGGGAAGTTGAGAAGATGTCCCAGAAGAACTGAATGCTTTCCTCCGGTGGCCAGAAAATGACGTGGCTCTGTCCATGTCCATGTAGTCACTAGGAGTCAAGCTTGGTGATGTGTAGGAGTGGATTTGCATGCAAGACAGATGAAATAAGTATTATCAATCTGGCTTTTCTTCTGGGGGGGAATGTTTGCTCCCTGAAAAACTGGTTTACTACCACTTAAACCCTACAGTTTTGTAGTAGTTCCAGAAAGACAGTGGAGGTTACGTCTCTCAGCTTTTCCACTTGGGTCCTTGTCCATTTCCCTTTCTTACAAGATACAGCTGTTCTGTGCCTAGTCAATTACTATTCTTCTTCTCAGCAGCCAAATGCTTTGAGCTGGCCCCTTTCTTAACCAGCTGGAATCTGGTCTATACTCAGTCATTCACCCTACTGATACACTTAAACTAATGAGAACAGTGATTTTCCCTTCTTAGAAAATTCTGGCCATAGTAGAACTATAAGGAAGGCTGGAGAACTCTGTGGGTCAAGAGAAGACAATCTAAATGCTTTGAACTGTAGTGGTTATAATCCTTTGCCTTTGATTATGCTGGCTAGGGCATGTGAAAGTTGGACTCCAAAATGTCAGGATTGTCTATGTTGTGCATGTACATGTATATGTATACGGTATGTATATGTGTGTAAGTGGGTAGGCTGGGGAGTGTGTGTATTTGCTAAGCCAATAAACAAAGAATATTAGGCACGTGCAACATTATTAACAATGTAATATAACTTTCAAATTAAGAATTATGATAATAATAAAACAAGGAAAAAATAAAAATAAAATACCAGGGGACATTGCTCAAATCTTCCTTACCCTGTTATGAAAGCAAACAAGACAAAAACAAAAAACCCAAAAATACCCATAATTCAGATGTTAACAAATAACACATATCAACACCCCATTGCTATGAGTCAGATATAGATTCCTCCGTCCCATGATAATTGTTTTAGCCAGACAGAACTCTGAAGAATTCTTAGCCCTGATGTCTTGTTCCAAGTTCCAAGAACTGGAGATACAGCATATACATCTTTAGCACACAGCGAATGATCCTGAAACATATTAGCAATCCTGTTGATATCGGCCCCCAAAGTGACAAAGTGATTTGGAAGTTGCCTTTTCAACAGAAAAGGGATGGCAGCCAATTCTTATTAAATTTTCTGAGGTGCCTATTACTGCCTACATCTGGAAATAAGCTACAAATCTCATGAACCTCTGGAAGAAGCCGTGTTTATTATATTGGTATAATTTAGATACCCATAATTTAGATATATTTATCATCAACATTGAGGTAGAGACATGTCTTCCTTTAATTTCTAGATGATTTGGAATTCAACATCTGACAGAAATATATCAGTAGCAGGAACAAACTATTCCAGAAACATTTATTTTGTAACATGAAGACCTGCATTGCAAAAGCTTCCTTTCGTTGCCGGATTTTATTACCACTTTAATTAAATTCAAATGCACAATCCCACTAACAGATGGGGCATTTTTCTTGTGAACTAGGAAGTTTCAAAAATCAGAAAGCAAGTAAAGAAACAAAATTATCAGTTGTATTGCATCATTGCCCTGATGGTTGTAATTCGGTGATTTTGAAGTATTTTCCCCAGGGAGGCTCACCTGATTCTTTCTTTGTTTCCATGCCAAAGGCCTTCCTGTTCTCCCAGTCTTTTGAATCCAGCTTGTTTTTCTTTGCCAATTACTTCCATGTGCATTATATTTAACTGATCTTTCTGCTGTCTCGGTGATGTTAATGTTGCTTTGCTTCTATTGCACCATTGCCAGCCTCTATCTTTGGGGACATTTTTTTTTTTTTTTTTTGGAAAGATGTAGTATAAATTCCAAGGGCAAGTGCATATAATGGAAGACAGAGTTTAGGCTTGCAGAAAGCTTCAGAAATTAGCATAAGAGTTCTGCAGGGTGCAGAAAGAGACAGAAAGCCAATGTGAGGATTTGTGTAGGGTGTTGCTTGAGAAACAGTGAAAGATTTTGACAAAGGCATTATTTCTGTCATTGTTACAGTCCATGCTATCCTGTTTTCCTACTCAAGAGGCTCTTTGTTATGCCTGTTACATCATGACAACGGTGAAACATCATCCCTACAGCACAAAAGAGGATGACATCAGGAGAGAAGCCATCTTCTCTAGAGACTGGTCCTGTACTCATATATTTTTGGTTCTCAGTCATAATGGATTTCAGCACAGCTGTTGCTTCTTGGAATAAGAAAACTAGAGCCCAGAAATAAATACATGATTAAAAATAGGCTTAATCGCCTTATTTGATTGATCAAACTATCCTCATCATTTTCTGAAAGCGTCGAAACTGTTGGAAATATTGGTTGGCTAGGGTTTAAAACTGACAAGTTTCTTAAAACCTTTTTTGACCCTCCCCTGCACACAGCTTTGGCGGTGGAGGATAAACTTGGAGGATGGACTACTTAAAAACCTTAATCCAGAATGTTTATATCAGGTGTAAGACAAGTCTTTCTCTAAGCTACTTGAGTCCTTAGGTCATGCTGTTATAATAAATGGATTTTAGAATACAGCAGATGTCACTACCTTAATTTGGCTAGCTGTTTTATTAGTTGCCAGCTCCTATAATTGAGAAGGTAAGACAATTTTAAAAAATCAGTCTTCCCTGACTGTTGCATCCATCAACCTTGTGGATGAGATATAACAAATTCAAAGGACTTTGAAGAAACATACATAGGGTCCGGGTGATTTAAATACACGCTGTTTCAGATTTCACACCAGGCCTGGCATGCATGGAGATTCTCTTCTCATTTAGGCCTGCGTTCCCAAACTTGTTTTCAGCAGAAGCTTTGCAGACATGACACAGCTAGATACATTGTTTTACTGCAGGTGGGATAGAAGTCATATACACCCATAAGATCTCCCTACTACAGTACAGAAGACTAAAACCCTATATCAAGAGAAATTTGGCTTCTCTCTTCTGAGCCTTGAGAAACATACTGAGAAACTACTCTGTATTTGTGAAGAGGTTCTCTCTCTTCCTTCTGAGAATGGCAGTGTCCTGCCTCATCAGTTTCAGCCCATTATATTAGCTCCTTCCCTATTTTCTCCTTCCCCTCCCTCTGCAAATCTGCATCTCTCCCTCTTTCCATTTCCATTTCCTTATTCGGAGCTGACCAAATCTCCCAATCTCCTTTCAGACCTCTTTATCCCACTCTCTGCCTGACCTGAGGGTCTCAGGGAAGATTTGCATTTTTTCCCTCACCTGAAGCCAGAGAGGTGCCCCCTTCAAAGTTCTTTCTACCCCCAGCTTCTGACAGAAGGGGGGATTTCCATCTCTTGTATTTCTTTATCAGGAGCTCCTCCCCTTCCACAACTCTTCCTCTCAATTTTGGATGGGGTAATCTTTGTCTTCTTCTTGGTAGCTCACCATAGGGCTTCCTCCGTCAAACTGCTCTCCTTTCTCAGTGCCAAAGCTTGAATGTGCTACCAGTCATAGATCATATGTATTAAATATCGGCTGAATTGATCTCAGCATTTGGCCTGCTGGAATTCATCACAATCAGCCAAAGACAAAACACTTTCTGCTAGACTGAATGCCTAGTCTTCTATTTTACTTGGCAGTTTCCTTTGGATAGAAAAGCTGCTCCAGATTTTCTAAGAACAGGCTGCCCCATTAAAATGATTACTAAAACATTATTCAAGTGGGGGATAAAATTGGAATGAAAAGGATCTAATGAGGATACAGATCTGCATATGAAGACAGCTAAATCTGGTGTCTATTTGGATTTTATGAGTGTCTTCATAAATCACACCAACTCAGCTGATACAGTGATTCTAGAAGTTCCGGAACAAAGTTTTTATTTCTTATTTCTTATATGAAAGAAAAATAATACGAAGTCTACCAAACTTTCCTCTACTTCAACAGAGTTCCAGTGTTTCCCATAAAATGTTTTTCCTGCCTTCAGATATGTTATGATAAAAAGTTGAGTGACAGAACTTTAACTTCTTTGTGGTTCTTTCCCCCAAAACTTTGTGTTTTATTTCTTGACCCTTCTTGCAGTAAGATGACAAATTATTCCAACATTTATTGGCCACAATCCCTTAAGGACATTTATTTGGAAAGTAAAATTAAGGGCTTGTGTGATAGAATGTATCTACGAGGAGGAGAGTGATGTGGGAGAGAGGGGGGGCGTTCCAGGAGGGGAAAGGAGACAAGAGGCAATGCAGTCTGCAGGGGGAGCGTGAGAAGAGTAAGAGATTCAGGACAGCCACTCCCTAGAATCTCTCAGAGTATATCCACTTCTTGTAGTAGTATAGATTTAGTTTGGCAAGATTCTGTCTAAAAGGTGTAAGCAAATAAAGGAACTGTACTCAACTGGGTTGTTTCATTGTTGTTCTTGGGCTGGGCCTGACAGCTTGCTACCAAGAATTGCAATGGAAAAACTTAACCCGAGAGATTCCAAAGGCATAGAGGCAACACCAGATGAAAGTTGGGAGGACTAGAAATATGGGAGCAGAGAAATAGAGATCACACATGGAGATAAAATGCCTTTTTGCAGAGTTATGTGGTTTCCTCAGCCTCCCCTATACACCTGTCAAGAGACAAGATCCTTCTTGGCTCAAAAGGACTAAAGTTGACCATTGTATACAATTCCTACTTGGCCTCCCATTGAAGGCTATCCACTAATATGTCACGCTCTCTTCTTAATATTTGTCTGGATGACTTTGGACTTAACCAGCTTAGGCACAAACCACCTTAGACCACCTTAGGACAAAACCAGCTGGATGACTTTGGGCCTTTGGACCTCACTTCCTTTCAGCCCCAGGAAGAAGTCAAGGAATAAAGTGGAATAAACTGGAATAAATGATTGCAAGTTATACATAAATGGCAGAAAACCAGAGGACATTGATTAATTTCTATGTTTTGGCAGAATGTTTACTGAGAATGAGAGAAGAAGGCACTTCAGAAAAATTCTTGCCAAGAAAACTGCAGGGACTTGTCCAGGTGGTGGCCAGGAGTCAAGGCTGACTCGAAGTCACACATTCACACACAAAAAAAGAAAAGAAAAAAGAACAACAGTTACTTTTGTTTATCTGATTGATCTCATCTTTATTGCAAGGCAGATTTTATATATTGTCCTAGATACCAATTCACAATAATGCTACTTGCAAAACTCTCTGGAGGTCACTGCCATGCTAACAGTCATTACTGGACTGAAAAGGAGAGCTGACTGTTTTGCTGGAGAGAAGCAGATCTCCCTTCTTTTTTCCCTCCATCAGCCATTGCTGATGCTAAACTCTATTCATACACAGAGATGGCTTCCTTTTCCATTTCCCATTTTATGCAATTATAAAGGGGAACCTTCCATTTAGTCCCAAACTGGAGTGCAAAAGAAAATGATTGAAAGAGATAAGATTGTGATTATTAATTCCCCCACTCCTGAAAGGGATTTATTGAGTAGATTGCTCTGTTGGGGACCTTCTTTACTAGTTACATGTTACCACCTAGACTGTCCTTGGTTGACTGACTGATTGAATGAACTTCATTTACGGTTTGAGGGGGAAAAAAACTTTCTTTTATTTCTTGGTATGCAGAGTTCTTCAATGTGTTTATCAGGTGAAATATTGGGGGTTTTTTCAAGCCACATTATAGGTACTGTCTCAAAATGGTTGCCACAGGGGTATAGCCAATCACAAGACACCCAGTTAGCAAAATCTTAAATACAGAAACAAAAACTAGAGTAATGTAAAAGAAAAAGTAGTACAGGGAGTCTGATTAATTAAACAAGAGAAAATATATATATCAGAATAATTATCTCAAGTAACTGATTTATCTAACCAATCATATCAAAACAATTAATATATTTAGTATGTAAAGTAGAAATTTTGATCCCCATAGAGTGTTTCTAACTGTTTGAAAACTTAGCCATTCCTAAGAATGGCTGAGGTGGTGGCATAGAGTTCATAGAATTCAAGTGTTAAAGGAATTTGTCAAACTATAGTTTGTTGTAATCACAATTTTCAACCAACACAAACTGTATTTTATGAAGAATTTTGCACAGTTATGTAGTTAGGTTGCTGAATGTGAGAATAGTGATAAATGATGGAAAGCAAGCCTTTGTAAGATTAGACAGAATACTTCATGAATGATTCCACACATAGGAGAGAGTTAGTTAAGAATCAAGTGTCATCTCCTTAAATGTGTAATGTATTGAGGGATACATATATAAATAATGTGTATGGTGGCATTAGAAGTGTGTTAGTTGAGGATGTGATTGTATATGTATATTTGTATGGCAGTGGTGTTATGTTTTTGTTGAGAACTCCATTTATTTGCAGCAAGTGTTAGACTGTATGATGCTACAAGGAGTGTGGATCTGAAAATTAATATATTAAAGACTAAGGCCATTGCTTTTGATAGGAAAACTGGAAGAAATGATTGCAAGTTATACATAAATGGGAGAAAACCAGAGGTTTTAATTTCTACATCTCGGTAGAATGTTTACTGAGAATGAGAGAAGGGACAGGTAGTTTTTAAGATACACAAATGTTGGTAAAAAGGTGGTGGGTAGTATGAAGTCTTTTGTGAGGAATGAATTTTTGATGAAAGAGGCAAACATATAAGAACATGTGTTGGCCTACTTTGTGTTGCAAGTGAGAGTTGGTATGTCAGGAGAAAGATAAAAGTAAGTTGAATGCAGCAGGAATGGGACACTTAGAAGAGTATGTTGTAAAACTGGAAGAGGCAGGGCCATGAATGAATGCATCTGGAACAAATGTGGCTAGTACACAAAAGTGAGTATACTAAGTACTTTGAGGTGTTCTTTTTCACATACAGGTTGCAAAACAAATGCATGAAGGAAGAGCGAATGGGTCAAGAGAAAGTCATGGCTGGATGGAGTGGATGAGATTCTAAAAAGAAAGAAAAGTCAGAAATTTACATGACAGAAAGCAATGCCTAAGCAGTGGATGGAAGCAAGGATAGAAAAGTATGGAGAGATGTAGTGGATGGGGTTGGATAAACTAGCTTTTTTCCCTTCTTTTTCTTATCCCATGCCTTTAATTGGTTTGCCATGCTATTTCTTACTCCTTTCTGACTCTACATAACATTGCTTAACCCAAAAAGGAATGGAATGAGAGTAAGTTTGTTTGTATAATAATTGATTTTCATCCATTCAGACTCTTTGTTCTTCTTAGTCATAGGAAGGTAGCAGGAAATGGGTGGAAGAGATGTGTTCAGCTGTCAACTTTCATTCTGATGTCTTTTAGTTAAATGGGCCATAAAGAGATGCCTGAAAAACAGCCCATTGCATCCACTTTCTACAAGCAACACTGTTTGATCTTTTTTCAATCCTGTTTCTTCCTAAAATATTTATTCTGAGAAATAGGGGATTGGCACTAAAGCTTTGCTTTATTTCTTTGAGCCCTTTCCAAAAAGCAGGTTTTCTACCAGTTATGCCTATGGGCTTATAAACCAAATACTTCATGAGATACTTTTGATCATCAATCATCCATCCATCCATCCATCCATCCATCCATCCATCCATCCATCTATCTATCTATCTATCTATCTATCTATCTATCTATATCTTTTCAGAAAGGTTATTCTTATTTTGATCTAACAGACTGAATTTTCTTTCCATCCTTTGAAATCAGGGTCTTAGTGATCTGTTACTGGTTGCTCATTAGTCTGTCATTTCACACCACCCCCACTTCTACCCATACAAGCTTAAATACATGTAAACCCAGTTAGGCCTCAGCAAAGGATTATTCTGCTTCTTACAAGTATGTTGCATTAACAACCCATGCTTCTCTTAACTCACTTGTACAAATAACAGAGGCACTCTGCTTATGGTGTGTTAATTATTGTAAAGCTCTATGTAATGCTTTTGAAGTATGTTTCTTGTATCCTTATATTATCCCCGATATTTAAAAACAAATAAGTTTCTATAGCTTTACCTACAATGTTTTGCGGAATGGATAGAATTAGTGTGCTTTTTGTACTTATCTAGAGTGGATACAAAGGTATTAAGGTTGATAATATTTGGGCTTCTTTTTTAATAAAATCAGTCAGGAAGAATAACTATATTTACAATGAATGCATCATTATAAAAATTGCTCTTGATGTTCTAGATAGAAAAGAAACATCTCAAACATCAATCAACCTGCAACTGTCAGTTTCTTTCTCTAGGGAGTCAGAACTATTTAAAAAAAGTAGAAATAGTTTATTTCTGTCCATTTTATTTTCAGGGGAAAATTGCTTGGCATGATGAAGACTGCTGTGGTATTAGAATAAATTACTTAGCTTAAAAGAAAACCTGGAATATCATAAAGAATCACTGAGAAGATTATCCAGAGATAAAATCTTTCCTTTTGGATACTGACCTCATGAGGCTGTTATCTCTAAGCCACCCAATTCTACCATGCTCTGTTCAGTGGATAATGTAATAAAAATGTTCACAAAAATGCCTAGCTTTGAATAGCGAGGGGCTTTGGGATATATTTGTGGAAAATGTATTGTCAGGCCTAGCCCAAGGAACTCCAGGAGACCATGCAGATTCAGTCCAGCAATGTTTATTAGCTACAACCTCCAGCAAGAATCTTCCCAGACTGAAACTCAGTTCCCAAAGTCAGCCAGTCAACACAGAGTGAATTCCTCAGGGAGGTGCCAGCCTCATCCTCTTATCTCTTCCCCGCCCTTCAGGAGACGAAAGAGGATGCTTCCCTCCCTGAGTCTGGCCTTCATAATTCCATTCCATCACATGTATACATATAAGGCTATCACAGAGAGTACGTCCCTCCAATATCACAGTGTCCGATTTCCTAGCAATGCTCTCTGGAAACCTATGAATGTTCTCATGAGAGGTATCTGCATCTAATTAATGTGATTAATATTGATCATATAGGGGGAGGCAAACTACCTTAACTGGTGGATTTGCAACAATATTACAGGGCAGCAAATGGCCAATTATCAGGTTTATTATTATATTAGCACCACTGGGCATAACTTGTATTTTCTGCCTCGTGCACTGGCATGCTTTGGGATATGTCAGGCTGCATATCTTTTCAACATATTCTTAGCTCTGTCAAGCCTTGCGTGCAGTGTTCACTCCTGTGAAGCAGAAGACCATTAAAATGGCACTACCAATTTTCATGTCTCTGCCTGTTCCTTTGCTTGTTTGAATGATAAATGCTTTGACTCTACAATGGAAAGTGATTGCATTTTTTTTTTTACTTTTGCAGGTTGTTTTAGTCTTTGCTCTTAGTATTGGTGCTCTTGTAATATACTTCATAGATTCGTCAAAGTAAGTATTTTCATACATTTCCTGTTCCTCTCCTACTTTCCGCTAAAGCAATTATGAGATTTTATTGGGCTCCATTCATCTACTTCAGATCAAAGCTTTGTATTTATTGCCTTTGTATAATGCAAGATACATTAAAATACCACATTTTCCAAGTATAATTTCAAAGATATTGGGAAAGTTATTTTGTAATTGTTTTTGCCACAGTTCAGATATCAGAGGAGGAGAAAGATGTTCCTGCAGTTCTGTTCATTTCAAAAAATCACAGTATAGACAAGTGTAAACTGGAGGAATAATCTATGAAAATTGAAATGTGTTTATATGTGTAACTACTGAAACTAATTAATATATTATGGCTAATATGGGGATTATCATACCATGCTATGTGCCCTAATATATAATTTAGTCCTGGCAATACCCTGCAGTCTGAACTTCAGCTGATGTTGTTCCCTGGTATTATCCCATCTATAGAGATATGCAGGATACTGAAATTATCTCAGATTTTCTTTTGTGGTGAACAGTGGCTGGTGATGACCGTAATGGTTGGGCAGTAATAATATTATTCTGATAAAAGATACCATAATCTGAACATAATGCCTTTTCTGGTTCTGTAATATAAATAAAAGTCATGTTTTGTTGGTTTATGATTACAGCTTATCTTAATATGGTTAGTAACTGCATCTGTAGTCCCATTTGTAACCGAATGCTCCACCCTTTAGAAGCCCATAATATTACATGTATTATATCCTTAAAGTAATATAAAGTAGCTTCAGACTGTGCTGACTTCAGAGGGACAGATTTTAGCAGGGAATTAGTATCTTTGTTGAAATTTGTAGTACAGATAAACATTTCCACCTGCCTGAATTGTACTTCTTTTTTTTTCCGGGTCGACATTTGAGATGTGAGTACATGTGAATACAAACATACAAAATGTGTTTTGGGATCAACATTTTCTGGCTCTAAGGCTGTAATAAAGATTAATTAGCTGATACATAATGGATGAATGACACACTGTTGTGTACAGGAATTACTGGTTGTGATTTAAATGATGTTCTGTAGCCTTCTGTGTAAGGCAAAAAGGCATATACTGATGTACAACATACAGTATGTGGCACGAGGTTGCACTTAATTTGATATTCATTTTGAGAATAGCACACTGAATGAGGTTGGAAAAAATTACACACCCAAAAAGTAACTGAAATTGACTACTAATCTTTGCATCATGTTCCTCTGATTTCTTAATAGTCATTCTGTTTAGGAAAGATAAGTGGGAAAGCACCAGGATGGAAAGGAAATTATTCTAGATGGACAAGGGGAAAAGAGATATGTTGTTGCAGACAATAATCTAAAATTGATGGTTCCATTAAAAAGCCCCCTTTTCTTGTTCAACCCCATTTGTATTCATTGTTATTAATCTTATTTGTCCATTTTCTTTGTTCATTGTTTCATCATGTCAAACTTACAGTGACATCCTTGAAATAAAATGTCATTTTCACTAGGGCTATGCAGTGCTCTAGATTTTAAGGGGAAACCATGATTGAATCCTGGGCATTCCTGCAATCATGTCAGAGCAGATGTAAGCTCCCAGGAACAGATGCAGCTGCCTGAAAGAATTGCAGAGTGCTGAGTTCAGTCTCTGAAGCACCTAATTCTGAACTATTTTTGAATTATTACACAATCGTACTATGTATCCTGTGTTCTGGCAAGACAATGTGGGGACCTTCCTTGCAGGGAGTGTGATTGGTGATGTCCTGACATCACTGTAATGGGAAGGGCTGAACTTTTTATCTTTTGGAAGGATTTGGGAGGCTTCAAGGGATGGGCTAGAACTTGACCCTAAAAATCTCCTAAAATAGGAAAATAAGTCCAAATGTTGAGGAGTTGAGGAGAAGTTAGGAGTTGCAGTAAATGCATTTATTGACATCATCTCAAATGGGAAGACCCAGGAACGACAAAAGAATTAAGTTCTCTTATCAAGTGCAAAGTTAAACTATGGGATTTCCTTGGAATGCTTGTAACTTTGGATGGCTTTAAATGGGATTGGGAAAATTCATAGAGATAAAATGTATCAGTAGTTACTGAATCAGAAACAGTTTTAATATCTGTTTAAGAACTCCACAATTGTATCCTGGGAACTTTCAAAACATTTATATCAATTCAAACCAAATAAAAATGCTGGATTTGTTAGGCCTTCAGCTAGTTCACAATTTTTTTTTTTTTTTTGGTAGTTGCTTAAACTCAGCTTTATTGCAACTTCTGATCTTACTTTTCACTTTTTTTAAAACAGCAGAACAGTAAAGGAAAGCTCTTATTAAGGAAAAAATGCCACCTTGAAGAATGTCAGATCAGATTGTTATTAGTATATCTCTTTTCTTTGTTTGGGAGAAATTGCCATCTACATAGAAATGCTGCACTCAGCTCCCTAGAGTACGATATTCTAACTCAATTTCTCATATAAAAATCTAGATATCAATTAGGCCAGTGTATTATCGAATGGAATGAAATATCCTGTTAAAATTTAAAGTCAAGTGTTGCGTTTAATAGATGTCATGGCCATTGCAGTTTATATTTTTACATTTTTTAATGACTAGGAAATCAAGAACAGATACAGAACAAGAAGGGAAAGAAAGAAAAATCCATTCTCATACTTGCAAATAAAGTCAGGAAGGAAAACTATCCTAAGTGCAAAATGAAACCATAGTGGCCAATAAAATCTTGTTAAGTAATAAAGGAAAAAAAAAATAATGCTTAATATACTGCATTTCTCTAAAAGGAAGATGATACAAGGAAGAACAGGCAGGAAAATATCTTAACAAACAAAAGTCCCATGCAGTGCCTAGCTTCTCCTACCATCCCATCTACCTACAGTTCCTGCTGAAACAATTCTTATCGATTTTCCCTCTTTGGAATAAATATACACATTTAAAGTGCATGTACTATATATAAGTGTGCTTGTATATATGCATATACACCTTAGCTAACAGTCACACTCCCCAAAAGGGGAAGACCAGACCTATAAATTCTGGTTACAATCAATTGTCTATAAAATAAGGCCCTCAAGTTTTAAAAGTCATCTCTATATACACTCAAAAACCCACAAGTACATATCCATTCACATCCTCCTTCTCCCAGCAGCAACATCAAATAAGAAGAAAAGAGGATGGAGATGAAGAAATGGGAAGGCAACACAAGGCAAAGGACAAAAAAATTGGGGAGGGGGGAGATGACAAGAGGGGAAGAAGTAACCAGGAGAGAAGGAAAGACAGAAGATGCATTTGCTTTCCACATGTAGACAGTGAGTATCTGCAATCAGGCAAGAGTTTCTGTTGCTGCCATTTCTGGCTCTTTGAGAGCAGGATCCTCAGAAAAATAAAAAGGAGTTCAGGGAAGGAAGAAATTATCCAGCCAAGGACTTCACACAGGTTTGTATATGATTCTTACTCGGTGAGGCAATCTCCCTTTGACTTGTGTCTACCTTCATCCCTCTCACATTTCAAAGGCAAGTATTCTGAGAAAATACGTAGAACCATGTAACCAAATGCTACAAAACAACGAGGTCAGTTCAAAGTTTGCCAAGATCACTGCTGAAGTGAGGGCAGGAATCACAAATATGGAAAACAAGTATTAATCTTGCTTGGTAGTGCCTGTAATTGATACTTAGTAATGAAACAGTGTGAAGACCTAGGTCTCTAGAGAATCTATAATGCTAGGAAATGTGGAAACAGAAGAAGAGGATGGTCAGCAACAAGGTGGAGGGACTCAACTGCAGTGGTGATGGGTGCACTGAAGGGCCAGACTGAGGACAGATCATCCTTGTGGTTATAAGAGTCAACATCAACTTGATGTCATATACTCAGTCAAAGAAATGAAACAATATGAAATGAACATACCCGGAAATATTCACAGCTGATTAAACCAAAATGTGTTTGAGGCCTTTGAAAAGGCAAACATTGGTGGCCAATTTTCAAAGTGTCACCTTGGATCAGTCATCCCTGGGTGTGCTTTTATCGCATTGAAAATAATGTTTTCAGCACAAGCAACAGACTTTCCATAAATCTTGACATTTGTAGGCATAGATCAGTGACCTAGTAAATACGTACAGAGAAACATATGCATATTGCTTTGTATTCATTAGCACCAGTACAAAAGAGATGTAAACACGCTGCTATTCTAGCTAATTAGCTTTCCACTCTTTTACAAAGATGCTAAAATAAGCTATACAAGATACTTTTCTCACTGCAGTATCTGTTATAATAGCCACATAAAGTTCAACAAAGCAGAACCCCTTTAAAATGAATGGCAATTGCCAAAGAGCAATGAACTGGGCCTATCCTGAATTTCAGAAAAGGTGGTATTCCTTTCAGTTTTGCAGGCTTGGCCAGCAAAAGTGTGGCCTCTCTCTTTAAAGTTATTGATT